>JAUJYX010000003.1:1200000-1943151 GCA_030762825.1 Penicillium turbatum | reverse complement strand
AGTTACGTATTGCTAAGGTTAAGAGAGGACAAAGGTTTCAACGCTTCAGCACCTACCTAACCCTAACCCTAACCCTAAACCCTAACCCTAACCTAACCCTAACCCTAAACCCTAACCCTAACCCTAACCCTAAAAACCCTAACCCTAAAACCCTAAACCCTAAAAACCCTAAAACCCAAATAGTGAAGGACCCAGACCTCTCTTCCGATTCTTTGCCGGCAAGGCGTAGGATGGTTCGAAGGTGGGGTTTGGCATGATTAGGATGACGCAAACTGGGAAAGCTGATATCGGATGGAAGATGTGTTGAGCTGTGGGAGGAGGAGAGGAGATACTGAGTGAGAGTGGGTTGTGGTACCTGAGATCAGGTGGGTATCTCAACACACCCTCTGCGCCGTAAACCTTGGAATGAGTGGATCTGTGAGAAAATTGGACGAAAATCATGCAAAATCCTCTTCCATGATAGATGATAGTATATTATGTCGAACCGGGATCACTAAACTCGGTATGGTAATCAGCCAGTGCGCTTATGAGGAATTGTCGGATCCAGAAAGATAGCCAGTCTTTGTCTAGTTGTGGATTTGGGGTTGTTTTCATCTAAAACTCAAATAGTTCTACAGTCGAACATTATGAAACCAGGAACAAGAATGGAAGCACTTGTCAATGGCCACCAAAGTTTCTATTAGTATATTCAAAAAGACAACTACATGTAAGTTGACGCTTCAACCGGTCGTTTGATGGCACCGCCGAGCTGAGATCAACCACGAGGTCGAGTCATTCCGCTAGCAAACACTCGCAGAAATCAGACGCTTCTTTGCTTTGGTTGAAGAAAAGGATGCCTCGCCAATTCGCCTGCCGTTTTTCTCGCATCTGGATGCCAGACAAGCATTCCCTTGGCGAGATCCAAAAACGCTTCCTTCTCCTCTCCCCCAAGGAATGAAGCTGTGTCGCCTATTTTGCGGTCGGGGATCAGCTCTTCGTAGAGAAAGCGGCCTAAGATGTTTCGTGAGTCTGAGAATAATACATTCGAGATAGGAGTCTAGTAATACCATTTTTATCAAAGAATGGTCCACAGAAGTACTCCTCCGCGGTCTCGCATACTCTGCCGTCTTCTCGTCTGATAGGTTTCGGCCACGAGTACTCTCGCATATATTGATACCTTTGTATGACCTCGGGAGGGGGTGGACCGAGTAAAGCTATCATTTCGGCAATGTGCAGTTTAGCATTATAGCGACCTTCTTGATCATGAATATGCCGAAATAGCTCCTTGCCTTCGATCATATCCCACAACTGGTCTGGTATTAGTTGATACAACAACTCGGGAGAAGAATGGGTCGCACCAGAACACCAAGATTCCAAATATCCGCAGGCATTTGCCATCCATTACCTAGTATCACCTCTGGCGCCCGATAGTGGTCTGGCTAGATAGGCTAAACGCCCTAGTCGTCGTCTTCCTCGAGTCTAGTTGCCAAGCCAAAGTCGATAAGCTATAGTATACTTCTCAGGCTTTTAAGTGGCCCGAGGTCGTTACGGGACTAATACACTGGTCGTCCCGCCGGATCAACCTTGAAAGCGATCGGCTTTTCAAGCTGAGAATCTATAAAATCAGCAAGGACGGTTAGATCCTCGAATGAGACTATGATATTCTCAAGCTTTAGATCTAGACAACCACTTCAGCTCAGTATTGCCGACGGAAAGCAAAGTCGAAGATAAACTTACCTATATGAACTGTCCTGCATTCTTTGTGTAGATAATTAAGCCCCGTAAGAAGAGCACTAATGTATGTTTTGATGAGGGGCAGTGGCATCTTTCTGTCCTCAAAGCGCCGCTGATACATCGATAATGGCTCCCTTATAGGCGGATAAACAAGACACGAATGAGGACCTTTCGGGCCTTTAACTTCAAAAGAGTCTAGTAGTGTTCGGATAAGTGAGCGACCGCGATGTGATGGGTCTGCCGTGGAAATATGTTTTTCAATTTCGCGCTCATGACCAGCGGAGCTCGCATTGTTATTGGCTATTTTCAATGCCACAACGCTCTCTGGCTCTTCAACATGCCTGTATATTTGTTAGAGACATAGGGAGCTTCGGACTGGACAGAAATTATTGAAGGCTACCCTTGCAAATCACGCGCGAGCCATACTGTTGAAGACACGCCCCAGCCAACCTTGACCAGGGTTTGGTAGCGATCGGCGAGTACCTCTCCAGGCTGCGCTGGGTAAAAGTCCTTGGAATCGTATACTGGCGAGATCTCTTCATCAACCAGTATGCCGGGCGGTAAAGGTGGCCCAGAAGAAGGCATGGGAAACGGTTTCTTGCGAAGCGAGGCAGAAAAACGAGGAATGAATGGCCTCATAGTGTTCATTACAGACTTATTCCCCGTAAGGCGACGGGAGAATGTAATATCAGTGGCTGTTGAAGAAGAAGATCAAGGAGGCGGCTGGTGAACTTGATCACGTGGCACGATACTCGGCGACGACGAAACAAGCTGTCAGCTAATCAGATCGTCGGATGCTTCCGATCAAGGACAGCGAAGTACCTAAGGCAGATATATGGGTTGATTTCTGTTGTCATTAGTACATGTTTGGTAGTGGCCAATCAGTCAACTCAACAGTTGACAGAATTGCCATGAATACGCTTCAATAGTGCTGTGCCCTCCTTTCTGCCCCATTATACCGCCCGCTCTAGGCTTCCGTTCCGGATGCGTGACACTGCCATGTACCATGTACTATCATGTCCCATACTCGGTACTCTATAACCTCATAAATATGGCTCGTGGGTGGACGCTTGACTCGGTCGAGCAAAGAGTCAATCATGTCCGGTCGGAATTGCCAACCCGAGTCCGAAGTGCCTGCGAAAGATGTCGTCGCCATAAATCTCGGGTAAGATCCACGCCAACTCCCGCCGGATCTTGACCACAAATATTGAACTCAACTGACATCTAGTGTGACACTGCTCGACCTTGCTCGTTATGTGTGCGAGCCAATGTTGACTGTCAGTCACTTCCTGCACCCCGACCACGGCGGGCCCCTCTGTCGAAGTAGGTTGCACAATGGTATGCTCGAATTTCACTGGAGCTGCTCTTTATTTACATAGAATATCAGGCGCCTAGCTTCTAGAAACCCGCGAGTTGGCCAGCGTCCATCAATCTCATCGCCAGCGCCTCCCATTGAAGGGTTTCCGGTTGAGAATGGCCCTTCTCGCGATGGAAGAATCCTTCATCGGGATAGATTGATACATGGGCAGCCTAGAGACGATGATGCTGACTTCCCCTCTGGAGTGCGCAACGCTCCTTCACCTCTGGACTGTGGTGAAGCCGAATCTGCCATAGGGATTGCTCGAAGAATCTGTCAACTTGGCAGCCATAACATCGATGAACAAACCACATCCGCCATACCCGGCTACCAGCCCAGCACGAGTACTAGTTCCATGACAGATTCCACCCGCAGTGGGCTACGCATTCCAATCTCTTCCATCTTGGGTCAGCCAATCCCTCCTATGGAGTCTGTATACACTCTGTTGGAACACTATTTTGATGCCATCCACTGGTTTTCCCTCGCCGTTTACGAGCCAACGTTCAGAAAAAGCCTTCTTTCTGTGTCAGATGGTTCTGCGTACCCCTCGCAAAGGCCATTTCTCATGCTGTTGGTCATGATGCTTAGCATGGCCTCATGGTACCGATCTGAAACGAATTGCACTGATTCGGCCGACAACAGAGATGAATTGGGGAAATTGAGTGCCGATTTGTTGAGGCTGGTAGAGTCAAATCTGGTGGAACTAATGGACAAACCTTCAGTCACCTCGGCGCAAACCTGCATTCTTTTAGGGTCGCATCACGTCTATCACGGACGGCCGAATCTGTCTTTCTCTCTATTGGGAGCGACCATAAAGATGGCTCAGTCTTTAGGACTTCACCGTGTAGTTCCACCGGGGGGTTTCGATAACATTGAGGAAAGAAAAAGAGTCTGGTGGACGATATACACTTGGGATCGGTTCGCGTCAATTACCTATGGACGGCCATTGGGCATCAGCGACAGGGATTGCAACCTTGATATGCCAGCGGATGTTCTCGAGAGCCCGAAGTTCGTTGCTCCTGCCGCCGGCCAGGCGAGCCCTATATGCTATTCTACCTACCAGCGGGAGTTGAACCAGCTCTACTTGATTGCATCCCCTGCTCTCAAGAATGTTTTCGGCTCGCGCACTCTATGGACTTCCGAACAGTCGGGCGGGGACACATATTTCGCACTAGTCCGGCACGCGACCGAGACCCTTCACCAATGGCGATCCTGCCTCCCGAGCCATTTGGCTTTGGATCTTAACCGGGACTTCGATTCTAATAGTACGCCTAGCTCGAGGGCATACGCGTTGCAGTCTTTGTCACTGCAACTGACTTATGACAATGTTCTTATTGTGCTGCATCGACCTTTGCTAGCACGGCAGGTCGATAGTCTTTATACCGTAAACAAGGATTCACCGGATGAAAGTGCAGAAGCTGCCATGCTCTTTCATTCGGCCACTGCCCCTCCTGCGACCCAGTCTACTGTATCGTCTGACCCCATGTTCTCCACTCAGACCACAAGTCCGGATCTATGGATGAACGCGGCAACACGAACAGCGAGGGTGACGGAACTGCCGTCTCTAGCCCAGCTTGCCACCGACAGCCATCTCGTCGCCTTTCTTGCCATCAATCTATTCAATGCCGCAATTGTGCTGGCTGTGATGGCTCTATCTGAGCCTCTTTCGGATACCGCGCAGGAAGTGAAGCGAACGATAACTCGCATTCTTCGTCTACAAGATCTGCTTGGAAATCGGTCTGCACTGTCGAAACAAAGCACAGCTGTGCTGAAGAAAGTTGTCATCATGTTACTTCGTCGTGAATCGGCCGCTATGCTTGCTCCCGTTACCGGATTTAGCCAAGCAATGGGCCACCAGCGCATAGAGACTCTCACAGATCAGTGTGCGATTTCTGTTGAAGACACACTTCGGATGCCGATCGATGCGGCCTGGGATTCTCGTAATCCTCTCGCTAGGGACCATCAGCTGCCGGATCTCAGCAGGGCTGATCGCCTGACCAACAGCTTAACATCTGTGAAATACGGTGAGGTTTATCATTCATACTTACCAGCTCCAGTTGGTGTACTTGCTAACGCCAATACCCGTTCCAGCCTTGGGTCCAGGGGACCGCTCTGCCGGCATTCCAATCGATGGAGATAACCTAGGGCATAACGATTCGGTGCCGCCAGGGATACAACCACATGATCTATCGCAGCTACCAGCGGAATACAATTTGATTATGCCTAGCCTTTACGGAGAAGCCGCAGGCATTGGCCATCACGACAGTGTCGACAGCGGGTTGTATTGGTTGTGGGACATGACGTGGAATGGAATTGGAGGGTGACCAGTGGTATACGTATCTACATGTATTTAATGAGAGCGTATGTGCTCAGTCATAATGCATCATGCACCATTCTGCGTCGCCTGTTTTAGGACCAGGCTCATTGGGGTAGCTTGTTCGGTGTCCTTCTAAGGGAGCAGTCAGAGTCACAAAGTCATGCACTAGACTAAAACTCCTTTCGCTAATTCCTCATCGACATCTGGCCCATAAATTACAGTCTTAATCCCACCTCTACCAGCGACATTCCTGAAAGCCTGCTCGGCCTCGCCGAAAGGAAACTCATGGGTAACAAGACCGTCCAGCCTGATTCGGCCTGAGTCCAACAATCCAATGGCCAATTTAAAGTCGCCAGGCCCATACCGGAAGCTCCCTTTGAGCGTAACCTCCTTGTCGCAGATCTGGCCTACCGGAAGTGATAGGTTTGGTTTCCCCAAGCCCACTTGAATGAATGTGCCGCCCTGAGTGAGGGCATAGATACCACAGTTCAGACAAGCCTCGGCTCCAGTCGCATCCAGTGCGATATCGGCACCAGCACCTAAATCAGCACTCGCCAACAGCTGCGCCGCGTTCTTGTCCGCAGCCTCGGCGCTCATTTGGTATGTGTGCGTAGCACCACATTTCACCGCCGAGATGAGCCTTACAGGAACCACGTCCACAGCCACTATCTTTGACGCCCCGAAGGCGCGCGCAACGGCACAGCAAAGCAGCCCGACAGGTCCTGCTCCGAATATAATTACTGATTTTTCCTGCATCACACCTGCCAACCGACAGCTGTGTACGGCTACACTCAGAGGCTCGACCAGGGTGCCGTCGCGCAGTGAGATATGGGATGGGAGCTTGAAACAGCATTCTGCAGGCACGCAGTAGTAGGTAGCGAGCGTTCCGTCGTAAGGCGGTGTTGCGGCAAATGCCATCGCTTGACAAAGGTTGTAGTGGCCGCTGCGGCAATGATTGCAGGTGTTGCAGGCGATGCCGGGCTCAAGAGCAACACGGTCTCCGATGGCGAGGCCTTGGGTACCGCTGCCTCTCTCAATGACAATTCCCGTAGACTCGTGTCCTAGGGTTATGGGCTCTTCGACAACGTATCGCCCTATCCGGCCGTGTTGCCAGTAATGAACCTGCGTGGGAGAAGTTTTATTAGTTTTCAGTGTATCTTGTCGAGCAAGTAGAGGTGGTGTAATGATGGGGGACCTAAAGACTCGAGCATTGGCGAACTTTGAATTGATCTCACTCAGATCGGAACCACAGAGACCTGTTGCCATGACTCGGACTATGACATCTCGGTCTGATTGAATCGTGGGTGTGTTGCGTTCTTCAAAGGCAAATGTGCCCCCGGGATGTAGTACAAAGGCCTGGTTGGCAGTCTAGAAAACATCTGGAATAAGCATTTAATATACAAATAAACCCATACCTTGCGTCTTATGGTGGGAAATACCTTGGCAGTCTTTGTGACGGTCATGTCGATGGTTTTCTCGTTGGATCGAGCAAAGCGTCGGGAGCCCCCCTAAGCTTTAAATATTACGAATGCAGTCGATATACAATCAACTTTGGCGTTTTACATCATCTCAAACTACATGTAGACTCTATGGTGAACGGGTCCTGCCTACGGAGACTCCTCCGGCGGAGGTCGACCAGCGCATCTCCATCCACGCATGTCTAAAACCTAAGCCGGTCCAGTATACGGAAAGCAGAACCAATAGGAACCACACACATTCGTAGTTTGACCTGTCTTTTTTAAAATATTGTCCACTTTAGCATATCCCGATCTCATATCCCGGAAGACCACCTGAGGAACCGTCCCTGACCATCAAAAACGTGAGATCGGAACCGCTCGACATTCCCGAGCCGCCGGAACCTAAATTATGGCTCCACCGTGGACTCGGAACCGTTCAACCAAATAAACATGGCCAATCATCACGATGTATTTTTTGAACTAAGAATATACTCGAAAGTTTAAAAATGTGCGTCGGGTCTCGATGATCAATATTGGCACCTTTCACGACCAAGCACAAGTCGGCCAAGATGCCCAGAAATCAAAACCCCTTTAGTTACTTCAGTGTTGTCCAATAATAATTCCGGTGGAATATGTATGTTTGATTTCGGTGGCCGAAAGAATGACCTTATGGGTGCATCTCCGGACTCATTTCCCCTTCATCTCCGAGAAAATGCCTCTTCCCCACGGGACTGAAGTCTGGGGTAGAAATAAAGCCATAACCCCCTCAATATCAACATGATCCCAGCCCATCTCTTGATCACCTCCCGTTAGTGGTTTTCATACTCATTGTTCTCATTGCCTCGTCCCACTTCGACACTATGAGTGTCACAAAATCATCCGAACCAATGCCCAGCGGGACCATCAGGGATCGTTACCTTGCTGTCGCTGCGCAAGCGGAGGGACAGCAGAGCTGGCTGGAGGAAAAGATCAAACCCAAGAAGATCTCAGCCAGATATCCGTTCAAAGGCACACCCTTACTGTATGCAACTTGTGCCTTTGGCAGCTTGGGAGATGCCCTGTTCGGTTACAACTCTGGTATGGCACCTTTATTCCATTAGCAAGAAAGCTGCTGATTTTATAGGTATCATGTCCGGCTTGCTGGTCAATGAAATTTTCATAGCTCGCTTCTTCAAAAACTACGGAGGAGCCGACGGGACGACCAGTGGGGTCAATCCCTCGATTACAGGCATCTCTGTTGCATGTTTGCAAGCAGCAGCCGCAGTTGGAGCTCTCATAGCGGGACGACTTGGGGACATGATTGGCCGAAAGAAATGTGTCCGCGTTGGCGCTTTCATCTACTTCTTCAGCTCGTTTATTCAGATATTTGCGCCTGGCTTCGCAACGTTCATTACAGGCCGCACCATCCAAGGTGTGGGGGTGGGATTCCTCTCCATGACTGTGCCTATCATCCAAACGGAGATAGCTGCTCCTCATCGCCGAGGTTTGATGGTGGGTATAGAATACACATTCTTGATCGCTGGATATATGCTTTCTTGCTGGGTGGACTATGGTTTTAATTTCTTACTGCCGAGTCATATTTCATGGCAAGGACCCTTCATCATTCAGATTGTGCTGTCTTTCCTCTTGTTTGGGATGTCCTTTTTCCTCCCAGAAACCCCTCGATGGTTGGCGATGAATGGTTTCGTGGACGAAAGCTTGCAGACAATTGCGGACCTGCACTCTGATGGTAATATTGAAGCGGAGCATGTTCAGCGAACGTTTCTCGAAATCCAAGAGGCTGTGATTTATGAAAACAACCTGGGAAAGTCCGGGTGGAAGGTAATGCTCCCCTGCCACTGGTGTGAACTGTTAATCTCGTGGATCACTGACCTTGGGGCACCACTGTATAGGAAATGTTTACCCGGTATCGTAAACAGACTATTGTTGGAATCACGGTGCAAATGTTCGCGCAAATCAACGGAATCAATATCATCTCTTTCTACCTGCCGAGCACCCTCTCATCCGCTGGCTATGATAACCGCAAATCACTGCTGTTCACCGCTGCAAACTCTCTTCCCTACACCGCAGCAACAATTGCTACCTGGTGGTTAGCGGACCGATGGGGCCGAAAGCCTTTGCTTATTCTCGGAGGTCAGTTTCCATAGACATTGCTCTGAAAGGGCACATTAAGTTGGTTTATAATCAAAACTAACAACTCACACAGGTCTCGGCATGGCCTTACTGCTAGCCATTGTCTGCGTCTTCACCGAAATTCATGTGGATGTCCAGGTGAAAGCGAGCGGCCAGTATGCGTTCGTCATGCTTTACAACATCATGTACGGATTCACCTGGGGACCGATGCCGTGGCTTTTACCAGCAGAAATCTTCCCACTCCGAAGCCGAAGTAAGGGCATGGCGCTGGCCACGACGAGCAATTGGATCTTCAACTTCATCATCGGAATGGTCTCTCCCGACGCTTTCTCTGGCATTCATGGTTATTTTTACCTTGTGATTGCGGGATTCTGTCTGAGTTCCGCCATTCTAGTTCACTTTTACTACGTCGAAACTGCACACCATTCTCTCGAGGAGATTGCTGTTGCATTCGGTGACAAAGCGTTTGCCGATGGTGATGCGGAGGTCATGGAAATGGCTAGTGGGAAGAGCGAACAGGTGGAATACTCGGCTTAACGGCACAAAGCGAGCTAGATTCAGGGTCCCACGTATTGAGATAGTACCTACCTGAGACCTTTCTCAAGATGTATAAGTCGTATCCTACGATTATCAATCCTGACCTAGTAGACTAGAGGTTTAATTCGTTGATTAAGAACTGACTCGTTGTTGTAGGTGGAGGCAACTTGCATTCCCTACGCTTAGAAACGCCGCATTAGTGTAGCCCGTGCAAAGGTACTACATGTATAACTGCATGTGGAAAGTATGTAGTTATTGACTTTGAATTGTATGAGACTGATGAACGAAGTCTGAAATGTGGGAAAGCGGTGAAAAATGCCGGTGAAAAGTGCGGTGAGGCTCTTGGCAAAATTTGAAACCTTTACTGTAGGCAGAATGAGTTTTGAGACACTGGCGGTACACTGGCGGTTAACTCCTGCCGTAGTGGGTCGGCCAAACCATTCCCCCGGCTCGCCACAACAACCATCTTCCTTCCAATGGTATTCCTCACGGGAGATCTTCACAATTAAGCCACTACCAGAGCGGCGCTAAACTTAGCCCCTTCAAAGCTTGAGCTTATCTTTAACTATACATAACGCAAATGGCAGAGGCGGCTGGTTGCAACAGGGGCCGGAGCCGAACCCCGGAAGTAATCTAGAACCATGTAGAGGTGAAGCGTCTCACCAAGTGTACATCTAAATTATCAGCGTTTATAATGTCAAGATCGCCTCACAGGATTGGCCTAGACGTCAGATACGATCATAGTGATGAAAAATGATATCAGGACACCGGAAGACACCCCCGGATGTCCGTTGAGAGATAGATATCCCTCGTTTATGCGACTTGATAATAAAGGCGTCCGGCCCAAACCCAATTTAATAGAATCAAAGCATTACTTTCGGAAATCAACTCAACCAGAAGATTCTCGGTAAGAATAAACAATGTCTGCCTCGATCACCACAGATGTCAGCAACTATGAGGCTCATGGATACGGCGACCGCGGCCATACTATGAAAGCCTTGACCTGGCAAGGGAAGAATTCTGTTAAAGTCGGTCAGTCATTCGGCCTATCACGACCTTAATCGTCTCTTTGACCATCTCAAAATAACTTCGATTTTCTTGCTTACACAATATATTTTAGTGGAGACAGCTCGCCCGAAGATCATTGATCCAGGCGATGTCATACTTAAGGTGACGGGCAGCACCATTTGTGGGAGTGACCTGCACCTGTTCCACGGTATGTCCTGGCTGCGTACCGGTCAATGAACAGTTAATGGATCTACTGACGCGGTATCTGTTGTCGATTCATAGAGGCTATCCCAGATCTTCAGAAAGGTGATATCCTTGGCCACGAGTTCTGCGGTGTTATCGCAAGCGTGGGATCGTCAGTCAAGAAAGTCAAAGTAGGTGACCGCGTTGTGGCGACCTTCCAAATTGCCTGCGGGGAGTGTTATTATTGCAAGAAGAAGCTGTCCTCAATGTGTGAGAAGACGAATTCGTGCGACTCGGCCTCTCAGCTATATGGGCGTCGAACAGCCGGTATGTTTCTTCTTCTTTGAGTGTCCATTCTAATATTAGCGTTGGTACCATACTAACTCCCGTCATAGGTATGTTTGGATACTCTCACTTCACGGGTGGCTTTGCCGGTGGGCAAGCAGAATATGTTCGCGTCCCTTACGGTGACGTGAACCTCCTTCAGCTACCTGATGATGTCCCCGATGAAAAAGGTCTTTACCTTTCAGATGTGCTAGGAACATCTTGGAACGCTGTTGTTGACACTGGCGTTGAGAAGGGCGACACTGTGGCCATCTGGGGAGCTGGCCCAGTTGGACAAATGGCAGCTGAATTTAGCTTCTTCCATGGTGCTAATAGGGTCATTCTTATTGACGGCGGCTCTGGAAAATGGCGACTAGACTTTGTGAAGAAGATTGTACCCAAACTCGAGACTCTTGAGTATACAAATCTCCCGAAGGGCGAGTCTGTTGCCTCAACTCTGAAGAAAATGTGCGGCAACCGCGGACCTGATGTAGCGATTGAGTGCGCCGCTGGTGAGTATACGAAAGGGTGGGCTCATTACTATGAGAGATTATTGGGCATGGAAAATGACACGTCTGAACTCCTCAACGAGATGATTACCTCTGTCCGTGCGTTCGGGCGCTGTGGTGTCACGGGCGTATACACTGGTTATGTGAGTGATACATTTCCTATAATAGCAAAGCAATTCCGCTAACATGGCAATGTAGTGCAATCACTTCAACATCGGTGCTATGATGGAGACCGGGGTCCATCTCGCTGGCAATGGACAAGCCCCCGTGCAAAAGTACTGGAACAACCTCCTGAAGCTCATTCAGCAGGAGCAGATTCACCCCTTGCATATGGTTACCCACCGGTTCAAGCTCGAGGACATGGAGAAGGTTTATGATTTATTCAACAAGCGTGACCCAGGTTTGCAAAAGGCTTTCGTCCAAACACAATTTTCCGCGCCTCCGGCACCAGGAGCTCCTGCACTAACAGTTATATGAGCTTCACTGTGCCGAGTAAAAGTTTTCCTAAAAAGCTCAAATTGTCTGACATGTCACATGTGCTTTATGAATATTTGAAATGTCTTTCTTTAAATTTATCTCCTCAACAATAAATTGTGAGAATTTTACCTTGGAAAACATCGATATAGAAATGCGCACCTGGTATCGAATGGGGACGTCTTATGAAATAAAGAGATACTCGGCATGCAACCATACATCCCACACTATGCTAGGTACCAGCCACTAAGAAGCCCAAGCAAGGCTGACTATAACGAAAAGAGCGAGCGAATTGATGATACTGTAGAAGCACTGCGATCCAATGATTGCACTCTATATACACAAGTTCAGACTTTTTTAAAGAAAACTTTTTGACAGATTACTTTGACATGATCGAGTGGATTTTCTGGCTTCATCCCATGTGGTTCACCCAATATACCACTGCAATGTAAGCTACTTCCAATAAGCCTCATGCAGAGACAGATTCAAATCCTGACCGACAACCTTTCCATCTCCTAGTTGCACCTGCTCAATAGGTTGAAACACGAAGAAGACACGTAAAACACCAGAATTATCATTTTTCTCGGTCACATTCCGCCAAGCATGGGCTGTACCTCGTTGAACAAATACATCACCCTTTCCCATTAACTTTTTCTCACCAGAATCGAGGAGCAATTCTGTAGTGCCATCAATTATGACACCATAGTCGAGGGTCTCTGTACGGTGCATCGGTACAGCTGCACCTGGGGGTACCTCAATAATCGTGCAGGAGGTGCCATTTGGCGGATTCAAAGGTGATGGATCCGAGAGCTGGGAGTGATAGTGCTTGACGTCGAGATTGGCTTTGGACTCCGGGGTTGCAGAACTTGGAGGGGAAAGGCCTTTTACAGGAAATGTACTCGTGTTGTAGGCCAAAGCGTAGGCTGATGTTGGGGGTTTACCCGGTGGGACCGGGAACCCAGTGAACGATACCTGCTCGCCAACCGCGTTGCAAAAAATAGCTCGACCGCTTGTAGCATCATGGGATGTTATGATCCGACGAAGCGGCTCGGGCTGCTTTTGTCCCACTGACATATTCAGACCAGTTTAAAAAAAGAAAAAGGGTAGGTTATCCACGAGTAAGATGCACGTTTTGCCAAAGGCTGGAGAATATCCCATAGAACCCTAGCAATGCTCGAGAGTTATATTATCAGCTCCGTGGCGTTATATGACTCAAATATTAGATCATCGTAAAACTGATAAGTCGATTATGAATTCATGTTCTCGTCATAGGATGAGGATGTCATTATGATTCTCAATTCACTATTGTTCGCTTTACTCTGGGGACCCAAGGAATACCTTTCTACTTGCGGTAGAATTGTTGTTACTGAAAGGATTAATGTCAACTTGAGCTCAGCGTGTCATCATTCGTCATGAGCACTTACCCTACTGTGTCAGGAAAGAGGCCCTTGACCGTGGAAGCTTCCCTTCTATCATGATGGTAACGGGACGCCAAATCTCTCGCTGCGGAAAAGAATTCCCCTCACTAATGCATCTTATAGCGAGACCTGAGGCAAGTCTGATAGTGGAACAGTGACACTGGAAATTCTGTCAGCCTTCTTCCGGTATTTTCATCCTTGTGCGAAGCTTTATCACGTTGGATTGCTGGACGTCGCCATTTCAGCAAGTTCCTATGGCAGTCACCGCCTACCTGTTAAGATCGGGATTGAATTTATACAGATTCTTGGGTTTGAGCGAATCTTCGAATTTTACTGAGCACATGGCCAGGAATTCATCTCCGACGGTTCGGTTACCTTACCTTGCTCATATCATTGAGCTGATCTTGAAGCAGTTGTGATGTTTGAGGGTAAAAGTCAGACAATCACACAGATAAGCCTCCAGTGAGACAGCGTGAGCTAGAAATCGTCGACACACTTAAGAAAGTATGGCTTTCACTTTGCACTTAGCCTTAATTAACCAGATCCGCAACTTTGTATTCTTCGCCATTAAAAGCCCTCAACGTCGGGAAAGCTCTTACAATCTTTCACTAAAGTCCAGAGGCTCGTATCAATTTAATTCTAGGCAGCGGAGACCAAGCTTCGATAGTATCATGCCATGATGTTTTGATATAGTGGCGGCTATGACCTGCCGTACAAAGGGAGTTAAATTCAGAGTCCCACGTAGCCCTTCTCGTTGCCCGATTCACCGATAATGCCCATTCGTTCAAAGATGCAATTCAATTCAAGTTCATAGCATAACATCACATTACATTGGGAACCTCCACCAGGGATAGCTGTGGGAATCACTTTTCTATCGTCTGAGTCTACCTGATTTGACCCTGTCATGCCCGGACGACAGCTCGCATTTTCTGCAATCATTCATTCACATATTTGGTTCATCTTACTGAGCTCTACCTACTGAAGCTCTGTGACACTATTCGCAAATCCATCATTTATCTGAACTCGGCATAGGCAAAGTCCGCTGGAACCAGGCATCGTTGTCGCTCTCCAAATGAATATAAGCCCATCATCATCCCAGTAAAATTGGCCCCGACCGGAGGCACCTTCGTTGCAGCACCAGTAGAAACTGATCCAATCCAATGGACGTCATTTTCCGTGCCTTCACAATAGCCAAATGTATACTCCGTGCCACAGTCAATCATGAGAGTAACATCAGTTTGATTGTTCAGCCTATGCTCCGTGACATCTCCCTCTGTTGGCTGGAAACGGATGAATCGGCCCTGGTCGTCCTTACGGATACCGATACTGCTGTATGTGAAGTAATTCAGCCACAAAACAGTGCCAGCTTCGGTTTGGTCTGATAGAGGTTGAAAGAATAGCCTTGTTTCCCATCTGCAGACGCGATGGATTTGTTTGCGAAGAAACATCGTTGGACAGGCCGGGACTGACAAGTTGTAAGGCCCGCCATAGAGACGAAGGCAATCGGGGCGCTCAGTAAGCGAGTAGTCGTTCACACATGGCGTGTCTAGTTGCTCATCAATTGACGTACTACTGGTTCATCTCTCTTGGACTTACTTTTTCTATACCACCCTAACTGCATCCGCGACTCTGAAAAGTCATCTCTCCAAGCGACCGGGGTTTGAAACTGGTAAAGGCCAGGTCCTTGCGACATGAGAGAGATCTTATGTCCTCCGTTGATCACAGGCCAGTCGTTCTTCCATTCCAGAGGTACTAAGAACGTCTCTCGGCCTAAGTCACCGTTAGTATTGTCGCCAAATGTGACTACGAGGTAACTTACCAAGTACGGAGTCTTCCCATGTGTCTCCCTGTCTGGTGGGACGGACTCCGAGCAGAACTGCCCACCAATTCCCTTTGCTGTCCTCGACCAGGTCGGCATGTCCAGTGTTTTGCACTTCGTCTTCAACGCCATTACGCCAAAGGGGGTTATTTGGTCCAAGTTCCCACGGTCCCAAAGGGCCGACCTCACTGCGATTCACCCATTCGCTATGGCCACTCTCGGTGCCTCCTTCTGCTGTGAAAAGATACCAATAACAACCGCGTTTGAAGATGTGAGATCCCTCGGCAACCCCAGAAGAAGATTCGCGGATCAATTGAGGCTCGGAGGTAGAGTGCCCGGTTGCGAGATCGACAGTACAGATATGAATCGCAAAGTCTTTTAGTTTGACGCCTGGAGTTGGGTGGATCTTTCTGTAGGTGGATGATAGATATACGGTCCCATCTTCATCCCAAAAGAGCTATCCGGATAGGGAAGTGTCATTTCAAGATCTGTGGCGAGAACATTTACTGAAACTCACGTCTTGGTCAAACCCAACCTGATCAAAAAATATGGGATCAGACCATGTCTCCTCATTCCATATATCAGTTGTTTTGACGTAGAATCCCTGGGGCCACACGCGATCATCTTGTTGAGGGCGGTAACGCTGAAAGCTTGCCGCCATGATGTAAAAGATGCCCTTATGATAACGAATGGTGGGTGCCCAGACACCTCCTCCGGGCTCCGGGGTATGGATTTGGAGTTGACTGGGCCGCGTCAACGCATGACCGATCAAGGTCCATTGAACCAAATCTCGGCTGTGATAGATAGGAATCCCAGGAAAGTATTCGAATGTGGAAGTGATCAAGTAAAAGTCCTCGTCAACCCGAATGATCGATGGATCGGGATTGAATCCTGGAATGATCGGATTGTTGTAAGTCATTGCTGTTGTTACTTTAGTTTCCTGACCTCGGGAGTTGATGGCGGCGTCAGGCTGGCTTATAAGTCAATGAATATATCGTGATTGGTGGAGAAACCACGGCCGCAAAATAGATAACCGAATTATGTGGCGCGACTTGGTGTCGTAGAAGGGTATGATGAGTTGAAAACAAGTCCCAGTGATATATATTGAGATCTGCTATGTATTAGACCCTTGGAGATCCCAACAACATGCATTCCTTCTTATGTACCCTATAGAGATGGCCTCAAGCGTGTTATATATCCTGTAATCTTATGTTATGATCCGACTACAACGTGCTGATTGAGAATTTGACCATTGTACACTGTTTTCTCACCATTCCTCGAAGCAGAAGTGTCTATGTAAGATTTCATATGCCTTCTAATATTGGAGGTTGACTACCAAACTGTAGTACATCTTGATGGTCCGGTGAGTTGCCTCCAGACATGTCTATGAATATATAACGAACATGACCATGGCAAAAGGAGGAGAAGCAGTAACCAGAAATACATGAAGATGAGTATCGTTCATATCATTGTCATCCGAAGTTTTCCCGATGTCTTCTATGACAATGTGGGGTGTCTTCCTTGTCCCCTCATCTCAATGCGGGGAATGCGCCAAGGAAGCCCCTCATGGATGCAGCCAAACTGGGATATTGTCGCTTTTTCTTCCAACTTCTACTACACAATTTTCACGTTCTTCCGAGCAGATTGTATCTGTTTGATCACAAGTAATGACAACCACCTGTGTGGTTCAAGGATCGCGCGATGCTGGTGTCATTTCTCCTGAGGCCTTGCCAAATGGCCAGCAATCAGACGCAATCGTGTCCTCGGATACTCCCACTGACACATTTTCAGTAGTCGAAAAATGGAATGAACCTCGCATAAACATTTATCGAACTTTCGCGACATTCTGGTGTTTCCTCGTCATGGGTGCGAACGATGCCGCGTACGGTGTGAGTTGATATCCCCCGAACAATGTCGAAAGTCATGTTGGTTCGGCCAATTACTGACTGCTCACAGGCTTTGATTCCATATGTGAGATGCTATTTCCCCGGACTTTACGGCAATTCTCTCAACCTATGTGTAGCTGGAAACATACTATCATGTATCCTACACCATTGTGTCTCTCGTGTTCTTGTCGCCACTAGTAGGTTATACAGTCGCCGCCTTTCTCAACCACCGCATTCACTACATGTTGGGTCAACGTGGCGTAGCCATTATCGGGCCAGCGTGTCACCTTGTTGCCTACGTCGTCAACTGTGTACATCCACCGTATCCGGTACTGGTGGTCGCATTCATCTTCGCGGGGCTCGGAAATGGTCTGGAGGACGCAGCCTGGAATGCATGGATTGGCAACATGGCCAATGCAAATGAGCTGCTGGGGGTATTGCATGGGATATATGGAGCTGGTGCAGTTGTGAGTCCGCTGGTCGCAACGTCAATGATTGTCAAAGGTGGTCTGCCGTGGTATTACTTTTATTATGTCATGGTGGGTGTCCAGCTCCATGTCTTTGGCCACGAGTTAATTCTGAGATAGGTCGGCTGTGCCGTCGTTGAGTTGGTGGTATCTAGTGCATGCTTCTGGAAATCCACCGCAGATATCTTCCGCGCATCTAATACGGCATCCGTGGGTGATGACAGGAAAGGTGGGCTGAGGGATGCGCTCTTCACGCGTCCGGCTGCCCGGGTGACCTGGCTTTGCGCATTGTTCTTGCTAGCTTATGTGGGAGTGGAAGTTGCTCTCGGAGGGTGAATTGTTACTTTTATGATCCGAGTTCGGCAGGGTAGTGCTTTTGCCAGCGGAATGACGGCCACTGGGTTCTGGTTGGGTATCACGGCTGGACGGATCATTTTGGGGTTCGTAACTCCCCGCGTTGGCGAGAAAGTCGCAATCGCTGTGAGCATCACCCTGGCTTACAATCGAATCAAAGCTGATCTCAGCACCAGGCATACATTGTTGCCTCCATGGCGTTTGCTCTGGTTCTGTGGCTCGTGCCCCAGTTCTATGCGTCGGCTGTGGCAGTATCTCTCCAAGGTTTCTTTCTAGGCCCTCTTTTCCCTGGGGCAGTCGTAATGGTCACCAAGCTCCTTCCTCGGCACCTTCATGTCCCCTCGATCGGGTTCGTGGCAGCCTTTGGGGGTAGCGGGGCGGCAATCCTCCCTTTTGCAGTTGGTGTGCTGGCACAAGCCAAGGGGGTGAAAGTCTTGCAACCGTTCATCATTGCTTTGTCCGGAGCAATTCTAATTACATGGCTGGGATTACCACGGGCATCCAAGATCAGAAATGAATAAACATGTGCAAAGAGTTTTTGGTTGACATGTGAAAATGTTTCGGGTCCTGTTTCTTATCAGATCCGACTTTTTTTTATCTCCGGTCAGTTTTGGCTCCCGTGCTTGATCACGTGTATCTTATAGCGGTTGTACTCCCTACGAGGATTTCCTTGTGCTTTTGCATTAAAAAAGAGTACAATGGTCCCGGGTTGCACGTGGGCAATTTCTTCGTGCATCTTAATTCCTACATCATCTGTTTGTTCATCTATTTTTGGCTCTGCTGACTGAAGGTTATACCGCGTGATTCAGATCCCGAGGAGACACATGTAGGCCTTGTCTTAGTTGTGAGCAGCCAGAGTCGAATAGACTTCATAGAAGCCTCCATAACAAACATCCACATCCAAACCGAGGTCATTCTCTACCTCTCGACTGAATATTTCGGGGTACGCCGTAGACGTAAACTACTCAGATGAAACGCCGATCGCGGGTCTTACGAGCGTTTTACCCGATCATCGGGCGAGCTGGCTGATCTCGGGACTTGTTGAGCCATCGAGCCGAATCACCTGTTTCTTTTCATAGCTCCCCGCTTCCCCATACCCATCAAATTGATAATATTCAATTGCGAAGGTGACTCGGTTAGTTAAACCGCTTGTAGTTTACACATTGTAAAAGGGAAGAAGAGTCGATAGAGCTCTGAAAGGGAGCATCGGGGAAATCGGCGTTCCTCGGGAAGGTGCGATCAAGTCTATTGCGCTATCCTGATTGGTCGACATTTTAAGCCGAGGCACTTTCCGCATTGAGAGTTGACCCTCGGCCCTGGGGCAACTTCGTCTCCGTCATTCTTCCCTCCGGGGTTCATAAGTTCATAACCATTCATCCTTTCCCTTTCGAAAATTCTCCTCTCACTACCCCATATTTCTTCTACTTATCAACATGCCATCACCTCCTCCTAATTGGGTCAAGGCCTTGAAGCCATCGGGTCCGCAAGGATCCGAGCTCCTCCAGCAGGAGCGCGCTCAGTCAAATGTCAATGTCGAGAAATTGTCCGAGTTGCTCCACACCAAGGAAGCCTTGGAGCGGCAGAAGTCCCTGCTGGCTCTGTTGGAACCAGAGAAGGTGTTTGATAAGTCTCAAAACCACACTCTCGGCCGTGTAGAGCGGCTGCAGCGATCGCTGGGCAAGGCCAAGCGCCTCCAGCAGCTCGCGGAACAGCATAAATGGTCATATGAAGAGCTCCATGCAGCCAATGAGTTGATTGGCGAACCTACTCCTTACGGTCTGCATGCTAGCATGTTTTTGGTAAGTGCATTGTGTTTCGTACTGAGAAGAAAGAAGCTTAAACTAATCGCTTTAATTTTCATGTAGGTGACCCTTCGGGAACAAGGCACCCCCGAGCAGCACAAGCTGTTCCTTGAGCGCGCACAGAAGTATGAGATTATTGGTTGCTACGCGCAAACCGAACTGGGCCACGGATCGAACGTCCGCGGTTTGGAAACCACTGCCACCTGGAACTCTAGCGATAAGACCTTCACCATCAACTCCCCCACATTGACCTCCTCGAAGTGGTGGATTGGTTCTCTTGGTCGCACGGCCAATCACGCTGTCGTTATGGCCCAGCTATACATTGAAGGCAAGAACTACGGACCTCACCCCTTCGTCGTACAGGTCCGCGACCTCGAAACCCACCAGCCATTAGAGAATGTGTATGTGGGAGACATTGGTCCCAAGTTTGGCTACAAGTAAGATTGCCCTTTCCACCCCAATTCGTCCCTCGACTAACGAACTTGTTCAGCACGATGGACAACGGCTTCCTGCTGTTCAACAACGTCAAGGTGCCCCACGTGAACATGCTGGCCCGCTTCTCTCGAATTGACAAGGAGACGAACCACTACGCCAAACCTGCTATGCCTTCCCTTGTCTTTGGTACATTGACTTGGGTGCGGTCCAACATCGTCCTGCAGGCCGGCGGTGTTCTGGCCCGCGGTGTCACCATCGCGACCCGATACTGTGCGGTTCGGAGACAGTTCCAGGATCGGGACGCTGACGCACATGCGGGTGAAAACCAAGTTTTGAACTACAAGATGGTGCAGGTCCGGTTACTGCCCTTGCTGGCATCCATGTATGCTTTGCATTTCACTGGCCGTGGTATGATGCGCCTCTATGAGCAGAACCAAAGCCAGATGAAGGCCGCCAACTCGCCTGGTCAGGACTCGCGAGGTGCCGGACCCGAGGAGCTTCGCGCTGGTGCGAACCTCCTGGCAGATCTGCACGCCACCTCTTGTGGCCTCAAGGCTCTGGCCAGTACCACTGCTGGTGAGGGTTTGGAGGTTTGCCGCCGCGCATGTGGTGGTCATGGATACAGCAGCTACAGCGGCATTGGTGCCTGGTACTCGGACTATCTCCCTACCCTGACTTGGGAGGGCGATAACTACATGTTGACCCAACAGGTCGCACGTTATGTATGTCGCAATCTTCTTATCATTCTATTCTGGTCGCTTGAAACTAACACCATCTCCAGCTTCTCAAATCTGCTCGTGCCGTTCTCGCTGGCAAGCCTGCTGCTAACGACACTAGCCAAATTCTCCAGACCTACCTTGACCGACGCGACAAGGGAGCTTCCTTTGATGTGCTCGAAGAAGACAAGGACATCGTGGCTGCCTTTGCCTGGCGCACGGCCCACCTGACCTTCGAGGCTCTGAAGCACCGTGATGCTGAGCAGCGATCCTGGAACAGCCTTCTGGTTGACTTCTGGCGCTTGTCTACTGCTCACTCTCAGTACCTTGTTGTGAAGAACTTCTACGAGGCGGTTTCCTCTCCCCAACTCTCAGCCGCCTTGGATCCCGAGACCAAGGGTCTGATGCACTCCCTGTTCCGTCTCTTCGCCTTGCACACTCTGGAGCGTGAAGCCGCCGAGTTCTTCTCTTCTGGTGCCGTCACCGTGCGACAGATCACCCTCACACGGACCACTGCGGTCATGAAGTTGCTGGATGAGATCCGACCCCACGCTGTCCGTTTGGTCGATGCCTGGGCCATTCCGGACTGGCAGTTGGACAGCAGTCTCGGTCGCTATGATGGCAAGGTCTATGAGGATCTGTTCCGCCGGGCAAGCGAGGAGAACCCGGTCAACGACTTGGTGTTTGACCCTTACCCATGGAACTCTGCATTGCTCAAGAATGAGCCGGCTAAGAGCAAACTGTAAATCTTGGAGGGTTCTTTTCTTTTTGCTTTCTTCTGATGTATTTACTACCCTGTTTTGTTCAAGATACACCTTACTAGACCATAGAGATATAGATTACATCTCAATAGAATGGCCAATGATTCATAAAACAAATCAACATGACACATTCGTATCCATCATAGAAGGCCAAGTCGATCCTGATCAATCCACACATGCATGTAGTAATGTGTTAACTTCCAAGGTTGTCTGTTCAATCGCATTGGCCTATTTAGGTAGTTCTACGCCCTGCGAAAGACAAGTCTTATCTGATTGGTGCATTGTGCCAGACCCACCTGCTTAACGCAGATTGAAATGTATAAAAAGCGACAGATCGTAGCTGGACTGTCCTTGAGCTTTAATTCTCTCCCTAATTACCATGGAGCTCGAGTCTCGCACAAGCATTGATCACCACGAGGTGGAGGACTTTGTCCCAGGAAGACAACTTCCTCCAGTTGACGGTGGCAAGGATGCATGGCTTTTCCTCGCAGCAGGTTTTATCATCGAGGGTTTGACATGGGGTGAGCATTTGGCTGGCGAACTTTCAGTATTCTTCGTCTACTAATCTAAGCATAGGATTTGCATTCTCATATGGTGTCTTTCAGGATCATTATTCGAGAGATGATTCATTTCGACACTCCGGCAACATTGCAGCCATTGGTACCTGTGCATTGGTAATTGACGTGATTCCCTCCAGACTTTTTGTTCCTGTGAGATGCTAACGAAATGTGTAACTCACAGGGCATTGCCTATCTGTCCGCCCCCTTGGACTTTGCCCTCTTGCTAGGGTTGCCTCGCTTTCGACGCTTAGCCACTCCAGTTGGCTTTTTGATCATGTGTATGGCGCTTGCACTGAGCTCTTTCTCAACCACAACCACGCACTTAATCCTCTCACAAGGAGTCGCATATGGTCTTGGAGCTGGACTGGCTTATTCCCCGGTAATTTTGTGGATGGGAGAATGGTTTGTCAAGCGTCGCGGATTGGCCTTTGGAACCATGTGGGTATGTACGCCCCTCCAGAAATATCTACATGTACACAGCGGCTAATGCATTGCATCCTCCAGGCTGGAACTGGACTTTCTGGTGTCATATTTCCCATCACTCTTCAGTGGATGCTGAGTGAGTATGGATTTCGAACAACTCTCCGCATCTGGTCGGTCCTTTTGATGGTCCTCGTCGCCCCGGTGATATATTTCGTCAAACCGCGCATCCCGACCTCCACAAACTCCGCTAGCGTCATTCGACCTTTCGATCTCAGTTTCGTGTGGACCAAGTCTTTTATGATTTATCAAGTTTGCAATACAGTGGAGGCGTTGGGATTCTTTCTTCCAGCTGTGTACCTGCCTAGTCAGGCTCGATCCCTAGGTGTGACGGGTCTATTGGCCTCGCTGACGGTGATTCTTTTCAATCTTGCATCGATCGCTGGATGCGTCGTGATGGGAATGCTCGTGGACCGCTATCATGCGACCACGTGTATGCTCGTGTCTAGTGTTGGGACCGCTCTCTCCGTCTTCCTCATATGGGGCTTTAGCGTTTCAATCGCACCATTATATGTATTCTGCATTTCTTACGGCCTATTCGCTGGCTGCTTCACATCAACTTGGACGGCTATCACAAGGGAGACACAAAAGAACAATGAGCGGGCTGATATGTCAATGATATTTGGAATACTGGAGACCGGCCGCGGGCTGGGAAATATTGCCAGTGGGTTTTTGAGTGAAGCCTTGATTACCCATGGCGTATCTACAGGCGCCTACGCTTTTGGCAGCACTTACGGAAACATTATCATCTTTACCGGAGTGACAGCACTATTTGGCGGTGCCTGTGCACTTGCTCGTCCACTGAAATTACTTTGAACGCGTTAGGAGGAGTTGCCAAAAGAATTCAGGGGTAGTTCATTCGAAGCAAGTCACCTTGAGAGATGTACATACCCCAATTCAGAAAGGACAACCGATGAAATCACTATACTCCTCAGCCTGCCACGTCACTTGGTATTCGTTGCTGGTCATAGTCTAGCTGTTATAGTCACAGCAGGATCAATGGCCAATGATAGACGTTACATACCCGCCGGCAACTTTTGAGACATGCATTTCTGTTCAGAAATCAAATCATTGTAAGACCAGCCTTGCGCTCGATCCTTCGAATTTGCTCAGGCCTGCTCAAGGACAGCCACCTTTATGTGCACGTGATGGTGATTCACGAAAAACGTTCAGCTTGGTTGCCCCTGTCTTCCTTTCAGCCAGCTAGCCCCTGGAAGACTTGTCCATCAAAATGTTTCAATTCGTCATCTCGTGTTGGTCACTCATATATTCCTCTGTATACCGGATCACTTTCCATTCGATCGGCTTCCTTCGTCAAACGGTATTTAAGCTCAGAAGAAACCGACTTTCAGACATCCAAAAAAACCCCACGGAAGATATTCAAGATTTCAACGTTCCATCAAGCTATGCAGATACATCGCTTACGATTCAATATCAAATGGGCCTCGACATTATAGGCGTTGGAGCAGCAGGTCAAGTGTATAATGTCGATGAGCACACTGTTTTGAAGACGTGCAGGATCTACGAACCTCCTTCAAGTAATGCTACCCCAAGGGCACAGTGGGACTATGCCTCAGAGACCGTTTTTCACTTTGGCCTTCTGAAGGACGAGAGGGCCGTGCTGCGTCTACTTGCGGAACGTCCCCATCCAAACATCATAGAGGTAATTGACGTGGATCAGCCCGAGGGTCTCTATCTTCGAAAATACCGACAGATCTCAGAATTGACACCGGCGTCTCAATTTGATCGGATCCTCTGGTATCAGGATATTTTGCGAGCACTTCGTCATCTTCACACGCTGGGTATCACTCATTCAGACATACGCAAGGACAACATATTATTTGACTCCAACGACCACGCATTGCTCAGTGACTTCGGCGCCAGTTGTTCATTCGGGTACCCAAATCCTTCTCTGCCTCTTCTCACAAACGGAACTTCTGAGACCGTGTCTGATGCTACGGATCGGTTTGCAATGGCTTCAATGATATATGAGTTGGAAACGGAAGTTCGCCCAGAAATATCGATCGATAGTGCCCAAAGGATTATTTTGCCTGTCGTTCAGACAGGGAATAAAGATCTCGACTCCCTGATCGAAAAATCTTGGCAAGGACGTTATAGCTCTACCCTAGCTATGCTAAAGGACACCGAGAGGATCAGTGGTGGTAAGGATAATCGCAGGCCGACTGCACATCTTGCTTTGAAGACAGAATTGCGTGAGCGAATTTTTTCGTGGCGAAATGACCGAGTCAAACAATATGGTAGTGTATCCTTTTGCGAGGGTTTTTCGTGGAATCTACTAAATTTCATGTCAGGATGTGTACTTTTCTCTTTGCCGACAGAGCGTCAGATCCATTCAATGGCAGAGCGGTATGGCTGGCGATCCGATGACGAAAGGCGCTTTTCAAGCTGATCGCTCAATGGCATGTTCCTCGCCGTCTTTTACCACCCCCATAGAAAACCGAGTGGCTTACTACCTAGTGACCTCCAGGTACTTATTCGATCCGGAAAACAACAGGATTCAAATACCAGTATCTATTCATTGATCCTAGGGAAGAGTTCTGCTTGCTAAATAAGATGATTTTGCGCTCAAGTACGTCTGTGAGGCGGTCATGGCTTCGGCAAAGAAGTAGACAGCGCAACCTCTGCAGGAAGATCCTTCTGGAGAAATAAATACGATGGTGATGATGACATCCTTGAGCCACATGGATTACGGGTTATACCGCAAAACGCTGCCAGAGGTTGAATTGACTGTCTTTCCCCAGCGATAGTTGACATTGAAGAGAGGAGATCTCCCCCTCAAGCAATTGAAGATGATCATGAAATTATGCGGACACTCGCTACGAAGGATCGACGCGCCACACTTGGAAAGCACTGGGTCAGGCGAATTCGCGGTCTGGAATCCATGAATATGGGTTTAGATCGTCACCCAGAACGGTAAATACTCGGGAGCGGAACTAGAATTTACCCGATACAAGGTTAGCACCTGCTCATGGACGAGCATTACCAACCTTCATGACTCAATAGCGTCTGGCAGAGACTGATATTAAACATTTTGCAGACAGTGCCGGTTCGGAAGGAACGGCGATGGCGCCCTGCTTCGTTGCCTATCCTCAAACCACCTGATTTCCAGAATGGATGCTCCCAACGAGCAGCAAAGTCATCGACATCCGAAGGCAAGAGAAACCAGCCTTAAGAGCGCGATCGGCTCTTTCTTATTGTACCGAAATTGTCGGGTCCTATAGACAGACTAGTTTGACATGGCCCAGTGCAGGAACGTCAGAATTCTTGAATAATATGGGAGCCCTTGAGGAGAAAGTTGACTCAATTCATATGCTAACTTGAATTGATACCCAGGGGTTACCATTACAAAAACACACTCTTTGCTCTTAGCTCTGTGTTCCCCAGCCGAAAGCCGAAAGCCGAGCATAGTGCCCACTTTCGCCAACTTGGATGTACATCATAGAAGCTGAAGCTTGCTCATCTCGCTAAATGCTTTCGAGTAGAAGCCCAACGATCTAGACCTTGCCTCCATGGTGAGACTCTAACCCAGATAAAATTGTTTTGTCTGAGGGCATGACGTCGGTATGCCGTTCGAAATTGCGAGAAACGGGCCGACCTCGCATTTGGGAGCACTGGGAAGAGGAAGAACAGAATGATCTTAGGCAAAAGACACAAGTCTCGGAGCAAGGCATCCAATGAATGATGTGGAACATTAGGCTAATCTCCTCAAGAGACGTGATAATGCCGCGGATAAATAGCATCTCGGTTAATATCTCGGCTTCCCCCGACGCATCGAATGCCCCGACTGGCTCTCCGCAAGACCCCGGCCCGCTTAATGACGCCGTGCCCACCCCCGACTTTTGTGCCCCGGGATATCTCCTCGCTCCTCCGCATTTTAGACTCGTTGATCTTTTCCGCACCGAGGTCAACTTCCGGGTCCCGGGGTCATGCCATGAAACTTGGCGCACCTTGACTTTACTGCCGAATCGTACATTGGCCTGCCGATCTGCCATTACTTGTGACTTATAAAACGTCGTGCCGCAAGCCACAATGCGATGACAATCTTCATGATTCATGCGCCGTCATGTATACCATAACGAATATCTACGGTATGTATGTTCTGCCTATCGGGCATGCCCACAGGGCTAACATATCACAGTGCTTGCCGCGTTTGGCACCATTGGAGGCGCCCTCTTCGGCTTTGATATCAGGTTCGCAACCTTCTTTCACCTGGTCTTCGATAGAAAAGAAACTGATATGAATGTAGTTCGATGAGCGCCTGGATTGGTGTTGATACATACACAGATTACTTCGGCTCGCCAGATTCCAATCTCCAAGGTGGAGTACGTGATCTCGGTCCCCAACTACGCCTCGTTACGTGGCTGACACTTCACAACAGATTACAGCATCAATGTCCGCTGGTTCTTTCGCCGGTTCCATCGCAGCGGGTTGGCTTTCAGATATCCTGGGCCGTCGCTATGCACTGATGATTGCCTCTCTTGTGTGGATCGTGGGTGCCATGGTTCAATGCAGTGCGCAAAACGTCACGCATCTAGTCGCAGGCCGTGTTGCCAGTGGACTGGCAGTGGGTGTGACCTCCTCGCAGACGTGCGTTTACTTGTCAGAACTTGCACCTGCTCGCATCCGAGGTCGCGTCGTCGGTATTCAACAGTGGGCAATTGAATGGGGCATTTTGATCATGTACTTGATCGCATATGGCTGTGTGATGGGAGTGTCCGGAACGGCAGCGTTCCGCATTTGCTGGGGTGTACAGGCTGTTCCTGGCCTGATCCTCTTCATTGCATTGTTTTTCTTCCCCGAGTCTCCTCGCTGGCTCGCCTCACAAGAGCGATGGGAAGAAGCATTGGACACCTTGGCAATCATTCACGCTAATGGCGACCGCCACGACCCAGTTGTCCAGGTAGCATTTGAAGAGGTCCAAGAGGCGGTGCGAGTGGCCCATGAATCTCAGGATGTCTCGTTCTTTGCCTTGTTTGGACCTCGTGTTTGGAAGCGCACAATGTGCGGCATGAGTGTGCAAATGTGGCAGCAGCTTCTGGGCGGTAATGTTGCTATGTATTATGTCGTTTACATCTTTGAAATGGCTGGCATGGTAAGCTTCCCCTCATATATCGTTGATCGGGCAGCTTTGTTGACCATTGATAACAGACGGGCAATACAACACTGTGGTCCTCCGCTATCCAATATGTCATCTTCTTGGTTACGACGGGCGTTATGCTTCCCTTCATCGATCGCGTTGGACGAAGGAAGTTGCTGCTTGTTGGGTCTGTGACCTGCATGGCTGTACACTTTATCATTGCTGGTATCATGGCGAGCAAAGGACACCCTGTTGCCAGTGTGAACGGCAATGCCAATTTGACATGGGAGATCAAGGGCAGTCCCGGAATGGCAGTCATTGCCTTTTCCTACATTTTTACCGGCATCTACGGCCTGACCTGGGTATGTTATATTTATGTCCACCTACGAAGAGCACGTCTAACAGTTGTAGGCTCCCATTGGATGGATTTATGCTGCGGAAGTTTTCCCGCTCAAGTATCGAGCAAAGGGAGTCGGCGTGTCGGCTGCCACCAACTGGATCTTTAACTTTGCTTTGGCCTACTTTGTTGCGCCAGCCTTTCACAATATCCAGTGGAAAACCTATATTATCTTCGGTGTATTCTGCACTGTCATGACGTTCCACGTGTTCTTCACGTATCCGGAGACTGCAGGTCGGTCTCTCGAGGAGATTGATCTAATTTTCGAGACCGATGTCAAGCCATGGCGCACTCATGAGATTGGAGATATCTTTGGTGAAGAGGTCCAGCGCCGCAAGGAAATTGGTGTCAAAGCGGAGACCGGTGGTGAAGCAAGTCACGAAGAGGTGGTTTGACTCGACGACGGAAGATGTTTAGAACAACGCAGTAACACGTTAGCGGCTAACGACATATTGTATTATGCATAAGCGATTTGAAACATTTACAGTTGGAGGATTCTATCTCAGCATACTATAGGAGCACAATGGCTGAGAACAAATTTACTGACACCGGACAAAGAG
This sequence comes from Penicillium turbatum, assembly GCA_030762825.1. NCBI lineage: Eukaryota > Fungi > Ascomycota > Eurotiomycetes > Eurotiales > Aspergillaceae > Penicillium > Penicillium turbatum. The sequence goes on along the minus strand of JAUJYX010000003.1, from coordinate 1,914,386 downwards.
ATGCTGTAGAGCGTGCAGATGACAAGGGACATATAGCCACAGACAGTTCGATTAGAGTGACCACGAAGAAATGAAATCCGACCAGTCCGATGTGGAATATTTGGGTATTATCTTTCTACAAAATCATGGATTAACTGCGAAATTAACTGAACACGAGTCTAGACTGACTCCCTGAACAAACGCGCCTCGGCGGCTCGGTTAAATAGACCGACAATGTTTGCGGCAGTCAAGGTTTATCTTTCCTCGCTACCATCGCTGTATTTTTCGGCGTGTTGAGTGTGACTCTGGTTCCGTGCCTTGCTATCCTTGTTGAGGAAGCTAGCACGGCGAACAGCATCATCCTCTACGTCGTCCAGGGTACGCAAAAGCTCGCCATTGGAACCATACATGTGGGGCTCACTGCGAGCGAGTGACACCACGTCGAAGACACTCGTGGTCTTGCGGAATATACGGTCCATCTCCTCCAGTGAGCGCATGGTGGTCTCAGGGAAGAAGAAGTAGACGACCGGCACGATGGCAGCATTGCTAGACCAAGTTAGTACAAGCCCGGCGCGATGAGCATACGAAAGACAAAGACAAAGACTTACATCACGGCAAAGATGATATAGGTCTTATAACCGATACTTTCGAAAGCAACTGGAGTAATCATGACAACCATGAAGTTCCAAATCCAGTTGGAAGAGGTAGCCAACGCGTTGGCCGGGGCACGGATCTTCAGTGGGACAATCTCAGCAGGATACAACCAAGTCATACCAAGCCAACCGATGGCAAAAAATGTATTGAACACAAACAGAAAGACTGTTTGGGCCACTCCTGCCTTGACACCAACAGGGGTTTGTTTGTGGCTTGAGGAAATGCTGTCGGCAATGGCCAGCACTGCCATAGAGACTGACATTCCTACGGCACCAAAGAGCATGAGTGTTCGACGACCAAATTCCTCAATGGTGAACACAGCTATCCAGGAGGCGATGAAGTATTCTGTGCCATTACACGCAGAGATCAGACGTGAGGTCGTGGCGTCTAAACCAACCTGCTGTTCGAGTAGAGTGGGGATATAGTACGTGATCAAGTTGATACCAGAAATTTGCTGGAACATCTGATTCACGTATGCGAGCATAGTGCGGTGGAAATGACGGTCCTCGCCCATGGTGAACATGTCTCGGAACGACCCCGTTGCCATCTCTAGGACGGTCGCCTTGATAGCGGTGAATTCTGTTTCGATAAACAGCTCGTCGGTCTCGTCGCCCATCAAGCATGCTAAAACCTCCTTTGCTTCTTCCTCGCGACCTTTTAAGATAAGCCAGCGTGGTGATTCAGGGAGGAACATCACGAAGGCCAAGATAATTGCTGCGAAGAAGATCTGGAATGCTAGTGGGAATCGCCAAGCAACTTCGTTGGGGTCTGCGAACATGAGGCCGAAATCGATCCAGTAGCTGATAGTTATACCGCATGTGATCATGGCACCCTCGATCATGACCATCTGGCCTCGGCGATGAGACTTGCAACATTCTACAAAATGTCAGAACCAGAGTTGTACAGGTTTACCAGCCTCTTAAATTGAGATACAACGATGTGAGGTAGGTTGGCTGACGAAGGGTGTAGAATCACTCTTGACTTACCGGACTGCCAAGTAGGGACTGTGGAGGTATTGATTCCGTTACCTTAGGCTCCGGTCAGTGAATACCTTATATTCCTCCTGTTCTCTATACTAACCAAATCCTGTCACCAGTCTACCGACGACAAGCTGAGCCAGTCCATAAGACGTGCACTGAAGGATAGCACCGATACACATAATAAACGATCCGAGGAAGATCGCCTTGCGGCGACCTAGAATGTTACCGATCCAGATTGTGGGGATTGAGCCTGCGAAACATCCCAAGTTGTACGCCGCAACTGTGATACCTTGTCGGGTTGACTGGTTACTCTTCGCAGCGGGGCTCCAGTCCCCGGTATAAGATTCAAGAGTGTTGATCTCGGGGAAATATTTAACGAAAGAGTCGAGGGTCAACAAACCGCCAGTTACACCTTGATCGTAACCAAACAGCAGAAAATCCATCCCGGCCAGAAGACCGATGGCAACCTGAAGCTTGGTGCCATTGAGGCCCAAGAACCGCCTGGTCTGCATTTTGGTGAGGCTCAATCAAGGTCCTCTCTATATGTCTAAACCCAGCGAAAGAAGATAGAAGAATGAAACTTGGAGGGATATACAGAACTGAGAGCTCTCACGCGGGGCACTCGACTGGTTTTAAAAAGACTTCAGGGGAGGAGGCTTGACCACTTTGAACCGGGGCCCCTGGAGAAGCTTGTCTTGCAGCGGACTACAAAGCAAATACAAGGAAATACACGATGTGATTTGGGGAGTACTCCCTGTTGAAGACCCACCATCTCTTCAAATCACTTCATATGAGCAAGCAGGGCCAACAACGATTGGCTATTTTCGGGTTATTTACATATTAACTGTACCTTGCACGGACGTTTCACCGGAGGCCACGCGAGAAAGCCAATCATCATGATTGTAAGCCGGGAAAAGGCATCGAGAATATTGAATATCCGCTCGGCTTCTCCAGACTCAGTTAGCGGGTGTTTCGAGTTGGGCCATTTAACAAAAGCCCCCACCGCCGATCACTTTTCAACCCGTCAGATTCCCGTTTGCCAGAACCCCTGCGTCGAATCAAAATCTGGTCTGGAAGCTGGGGAAGTCTGGGGATCTGGGGAATTGTTCAGGGCTTGAGAATAAGCACTTTCGCGTGGTGCCAATTGTTGAGGGTCTACGGAGTAGGCGGGCTCAAGGAAGCAGAGGTGAGAGAGTTGTATTGGGAAGAGAGGGAGCGAGATCCCAACAACTATCTACTACATGCGAGAGGTTTGGTGCCTTAGGATCCAGGCATCAACAACACACCCCCGTAAGGCCAACCTCGAGACAGAAACCATGACCAGGACCAATATCACTTTCACACTTTAGGTCGCCATGATAAAAACTGTCTCCTTTTCTTCTTACCGATTTTGCTATTTTTGCTTTGATTTTTGGGATTTTTGCTATTTTTGCATGATTTTTGGGATGATTTTTGGAAGCATCCTTCAGTTTTGCTTATATATCATGCGAGTTCGCATCTTCTCAAAGAGGTCTCGACCCAGAGGCTTTATCAGTGCATCCGCAACATTGTCTATACTGGGGATCAGCTTCAGAGAGATAATTCCTTCTCGCACTACATATCTGACGAAGTGGTATCTGGCATCGATCTATTTTGTCGCCTTCGAGTAATTATCCTTTTTCATAATAGTGAATGCATTGTCACTGTCATTAAACAAGGTAATAGGCAAGTTTTGATCGATCCCTATCTGCTGTATGACTTTTTAGAGCCACATCGCTTCTCTAGTTACAGCGTCGAATGCTATATATTCTGCGGAGGTACTACTTCTTATAACGATCTCTTCTTTGTGTGAATACTAGCTAATAGGCGCCCTAGCGAAGAAGAAGATAAATGCTTCGGTACTCTTCCTATCTTCACAGTCCTAGTAAGAGGTATCGACGTATCCGACTAGTCCTTCTTACGTCTTCCCAAGCAGTATACCTAGCTTTATCGTACCTTTGAGATATCGAATTAGCTGTTTTAGAGCATTGATATCCTCCGGCCTTAGTGTAGCTGCCCTCCGTTAGAGCTTATTGATAGCAAGCGCGATATCTAGCCGTGATTTATCTACTAGCCAGCCTATTTTTCTAATATCCTTAAGGAATACGGCGGCTTCTACTTTCAAGATAGTCGGTTTGTCGAATTTATATAGTGTATTTCCGTCGGAATCTTGATACTTTCGTGTATGTACAGAATCAGATTTCCTTTTTCTTTTGACGTGTCACAATCTTAGCCACTCTAAGAGAAATAGATAGACCTATATTTCTTAACTTTAAAAGGTTATCTTTATCTTCTCTATCCGACTCTTCTCCTAGAAGCTAATCAAGGTCTAATACTACTAAGTTAATATCCTCGCCTATTTTAGAAGGTAAAAAGATATATCTATAGATAAAGAAGGTAAGTAACTATGTTTCCGTATAGTAAGTATAGAATTGTCCTAGTTATCCTTAGTTATATTTATCCGTTGTAAGATTGTAATCGATAAACTTACTAAGGCGGCGAACCTTAGGTATCTATATTTTTCCGCTAATCTGGATATTCATATCGGGATCATCAAGGTGAGCCCAACCGCTTATTGCAGCCACCGGAGGAAAATTATGCCCCCGGTATAGTACTCCGACTGTCTTTCGTTCATTGGGAATGTCAAACTGAGCGAGCAACGCTAGTTTTTCGGGCCTAGATGATCCCGTGAAAGAGAAACCTCTGCCCTACTCTTTAGGTAGTCCATTCAGCCCATTCACCTGAATGCCCTGAACACCACTATTCTACACCATAATAATTCTCCACGAACCGCTGACGTGTCCTTCCTCTCCTATACTGGTCTTTTTTTTTCATCCATGGTTGGAGGGGCAAAAAAAGGATTTTGCAAGCGGCGAACTCACGCTCGTTAGAACTGCGGATTTGTAGTCAATTATATGATTACCTAAACACAGCGCCTTAACCACTCGGCCACACTTGCTGTTATAATATTGCAAACCAATAATTCTTACAACTTCCATGATACCCCGACAGGGAAATTCTCGAATGTTATAGCTAACGCCCATTCATACTTTGACCAAGCTCTCTCTCATGCTTCCCCAAGTCATCTCAGTTCATTTCATTTCGGAGCATGTCCAAACCGAAACTGTCATTCTCGAATTCTGCAGTGCAGGCACCTGGAGGCAATTCACCCCGTTTGTCCGGGAGCGGGTGTCCCTTCCCGGCGCATGAGTCAAAGTCGATGATCACGGGCGTATCGTCCCCGTCTGCAAACATGACATTGTCTGAGTTAATATCGTTGTGGACAAGACCGAGGGCATGGAGATGATTGATGCCCTCCTTGACCTGCTGGAAGCATCTTTCGTTGTCGACCAAGCGCCTAGCCTGAAGGCGGTTCGAGAGCGTCTCCGCATACTTTTGGAAGCAAAGCCCGGTAATCCGGCCGGCTTTTACCACGCAGCCAAGATAACGGGCGACGTTTTTATGTGGGTTTTGCATCAACAGCTGGCAGATTCGCGCTTCTTTGAGCAGGTATAAGCTGAGTGACGCTGAGCCGTCGTAGGCAGTGAGCCGGGGCTGCTTGATGTAGACGTCCGGTCTCTCAGGCTCAGGGCATATTGTGAGTTTATCTTCTAGCCGGGGCCAGATGTGCTCTCGCGGAATCTTCTGGAGGCGGGATGGGTCGATAACGGAGGGGAGGTTATCTCGGTGCGAGATGCATTCGGGCAGCTCGGCCGAAAAGTAATCGTCGCCATTCCAGAAGACGACACGAGTGTATAGAAATTTTAGTTCGCCCTCGTTTGACTCGCCCACGAACCCCCAGCACTGTCCCATGGCATGATATTCCATTTCAATAAGAGAGAATTGTGCTCTTCTTAAATAGCGTTTCAAGACTGCGTGGTAATGAAGAAGCGTGGTAATGAAGAAGCTTGGTAATGAAGATGGCTGGATTGTAAGCACGGCAACCTTTGCGACATGGCCTGTCTTAAGTACTACTGTGCTGCCACAGCCACCCATGCAGCCTCACAATCAAGACGAGTGTTAGGTGATACAGCGTGAAGCGGTGAATGTCGTGATTCAGATAGAAGGGCGCTTGTGCGTAATATGACTCGGTAAGGCTATTATCCAAACGATCTATTGAAAGGTTACTGTAGTCATGACTTGAGGTTTTTGATGGAGTTGGAAACTGTCGGAATCCAGTATCGGATATGGAATTGGCAGAGGAATTCCGGTACGTAGGCAGTTCGTTCTAGTTTGTTCAAGGCACACATACATATTGAAGAGGGGAACGCTCTAAGGCAGTATGCTCTAAGGCATACGGGTCGATTCAGCACTTGCCACCTAGCATAGCATCATACCAAATTCCAAAGGAGCATGGAGCGTGCGCTCAAGAAGTAAAGTAAGAGAGGTATAGGAGTGTATTGTCTAAACTGTCACTATCTGCGTACTACATCTCTGTCCCGCTGGGGATTGCTGACGTAATAATCTAAAAGAGCGGACAGGGGAGTCTCACAGTAGGGGAGAGCACTACAATATGTGATCACTTCTCTTGTGATTTTCTCTTCATCATCTTGTCCTCCGTCTATCACTAACTCCACGTGGATCTTTCTTGAATAATATGTTCTCTACGTCGCATAACAATCTCAAACTTTCCATTATAGCGATGTGCAAACACCGTCACCCCCTTATGGCGCTGACGGTAGAGGATATCTCACAAGCACTCGACCCGCTCTAACCAGAACAACCTACTAACATCGCAGCGTCATTGACAACGTTTGTCAACATGAATTGTTGACACTAAGTGACCCTGGCTGCCTGGGCGTCACATGCGGATAGTTAAGCGATGTTTAGCACAGGTTCTGACGATGAGTTATACAGCCCTGGTTCCAAGGTTGTACTTCAATCTTCAATTCCGCGCAGTAGGAAATCAAGCTACAAGCTTCATGCTCATTTGTCAAAGAGAAAGCTGTGTATTGCAACCTCCTACAAAATGCAAACAAGATTGAGTGATTGAAAGGTGTGCCAAAGCAGTGGCAAAGATCGACAGTAATGCCTCCAGGGCTGTATCTCAGACCACCTTCCCATCAACTTGGGTCACCCTCGTGTCATGGACCCGAACCCCGAGGATGATATGGTGCCCCTTCGGCCATTGAATAGACTTTTCCAAGTATCAATGTATTCACCCCGAGTCATGGGATGATGACCGAGTATCGGGCCTGTACTGAGAGAGGTTGCAGTTTCACAGGAATGTAGGGACCCGCGAGGAGATACATCGGGTGTGATCGGCCTCGAGTTGCAGCCAATATTGGCAGGAAGCGCACACGCCGTCTCGGTTGAATCCATTGACTATGTGTGCCTAACAAGTATTTCTGTGTATCCTATTGTCGGGAGTATTGAGACGGTCGAACATATATCCTTTTTCTAAATTAAAGCATGGATGGATGTTGTCTCGGTGTGGCAACCCTCTCCTTCGGAAAAGCACAGCATACCAACCAACACAAAGGAATGTGGCTAGGGAAAAAGTAAATGATCTCGAGCACAAATCAAGGTCTGCACCCCTTGCATACTTCCTCGGGTTACAGCCGGTTGAAGTAATGCAAGTAGCCGTGTTACAAAAAAGTACTGTACTTCCGTCCTTGAATTCAATGTGCCGAACTGCACCTCGTCTATCTCGGTGCGGAGGATTCAAAGGAACATTTGAAACAACTTTCATGACTTCCTACAGTCTCAATAACTGATGGGGGAAGTGAATTTGAGGTCTACGGCAGACATCTCAAGTATGAGAGACTATGAAGATGAGGTCTTCACGGATCGTGATGATATTCCATTAAAAGAGTCGGGAAGTGAGGGAAGCGATGACGAAAAGCAAGATTACCCGCCAATCTCAAGGCTTGCTCCTATTCTGATAGGACTTTGCTTCCAATCCTTTTGCATTGCATTGGTAAGTGTTGTGTGGTTGATCCCCCAGTGCTTCTGTGCTTTCATGAGCTAACGCGGATGACTTCCCCATGGACCAGGATAACACAATTCTCTCAACAGCCATCCCCAAGATCACCGAACAATTCAACTCATTAGGCGATATTTCTTGGTACGCGAGCGCTTATCTTCTAACAACATGTGCCATCACCTTACCATTCGGCAAGATATACACATATTATTCAACGAAGTGGACATACCTGATCGCTCTTGGATTGTTTGAACTCGGTTCCTTGATATGTGCGGCCACGCCGACATCACAAGGACTCATTTTTGGCCGGGCAATTGCTGGAATTGGATCTGGAGGGCTATCACCGGGTGCTCTGTTAGTGCTCGCGAATAGTGTGCCTCTTCACCGGCGTGCATTGTATTTTGGGATAATCGGAAGCATAAGTGGGATTGCAACGATCACAGGTCCTCTGTGAGTACCAAAATTGATAACAGGCTCTTCAAGATCAATCCTAATAGAATGACAGAATTGGTGGACTGTTAACCGATCATGTGAGCTGGAGATGGTGCTTCTGGATCAACCTTCCTTTTGGTGTCCTCACTGGGCTAGTCATTTTGTTCTTCTTCAAGGATCCAACAACGCCAAAACCGAAGCTGGGTCGCTTGGAGCAACTAAAACGAATGGACCCTCTTGGGATTCTGGCATTTATCCCCGCTATCGTCTCTCTTCTATTGTGTCTACAATGGGGCGGGACCAAATACAGCTGGAACAGTGCCCGAATCATTGCTCTATTCGTTCTTTTCGGGATATTTGGCTCGGCGTGGTGCATTATACAAGTCTGGCGACAAGACGAGGCCACAGTACCGCCTCGCCTCTTCAAGAATCGGAATGTCCTCGGGGCCGTGATTCACGCTACATTCCTAGGTGGCTCGTTCTTTGTCTTTGGATACTACGTGAGTTCCGAGAACAATCCTTTCAATTCTCTCCCTAACATTTCTCCAAGCTCCCTATCTGGTTCCAGGCAGTCAAGGAGAATTCTGCCTCAGAGTCGGGAATCAACAACCTCCCGATGGTGGTGGCCATGATCGTTTGCTCCGCTCTAGGAGGACTCCTTGTGAATATAGTGGGTTACTATACGCCACTCATGTTCGCTGGGAGTGCATTTCTGACGATTGGCGCTGGTCTCTGTACAACCTTCAAAGTAAACAGCGGGCACCCACAGTGGATTGGATGCCAAGTGATCCTTGGAATTGGAGCAGGACTTGGTTTCCAACAATGCATCAATGCACTTCAGACTGTACTGCCTCTACAGGATATACCCGTTGGAATTGCCATAATTACTTTTGCACAGAGTCTCAGTGGCGCAATGTTCATTTCAATTGCCCAGACCGTGTTCCAGAATGGTCTGGTGGCGAGCATTGCCATCAATGCCCCCATGGTCAATCCAGACGCGTTGATAAAGGCCGGAGCCACGAACTTGTCCCATCGTGTACCCAAAGATATTCTCCCTTCTGTGCTTCTAGCTTACAACATCGCCGTCACCCAGACATTCTACGTGTCTGTTGTCGCCGCTATACTTTCTTTCATCGGAGCAGGACTCGTTCAATGGAAGTCCATGAGAAAGCCAGAGAAGACTGCTTGCGAATATACAGACTAATGCATAAAATACAACAAGCTTCCGGCGCTCTCAGGTGTCGGATATTGATCGAGAGTCTATGTTTCACCACATAACCTTTCCAATATTATATGTTTTGTTCCCACATGCAGGAAGAGTCACCCTTCAATGGTTGGGAAGCCCTGCTGCCGCCGTATTAGCCATGTATCATCAATATCCGAACAGGTACGGATGTCTCGACGAGGACATGTTTATATTTATATGACGTCATCCGATCACTGTAAGGTCACTACATACTCCAACTTCCCATGTTCGCCCCCAGATCTAAGCCACTCGACTCTCCAGGGCTATGCATATTTGCATCAGTGTACCTACAAAGTACGATGCCCGTTGGTACATGCACTTTCTCTTTGCGAGGATCAGAGTCCACAGATGGATGCGCCAATGACATCTCGACGTTAGACTGAACCCGATCCACATTGCGGCGCACCATCCCACCCGATTGGGAGATATACGAAGATGTTCCTGTGTGGGGATACAATACAGATTCAATGATCGTCTCATGTCCAATTTCGACGAATGTCGTCCCTGCCTGGCGTACGATATGCCCGATAGAATTTCGCTGGCGCATAGTCTGGCAATCTCAGCAGAACTTTTGGAAAGAGTTTAAGAGATACAAAGCCAGTTTTGGATGGGCTATAATCCCTCTTGCGCGCTCTCAGCTTTCCACAGTTACAAACTTCCGACACTTCGACTCCCATTCACACAAATAGCACTTCGTCACAATATCAACCATACGACGATGTTTTCTCCTTACTTCACCCATGACAAGCCTTCAAGTCATCAGGCTTATGCCTCATTCTCACTGCGACCGGCACCGTGGGATTCAAGAGTTATTTTGGTTCATCCTGCAAACCATCCCGTGGAGGCCCCACCCATGTACTCAACAATGATATCCAAAGATAGCACCCCCAATGTGGTGGTAGCCCCGGGTTGGGGCGGAACCCCTTGGGACGTTCTTGGCGAAGCGCGGCTGCCAAATAACCTAATGCTTCATGGTCATCAATGGATATGCGTCTCAATCAAATATCGGGAAACTTCACTCTCGAAGCTCCTTCTATGGGCCGATTGAAGTGGAAGCTTGACATGTTGACTGGGAGAAACATGGAACTACATGATGTTATAGGTCAAAAGTTGGCAAAGCTACGACCGGCAAAGAACACTGGTGAAAAGGTCCTAGAAATTCTCGTTTCCCATGACAGTCGTTTCTTTAAGTTGGTGCTGCTGTCGGGGTTGACTGCGAGAAGTATGAACAAGTCAATGACCGAGGCAACTGGCGAGATTTTGACCGCTGTTCTTGGGGCGTGAAAGCTATCTCATATCAGGACTATCTATGGCCGAGCCTTGGCCTTGTTGTAAGACTACATGTAGGTAAGACTCTGCGACATTGGTATCCATCGTAATTATTTATGTTCCATTCAGGCAGCCATTTTCATACTAAACTACATGTCTATAATGTTCACCTAAATGGTAAGAGAACAGATCCTATTTTGCAGTCTATTTGCGTATACACCCAGCTAATTGAATATTGAAGAGAAATAGAATGAAAGAAACAGCCGGCAAACAGCCTACAGTTGGGGCCTTCGGTTTATATTGCTCTCGTGCATATTCTTACATGTATGCATCGGCCCCAGGCTCAAGTGAGTTGTACATAGTTTTGTTATTCTTTCCAAATATTGTTGCCCTTCCGCTCTTACAGGCTACTATATAGAACATCACAAAGCATGGCTCACAATTATTTTCATGGATGTCCCTCGTATTCAGAGACATGCTTATCAGGCCGAGGTTGCAACCTTCTGCAAGGCCGCCGACTCTGGACCATGCGAAGTAGCTAGCGCATGATTGATAGCCTACTAAAAATACGACAGCCTATCAGGAATTGCCAACAAAGCCATCGGCTCGGACATTCGAACTGTGGAGACTTCACCTACGCCACGCGTAGTATTAGGGCTGACAGTCGAGGTCAAAGCGGACGAAATGTAGGCTATGCCTGATTCGGATAATGCTTACTAAAATGGATATCGGAAATGCTCCGTTCTATGGGAAGAGAGAAGATCAAGATGTATAGATGCCGTCATGGTATATCGCGTATGTAGCACAGCAAAAAAAGCAACCAAACGCCTTTCCGAAAACTTAATTCTCACAAAGCTCATCCTCACAATGAACTGAGAACAACATGAACAAGTGGCCGGACACATGTGTGACTTGCAGCATCTGGAGTATCAAGAGCCAGGTTAAGTGTGAGATGCTTGAAGATTGCAAGTCAACGAGGGATGGCATTAGACAAGCTGGCAGTGCTGTGCCATGATTTGGACATTCATTATTAATGATTTTAAGGGTATATTTGGAGCCCACGGGAATGATGTGGTGTACAGGCGAACTCGATTCGCATTTCTAAGAACAACCTATGTTCTTGGTTTGGGCCAGCCATCTATGTCTCCGAACCAACGCGACCGATAGATCTCATCTCCTTTCATGATCTGGTGACGCACACCATCGACCACGAGACTCGTATGGTTTCCTCGCCAGAGATTCCATAGAGACTGGACGTATACGAAGCTTCCATCAGGAGCAAGGCTGAAGCCCTTTATGTCCGACTGCGGCAACTCCTCGTATTGTCCCTGACGATTCATTCCATGGCGATCGTTGGTAGTGACCTCGAACCCGCGCATATATTTGTCGGTCACTTCATCGTATGCGGCGGTGAATTGCATCGTGTTGATATCGAAGGCATGGAGACCGATATCGTTCGAGACAAGGAAGGTCCGTTCGTTGGGGACAGGCACGAGATCATGAGGTCCAGACCACCAACTATAGCCATGCCCCCATTCAGTATCGATATCGTAATACTCGGGGAATCGGAATCGATAGGCTTTATCCTCGCGGAGTTGGCCTGATACGGCATCGAACGGGTATCCCTGAATGACGCCGTAGGCAGGGACGGGATCCGAGCCATCCGCGGCAGCATCAGTCCCCGTGGCCCACAGCATCTGGAGTTGCTCATCCCAGATCATAGCGTGGATAGCGCGCAGACCTTCAATCCTCTGCAACACTGGGGGTTCATCCACGAGGGGGAGAGCCGAACTCATGTTATAAACCAAAATTCCATCCCAGGGTCGCTGTCCGGTGGTCGCGACTGCGAGAAGATTACCGGGTAGGGGTTCGAGGGTATGGGCGTTTCGCAAGTCATCGCTGTCTCTGCTGACCGCGAAGGTGATTTGTTTATCGGTGGAAGGATATTCGGGGGTGTGGTTGATGACGACGACGAGATTGCTGTAGATGGCACCCACACTCTTGCCGCCTCGCATCCACTTCATCTCGGTGGCATCATTGGCATTGCTGAACAGACCGCTCTTAATCCGAGGAGGAAGCACTTGTGTCACATCGTCCCTCTCCCAACTCCATTTCACGACGCCCTTTCGATCATGAATTTTCAGTATCGCAGGCACGCCATAGTGACCGGTGATGATATCCTCCCATGGCCCTTGTGCAGGAATGGCGATCTGGCTTTCCCCCTTGAGTCGCGGTTGAGGTTGAATCAAAGGGGGCTGAAATGACAACGGCTCAAACAACAGCGCAAACCAACCCAACACACCCGATAACATGGTGATGGTTAGGAGAAAAGACCCGAAACAGGGATATAATTAATTTTTAGTGATCAAATCAATTTCCGGCGAAGCGGGGCCAGAGATTTTCTTGGCTTTGGGGCTTTTGAGAGGGGGGCGAAACTGGGGTCACAGATGAACATGGTTAGGAAGGGTAACCAGAGGGGGAAAAAGATACGACAAAAGAGAACAAAAAAAAGAGATGACCGACGTCGATGGCTGAAAAGAAATGGAAAATTCTCCACTTTACCTTGAACGACTACGACGAGGGGCCCTGTTGGGGATTTGGGGCTCAATTAATCTTCCCCTACTCTGGTCTCTTGTCTCTCTTCTCCCTCTCCCTTCTCTCCTCTCTCTCCTGACATACTTTTTTTATTACTCCTCTCCCTCATTCTTCTTTCTTTTCTCATGGGGGGTTTGAGAGTACATATATACGATCATGAAAGTTGTTCACGCTGTTCATGCTTTTTTAAGCCACGGCATCCGGCGTGTACGCGTCTCTCCTGCTGAGACTCTGGATGCCGTGTGGGACTTTGCTCGTCGCTATTTTTTCACCCTTGCCTTTCTCTCGTTATTCATTGCTAAATTTTTGCATCTTTACGCTCATATATATTCTCTACCGGCTCCGCGACTATTCTTATGGGGTCTTACTTTCTTTTTCCAAGATGTGGTCCTTCTACTATTGTTCCGCATCCTCTGCCAAAAGGTCGCGTGGCGACCGGGAGCTGCCCTGCTCGCGATTTTGGTTATCCCGTCTAGGTAAGTGTCCACGTGCCCCCATTATACACCCTCAACAACCCAAAAAAAAAGAAGAATTTAATCATCTGGATGCTAATAAATATGACAGTTTGATCGTTTCATTTATGGCAGCGGCCAATACTTCCTTCTATGTCTTTACCGGTGCCGAGATTCACTGGCGCCAAGCCAAATCCTTCAACGGCGATGCCGCCGCCATCCATACCCTGCTGTCAGGGCTGACGGGATTTTTGATTGTCGAGGGTATTCTCTTGACAGTATCATTGTTCGCAGCTCATTCCATTCATGCCATTACCGGAGGCATTTTACATGTGTGGGCATGGCCCTTCCGATGGGTGTTTGCGCGTGTGCGACCGCACGTGGAGCCTCTGACGCAGCGCTTCCGGCCACGTTCCCAATCCCATGTACCTGATCTCCCCGATCCACGAATCTATGAAGAGATTGCCATGGATGACAATGACGATGCCAGTGATCATGAGGAGGGAGATCACCTATTGGATCACCTATCGAAAACTCAATTGCCCAACCGACTCCCAGCGTCTAAGCGAGTGACCGATGGCGTTCCCCAACGGGCGCTGATTCTGGGACTGTTCAGCCTTTTCCTTTTCCTTCGGTTTTTGCGACCGTGGGACCCGGTCTATATGTATATGTCGACCTCATTGCCCCTGAGTACAGTCATTGAGGGTGCTGAGCGCCATTCACCTGTCGATACTACCGGCACACCAAGCTATTTCGATTATTTGGATAGCTTTACCGCATTGGCCCCAACAGTCCACTGGAAATGGATGTCCAAGGAGCCTATTGCAGGCTTTGAGGATTGGGATCAATCCAACCCCCAAGCCGTTCACTACAATCCACAGGAGGATCCATTGCATATTTCCAATCTCAACAAACCAGTGCTGGAGGAGATCCATAATGCCTTGGCTTCCGGCGATGTCAAAATCAAGCACGTCGTGTTCTTAAAACTCGAGAGTGCGCGTGCCGACATCTTCCCATTGCAAAAGGACAGCTTCATGTACAAGCGCATCGCCGAAACTTGGGATGATAAGAAGATTCCCCCCGAGGTTGAAGACCGCATTGCAAATCTCACCCGCACTGCTGAGTTTTTGACCAATTTCCCGAACGGGTTTGAGCACAATGATAACCGTTTCAATGGCCGCAAGGCCTACGGCGGCATCAGTGCCAAGGACGCCATCACCACCTCCACATATACTCTCAAGAGTTTGACAGGCAGCTTCTGTGGTGTGACACCTCTGGTGGCCGATTTCAACCGCGAATTCGATCACCACATCTACCAACCGTGTCTGCCCCAGGTCTTCGACATGCTCAACCAACAGCCCGATATCACCAGCGATAGCGATGATTTCACCAAGTGGCCATGGCACTCGACGTTCATGATGTCTGTCACCGAAATGTACGACAATCAGGACAAATTGACCCCTCACTTAGGCTTCCGCGACAAGCAGACCAAGGAGACAATCACCAAACCCGAAGCGAAACATTATCCTGTTAAATCCAAGGAGGTCAACTACTATGGCTATGTTGAAGCAGAGCTCCGCGAGTACATCCGTGACGCTTTCGACGACGCGGAACGTGATCATCAGCGTCTCTTCCTCACTCACCTCACGAGTACCACTCACCATCCGTGGGGAGTTCCGAACAATACCTACGATGAGATCATGGGCTCCTCGTCTGGTGCGAACAACGACCTGAATCATTATTTGAATTCGGTGGGCTATGTGGATGATTGGCTCGCGGACCTTATCGATATCCTGGAGGAGAAGGGAGTTGCCAATGAGACTCTGTTCGTCATGGCTGGAGACCACGGTCTTTCTCTTCCCAATGACGGCGGCATCACTCCCTACGACAATCCCCACGTGGGCAGTTTCAAGGTTCCTATTGTGCTTGCGCACCCTCAGCTCCCTCCCGTTCAGATCGACAGTCCGGTCATCAGTAGCCAGATCGTCCCCACCATCATCGACTTGTTGATCGAGTCGGCATCCCTGAGCACCGACAGCACACGGGCCGCTCGTGACCTTCGCTCGCTCTACGAAGGCCAATCCCTGATCCGACCCCAGGTCGTCAAGCAGGACCAACGTGAAGCCTGGCATTTCACCGTCATGAACACAGGTGGTTCATGGCTCTCCGTTCGGTCGGCAGCCCGACCTGAATTCCGCCTTGTCATTCCTCTGGTCAATGACGTGGAATGGCGTTTCTCCGATGTATCCAAGGACCCGAATGAGCTGAGCCCGATCGAGCGCTTCAGCCTCGTCGATCTAGCAGCGGCCATCAAAAAGGAGTATGATGAGGAAACTCTCAACTGGTTGTACAATGCAGCCTACGTCTCCAACTGGTGGGTGGTGGACAACTGGGACCGATGGGGATATTCTCCCAAGAACAAGACCGCCGAGACATAGGGAGCCGAGACGGGCCTCCTATCTTCTTGTATTTCATTCCATCTACCCTAATATTTGCATGCCTTATCTACCAAGTGTCTACTTGGGACCGGGCACTCCAGGCTTGCGACCGTGCCGCCGTGGCGGGATCCACCAGTATTGGTGGCTGGTCCCCAGGAAACGGATCGGGAGTAAGCCATACACAGCTTCGCGTGCCATCGTGAAGCTTTGGGCTGATCTCAATGCTCACCGTCAAACTCGAGATTGAGGATATCCTCTGTCTCCAACGTGAACTTTCGACCGATCAATTCGGCGCGTCGCCCGCAGTAGAAGCGATTTTTTTTTCTCATGTACTTGTCTATATATCCATCCTATTTAACGCGAATTCTTGTACCTGATCATATATAGATGTCATTTTTCTGTTATATTATGGCAAATACATATGAGCCTTGGCTCATATTGGCTCATTCTTTTCGGAACGTATACACGTGGACCCCTACACATATACCGTTTATACAATTCACTGGCTACTGCCGCACCAAAGATTTGATGATAGACTGGGCTTTAACCTTGAAATCAGTTTTCTCGCCATGCCTTGGGCCCTATGCCCTATATTGACACAAATATGGGCTAGCTGCTACACGTACAAATGAATCGGTGGTTCATGAGATAAAATTGTAACCTTATCTCTATGCTACCTTGGAAGTATTAAGGCCGAACCCCTGGCTGGCCAGTTGATGGTAGTATTTGCCTATATCTGAATACTACATTATACTTGCAGGACTGATAAAATGCTACTACGTATGTGCATCATAGGTAGCATGAACCGTTCCTACAGAGCACTTGGTAGAGGTGAGGATCAATTGACAGGGGCTAGGTTGAAGCCAGCCTATCGCATGCAGCCCGGGTGCCTGGGAACTGAAAGATACCATATCCGGAATAGTTGGGAATTGTCCTGCTCTACAATTTCAACTCATGACGTGTTGCAAAGACCTCCCGGAGGGCTTTTCTCTTCTCTCTTCTTCTTTACCTTGGTCCTATCCTTGTCAATTTTGAGCGCCAGAATATATGGGCTGTTTGGGACAACATGCACGTCGTGTATATCTTGTACCTTCCATAATCGGATGTTGACGAGCGGATCCCCGTGTCAGTATACTTTCCAAGGATGATACATGTATATATATATGTATACATTGTGAATATTACCCGGGGAAGGGAATATATGAAAACTGGACACTCAAGGTCCAGGGTTTTACCATTACTACATGTAAGTTCGATGGTGATATGACATCTGCAATTTGAGCGCCTGAATGACTCTTGAGCAAAATATTGGCGACACCGAGCATGTTCAAAGTCTTATCAAGACAGACAAGTATACTACATGTATTTATTTTGAATTCCCATGCATCTCCTCATGCACAATGCCAATATGTGGGCCGGCAAGAAATTGAAAGCTCCGTTGCTCCAGGACTCCACCTCCGCATTTCCCCCGCACTCCGGGGATTCTCTGAGAATTCTCTTTGCATTCACACGCGTTCTCTTTCCAGTCTCTCCATTGGAATCGTCTCTGCTAGGACTAGATGGACTCTCAGGGGATTAAGCGAATTCGACAGGCTTGCGCGAATTGCAGGTAAAAGTCTCCTCCTTTATCTTCTCACAGTCCGACCTTGGCTGACTCCTGACCTCTCCAATCTATCAGGCGAAAGAAAACAAAATGCACGGGCGACCGTCCCATTTGCTCTCACTGTCGTCGCAATCGCCTTGCCTGTATTTACGAACCATATTCGTCGACAGTCGCGGAGAGTACGGTCAACCCACCTGTCCCAGTGGCTCCAATGGCAAATAATATGAATGTGGGTTTCGACCTCGTTTCACAAGCTGTTTTCGATTTCGTCGGTGTTAATTCGAGTCTACAACAATCCAGGTGGAACTACTGCAAAGAATTAGCACGATTGAGTCCCGCTTGGCAGAGCTCAGTGGGCAATCCGCGCATCAGAATGAGTACGCCATTCCTTCTTCCATCGCATTTACTGGGTGTAATATTGCAAGTTGACGCGTATTTGGACTTCAGGAATCCCACATCTCATCTAACGGTCACACAAAGCCAACTGCCGCAAGATGTAGGCAGTTTTGCACAACCATTGCCACCACTCACCACATTCCAAGAAAATGCGTATGTTTCTCCCTGGATTCAACTCGGAGACAGCCTCCGTTCTCCCTACAGACATATATGAAGTCTCTTCGGTTCGCTGATATCAAGTGGTTGTGAAATAGTTCTCTATCCCTCCTTCCCTCGCCGGTTCTCAGCTCTGTCATCGGCACGTATTTCGAACGCGTCCACAATCAACCGTACTCTTATTTCCTGGAATCTTCGTTTCGCCAGAAGCTCGAGAGCAACTCTTTGCCACAATGTTTGGTTCTCGCCGTGCTAGCATCGGCAGTACGGTTCTCCAATCACGAATTTTACGCGGGCCAGACCCGGGAGGCATCGCAGCAGTACGCCAGGGAATCATGGCTGTCAGTTCTCGCAGACCACTTGACCGTGGAGGATAATTTGAATGTCCATGTTGTGCAGACTGTCAATTTACTGGCGGTGGTGGATTATACAGGTACGATAACCCTTGGGTCTTTTCTCGTTGTCTAACTGACATCAAACTACTTCACAGCCGGTCGCGTCCGGTCGGGTTGGCTCAAAATCGGCTTGGCTGCCCGAATTTCTCAAGATCTACATTTGATGTCGGAGCCTAGTCAGTGGCTCTCCTATTCAGAGCAAGAGGAGCATCGCAGAGCTTTTTGGTCCATATATTTAGTGGATAAATTGATCTCCTGCGGTCGGTCGCGACCCCTGGTCATCCTCGACGAGGATTGCGAGGTTCAACTGCCTTGCGACGAACGCAGCTTTCGAAACGGGGAGTGGCGCAAAACAAGTACTATCGGTCAGCTTTTGAACTGGAATTCAAAGTTGACAGAGAGTCCAAGTCCGTTTGCTCTCGTCGTTTTGATGGCGTCGATATTTGGCCGATGCACGCGATACGTACACCAAAACAGGAAAATGGATGAAATGCCACCGTGGGATCCTAAATCAGAATTCTCTGCCATCAATTCCTCCTTATTGCTCCTAGAGTCATATTCTAAGAGTGGGAACTGGCAGCTGTCGGAAATCCACCATGGAAGCGTCCAGGCCGATGGCACAGTCGATCGGCAAGAGATTGGACATGTGATTTTCGCTCATACCCTTTTCCATCTCTGTCACTGTTTATTGAACCATCCGTTTCTTGTGCGACGATGGCTGAAACCATTTGGGGCCAAGGCTCCAGCTAGTTTCTCTTCTCGGGCCCTTCAAGATGGATGCGACCATGCCAAACAGCTCATGGACCTCTTGCGGGAGGCGAGCGAGTATGGGTATCTTATAGAGTCTTCATTTTATGCCTACTGCATCGCTGTGGCTGGGGGAATTCATTCACTGGCTTCACACTTTGATCGGAGCAAGGCACGGGACTCGGACAGTCTACACTATCTGCAACAGAGCATAGACGCCTTAGAGAGATTAGCGAAACTATGGGTACATGCAGGGAATATAGTAGGTCGGCTCCGGTTCTTGACATTCAGTATGTACTAACTGACATCTCCTTTTAGGCCACTCAGTTGCGCGAATTCCATTCCATCTCACATACTTTTGCAGATCTTCTCGATCCAAAGCACCTTATGGATGAGCTTGATTTTGGCTCGGAAGAGATTATGTGGTCAATGATAGACTATGCCATCATGGGCACCGATCCCAGCAAAAGGCCACTCTCGCCCAAGCCTAACACCCAGTTACCTTCCCCAGCTTGGGGGGTCCTTGGGGCCGGAATGATGGGCCCACCCGTGTTCGACAGCCCGAGTGCTAATCTGCTCGGTCTCACGCCCTCAATGCGACTCGAAGGAGTTGAACAATTCTTGAATTGCAGCCCAGGAGGGAGTAATCTGATCTAAATTGAAGTCGAGTTCTTAAGCTCTCGGACACTCGGACAGTCGATCTTTCACGAGTTCGGTCCGCTCGGCCCGACAAGCTCCCTTCGTCCATTCCACACTGAGCCAAAAAGAATGATTCAAGCTGTTTATCGCGAGAATAAAATGCGGGGAAATTGAAGCCACTGAATTCACACCATGGCTCACCAACATCAAGCGTCGCCCTGGGAGGGTGTTGCCTCTGGCACGACGGCGGCCATTTTGGCCAACACAATTGTTTACCCTCTGGATGTGTACGATGATAATCCCTGCTGTTTGTTTATGAATATTTCTGAATCTAAACGATTTCCAGTGTCAAAACCAGGTTACAAGTTCAAGTCCAACCACCAAAACAGCCAAAGGCGACCGATGCAGAACAACAACCCGGTTCTCCAGAAGACCAAGCTCATTATGACAATGCCATCGATGCCATCCGTCACATTCTCCGCGAAGAGGGCATTGTCGGCCTCTACAGCGGGCTGGGTAGTTCTATTCTCAGCACGGCCTCGATGAACTTCGCCTATTTCTACTGGTCAACAGCAGCTCGAAGCATCCAGCAATCCGCCTTCCAAAGGTACGGTATCGCCGACACAAATAGTATCAGCAAAGAATTAGGACTTGGAGCTGTCGGTGGGGCCATGGCTCAATTATGCACGAATCCCATTGCTGTGATTTCTACGCGGCAGCAAACCCGCAAAGCAGGTGACGAGCAGAAGTCCATGTGGGAGACGATGAAAGAGATTTGCCAAAGCGATGATGGCTGGACTGGACTTTGGAGAGGTTTCAAGGTCAACTTGATCCTTGTGATCAATCCCATGATTACCTATGGTGTCTATCAGTGGTTGAGAGAGGGACTATTGGCCCTGAAGCGGGGGAAAGCTATCGGATCTGCTGATGCTTTCTGTACGTTGGGGACTTTCCCGCATCTTCTTGCCTGCATTTGCTAATTCCATGGGAAAATAGTACTTGGGGCTGTATCAAAGGTCCTAGCAACCATCACCACACATCCACTCATTGTCGCAAAGACGATGTTGCAATCCAAGCCCCCGGATTGCCGCAAGGGTAAGCCTTTCTCGGGCTTTACCGAGGTTCTTCTGTATATTGTACAAAACGAAGGATTTTTACGACTATACAAGGGATTGGCACCACAGATCATCAAGGGATTCTTGGTTCAGGGATTGATGATGACCTTGAAAGAACGGTATGTCCAGTCGCTTTTGTGATCCTCGACACATAAAGACTAACCTAATCGTGTAGAACCGAATCCTTGCTCAGAAAAGCGATATTGCTGAATGGGAAACGGCTGCCGCGTACCTCAACTCTGAAATGAACGACTATATGATGAGACGATGATCTGTGCCAGAATGGCCTTGAGAGAGTAAAGAACTTCAAAATACTCCGGGGTTGATGTTGATAACTTGTACTTTCCCTATTGATTGCTTGGATATTGCTGTTTTGATCGTGTCAACACTGATAAAGGACATTGAATGCTATTTTATGCTATGAATTATTGAATAATTCGATGTAAAAGAGTCACGAGCTGGTTTCACTTAACTGTGTAAACAATTCCATGACCTTTAGATAGCGTAGCAACCTGTCACAGCTACTTCGCTGTATACGACCAAGGCCGAATTGAGAGATGTCCACGACAACAAGATAGATAACCTTGTATTTGCAATGTCACACCATGAATAGGGATTTCCAATCAATGTCGATCTTCGCAAACTTCCTCGGTCCTACAATATTATAGTCTGCGCACGTATGATTTATGGTGTTGTAGTCCGACGATGTTTAGTTCGGTCCGGGGTGGACTGTCGCGGTCCGGCCCCAGGATCAGGGCCACCTTCGCTGCACATCAATCCACATTATACTGCTTTTGTACTAACATCCCAAAAGTTGGGCTTTACTTTTGGATACTCACTCTCTAATTGGTTTTAAATCGAAAAAACCGGACCCACATGATTGTATGTCCGGGCATGATTCACTCCACCCGGTCCGGGGTTTAGAACAAAGATATAGAAATCACCCTGGGTGATTTATACTATCTTCCTAGACTCGACAGACTTCAATTCTCTTTCTAACTGACATTATGTCTTCCGTTTCTACTATCCCCTTCGCCGATCCTCTCTGGCTGAACCGCAGTCTGAGCGCATATTACACCGACTCCCATCGACGACTTCAAAAAGAGGCCAGGGAGTATGTCGACACCTATATCGCCCCCTTTTGTGAAGAGTGGGAAAAGCAGGGTTTTGTTCCACAAGAGGTAAACGCACTGGCAACGGAAAGAGAAAGGAATCCCAGCTAACGCCTTTCTGGGACAACAGGTCCACAAACGCCACGCAGAACTCGGATACACAGCTGTGAGCTCTTTCCCGCTCGCTGCAGACTATCTCGATGGCCAGAGGCTTCCCGGGGATATTGATCCACGAGACTGGGATGGATTCCATGACATCGTGGTCATTGATGAAATAGCCCGTTGCGGATATTTGGGCGTCATCTGGGCGTTGGGATGCGGTAACTCAATCGGTGGACCGCCAGTGATCAACTTCGGCAATGAGGAACAAAAGAGAAGATTTCTCCCCGATATGTTGAAGGGAAATATCAGATTCTGCCTGGGAGTGACGGAACCCGACGGTATGTTTTCCAGATAATTTGAATATAACATCCCCCGCTGATCAGAAAACATACAGCCGGATCTGATGTGGCTGGGCTGACCACCACGGCGGAGAGAAAGGGGGACGTCTACATCGTCAATGGAGCGAAGAAATGGATCACCAATGGCATCTTCGCAGATTACTGCACCGCGGCCGTGAGAACAGGTGGAGAGGGCACCCAGGGCATCTCTGCTCTGGTCATTCCGTTGAAGGCCCCTGGGGTGACTTGCACGAAGCTTGATAACTCCGGCGTCCATGCGAGTGGCTCAACATACATTGAATTTGACGAAGTAGAGGTGCCTGTGGCCAATCTGCTTGGCGTGGAAAACAAGGGATTCCCTGTCATCATGAATAGTAAGTGTCTCCCATTCATTGACGGTGGCATAGTACATAGTTGTCGCTAACTCTATATCCAGATTTCAACCATGAGCGCCTCTGGCTTGCGTGTACTTCACTGCGAATGGCGCGCGTCTGTGCTGAAGATGCCTACCAACATGCCATCAAGCGCGAGACATTTGGCAAGAAGCTCATCGAGAATCAAGTGATTCGCGCCAAGTTCAGCGCCATGGCTCGCAGTCTTGATGCTACTTATGCCTGGATGGAGCAATTGGTCTATATCTCCGAAACGGCGAAAAAGCAGGGTGTCGATGCTTCCATGGGAGGTCTCTTTGCCAACTTGAAGGTTCAGGCAGGCCAAACACTGGAGAAGGTCAACAGAGAGGCACAGCAGGTTATGGGTGGACTTGGTTACTCGAAAAACGGCCGTGGGGCGAGAATCGAGCAGGTCAGTCGTGATGTGCGAGTGATGGTGGTGGGTGGTGGAAGTGAGGAGATTCTTTCGGAGCTGGCTGTCAATCAGGAGATTAAGAGTATGAAGAAGCAGAGTAAGCTGTAGATCAAAGCATGTATTTAGCCAGCCAGAATTATACTTGTTTCATTCTTTAATAACTTCACTTTCCAAGTAAATCTCACACTTTGAAATGATAGCACAAGACCAAAGACTGCTTGTTCATTCCAAAAGGGAAAAGGCGACAAATGCGTAGATCCTACACAATTTAGTGCATCTAACGCAGTTCACCAAGTCAAAATCTGATCATAGTATAATTCTTTAATCTCCTAGATAATTGAACAAAGAATCTTTCCCTCCTCCACTGCATCTCCCGTCTTCCATTCCGTTTGGAACTTCCCTGTAGCCGCTACAGAAATATTCACCTCCATCTTCATACTTTCAATGACCATCACCGAGTCCCCAGAGTTGACTTCATCTCCATTGTTCTTCAAAATCGAGAGAACTTTGCACGGCATCGGTGCCGAGACAGTCTTTTGCTCTGCTCCCTTATTGGCCTTGGTAGCTGACCGTTTGCTTTCTGTAAATGAAAGCAAAGTGTCGCGCTGGAACTCGACATGAGTACCAATGGCAGGGAAATGGCAATATATGCGCTGGCCATGATCAACCTGTCCTGCCAAGTTATGAGCTCGTGTTGAAGGAATGGCTACGTGAGCCATGATCTTTGACCCATTGACTGAGATCTCAATGGTCGAAGCAAGCCAGGATTCCGGCACAGCGGGATTTCCTTCCGCAGGGCGCCATGAGTCGATCCGAACTGCATACGTCGGAGAAGATGTCACTTGTCCAGTTCTCAGGGCCTGACTAATTTCATTATACTGAGCGGAGATCTCAGCGGCGGCTGATATCTCTTCGTCTTGAGAGACTTTCCGAGGTGGAACCGGAAAAATATATGATTCCTCGTTGCCCTTTGGTTCCCCTGCCCTCTTCGCCTTCCAAATGCACATCATATGTTGCTCTAGAACGTGATCTGATTCATGTCCGGTTCTGTTAGGCCAACTCGTTGCAGTGACAATGTCACAGTGAATGTTGACTGGATCAAATCTTTGGTTCCGGAACTGTGAGCGGACATTACGGAGAGGTTTAGAGCGCGGTAAGGACGTGGCATAGTCTGGGAGTCTTCGAATCACCAAGCTTGGAATGATTGAAATAATCTTCTCGAAGTCGGGTATGCCCTTTACTGAAGGGTTCTGGAGAAGCTCGTCCAAATGAGAGGGAATGAATGAGGTCGTATATGCGGGATCACGGAATGCAGGGTTCAATAAACAAGATTGCATGAAGAACTGATTCGTCCTGACGCCAACACAAGCAGTGTGCGCAAGAACCTTGACCATCTTCTCAATCGCGAGTGCCCTTGTTGGGGCCCAAACGACAAGCTTGGCGATCATCGAGTCGAAATAAATAGAAACTGACGATCCGGTTTGAATAGCTGTTTCGTAGCGAATGTCTCGGCTAGGGGCTAAGGCGCCACTTGCTGGCAACCAGAGGTGGACTTTGCCGTGCTCTGGGAAAAAGTCCTTCTCGGGGTTCTCGGCACACAGACGGCACTCAATGGAATGTCCATGTTGGGTAATATTCTGCAACTGGTGGAGGCTCTTCAAATTTCCACCGGCGGCAACAAAGAGTTGTAGAGCCACCAGATCGATTCCGGTAACTTCTTCAGTAATGGGGTGCTCAACCTGTAGTCGTGCGTTGACTTCAAGGAAGTAAAATCGATTTGTCTTGATATCGACAACAAACTCGACTGTGCCAGCATTCTCATACCCAATGAGCTCTGCTACCCGCACTGCTGTTGCACTCATTTGTTGTCGTGTTTCCTCGGTGATAAAAGGACAAGGAGTCTCCTCAATGACCTTCTGGTGCCTCCGCTGCACCGAGCAATCCCGGTCCAGAAAAGAGACCACATGACCATGCGAGTCGCCCATAATCTGAATCTCCACGTGCTTGCTGCTCTCAATGAACTTCTCCAAGATACAATCGTCGGAGCCAAAAGATCGGAGCGCCTCAGACTGAGCGCGCGCCAGTTCATCCTTGAGTTGACTGGCTTCGCGGACAATCCGCATGCCCTTTCCACCACCACCCGCAGAAGCCTTAAGCATGACCGGGAATCCAATTTCTCCTGCAATCTTGCTCAAAGCCTCGGCATCTTGGCTTGATCCCGAAAACCCGGGAATCAACGGAACATCAGGTGCATGAGCACCCAGGTAATCTTTTGATGATCGCTTGTCACCTAGCGTGGACATAGCACTAGGGCTGGGACCAATGAAGATAAGCCCTGCATCGCGAACGCGCTGAGCAAAGTCTGCGTTTTCACTTAGGTACCCATAGCCAGGGTGAATGGCGTCGGACCCAGTTGTGATCGCTGTTTTGACCAGCAGGTCGATATCAAGAAATGGGTTGCGACTGCTCCGGTCAATGCTACCAATATTGATGGCTTCATCTGCATCCCGAACATGGCGAGAAGAGGCATCTCTAGATATAGTTGTTAGTCACGATGTACCCTCCAAATTGAGGTAACTGGCCACGTACTCATCAACATAGACCGCCACAGATTCAATATTCAACTTGCGACACGTCTGAATAATGCGACAAGCGATTTCGCCCCGATTTGCGACCAGGACTTTCCGAATTACTGGCCTGCCATGTTTGCCGAGTGGCTGCTCGGCGACAAACAGTGGATTGCGCACAATTGAAGCATCATTTAAGGGATGAGTGAAAGCCATGGTGTAGGCTTGGGTGTCACAGTATGTCAAGGGCTGTATCCAGAACGATGCAGGTAATGGGCATAAGAAATATCCAAATCATCCAAATCCTTTGGAATAGTTCCCCAGTGGAGCTCCCCGAGCTCTGGTCCGGCTGCTCCACTGCGTCGGTCCGGGGTCCGGGAATCTGGGGGAGACCGGGGCCTGAAGAGCGTCGGACCGGTCATTTTGGACCAAAAATTGGGTGAATGGAAGAGGGAATGGCCAAGGGGTGAGTAAGTGGATTAGCAATGTTGGACCTGGTCTTTCCATTTCCCCGCTGGCTGAGAGAGTGAGAGAGAAACTGTGGGGCACCTGGTGTGAGGAGGCCACAATCTTCGGGCATTAATATCAGGCATAAATATCAGGCATCAATATCAGGCATCAATACCAGGCATCAATATCAGGCATCAATATCAAGGCAGGAATCCGAGGGTAAGGCATCGAAGCTTCCTAATTCGGATTGGGGAGACTTGTAGATATCCATGCTAGTCTCTTATGAGACGACTGATTCACTTCTGCCCCCAACTAAAGTCATCCTTAAAGCTCAGTCGACACCTGAAATCAGAAAACTGTCCTAGGCATTCAAAAAATGTACCTATAACGGAGGGAAACTACCAGAAGCTAACTATTTCTCGTCCATACATGTACATTGATATGGAACAATAAATACAGAACACAAGGTACTTCCAAATTTGAGCTATTCATATACATCAAATACGCGCCAGCAGATTGTGTGTCTGTGTCCCCGCTACTGCTTGTTGTGACACCACCTCTAAGCACACCCCCAGCACATCGCGCGTGTCTCGTGGATCGATGATTCCATCATCTATCAACATTGAGCTCGTCGAATAGCACTCGGCATCTGCGTGGGCTCTTTCTCTGAAGCTGTTTACCTGCGTCTTGAGCTTTTCCGGTGACAGAGTCTGTCCTTTGGACTTGGCACTGGCTATTTGCACATTTTCCATGACGCCGGCCAATTGGTCCGGTCCCATCACACTGCAACGGCCAGTGGGCCAAGAGAACAAGAACCGAGGACTGTAAGATCTGCCACACATGGCATAGTTACCAGCTCCATAGGATGCACCAAGGATAATCGAGATGTGAGGCACCGTCGAGCAACTCACGGCGGAGACCAGTTGAGCACCCATCTTGATGATGCCAGCATGCTCGGCTTTAGCACCCACCATGAAACCCGTTACATTGTGAAGGAAAATAATGGGAGTATTCCTGGATTTGTCAGTTTGCCATTTCCCGGGGGCTCTTTCCCGAACTTACTGCTGGTTGCACATGCGAATGAACTGTGTGGCCTTGGCCGCTTCATTGGGGTTGATAACGGAGAGCTGGTTGGCGACAATTCCCACAGGGAAACCTGCACAGTATGAATTAGTAATCTCATTGCTTCCTCTTAGTTTTAGCTTTATCCAGCTTACCCATGATATGAGCCGATGCCGTGATAATATTTGGTCCATATTTCGGCTTGAAGACCGAGAGACGGGAGTCATCCACAATACGCAGCAGGACTTCGTTCATGTCAAATGGCTTGCGGATATCCGGGTTCACGATTGAAATTAGATCCTCGATAGGATATCTCGGTTTCACAGATTCAATCAATCCAGGCACCGAAGGAGTTCGTGCTTGAAGCGTGGATACCCATTCTCGTGCTTTGTGGATAGCATCAAACCTGTCACCTCCACAGATCAGTATCAAACAAAGAAGGAAAGGAGAGTCCCCGGACTATCATACTCATCAGATGCGATTTGGTCAGCCAACCCAGTTGTCACAGCGTGAACTTTGGCACCGCCCAGTTCTTCCGCGCCAATGACTTCGCCGGTGGCCATCTTCACTAGTGGAGGTCCCCCGAGGAAGGCCTGAGCCTGATTTTCGACAAAGATAGTGTAGTCCGACAGTGCTGGGTGGTATGCACCTCCTGCTGTCGAAGACCCGAACACGATGGCACACGAGGGCTTCCCATGCCGTGTGCGAAGAGCCAGGTCACGGAACAACTGGCCTCCTTTATGAAAGACCCGGAATTGTTGAGGAAGAAAAACACCAGCCTATTCAGGTCAGATTATCTTTGTCCCTGTATTGAACTGAGGGAATCTTACAGATTGAACTAACGACACAAGTGGAAGATCGTTCTCAAATGCGATTTCCATCATGCGGTTGACTTTCAGCACTGGTCTTTCTTAGCAGGTGACGTTGAATGTGTCTGTAGCTTCCAAAGCTCCTACCGGTCATTTCGTTCCATGCACCTCCACTTTGAGTGGGAATATGAGACATGAGGAGACATACACGTCCACTGTGTTGGGTTCAGCGAGGGATCCGATGCGAAAAAAGAAGCAGTATTGCCTACCAGATATTTCCAATCCCTGCGATTAAATTTCCGCAGGGAGTTGAATTCTCGTTATTATATCCAGTGAAAGCTCCAAGTTCCAAAAATGGTGAATCTTGGTCTAACAAAAGTGCGACACGATCTCGTGCTATCTCTTTGGTTATTCACGGCCCAAGTATAAAGGACTGAAGAGACTCACGGAGCAATTGACCCCGGCTCTGATGTCTTCGCAGGGAAACATCATTTCCTTCTGCAGAAACCTCCTTAAGAGCTTCCTCGAAGCGGTCCAGTACAGGCTTCCAACTTTCTTTGTTTGCTTGAAACTGTTCACCCCGAAGGTCAATGTGGGTATTCACCACCGGAAAAGAAGAGTCGGTCGCCATTGTGCAGGAAATAATACTATCAAACTCGAATATGGACCTTTAGGAGTTCAAGTTGAGGTTCCAAGTTCTTTTTCCAGGGAATAAGGGAATAAATCCCCCACACAAGATCATGTCGGCCCCAGTTTTGAAGGTTGCCCCGGGTGGAGGCTGGTCGGTCCGAAGCCCGGGAGCGACGGTGCGGACAAGAGAGCCACTCACAGGCAATAGCGGGGGATATTGTCTTGGCTGTTATTATTCTCGATATGTATAAGCATCTGAGATCAATTGTGAGAGTAGAAATTGCTCGAAAGCATATTGTTCAACCTCCAACCCTCTGCAACTGCGCAGTATCCTCTCCGTCCGTCTGACATGAATTCCAACCTTGCACTCGTCTATGGTTCCAAAGAGCCCCAGCTATGGCTGAAGACAATGGGCACTTTGATTGATGACCAGGCTGTCCAGTTTGGGGATCGCACCGCTGTTATGTTTCCATGGCAGTCCGTCCGGCTCTCATATAGTCAACTGGCAGATCGAAGCAAGGTCATGGCCAAAGCAATGTTGAAGATGGGCTTGCAGCATGGCGACTGTGTGGGTATCATGGCAGGCAATTGCTATCAATATATTGAAGTGTTCCTGGGTGGTGCTCGCATCGGATGTCCTGTTGTTGTGCTGAACAATACATACACTCCGGCAGAGCTGGAGAATGCAGTCTCCAGAAGCTGTAAGTTAGCGAATATTCCTTATTATTTGTGATGCCTGGAAGTCAATAGCTTACAACTTAAAAGCCTGCAAGCTCATATTCCATGCCATCAACATTGGATCTCGAGATCTCCACGGCCATATCGAGACTCTTCGCGGACCACGTTATCCGTATCCGGCCCTCCCTGAGCTACGTCGTATTGTCTCTCTCGGACAGGGAACATTTCAAGATGGTGGTATCGAAGTTCAATCATATGATGCATTCACCTCCCATGGCCTGTCTGCGTCCGAGAACAATGCCTCCTTGGAACGAGCGGAAAGTCGGGTTATTCCTGAGGATGTGGTGAACCTGCAATTTACTTCTGGTAAGGAGTCACACTGAGGCCAAATGCAATTGTTCAGAACTGATTTGGTTCCGTAGGGACTACTGGCTCACCCAAGGCTGCGATGCTTACACATACGTAAGTCTTCCAAGCTTCTAACTATTCTGCCTATACAAAGGACTCCGGATCAGATGCTTACCACAGACTATGCAGCAATCTGATCAACAATGCCCAATTCGTCGGCAGAGCAATGCGACTTACTCCTGAAGATGTCGTTTGTTGCCCGCCGCCCATGTTTCATTGCTTCGGACTTGTCATGGGTTTCCTCGCCTCATACTTCCATGGAAGCTCAATTGTCTTCCCATCCGATTACTTTAATGTGGACAAGGTTGTTGACGCCATCATGAACGAGGATGCCACTGTCCTCCTCGGCGTTCCAACCATGTATATGGCGGGATTGGAAGTCATGGCAAAGACGGGACAGAGGCCCCGTCGACTGCGTACGGGACTCGCTTCTGGCTCGCCGGTTTCCCAAGACCTCATGAACCAGATACGAAAGACAATGGGAGTGGAAAAGATGCTTATCGCATATGGCATGACAGAGACCAGTCCAGTGAGCTTCATCACTTCATTGGATGACCCTGATGAGAAGGGGACCACAACCGTCGGTCGTATTTTCCCCCATGCAGCAGCCAAAGTCATCGATGTCGAAGGTAATATTGTCCCCCGAGGACAGCGAGGCGAGCTGTGCACCAGCGGCTTCGTATTGCAGAAAGGATACTGGAGGAATGAAGAGAAAACCAAAGAAGCGATGAGAAAAGACGAAAATGGTGTCTTGTGGATGCACACCGGCGATGAAGCCATGATTGACGCCGAAGGATATGCACACATCACAGGCCGAATCAAGGATCTCATCATTCGAGGTATGTCGATGTCCTCTTGTATTCCCTCCACTTACTTACAATCACATTTAAATAGGTGGAGAGAACATCTTCCCTCGGGAAATTGAGGAAAGGCTGATGACCCATGCTTCTATTTTTGAAGCCAGCGTAGTCGGAATCAAAGACGAGCGATATGGCGAGGTTGTTGGGTGTTTCTTGAAACTAGCTGAAGGATGTCAAAGACCTGCTGATCAACAAATCATGCAATTTGTTAGCGAGAAATTAGGTCGGCATAAAGCGCCCAAACACATCTTCTGGCTTGGAGATGTTGGCGTGGGCGAGGAGTTCCCCAAGACTGGCAGTGGCAAGCATCAGAAACATATCATGAGGGATATTGGCAATGGGTTAGTGGGAACTGCACCAGTCAAGGCCAAGCTTTAGTATTTTAGAGAGAAATAGAAGATGTTCCCATTGAAATGTGTCAAAATAGTTGAGTCCCTTGCTGCCATGTTGCGGCCTTGTTTATAAGGCTCCTAAACTTCTTTCACCCCAAACAAGCAGAACAGAATAGACTTCCCAAATCTTCTATCATAAATTGCTTGCTTAGCTGACTTTGGACAATAGGACTTCCAG
This sequence comes from Penicillium turbatum, assembly GCA_030762825.1. Classification (NCBI taxonomy): domain Eukaryota; kingdom Fungi; phylum Ascomycota; class Eurotiomycetes; order Eurotiales; family Aspergillaceae; genus Penicillium; species Penicillium turbatum. The sequence continues at coordinate 1,882,953 of JAUJYX010000003.1, read as the reverse complement.
TTCGACCCCAAAAAAGCGCTTGACTAGGCGCCACCCTGCGTAGATCGTCGATCCTGGTCGTCTCGGTCCGAGGCTCGGACAGCCAATTCCCCCTCGACGTCTGGGCAAGATCCGGTCCGATTGAGAGACGGTCGAGGATACTCACTTGATGAGATTCCCGGATATATTCCTGAAAGGATGTCTTACTGGAAGCGTATCCGCTTGACCCGTTTGCCAGCAATTAAATTCGCGACACCCAAGCAGCGCAACGGCAACGGGGCACGTCGATACACGCAGACTACTTTCAAGCTACTGCAAAGAGAATTTCCACATCGGATAAAACTAAATCAGTACAACTTGGGAGAGCCTCGACAAATCTCGAGCACATCTCAGACCTTGACAATGCGTCCTGCAGTTCGAATCGTGGAAGTTGGCCCACGGGATGGGCTCCAAAACATCAAAGACGCAATCCCCACCTCGATCAAATTGGAGTTGATACGCCGACTCGAGCAGACTGGACTGCGCACAGTGGAATTGACTTCTGTCGTCTCACCCCGGGCAGTCCCTCAATTAGCAGATTGTCGCGACATTCTTCGTAACCCAAACGTCAAAGCACTGTTGCAAGACTCGCAATCTCGTCATCCTGTCTTGGTGCCCAATCTTAAAGGACTCGAGATTGCCATCCAACATAATGTCCGAGAAATTGCTGTCTTTATCAGCGCCACGGAAGGGTTCAGTAAGGCGAACATCAACTGTACGGTGGCGGAGGGTATTGAACGGGCGACCCGTGTGATAACTGCAGCTACAAAAGCTGGACTCACAGTGAGAGGGTGTGTCAATCCTCTTCCTTCCCTTTGCAAATGCGATAGTTCTCTGACATAATACACAGCTATGTCTCGTGTATTTTCGCAGATCCGTATGACGGTCCAACTCCGTTGCCAGCAGTACTCCGCTGCGTCACAGCCCTTTTGAGCGCCGGCTGCTACGAAGTCAGTCTCGGAGACACATTGGGTGTTGGGTCTCCTGCCAATGTGCGCGAGTTGTTCCAATATCTCGCGGACAACGGCATTCCAGCAGACAAACTGGCAGGCCACTTCCATGATACCTACGGCCAAGGCGTAGCAAATGTCTGGGAAGCCTTTAACTGCGGAATTCAAGTTTTTGACAGTAGCGTGGCTGGACTTGGTGGCTGTCCATTTGCACCTGGTGCTAAGGGGAACGTCGCATCCGAAGACCTCGTGTACATGTTCCAGAACGCCGGAATCGAGACAGGCGTTGATCTTGCGAAGCTGGTTGAGACTGGAGCCTGGATATCTAGTCAGCTGTCAAAGACCAACTCGAGCCGAGCTGGAACAGCATTATCAACCAGAGCGCAACTTGCCATGGGTACGAGTCCCAAAAAGGCCGATCCCAAGACCATGCCTCTTCTGAAATGGAACCTCGTCTCGGAAACGGATGGGCTGCAGATGTACCGGTCTGGCGTGAATCTGAAAATCGTCCTGAACAGACCAAGGAACGGGAACACCCTTACAGCAACCATGATCGCCGATCTGACTCGAGTAATATCAGAGGCTAACACCGACCCATCAACCTCACGTATCATCATCACCGCTAATGGGAAGTTCTTCTGCACGGGAATGGACCTAGGCAAAGGCAGCACGGCAGTTGGAGAGGACGGCTCTACCAGCGACAACCAGTTCACCGGTCTTACACGGCTTTTCGAAGCGATTGACCAATCTCCCAAAGTGACCATTGCAGCAGTCAACGGGCCCGCCTTTGGAGGCGGAGTGGGATTGGCGTTCTCATGCGACATTCGACTGTTCACACAGAACGCAAACCTAACGCTCAGCGAGGTAAAGCTGGGACTGTGTGCGGCAACGATCTCCAGATACGTGGTTCGGGAATGGGGGCTCGCATTCACGCGCGAGGCTATGCTATCGGCTCGAGCGGTCACACCCCTCGAGCTGAAGGCGATCGGAGTTGTTGCTGGTATTGTTGACGATCAGGATCATCTTCGTGTTAGTCTAGATGAGCTTTTGATCCGGCTCAAGGCTGCTTCTCCTAATGCTTCGAGAATGTCAAAGGAGCTCGTGAGACTTGCCTGGGCTCATGGGGGCGAAGAGAGACAAGCCTCTGGGATAAAGAGTATTTTCGAGGAGATGATGCGGTCGGATGCCGATGGAGCTTATGGGGTGAAGGAGTTCCAGGCTAAGAGGAAGGTAGATTGGGATGCCTATGTTCAGCAACAAGGAAAGGCTAAGCTATGAGGACACCGACTGAAGAATATTTTTGGTAGAGAGTAGAGCTCTTCACGCTCAATGAATTCATGTGAAAAGAACATGTATTCATGGACATTAAAGTAAAGCGCCGCCAATTATCAAAGGTACGACTTTCCACAAGTATTATGTACACAGGGACTCGACATGGAAACCCAAAAGTAGCAAACAGGAAAAGGAGAAGCAAGATCCAAGCCAGTACTGAATTCCGCTACGCCGATTAAATGCTGTAGAATTGATCAAAAAAAAGGCTCCTGGCGTACCAAGGCCGTCGCAAGGAAGACTCGATGAGAGTCTCATTGCTCATGTCTCATTGCTTCGTGCAAACAAAAGAGAAAAAGGGAGAAATTAACAAACGAGAATCGTGGGAACGCCATCCACAAACAATGCGGAAGCCTCCAGAAAACAGGGGATATCCAACTCCAACTCATGAACACGAATCAAACATTTGAGCGTTAGATGACGACCACATCACCCTCCGCGTCCGCGGGGTCAGAGACCATCATGTCCCCGTATTTACCAACCGCAAGCAACATAGTGTCGTCCTCAAGGTCGATGGCGCTATCGTCATTATTATGACCTTGGAAGGCCGGGTCTTGGAGAGACAGCCGTTTTTCATTGGGAGGATGTTTGAACTCCGGCTGTTGATTTGGGGGCTGACTCTGCTGAGTATTGTGAGCCACAGGACTGGGGTCAGTCTTGACTTGGATATCGTTTGATACGTCAAAAGGGGATGTCTCAGGGGCAGATGCAGGTCTCATCTGAAAATTTCCGAGAGATTCGGGACCGAACGTTGCCCTTTGTAGCGATCCCGGAGTATTGCGCATGAACCCGCCCTTTTCAGCTTGCCATACCATCATCTCGTGAAAGAAGACCTTGGTCATCCACCACGCACTGAAGCTAGGTGCTCCAGCTAGGGTGAGACGGTGGAGAACGCTATCCCAAAGAGCATCAACCTTCTCAATGACGCACTGTGTACGGTGATTGGAAAAGGCGGCGGGAATATTGAGGATGAACTGGACCCATTTGTCGGGGAAGTTGTACTCGTCTCCCGGAGCGCTTTCCACAGGGAACTTATGAGCCGCAATAGACTCGGGCGTGTCAGGCCTAGTGTAGAAGGGCAAGCTGGTGGAGGGGTCTGCATCCGACAAAGGAGTCAAAAGGGCACGAATGTCATGCTTGAGGATCTGCTCCGTTGCTGACTCGGCACACGTGGGAATGTTGGCCTTGGTCATCATATCACTGGGATTGACCATCGTTTTAAAGTCAGTCCACATCTGGTTTCGGTTATCGGGATGGCAAAGCCAGGCAGCGGCAGCGTTAGCTGCCTGGTTCACATCAAGCATATGCTTGAGAAGGTTGCAAAATATGTGGGCGGGAATCAAGCGTGCTAGGGAGACATGGGTTGGTTGAGTCTTGAAGGTTTCAGCGATGTGCCCGCAAAGGCGTTGTGAGATGGAGTTGAAAGCGTCCAGGACCGGCTTGGGAACTACCTGGGTTGTCAGGGGCGCCACGAATGCAATCATCTTCTGGTACATCATCCAATCACACTCCTTGATCCATGGAGCGAGGTTAGGATGGGTCAACAGCTTTTGAACAGGGACAGTGAGAGTGCCATGGAAAGCAGAAAAGTATTTCATGAGATTCCTTTCCTTGCAGTACCGGAAACTGTCAATGACCGAGATGCAGTGGGATCGATACAAAGCAGCCAGAGCTGCTGCAACTTTCGAATCCGTGTTGGCAGGCAGATAGCCTCGCAAATCAGGGAGTTGAAGGGTGTCATTGTCAACTAAGGTGTTCTCATCCATCGGGAACTGAAGCATTTGGTGGATCATCTTCCCAGCCTGCTGGGCCACGTTCTCGCGGGTGATCGTTGCATCTGGGCCGGATTGGGTGTGGCCTTGACAATTGCAGTCTGCAGGAGATGGATTATTCGGGACTCGAGGGGCGAAGGAAGTTGTGGGAGAAGGGAAGACGGCAGTGTCGGCAGTCGGTTGATGTACGCTGGCACTGAAACTTTTTGTTAGTGAGAGTAACTGGAGGTCGGGGTGAGCTGAATCTTACCTTCTCGAGCGCATGGCACTGGCGGGCCGTGGGGGCATAGAAGCGGGGCCGTTTGAATGCTGGGCAACGTGCGGGTTGAGCGGCGCAAGCTTCTGTTGCTTCTCCTCAATCACCGACAGATCTACATAGTGATACTTTGACTCGCCGCGGACTCCAAGACGTCGGGTCTGCACATTGGGGAAGATGATGCGAACGAGCTTTCCGAAGGACGCAGGGTTCAGTACTGAGACTCGTTCCGTTCCACAGTTCTCTGCATAGCAGCAATAAACCCGGTCACGACGCACTGAGCCACTGCTCTTGCGGCAGTTCTCTCTCAACCTTTGCAGATGGTTAGAATGAACAAACAGTCGCTAAGGGTTCGCAGTAATATTCCTTACCAAATCATTGCGAAGACCTGCTTCACTTTTTCCGCCTTGCCCCCACCACCCTCGTTCTTCATCACTTCAGCTGCCATTTGCTTGAGACTCCATCCCTCGTACTGGCGAAGTAGCTTCCGCAACTCATTGTCATTTGCGACAGTGGAGCTAGCTCCTCTTTTCTTTTTTCCGCCCGGTTCCGATATCTCTTGTTCCTCGACGAGATGGTCCGGAAGGTGGTTCTCCACACCACTGTCGTATATCGGCTGATATTGTGGCACAGGAACATTGGGCAAGCCATTCGGAATATCCGACTGTATCGAGTGATGGGACATTGCGTGGCCTTGCATCGGGTGGTTTGGGAAGTCTTCTGCCCGAGGTATCGCAGTGTGGGTGTCCTGCATTGATTGATCCAAAGACCCACCATTGGAATGATGTGACAGCTGGTGCCCAAAGCGCATAAGCATGTCCTCCGGGTTGTTGAACATGTGTTGACCGTTTCCGACTTGTGAGGGCATAAATTGGGGGAATCCGTCGATGTGTTGGTCCTGAGTTTGCTGGGTGGTGCTGGAGTGAATGCTTGCGGTCGAGCCTCGGGATCGAGGACGACGGCTAGCCCTTGATACAGCCTCCGAGCGTGCTCGCACTGGGTCCGCAGTACCTGGCCGGCTGTGAGGGGCGATTTGTGTTGTTTGGGAGACGACACTGCCCTGTGAATGAGCTCGGGCTTGGAACGCACGTCAGCATGGCCACCAAAAGACTAATAGCAGATTAATTTATGACTTCATATTGCACTTACCGAGTTCTGTGGGCATCATGTTTCGTTCCAGATGTTCTGTGTAGGTTAGTAACTGGAGGAGCCGGTAACCACAGCGATGACCAGTCCTGCGTGGTTCTTTCGCGCAACGTTTCCACGATCATTCAAATCCAAAATTTGGCAAGTACACCCGACAAACAAAATATGCAATCTATGACAATCCAAAACCATTAACCAAAATCCACTTGTCGCGAGCCAGCTGGGGCTATGTCAGGCTAGCCGCGTTGTGTGAGTCGAGGAGGATAAACAGAAAAGGGCCGTTCCTCTGACAACGTTGTTTTTCCGTGTAGTCACGTGCAGCGGTCAGCATTCCTACTAAACAAAACAAGGGTCTCAAGCAATGTGCGCACTAGTTGAGATGTAGTGATATCTGGCTATATGGAAAGTTTGGTGTTACAGAGACTATTCTATCATAGGTTCATTGTCTATAAGTGGATTAACAAAGAGAGCATAGTGTGTGGTGTATTCTGAACTTGAAGTTGGGAGGGCTGGTTCGTGCCACGTGACCTATGTCAACAAAGGGATTGCACTGAACAGCATCTCGGAGCATGTATGGATTAGGATGGGGCCCACCTCGACATTGAACAATGAAAAGTGTATAGTTGAACAATATACCTCACCACGTGTATATACATGTAGTAAACAACTGAGCATGATAGATCAATCCGATACCCCAAAGAAGTGTGAACCTAAGGTTGGAACTGCCCCGGGCGGGATCATCTAATTACATCATTTCACGGCCCGAAATGGTTCCGACTCCAACCTTAGAACACGTGGACTTTGTATGCCTTCATCATGGGAAATTGTACAATGTTCAATGTTGTATGTAGGTAGTGTCTATATATTTCCAAGGTTATTTTTAATGTTGTGTTGTCTAATTTGATAACGAGCTATGGAAATCTAGCTAGAAATATTCAATTCAGCCATCAGACTCTATTCTTTTTTGTTTTCCACATAGATTTGCCGTGATATATCCTCACCAGCAAACTTACTATCTAGTTGATATTAACTACCCAGCCCTCCATAAATGATATCACTTCAATCAGCCAGGCTTGCTGATTGCAATATACTCCAAGGCAACTGCTTAGAAAAGTTCTAAGTCCCACGCCTGCATGTTAAACAACGATGAAAAGTCCGATATCGTCTCACTGGAACCATGGAAAGAGGGGGGGGGGGTCCCACACGGCAAAACTCTGGAACAGGCACAAAAATCAGCACAAGCTGGCCTCCAATTGGCTTATGTTGATCAAAAATTAAATTTAGACTCCTTGGCACAAAGCACGGCGTTTCACGGCGAGATCCGTGGTAAGGCAGTAGGGCTGTGATGTCACTAATTTAGGAATTATCTCCAGATCTTCCCCTCTTCTGATTTCCCCCTGTCCTCCAGTCCTTCCCCAGAGCCCCCGAATCATGCAGAAATTCAAGGAAAAGTTTGAACATGGAGTCGACCACTTGGAGGGATCATTGAAAGGTCAGCGTAAACAAAATCATCCCGCTGGGACACAGGAATTGACATATTTTGAAAAGACACCCATATTCACAATGTCAAAGCCGAGGCCACACATCTAAAGCACAAGGTTGGCAAGTTCTTTAACATCCTAAACCCGAACCATCGCCATGATGAGCGACACGAACAAGAGACAGACCGCAAACGCTCCGAGATCGCAGATTCGCACCGCTTCAAGTCGTTTGCCCCTGTTCACGATGGCAATCGAGTCAAGTGGTATGTCGACGGCATGGATTACATGTGGGCAGTCTCAGAGGCTCTAGAGAAAGCCACCGAGACCATCTATATTGCCGATTGGTGGCTCTCCCCGGAACTCTTCTTGCGCCGTCCCCCCGTGGAGAATCAACAATGGCGATTGGACCATGTCTTGAAGCGTCGCGCAGAAGCAGGCGTAAAAATCTATGTCATTGTCTACAAAGAGGTCAGAGTGATAATATATTGTCAGTATGAGAAAGCGCTTTATTAACAATTCGTCTGCAGGTCAATCAAGCTCTGACTTGTAACTCTGCGCACACTAAACATGCCTTGCGCAACCTCTGCCCCGAGGGAACTCCCGGCTACGGCAATATCCGAGTGTTGCGCCACCCCGATCACAATGTCTTTGAGAACGCAGCCGATATGACTCTTTACTGGGTATGTACAAGATTCCAATTAGGCTGGGAACAAGAACTAAAAGTCAACAGGCGCACCACGAGAAGTTTATTGTGATCGATTACAATGTGGCCTTTATTGGCGGCATCGATCTTTGCTTTGGACGGTGGGATGCAAACCAGCACCCACTGGCTGACGTTCACCCCGCAGGTCTGCGAGATGATATCTTCCCGGGACAGGACTTCAACAACAACAGAATCATGGACTTCCAGAGCGTAGACGACTGGCAGAGCAACGAGGTCAGCAAGGTTGACTACGGCCGCATGCCCTGGCACGATGTGGCCATGGGTTTCCAGGGAGACTGTGCCTATGACATTGCCGAACACTTCGTTTTGCGCTGGAATTTCATCAAGCGGGATAAGTACAAGCGCAGCCACGATGTAGATTGGCTGCTGATGGAGGGCCGCACAGGCGATCAAGAAGATATCATTGCCGTGCAGCGACCCAAGTACCCTTGTGGCGAGTACATCCAGCACCCGCTGACACCTCTGTCTACCAAGGCCCGCGGCAATGTGGGTACTGTGCGTGCTCAGATTGTGCGAAGCAGTGACGATTGGAGCAGCGGTATCCTCAACGAGCACAGTATTCAGAACGCATACTGCGAGACCATTCGCAATGCCGAGCACTTTGTGTACATTGAGAATCAGTTCTTCAGTATGTCTCTTCGGTTTCCACAAGCGAAACTCGCTAACCGTTTTAGTCACTGCCACCGGCGACCAGCAAGCTCCAGTTTTCAATCAGATCGGTCGAGCAATTGTTGACGCCTGTGTGCGTGCTGGCAAAGAGGGACGCAAGTTCCGGGTCATCATCGTTATCCCCGCGATTCCTGGATTCGCCGGCGATTTGCGTGACAATGCTGCGTTGGGTACTCGAGCGATCATGGACTACCAGTACAAATCGATTTGTCGCGGAGAGCACTCAATATATGGGCAGATTGAGAAGGAAGGCATTGACCCTAGAGGTAAGTTTGTCTTCGTTTCTCATTCCGATTTCGAATGCATACCTAACACGCTTGTTCAGAACACGTCTTCGTATTCGCACTGCGTGCTTATGATCGAATCAACAAAACGCCCGCTCTTGAGGAGCTCGAGAAGCAAGCCGATGTCACTTATCAGGACATCCAGCGCGGTATCGCCGAGTCTATCATGAGCGAAAGTGTTCACCCAGCGGTGGGCCAAGATGGTGACGCTAACGAGAAGAACTACGATGCCGATCAAAGCCAAAAGGAAGAAACTCTGCGCAAGCTCCGAATCTTTCAAGAGAAGGTCGAACAAAGAAAGGCCGACGACGGATTCCATAGCAAAGATACCGTTTCGCACTGCACTATGCTGAATGGAGGCAAGATCTCTGATGAGAACTGGGAAGGCGACCCAGAAGCCGAGAAGGACAACTTCGTCCAGGAGGAGCTGTACGTGCACGGCAAGGTGTGCATCGTCGACGATCGCACAATCATCTGCGGCAGTGCCAACATCAACGATCGGGTAAGTACCACCGACGCCTCCAATTCCTCTCACATCCGATGCATTCATTTTCTCATTCTGGTCTGTATCTGACATCCAATAGTCTCAACTCGGCTCGCACGACAGCGAACTAGCGATCGTCTTGGAAGACCAAGAGCTCATCGACAGTCAAATGAACGGGCAACCGTACCGAGCATCCAAATTGGCGGCGACGCTACGGCGCCAACTGTGGCGCGAGCACCTAGGTCTCCTGCCGGTGCAAGAATACGACGCCACAGGCCACCCGAACGCGCGACCGCCCGATGTGTGTCTTAACGAGATCGAAATGGGAGCCGAGAATGAATTCGTGATGGATCCACTCAGCGATGAAGTCTGGAACACATGGACGTCGCAGGCGACTCAAAACACGGAGACGTATCGGACGCTGTTCCGGGCGGATCCCGACGATAATATCAAGACCTTTGAGGACTATGACAAATTCCGGCCGCGGGACACACACCGGGAGGGTCATTTGTTCGATCCGTATGTGCCTGCCAAGGAAGTGCGTGAGAAGCTTGATCTCATCAAGGGTCACCTTGTCTGGCTGCCGTTGCAGTTCTTGTGCGACGCTGAGATGGCGGAGCCTGGGCTGGCTGTTAATCAGATTACAGAGGTGAGTTTGAATTCTATCCAATGACTTGGGCCTGTTTTTTTTTCGAAGGGATTGCTAACTGTTCGATAGAGTATTTACACTTAAGTCTAGATCTAGACTTCAAGGGAAGGAGATCTGCACATACCACGGTAGAATGATGAATTTCCACTTTGGTCAACCATTATTCGGACATCAACTTTGGAATGCAAGTAACATACATACCCTAGTACAGAATACCAGATAGTTCTAATAAATTTTTGAGTGGAATCAGATAAAACCCCTCGGTGTACACCGCAGTCTACTATCATATATTAATTGAATGCATCTTCCAAGCCCTAAACAGCCCCAAACTCCAGTACTTTTGCCCCAATAAAACACCACGAGGACCTTGGAAGGTCCTTGCGTAGTGGGGAAACAATAGAGTTGTCCCAAGTCCTTGGAAACCTTTAACGCCTTAGCCGTGGTTTAGCCTTCCAAGGTTGGTTTAGCCTTGCTTTAGTGTTGTTCTAGTTGTGTTTAGTACTTTGGTTAGCACATATCTAGTCTTTCTTTAGATCCAGTGATAAACCACGTATGCGCCCCGAACTCGGTAAAAGAGATACATCTCATTTCTCAGTTAAACCTTGCAGCCACTTGCAGCCCTCTCGACGGAAAAAAAGTCCTTAGAGGCAGAATGGACGCGGGAGGGCTTTTGTCTCTTGGCAATGGATCCTTTAAATCCTTCCGAAGTACTCCGGAGATGCCCACAGGTGGGTAGTTAATAAATGATCCAGCATCGGGTACTTTGATCAACATGATTTGTTCATAAAGGGTCTGGAAAATGTGACAGCCGGATCTCTGACCGAAACCTTCAACGCTTTCTACCCAGGGGAACCCGGATCAGGCATTCAGGGATCTCTTCTAAAGTTTCGAATGAATTTCGTGTGGCGATTGGTTATTGTCACCAGCTTCGATTGGCTCATATATAGCTAGGTACTTATATTGGCCTGGCACAGATTACCCATTTCGAGACGAAGCAGTTTTAGGACATTGAAATAAAGCCAAAGGAGATCTATAAGACAAGTGGATTTGGCTCATCGGTAGGGATCCCAATGTCGAAGGGCCACGTCTGGCCGAGTACATATAGTTGCATACATGGGACGGCACACAGTAGAGATACAATGGATGGAATCAATGAATGACCTTACTGTCACAATTTCCTAGCCAAAAGAAAAAGAAAAAACCAAATGTAGAATACAAGACCATCGGTCCAGAAGAAAAAGATAAACCAAAAGAACCTCGAAGCCGATCGAGCAAGAAAAAGAAAAGAAAAAAAAACAGGTCTAAGTATAACTCCTCCGAATGCGAAAGCGAGATGCAGTCAAAAACTTTTGGAACTTTTGGGACACATCAAAAATGCATAATCGCCAATCGAGGGCACGAAGAAGGACGGAAACGAGACCCAACCCCAGGGGGCTGGGGTTGTGGGTGGGAATTACCCTTGCACTGGGATCATGCAGTAGGGCAGATCCCTCCTGTAAATGTCGGAGGGCCAATGCAGTGATCTATTTGAGGAAGTTAGCTTTTCGCAAGGAGAACAATTTCAAATCACCAGGAAAATCACTCACCAGGGCTCATTTAGCTCTTGGTATTGTGGCATGAATTGCAACGACAGTGACCACAGATCTTGCAGCGCCAGATGGCCACAAAAGGTCCCGAGTTGCAGTCCGAACAACGCCATGTCAAGATATTGCCATTGGTAGCCTGGACAATGGCAAAGACGTGACCGGAACACTGATTGGCCATGATATTGAATTTGATCGAGTATAGTCAAGGTTTTGGTTTACTGTTCCAGTTAGTACATAGTTCATCGTCGAAACCCGAGGGCTTGTTCACGTACATATGAAGGACCCGAGGGACTGGAAGCGTCGATCACCGGGAGACGTGGAGAATAGTTCCAAAAGCACTTGGATTGGGGAGGGAGGAGGAAAGATGGGAAAGAGAGAAGAGTTCAAAGAAGATAGAGATGCAAGACAAAAGTCAATAGACAAGGTGGGTATTCGAGAACGGTGTCAAAGTCAATTGAGAGATGCGACTTCCATGCCAGGACCACTTAACCATTATATACTGCAACTTGAGCAGATCACGGTGAGAGGAATCCCAGATTCAACCAGTCGACAACTAAAGAAACCAAAATACGCACAAAGCCGTGATGACGCATGTAACCGGGATGAAGTGTTGAGTTCTTCAGGGAAATAAAAGGGAATAAAAAAAAAAAAAGAAACAATTTGAAACAATCTGAAAATCAAAACAAAATTTAATGGGAATAATGGGATATGGGATATGGGATATGGGATATGGGATAGAAGAGTATGTATTATAACAATAAGAGTATGTATTATAACAATAAATCTACATGGCAGCAGTGGCAGTTTACGCAAAGGTGGACAGGAGGAGATCAACATGAGACGACGAGATCTCGATCGCAAATATCGGAGAGACTTGATTGGAAGTGTTCGATATAACGGACAGAAAGCCGAATGCATGAGATTTAGGAGTGAAGTGACTGTAGTTTAGGCCTTAGAAAGACACAATCAAGACTAAATAAGCTAAAGACCTTAAGATAGACTAAATATAAGTGAAAGACTTCTAGACTAAATATAAGCTAAATAGACGAAGAAACTATAACTACATGTAGTTATGTAATTAACTAACTAACTTATATAACTATGGAGATAGACCCTACATAAGAGACTAAACAACAATCAATGGTACTTTAGACCTACCCAGTCCCAACTCGTACTTTGTTCTCTTTTGCTTTTTTTCTTTCTTTTTTCTTTTGATCGTCGGGCTGTCGCTTCCCAGCAATCCGGGTCCGATCGATTGCATATTCAGATTCGATATTGAGTGAATGATCACTTGCCTATGCACTCAAATAAGATATATGTACACATCTACTACGTCAATATACATATATCTACACCTCCTATATCATCATCATACTGTTTAACCTGCTTCTCGTCTAATAAATCCCTAATAAATCCCCCCCTGAAAAGTCCCAAGATCAACTGTTGATACATCAACTTGCGCTTGGGCCGAGATCCACATCACTGGGACTAGTTTAGCGATTCAGCTCTTTAGCTATTTTAGCTGTTTCGAAATGGGATTCCCGTTCTACTATTCGGGTTTGATTCTCATTTCCTGGTGACATCAACCCTTTTGATCGTCCGGGATACCCTCCGCTGCATTAGTGTCGGCGCTTGGCCCAATTGCTTATTGAACAGCCGCAAAAGACAAAAGACCTGAAAATTGAATTGTCTCGTTTAGGACAATCTCTGTCACATCCGTAGAATCCACTTGTTTGTTCTCTGAAATTCGACCGCAGTCTAGCCAAGATCTTTTCTCCGGCGACTGGATGGGGCAGTTCCAGTTCTTTTTCTCATGGTACAAAGAGTACAAGAGTACAAGGAACAACAATTGAACACAGAGAACGGCAATGACAGCAATCCTGCTCACGGTTATGTCATTGACATGCCATTGAATTCCCTCTGGGGTGACACAACGGGAGGTTTCTTTGTTGTAATTCGAGTCAGTCCTTTCTGCAGTTATCAACTGAAAGGGGTAGACGACAAGAGACAGGGATATTCAAACCATCAATCTCGAGAGGGCTGCATTTCCGACGGTTTTGCAGGGAAGGCTTGACTAGCTCTGAGATCCATCTTGTCACACCTGAAGAATTGCAAATAGGGCCAGCCATAGCCGTTCGAGAAGATGAGAATGCTATACTTAGAGAGACCCTGGTCCCATTGCCGACAGGGAGCTGGAATACCAGGGGGGATATAATCCCGAGAGAACCCCGAATAGGAATTTTAGCTTATCCGACAATTGTCGATCAAAGGGAACGTGCACACCGACACTCCCATTGCGTCGAGAGACCTTCTGCTCATCGGCGATCACCAGACCACGACTAAATCACAAACCGGCTTCCAGAATCACGGCCAACTGCATTGAGAGAAGGGAAATGATCGGATTGCAAGTCAACCGGACAACACTGGAAGAAAATCGGGATCATTCGTCGAAAAGGAAATCAGTACTACTGATTTACCCGACTATACACGGAGGTTTGCTCAGTGCATGATCGGAGTACAGAAGAAGAAGAAGTGTCAAGTGTGAATTATGAATTGTTTGCTATTTCAAGTACGGTATGTTCGAGATCGCCTCTTGCACCACTTCCACGACCGCGAGGCCAATCGTTCCAAGGAACTGAGAAAGGGATGACATCTCCATGATATCAACTCCGAAGAGAACATAGCATGGAGCAAGAAAACAACTTCAATTTTGATCTGCCAACGCTCCGTTAAGAACACCTTGTGGAAAACGAGATGCTCCTGCAGAACCCAGAGTGGACTGCATCGCTGGTTTGGGGAAAGGGAAATTGTGATATGATCACTCTACAGCTCGGGGGGGGGTAAGGGAGATGGTCCGGAGAAAGATCCGGGAAGGGGGTCGTTCATTTGATAGGAATTAGGTATCATGTCATCAACGGTTGCAGGGGAACCTGCACATCAGTATGCAGAGACACCACTCGAAGGTGCTCTTGTGTGTTTCGTAAAATTTCCTCGTTACTACCGTCTGCCTCATCAGTCGTTAAGGTGGAAGAGGGCTGAGACGCTGCTCCGTTGTTAGTGAATGGTCACGCGACACCAGACCAGGAAAAACAAACCTTTCACCATAATGGTGTCTCCGAATGCTCTCCGCCAATAGACTCGACACGTCAATGACAATCAATTTCTTCGATCGCCGCAACATTGAGGGTGAGATCGGGAAAGTGTTGGTCACGACGATGTGGTCGATTGACGGGCATGCTTCCATCTGGTCCAGAGAGTTCTCCCCGAACAATCCATGGGTGGCAATGCAGTAGACCCTACTGGCTCCACCACGTTTGACGACAGTCTCTGCAGCCGCAATCCACGATCCGCTCTTGTCAATCATGTCATCGACAAGGAAGACGGCTCGATCGCGCACCTCGCCCACCAACGTGATGGTCCTTTCATCAGTGGGGCCGCCACAGACGCTGGCTTCATCGTCAGACTCAACTGCATCAAATGATCCACCGAGCGCATGATCAGGAGGCTGCGACGAGGCGTTGGAGATGATGGAATTGGCCATGGCATCAGTGGTAACGTCTGTGTGCTCATGGCTGCTGCTTCCAGCTCCTGGTGTAGTGCCGCCAGACCGTGACTCTTCGTTAATACGATAATCGTCATCAACTAGTTGGCCTTGCACCAGACGACCGGTGATCACATCACGCACACGCACGTCCGTGTACTCGCAAGCTGCTTCCAGCTCCGACAGACGGCGAGCCGCAGGTGGGGTCTCCGGGCGCAGCAGGTACTGCGCGGAAGGAGGAGTGGTGGGCTCCTGCTCTTCCGGAATGGGAGGTGTTGCAGGTGTTCTGTAAGAACTGTGCATGTGAAGCTCAAAAGGCTGTGATTCTTTGGCAATACGTGAATCATCATCCACGGCATCGAAGAAAACAGTGCTGTCACTCATAGTGGCCACGGGAACCTTTGGGCGCCGACGATCTGTTGTCACGATACCGAAGTTGAGCTTCAAAGTATCGGCCAGCGAGGTGACTCGCTTGGTTCCACCGGCATTCTTACTGACGACCACGGCATCTTTCCAGCCGGGAACATTCATGCGGATCCAACGGGCGATGAACGGTTCGGCAAACAAGTTGTCGACCGGCTTTCCGAAGAACCCTTGCATCTGGGATGCCTAGGAGCCCATCAATATCCAAAGTAGAAAACTCAACATCGCATAGAGACATACGTGTAGGTCCATAGTGATAACATGGTCCACGCCGGCGATCGTGAGGAGGTTGGCAAGCATGCGGGCCGTAATGGCGCCACGATGGCTCTTCTTCTTAGATTGGCGCGAGTATGGGAAGTATCTCAATCGAGAGTCAGCATTCACCGCGATTTCAATCAGACAGGACGGGCAGCATACGGCATGACCGCTAGAGAAACAAGTTAGTGGGGCAAGTTCTTTGAACTGAAGTAGATGGTAACATACCTGTGATCGACTTGGCCGAGCCACCTTTGCACGCTGAAATCATAATCAGGAGCTCCATAACACTGTCGTTAATCTTCTCGCTACCACTCTGGATGATATAGACATCCTGGTTTCGCACCGAGGTATCGATGTTGACACTGGTCTCGCCATTGGCAAATTTTCCTAAGTTAGCTTTGGCAGGAACAGTGCCCAGTCGCTCGCAGATAGTATCTGCGAGACCGGGATGGGAATTTCCCGAGAATATCTGAACGCCCCGCATGATTTAAGTAAGAGACATGAGTGACGTGAGAGAAAGAGAAAGAGAAGAAGAAAAAAAAAAGAAACGGGGAAAAGTTTCGGGAAAGTTGCTATAAAGGTCTGTGTCGCCCACCGTATTGGGAGTTTTCCTTCTTAGGCCGATCGATGGACGGGGTTGGAAGTTGCATCATCATATCCCCACCATGTCGAAATTCCCAGAAATACAAGGCGGAGGCTCCTTAATTTTAGCCTGGCAGATCAAAGACAAGCATGTGCTAGTCGTTGGAGGTGGAGAGGTACATGATTGCTATGTTTCAAAAGCTATATGCAAGCTGTGGCTGATCTATATATCTCCGAATAGGTTGCTGCGGGGCGCATCGTGCACACCCTCAACGCCGATGCTCGGGTCACCGTAGTTTGTCCTGCTGCGGGACTCAACGACGAAGTGGCTTTCAGAGTAGCCGAAAAACAAGTTTCACACATTGACCGGAACTTTGAGCCGTCCGACCTCGATCATGTGGATATGGTGCTCTGCGCGATTGACGATCCGGAGGCTTCAAGTCAGGTCTGGAAGCTCTGCAAGGAGAGACGAATTGCAGCAAATATCGCCGACGTTCCGTCCGAATGCGATTTTTACTTTGGAAGTGTCCACCGCGATGGACCATTGCAGATCATGGTCAGCACCAATGGGAACGGGCCTAAGCTGGCTAGTATCGTGCGCAAGAAGATCGCCGAGACCTTACCGGCGAATATGGGAGCAGCCATTGAGAATGTGGGAAAGCTGCGGAAGAAGCTGCGGGAGGTTGCACCCAACCCAGAGCAAGGCCCGAAGAGGATGAAATGGTGAGTTGCTATCTTCTGTTTCCTTATGCAGGACTAGGTGGGAGCTGACAACCATAGGATGTCCGGTGTTTGTGAATCGTGGAGCCTAGATGAGCTAGTACAGATGACTGAGAAGGACATGGACAGTGTATTGTCTTTTTACGAATCAGGGAAGATACCAACATCACAGGAAATACAAAAATAGACAGTGAGAAAACAATTCAAGAAATATCTGTTCTTATCAATACAACGGCTATGCACCTCTAAAAGAAAAACAAAATGTCCTGTGTAAAAACACGAGACCCGAAGGAGTAGGGTTATAAAACGCTGAAAGATTAAGCCGGCGATGATATCCAAAAATCAAGCAGACAGTTAGACCAGGCTATCACGGCGAGCGGCCTTCTGGGAGACGGAGCTGCGCGGGCTGATAGGGGCGTCTAAGGGGTTGGGCGGCGCAATGCCCAGTCGGACCTCGCCAATCCGACGTAGCAGAGATTGGAGAGCGACGCGGATCTCTGGGTTGAGATCACGACTCAGCAACTCAACGCCGAGCGGATAGAATGTCTCAATATGCCTATCGAAGTCTTCCTGTGGGAAGTTGGTATATCCGTCAATGACATCGACCACCACTGGACGCCAAGCTACTATGTTGCGATGCTGGGTGTCCTCCTCGAGACGGACGAAACTGCCAATTATATCCGCACAGAGTCTAATGAGGTTAGCAAGGAAGCAACACAGGATAGGAAGGTAGGTAGAGTCAACTTACGGAATCAGCGCAGCCTCGGTCTCTGCACGGCTGCTTCGTCTCTCCTCTCGCTCGTCGTGGTACATCCGGAAAAGGATATGCACATAGGTGGAGGCGCTGCCGCTCTCTTGCTTCAACAAATTAGGAGGTTGCTTCATGAAACCTTGGCGCCAAAGTTGCATGCGCAAGTCCTTATCCTCGTTGAATTTCTTCGCAAACTGATAGCTCTTCTTCAGCAGTCCCATGAGCCGAAGGAGCTCAAGACTGGGGATTTTGGCATAGACATTTTCGTTTGAGAAAAGCTCGTGAACCGTCTCAATCATGAGCAGCTGCAGCACGCAGTTCGTGATGATACGGTTGAAGTAACGACGTCGAGCGGCAGTGACAGCCGCTGGTTGCTGCTGGTCCGACTGAGGGCGGTAATCTTCTAATTCGGCGCGGGCTTCACTTTGCACGGGAGGATCTGAATGATCCTGGAAAGATGACGTGCTTTGGGACCCGTTGGGCTGCAACGCCTCAGGCAAATCTCCTGTTGTAGCAGCGGCATCCGGAGACTGTGCGGAGTCTCCATTTACTGCTTCTGCTGGCTTAGACATCGAAACAGCAGCCGTGAAGAGTTCATACGCGGTTGTCTTGCTGAATAGCTCCACGAAAGCTCCAACAATTTGGGACCAATGTTCCTGCTTGAACTTGGCGACATTCTGCAAAATAAGCTGTTGCAAGCAGTTACTTCCAATGCGTGCAATTGTGTCATTTTCTTGACAGATGCACAGTGTCAACAGTTCCAAAAATCGGCTCAGCATATACTCCAAGGCATCGAAATAGTGTGTGAAGAGGGTAATCATGTTTCGCAGCGCCTGAATCATCGTCGTAGACAGCCAAACTGAAAGATCCTCGTGATTGGGGACCTTGGACATTTCAGATTTAGACTGCAGGACAACGAAGATGGGACAGAGCAGCTGTCTCCAGAGGACATCCCAGAATTCCCTAGGGAAATCGCCACCGTGTCGGATCAGCGTATCAAACAGGTATGTAAGTGCCCGTGAGCGGACCTCGAGGTCATCGCCTGTCATCAGTACATCCTGGAATGCAATGAGAATGGGGTACCAGAATTGCTCCTCTTGAGATTGACGGGTAAGTTGCTTTGCAAGATTGGTTCCATTGTCCTGGAATGTAGCCGCCGAGGCACCACGGTGTGACAAGGGGCATTCAGGGGTACGCAGCATCTTGGTGACAGTAGACCTAAGGGTCTCGATGGCCTGCAGCGATTTCTTTTGGAATTTGGAGTTCTTTGAGAATTCAGTCAGGCAAACGATAAGGTCCGCAAAAGCGCCTTGGGTGATCACTACGCCAAATCTGGTGTTATAGACCTGGGTTACATGGTCAAAGGCCATGTTGACGATGGTTTCTGTTCGATGCGTTAGTGACGAACGGAACTCGGAGTCATATTAGCCAATGTTTCTTACCATAAGGTTCCCGTGCTGCAACCGTGAAGACGCCAAACATGGTCTTCCATCCGGAACGGATGTTGTCGCCACGGGCCTGGATCATCTGAATCAGGCACCGCAGGATCATGTCCTTGACAGCAGCAGTGGTGCTATTTGCCATCACATGCTCAAATGGCTTGAGGAAGTCCTTTTGGAACTTGAAACCAGGCAACTCCTCAATCTCCATGAACCGCATTGAGAGTTGCCGGAGCGAATCCAATGCGAAGAAAACAACCGTAGTGTTGGAGTGGCAGCCGACTTGGTTAAAGTGTTGACCCAAGACGTCCCATATCTTAGACCACTCAATCCTGACACGAGTCATATTATAGTAACTGATCTCTACCAGCTTCTGCAAGCTGTAGGTACGGGGAGAATCAGTGTGACCGGAAGATTGAATTTCTTGCCAGCTGACCTCGCTCAAGGCCCGGACGAAATCGATGATGGCCTCATGCGACAGGTTTGCCGTATTGGTGAAGATACGGTCCACACCACGAATCATGTTTGCCGAACGGCTCTCGATGGCAATTTCTGGACGGAAGCCGGCTGGCCCATTCACAGAGCGGGGGCGAGCACGTCGTGTGCTTTGCATGGATCTGCGAGAATTGTCCACCGATGACGGAGCCCTGGAGACATCAGGCAGTGATCCCTCATCGACGCCATCGCTCAGAAGTTGTAGCCGGTCAAGTTGACTGACACAAGTCAGAACATCCCGCCATGAGCTCTGGAGATGGTTGCCCTCTGTGAAAGCGACGTCGAGCAAGGCCTTCAGAGCTTCGACATTCTTGGCCATCATCTCCCTTACGTTTCCGAGGTTGGTGAACTTCGCCAATGCCGTCACAAATGCCACACGAGGAGTCTCTAAGCCGAAGGCACAGCTGATCCGGATGGACAATTTGAGTCCCTCCATACAGAGCCGGATGGTTTCCAGGTTCGACGTGTCCTGCATTGGCGCGGACAAGCCAGACAGGAAAGACATCCATGTAACGTTGAACATTGACCCAACATGACGTTCTGACGTTGCAGGAATGAAGTGCGAGAGCGCATCTTTGACTGCGGTCTTGCGCTGGGCTCGAATAAGGGAACGGTAGAGTTGTTCTGTCTTGTTGGCCATTTCCTCGGAAGCCTGTGCGTATCTTTCGCCCTGGAGGTCTCGCCCGACGGTAGCAAATACCTGCCCGGCTCTTGTGGCGAGACCAGTTGGAGCGGCAGGTTGAGTGTTCAGATTGGCAGCATGTTCCTGCTCGGTGTATAGCACGATCTCGTTGCTTCCGATCTCCTCATAGATGGCCCCAAGGTAGTCGGCTGGCAAATCCTGATTGTCATTGATACCACGGTTGTTCTTGATGAAGTCTTCCTTGGTCATCCGGCGGCCCTTCATTTTCGTGCTGTGCTGATCCGTATTGAGTAGAATCACCGAATATGCCAGTACATACGCCGTGTCAGCATTGGCAAAGGCATTGGGATTTTGGGTCGTATAACGTTCGGCGAACTTGAGCATGAAGCGATCAATCTTTTGAGCCTCACCAGGTAGGCGGAAATGCTGCAAGAAAAAGCGCAGGGCATCAACAAAGCGCCGCTTGCCGAAATCCATCAGATCGACGAAGGCGTGCATGATGGCGATGTTTTCCGGCTCGCCCTCACCAAGATACTCTCCCAGCATAGCCTTGTCAATGCGGTCGGTACGTAGCATGAAGCCAGCAATGTCTTCAGGGGACTCGGATTGAATGAAGCCTTCCTGGAGCAAGGCCTTGATGCCACGCTTGGGCTTGAAGTTGAATTGTTGCACGGCATTTGTCAGAGCGATTTTGCGCTGCTTGACCTTTTCGATCTGATTTGGATCATCTTCAGGCAGAGGTGTGGACCGACCTGTCCCGCCCTCAAAGGACTCGGGATGTGGTGAAATCAATACGCTTGTGTCCAGGGACTCGCGGGAGTTGTCCATCACTTTCGACGGAACAGCTGCCTCGGGCTGCTCATCGATGCGCTGCGCGGCCCAGTTGTCCAATGAGCGTAGGGTCTCCACAAGGCACTCCAGAGCCTGCTGTTTCAATCCGTACTCTGATGGAATGTGAGGCATCGAGGGTGACGGGGCAGGAACAATGTGGGCACTTGTCAACGAAGGAGGTAGAGTTCCTCGGTGATGCCACTCGGAGCCAATGCTCGTCATTTTGGTGTGTTGTTCCTGGTATTGTTGTTGCTGAGCAGGCGTTGTTGCAACCGGCACACTCGCGTACCGGGACAATTGTTCAATGACACTGAGGAGATTAGTTCATGGCCGAAAGAGATAGGAAACATAGAATCCAACAACACATACTTTTGGAAAATATTCTCTAGTGCCGTCCTGTCACAGTCGTAGTTGAGATAGATCTCAACTAGAGCCCGTGGATCGCTACCTAGCCTCTCCAGGATCTCCAAGAAGTACTGCTTTTGGAACGCAGGAGCCCCGCGCTTCTCAAGAATGGCCAAATAGATTTCTTTCAAGAACACCTCGAGCTCCTTCTTCATCATGACTCTCATGTCCTTAAGCATCAGCCAGAAGATCTCACAGCAGACTTTGAAGACATGGGGCACCGCGCTGGAGCCATTGCGACTTAAACTAAGGCATAAGTGAGGCCGCACAGCAAACAGGAGATTCATTCCGTCCGCGCTGGATGAGCTGTTCTTAATTGCTGCTAGAGGAGAGAGGAAGAGCGCGGTGTGGTTGTTGATCAAATAATGGATCAAATGCAGCGAGAGCAGCTTTGATCTCATGTTCTGGGATTTGACATCTTGCTGCTGTTCATGAGTCAGGACCTTATGGCTCAGCTTGCAGAGCGCTCGGAAAACCAAGAAAGCATCTTTGACATAAATGTCATCCACATCGTCCTCGGCCGAGCTATCATCATCCTTCTCCTCAGGAATTCCCGACATCGACCGCGTCGCTGATCGCTTAGCGCGCGTGACCGTAGTTGGCGCATTGTCATTGACAGAGGTGACCTCGTTGGGCGACTCGAAACTCTGCAAAGTGAGTTTCTCGGCGGTGGATTCTTCGGATACGGGCTGATCTGCTGCAGATACAGAAGCCACTTCCGAACTTTGACCCACATCACTGGCCGATGCGTCGAGGGTTAAGGATGGCTTGTCCAACTCTCGCAGGCGAAGCTCCTTGAGGTCCAACCGTACCCGCACACGCTCAAAGACCGTGCTGACCATTTGTGTAAGCGACCCCTGGGCGATCTGTTGGTTTTGACTGGATTTGGAGTAGATGAAAATGTTGTAAATTTGACGGACGGCTTTCAGGAGACCAGCTCCATGCACTACGATCTTGTCGTTTAGGACTGCCGCCAACAGCGACTTGATGATTTGTTGTTGAATCTCAACCGCCGTGGCTTCATTTTCGAAGCAGTCACAGATTGCATCGATCGCGCGTTCGATAAGTGGAGGCTGCTCAGGGTTGGGTTGGATTGCCGTTTCGGCGGATGGAAATGCAAAATAAGAGTATGTGATCAGCTTTCCAATGCAATCCAACGCAGTTACCTGCAGAGGGATGCTGAGCGCCTTGCTCGCCAGATGCAGAGGCCGGAAAATGAGCTCCGGATCGATTGCTTGTCCATCAAGTTGCTTGATGTTGGTCAAAGCGACTTGTGTAGCATCCTCCAACTTTTTGTCCCGCCGGGCGTCCCGCGAGGCAGCAATATTGTCCAGGGCCGTCACGATAAAGACTGTCGAGCTGACCGGACCAGATCGCTGCGTCATGAATGTAGCTGTCGTTGAGCGCGAATCCGATCGCAACCTGCTTTCTGTTGCATTGTCTTCCGCGGGCGGTTCCTGAATCGTGGGCGGACCGTCTGCTTGGGGCTGTTGTTCGGCCTGTTTAGGGTCATCCTTGGGCGGCACCTCTGGTTTTTCTTCAACTTCCTCCTCCTTGGTCACTTCGTCGCCTCCCTCTTGGTTTGGTTCTTGCGGCTCGGTATGCTCAGGCAGTGTGGGCTCGTCGGAGCTCTCTACTCTGGAAGATACATCGGGGGTCTCCACGGGTTTCTGCGGCATTTCAATGGATTGAGTCGGCTCGGGGCCGGGTTCGGTGTCCGCCATTGTCAGTGTGACTCCGGGCGGAGTGATCTAATTAGATCAAAAACATCGAACAAGCAAACGTGTGGGGAAGCTCAAAACAATCGCGGTTGCATGTAAGGACGGGGGCTGCGTGTCTTCTCCAAATCGGGACTAATGCAGGCTTACCTCATCTAGCCTGCAGGCGGTTTCCAACAAGCTGAAGGCTGTCACCGCCTTTTTCTGTCCGGCAGAAAATCAATTTGTTCGAATGCGAATTCTGAGACATTTTACTGATTTCAGATTATTTATCATTTGAAATCGTAGTATTTACTGAGGTTCGTGTAGTAAGTCTGGCATTACTGGTCATAGTCTCGTATGCAGCTCAAGACCTCAAATAGCATGTTTCTTGTACCCTATTCTGAAGGCATACATGTGGTATGTACTCTGCTCGTTGAAGGCGGTGAAAGGGATTTGCGCCCAAGTTGAGACAAAAAGAGCACAGCACGTGACCTGGGTCGGAAGAGGCCGCTGCCGCTCCTCTCACCGGGAGCCATAGGTAGCTCAACAGAAAAGTTCGTGATTTAGAGGCAACTCCTTCCACCCCAACCTTATCCATTCTCGTGCCTCTACCTTTTTCTTGTGCCGGGCTCTTATAATCTTCTTCATTCCAGCGTAAAGGGGTCTTTAATTCTTTCATTTCACTATCAAAACACATCTCAGGCACCATGGTTGCGTCAGCTATTCGGATGCGCACCCCGGGCGCCATGTTCATGTCCAGAGGTGCTGCCGCTATGCGCCGGCCTCAGGTCTCCTCCAAGCTCCAGGAGGTCATCCAGTATGTTATGTTAATATCAATTGTGATTGCGGGTTGATACTAATGATACTTCCAGGAACCAAGTGCCTGCGCTCTCTGCCCTTTCTCGCTTCTATGCCTCCAAGTGTATGACAATTGCTCTCTCCCTGTTTTTTTCACCTCGATTCTAATATATCCATTCACAGCTTTCCCCCCTCACACAATTATCACCATGCCGGCTCTTTCGCCGACAATGACTGCAGGAAACATTGGTGCGTGGCAGAAGAACGCCGGAGATGGTCTTCAGCCCGGTGATGTCCTGGTCGAGATCGAGACCGATAAGGCACAGATGGACTTTGAGTTCCAGGATGAGGGTATCCTGGCCAAGATTCTGAAGGAGAGCGGCGAGAAGGATGTCGCTGTTGGCGCGGTAAGCATGGTTTCCCAACTTTCTCTACAGGAATCGATCTGACTGAATTCCTTTGCAGCCCATTGCTGTTCTTGTTGAGGAGGGTGCCGATGTCTCCGCCTTCGAGTCTTTCACTCTGGAAGATGCCGGTGGTGAGAAGAAGGCCGCCCCCGCTGAGAAGAAGGAGGAGCCCAAGAGCGCTGAGCCTTCCACCCCTGCCCCGGCTGAGGAGGCACCTGCCGCACAGGAGCCCGAGACTTCGGACGAGAAGCTCCAGTCCAGTCTTGACCGTGAGCCCTCTATCAGCCCCGCTGCTAAGATCTTGGCTCTCGAGAAGGGAGTGTCCATCAAGGGCCTGAAGGGTACTGGTCGTGGTGGCGTTATCACAAAGGAGGACATTGAGAAGGCCAAGCCTGCTGCTACTGGTGTCGCCGCCGAGTCTGCCTACGAGGAGATTGCCGTCAGTTCGATGCGCAAGACCATCGCCAACCGTCTGAAGCAGTCCATGGCTGAGAACCCCCACTACTTCGTCTCCACCACTCTCTCGGTCACCAAGCTCATGAAGCTCCGCCAGGCCTTGAACGCATCTGCTGAGGGTCAGTACAAGCTTTCCGTCAACGATTTCCTGGTTAAGGCTTGTGCCGTTGCCCTCCTGAAGGTGCCCCAGGTTAACTCCAGCTGGCGCGAGGAGAACGGCCAGGCCGTGATCCGTCAGCACCACACTGCTGACATCAGCGTCGCTGTGTCCACCCCGTCTGGCCTGATCACTCCTGTCGTCAAGAACGTCCAGGGTCTCGGTCTCCAGAGCATCTCCAAGCAGATCAAGGATCTCGGCAAGCGTGCTCGCGAGAACAAGCTTAAGCCCGAGGAGTACCAGGGCGGCACCTTCACTATCTCCAACATGGGCATGAACCCCGCTGTCGAGCGCTTCACCGCTGTCATCAACCCCCCGCAGGCCGGTATCCTGGCTGTTGGCACCACCCGCAAGGTCGCTGTCCCCGTCGAGACCGAGGAGGGCACCGTTACCGAGTGGGATGACCAGATCATCGTCACTGGTAGCTTCGACCACAAGGTGGTTGACGGTGCCGTCGGCGGTGAATGGATTAAGGAGCTGAAGAAGGTCGTCGAGAACCCTCTGGAGCTTCTGCTGTAGACAGTGAAGTTTTTTTGTCCCGACTCATCTGTAATCTGTATTAAAACACCATGCTTCCCCCATTAGACCATTACATAGGTCCCTTTTGTCTTTGATCTATTTAGCAGCTTTCAATCCTCTCAATCAATTTTTTTCTCGACTTATTCAAGATTGTGTTTCTATCTCGTGTTTCGGTGCTAAGTTGCAACCATATGATAACGTAGGTGGCTGAGTGATTAGAATCGGATTTTTCAGTTCCTCAAGCAATGTCAAAATGTCTATAGTGATTTTTACTCTGATTTATTGATTTCTAGTACAATATCTCCAAAGCTAGACAACATTATATACAAGATAAGCATACATAGGATCACCGTCGAGGCGCGAATGACCTGGAACCCTGGCAGTGGGCCCATGTCAATGACGTGATGTCACACCCCCCCGAGCTTTCTTGGTATAAAACCTTCCAAGGTTCCCGCTCCCCCAACCTCCTTCACTTTTCCATCACGTTTCTGGTAAGTGATCGTCTATTTACCTTCTTTCAAGTCTTGTGAAGCATTTCAGGTGTTGACGGCGAATTCCAGAACCCCTCCTAATAACCTCACCCACCACAACCATGTCTTACGCCGACGCAGCCGCAAAGGGCCCCAAGCAATCGCCTGAGGAAGTAAGTGGTTCAAAGCTCCACAACCTGAATTGCAGCGCTAACAGATAATAGGCGTGAGTTTACTAGCCTCTAGTCGTCAATAATCTCATACATACATGTAACTAACACATACTTCAGCCGTGCCCCCCCTGTGGGTGGAGTCTACCACGATGAATCCGAAAGCACGGCCTCTTTGATCGATGTTGATGGACCCCACGTGCAGACTGTGGAACCCGAATTCCTCGAGCAAGATGTTCAGACCACAACCCAGGCCGAGCGCATGGAGCGCGAAGCCGAGGAGAAGGAGAAGCGCAAGCGCGAAGAAGAGGAACAGAAGAAGGCCAAGACTTACAAGGCCAAGAAGAGCAGCGGCGTCTGTGACAACACCAGCAACCCTGTCTTCCTGGCTAACGCCGCGATCGCAACCGTGATCGGCGCAGGCCTCGGCTTCGGCGCCTACAAGCAACACGCACAGGGCAACCTCTCCTGGGAGCTGGTCGGCCTGTCTGCCGGTGCCGTTGGTGTCTTTGGTGCAGTAGACTACTTTGTCAGCAAGTGAGTGCTGCAAATATCTCCGAGTCGATGAAGAGTGGTACTAATGCGATGTCTAGATGGTTCTTGCAGAACAAGTTCCCCCCGAAATAGATGTGCGATGTTTCATCTCTTTTCTGGCGTTGCCTAATTGCTTTTTCCTTTGATATACCATCCCAGCTCTTTTATGGTTTTACATTTTGTTAATTTGGCGAGTATGAAGACGGACTGGCCTTATCGCTACATCAACGACGAGACCATTTCCCATCAATCTCTGGCAATTGTAAAACGTAGTAACACATGACTCGATTTGGGTATTGTAGCGATCAAGAATGCTTTATAGAATATGTACAACATACTGTGTACATTTAGAAATACCCCGAGGCCTGCAGCTCTCTGCATTGTACCTGAAGGCGGTGAACTACGTCAGAATGGGCCCAAACAAGACCATCTGGCCTTCGGTTGGATCAGTGAATGACCACTCGGTGTTTGTGGACAGAAAGTCGCTAGCTCAGGATCGTGGTATCACTTTACATTCCTGCTGGTAGTTCTAGTGCTTCATACCCCACAAACACGCCTCGAAATCCAAGAGTCTCATCTGTACGGATATTCGCCGCATCGACAACATGGTATGTTGCAGTTCGCCCTGTTCAATCTCCATGACTGACATGAACAGAACTCGCTCTTCAACTCTGCTTTGAAGCAATCATCATCCATCCGCCGTGATTTGGACACCTTCTCACAGTCACCGGCCACCTCCTCCCCTGCGTTACAAGGTGCGCTTCTTACCACCGACTCGCTGCAACCCAATATATTGACTTCAACCTTCTAGGCCAGCTTGCAGCTTCCTTGGCATCGCTGTCCCGCACCGTCGATGACTATTCAGCGCTTTCCAAGAAGGAACTAATTCCCGAGAAACAACAAAAGGCTTTCGACCGCGTCAAGAACTTCCGAACTGAGCTTACAGAATATCGAACGCAATTTGATCGACTGCGCAAAGAACGCGAGGATGCGGTATGATTCCACTGTTAATCGATTTGCGCATTGCTAGTACTGACCCAATAGCAGCAATCGATAACCAACCGCAATGAACTTCTAGGCCGTCGCCCACACCACGCCGCAACGCCCGAGAATCCCTATGCCCAACCCTCCCTCCCACAGACCTCTGCATTTGCACCCTCATCCTCAGGCCTTAGCTTTGGCGCTAGCCCAGCAGACTACAACCGCGAAACCAATGCGCTCCGTGAGCAGAACTTCTTTTCCAATACACACACACAATTGGATGAGTTCCTAGACCGAGGAAGAGCAGTCCTCTCCGATTTAGGACAGCAGCGCGAAGTGCTCAAGGGTACCCAGCGGCGACTATACAGCGTTGCAAACACTCTCGGCATAAGCGGCGATACCATCCGAATGGTGGAGCGACGGGCGCGCCAGGACAAGTGGATATTCTGGGGTGGGGTGGTAATTTTCTTCTTGTTCTGCTGGGCTGTGCTGCACTTTTTGCGGTAGGATCATACTCTGTGATTTTTGGTCCTTGTCCAGTGGGTGTTGTTGAGTGGGAGAGTTCTCGAGGTTCTTTTTACCTACATCAGGTACTATGTATGGTCCAGTCTTGTATCTTTTATTGGTTTCATCAGCGCCGGCGTTTGGTCTTTGCGATGTATGTTCCACTTGCCAAATCGAGTGTCTATATTTAGTTGAGAATGTCCAGGAGTTGTAACTATATATATTCCTAATGTGTATGTTTGTGCTAGATGCGGACATGGCCTATCTATTTCCACAGGAATGACTGAATGCATCCAACCATCTTTAGTCTGGCATTGAATAGCTACAGAGAGGTATACCTCGGCGTTTACCATAGAAAAATTGATCGCATTAGGAGTACTTGACCTAGGTAGTATAGCTACCTGATTGTGGTAACAGCCCTCACACCCTCAATTCCATATAAGCCAGCCTCTTCTAAAAGACCTCTATAGCTGTCCTATTCCTGTCAAGCCTGAACAGCTGAAAGTACAACTCATTTTTCTCTATCTTTTTTCTGCCCATTCGTTTCCTAGGCAAGATGGAGCCGGGCACATGCAAAAGTGTACTACATCATGGGCTTAACAACCAGGACAATTAAGGGCGCAACCACCATAGTATCAAGTAAGAGATCATGAGAGCTAGAATGTATACAAATAACTCCCATCTCTAATATATCCATGATAAAAAAAAAACAATATAAATCCCCCAGAAGAACTAAAAACAAAAACCGGAAAAAGCCCATTAGCCCGAGAAAGCACGGGAGCTCGGAAACTGGTGTGGAGCCGATTTCTTCTTTCTCACCGGAATCTTCCCCTTCTCCCCTTCTTCCTTCTCTCACATCTCTCATCATCATCATGTTTGCCGCTCGTCGTACCGTCAACCTCTTCCAGAAGCGTGCCTTCTCGGCCTCCGCTATCAATGTATGTGTTATCTGTTCATTGCACCTCTACAGGCTAACTCACTCGCGCAGGCCTCCAAGGTCGCTGTTCTCGGCGCTGCCGGTGGTATTGGCCAGCCTCTCTCCTTGTTGCTGAAGCTCAACCCCCGTGTCTCTGAGCTCGCCCTTTACGATATCCGTGGTGGACCCGGTATGATCATGATGATACGACTCAATTAATCGCATCCCATCGCTGACCGTTCCTTAAGGTGTCGCTGCTGATCTCAGCCACATCAACACCCACAGCACTGTCACCGGTTACACTCCCGATGCTTCCGGTCTCCGTGACTGCCTCGAGGGATCTGAGATTATCCTCATCCCCGCTGGTGTTC
Organism: Penicillium turbatum; assembly: GCA_030762825.1. Classification (NCBI taxonomy): domain Eukaryota; kingdom Fungi; phylum Ascomycota; class Eurotiomycetes; order Eurotiales; family Aspergillaceae; genus Penicillium; species Penicillium turbatum. The sequence continues at coordinate 1,853,534 of JAUJYX010000003.1, read as the reverse complement.
CCCGCAAGCCCGGTATGAGCCGTGACGACTTGTTCAACACCAACGCCTCTATTGTTCGCGACCTCGCCAAGGCCGCTGCTGAGGCCGCCCCCAAGGCCCACGTCCTGGTCATTGCCAACCCCGTAAGTAGCAACGGCAATCTCAACCGCAATCGCAATTACGCAATTGCATCATTTACTAACCCATCAATCACACAGGTCAACTCCACCGTCCCCATCGTTGCCGAGGTCTACAAGGCCCGCAACGTCTACGACCCCAAGCGTCTCTTCGGTGTCACCACTCTTGACGTCGTCCGCGCCTCGCGCTTCATCTCGGAGGTCCAGGGCACCAACCCCGCTCACGAGGCTGTCCCCGTCGTTGGTGGTCACTCCGGCGTCACCATCGTTCCCCTCCTGTCCCAGTCCAACCACCCCTCCATCGCTGGTCAGGCCCGCGATGCCCTTGTGAACCGCATCCAGTTCGGCGGTGATGAGGTCGTCAAGGCCAAGGACGGTGCCGGTTCCGCCACCCTCTCCATGGCTATGGCCGGTGCCCGCTTCGCTGAGTCTCTGCTCCGCGCCGCCCAGGGCGAGAAGGGTGTCATCGAGCCCACTTTCGTCGACTCCCCTCTCTACAAGGACCAGGGTATCGACTTCTTCGCTTCCCGCGTTGAGCTCGGCCCCAACGGTGTTGAGAAAATCCACCCCGTTGGCGAGATCAACGAGTACGAGCAGGGTCTCCTCGATGCCTGCCTGGCTGACCTGAAGAAGAACATCAAGAAGGGTGTTGACTTCGTCAAGTCCAACCCTTAAAATGTTCACTGTACAACCACCCATAGCGAGTCGTGCCTTTTACTAAGTATTAATGAAAGTGTATGACCATGTTCCTTATACTATATTGACATTTCATCTTAATCCATACCTTGGTCTACCCTACGACTTTGACCCATAACTGTAACCCGTCTTTCGCCCCGTTAGATGCATTGAAATTGGACTACCTGAAAGTCTTCGCCTCAAAACCACAATGCAAGGGAAAGACATCGCAACTAAATACCCTGGACCTGAGATGAGTTGGAAAAGCAGCCAAGGAAAAACTAGCGACAAAAGAAACATAATAAGCTAAATACCGAATCTGCACCAAAGTCCAATAAGCACCAAAATTTCCCAAAATGAGCATGAAAGACCGACAATAAATCAAGTATAGCTGCGCATAGCGTCCAGGTATCCGGTTCCGCCGCGCAGGTCTTGATCGAATGTCTCGGCCACCTCTAGCACGCGTTTGATATGCTCCATAGAGAGCGGCGCGCTCTCATTGACGGCCAGAGCTTGCGCAGTGCGGACCGAATTTTTGATCTGAGTAGATTGGTCAATTACAGAATCGAAAATACGCAGAGAAAAGGAGCAGGGAAAACATACCTGTCGCCCGTTCAACGTGTGCCTGGAAAGCATATCATAATCCTCCTCGGAGAACGAAGCAATCCGCACACCCTCAATAGCGCGCACGCGCTCCAAAAACATCTTCCAAATACTCCTCTTCGCCTTGGAGGTAAGATCGCCATAGCGCAAGGCAACATGAATACGCGACTGGAAGGCATCGTCGAAGGTTTCGACGCGGTTAGTAGTCAAGAACAGAATACCCTGGAAGTACTCGAGCAGCCGGAGGAAGATGCTGACGAGAGCATTGCGGTGGATATCATGAATAGTGCGCTTCTCAAGGAAGACATCGGCTTCATCAAGGAGGAGCACCGCGCCCCAGGAGTGCGCAATATCCAGAATCTTGTTCAGCTCGGCCTCGAGGGTCCGCGAGTCTGTCCCCAGTTCACCAGCGCTGACCATATATAGCGGGCGACGCAGTAGCTCGGCGATGCCCTCTGCCGTCAGAGTCTTACCCGTTCCGGGGGGTCCATGCAAGACAGCAACAAGACCCTTACCCTTGCCCTGAATCACATCGTCAATGTTTTCCGCCGCATGGAAAGTATGCGACTCGACAAGGGCCTTGACGATAGACTTCTGGTTCTCCGGGAGCACGAGCGAGGCAAACGCATCCTTATCCCACTCGATATCGCTGATACCGGAGATGGTGAACTCGAGCCAGAGCTTCTCACTGAACGCGAAGCCCAGGACAACCGGCGAGGCAATCAGCAACTCCTCCTCGGAGAATTCCCGCTCCTTGGTACCAGCAGCAGCACCGTCGATACGGTCCAACTTCTCCTTCTGGACCTCCGCGCCGTTCTCATCGACTTCAACCTCCACGACGCGCGGATGCCCTTCGGCATCCTCGATGACCTTGTACATGGTCCGCGGGGTATCAGAGGCACCGCCGTGTTCGGAGTCCGAGTCCGATCCGCCACAGCAGCAGTCATCGCTGCCTTCATCGTCGCCCTCACTAAGACCCAGATCTTCCATATCTATGAGATCGGGATCCTTAGGACGAACCGTGGAGATGGCGTAGTTGGGGTTAATGCGGCGGTGGATAGCCGGGTCGATCATGACGCGACCATTGATATTAACCTTGATGACGAACGTGCGCTTCTTCTTGTAGAAGGCCATACCCTTGTGGAAGCGATAGTTCATGCCGCGGAGAGCCACGAAGCGCTTTCCGCGCTCGATGAGACGAGCACGCAGGGCCTCGGCATCGCGGTGGTACTTTAGCGGGTAACAGGCGAGACTTGTGATCTTGCGTGCGCCCTTGAAGGCGTCGACCTCGGCGGACATGGAGCCAAAGCCGTAGTCTTTCCCGTCGTACTCGAGGTAGCGGCCATCGACGCTGTACCATTGGCCCTTCATGAAGGAGGACTCTTTGACAGCGTACTCGATTTTGAAGGCGCGTGGCTCGTCGGCGTTGCCGTAGGTTGGGGTATAGGCGATGGTATTTGGCTTGTACAGAGCCCACAACAGATCAAAGGTGATTGTGTTGGCCTCGAGTAGTGGATAGAGAGTCTTCTTGATGTCTGCATAGTCGGCATCGAGGTATTTGACCAGAACCTTCAGATGGGCTGCTTTGGCAGCAGCGGACTTTCTGGCCTTCTTCTTTTTCTCGCTGCGTGACTGCTTCTTCAGGTCTTTCGTGTACTGCCGTGTTTCCTCCAAGTACAGGAACAGCATGTTCGGATCGACGACGGCGGGCTCCTGGACGAGACTCACACCCTTGACGCCGTCCATGATTTTGGACAGCGCATCGCGAAGAAGTTTGCTCTTGATATCGACGACCGTCTCGATGTACTTATTTTCCCAATTGAACTTGCGACGGACATTAAAGATGTATTGGTCCCATTCGTCGGCATCGGGGTCATCCACCGTCTCGGTGAGCTTGTACTTGTGAATGGTCGTATCCCATACTACACGAGGTTAGCAAAACTGCTTGGCATTTCCATCTTAAGTGACATGTCACAATGCTTTGATCTTGGCTGCAAAAAAGAAAAAAGAAGAGAATCAACCAAGAACTCACATTGATCTACACGCTTATAAGCCACCTTGGAAGCCGGCTTCTTCTTCTTTGACCGCTTCTCACGACGAGTCTCCCCCTGATCACTTGCTGCCAGATCGTCCGAATTGATTTCACGTAGCTTCTTCGCCCGTTTCCTGCTAAGCTTGAGCTTGGACACCAATTTCCGTAGCGTCCTATCATCAATTTCATCATCAGAGTCCGTCGAAGACTCCGAATCTGACTCAGAAGAAGAAACCGATTCCTCCGCCTCTGCCTCAGCCGCAGCCTTGCGCGACCGTTGCTTCCTCTTCTTGCGGCGTTTTCGATCCTTCAAGGCCCGTCTCGCACGGGCTTTGCGCAGACGATGTCGCTTACGCTTGTCAGCGTTGGATTCACTCTCCGTCGAATCGGATTCTTCAGAGTCGGCATCGCTGTCGGAATCTGAGGAAGAAGAGTCCGAAGAGCTATCGGTATCAGTCTTTTTCTGGCTCTTCCTTTTTTTCTTCTTCTTCTTATCCTCATGCTTTTTACAGACGAGTTTGGGAGGAGTCTCGGATGCGGGGGCCACGGCATCTTTGACGGCGTCTTGGGGATTGGGCTGGGCAGAACCATTCAGGTTATCTGATGGAGGTACCACTTCATCATTAACCTCCTTTGTGGTAGAAGTAGGGTCTGCCATGAGTGTAACTTGCAGCTTGACAGAGTCAGCTGGATGAAGGAGGAATATATAAGATAGAGAAATTGGATCAAGTTGGAGATCAATAAACTAGAACAGATAGGGAAGGGGAAATATAAGACGCGAGACACAAAGGAGAAGAAGAAATAAAAGAAGAAACAGAATGGTGATGTGGGTGAGACGCATTTTATGTTCAGAGAGGCAGCACACATCCCAAGGCTGCAGCCCCGAAGCCAATCAGTCGACCCCACGATGCATGGCTGTGCTGTCATTGTTAAGTTGTACTCTTTACGGGGATTCTCTATTCTCTAATTTCTCTTTATTATTCTGACTCACTGCTGTTTCCGGTGACATTCTCTACTTATTGTCTACACTCACTCCATCTCACCTTTGATAGTGCGGCTCCATGGTGGTTGCACACCGTCTCGTTCAGTCTTTGAAATCTAACTGGGAACTGTTGGTTTGAACATCTACGTCCTTTTTCTTTTTTCTTTTTCCTGGCTCAGGTTATGCATTCTCTGGATTAAATGCTTTATATTGCCTGCCTACTTTGCTGGCACTGCGTTCATAGACTGGGGATTCATATCATCCCTGTTATAGCTTAAGAGCCTCAGCCCCATATGGCGGCCCAATGGGGAGTTCGAATTAAGCGCCAAATTTGGAGTGCCTTCAAAGAAGCATAGAGGTTGTATCTAGTTTGCTTTAGAGCAAACTAATCTTCCTTTAGATCATAATTATTGAAATCTATACCAGCTGTAGTAGAATTCACAGGTCCTAGGACACGCAGTTAAGGCTATATGTCTGGCCCGATATCAAAATGGCTTCAACGTTGAGGTCTTATCCAAGTATGGTAGTAGAACTGTACATATATCCTCTAAGATTCGCACGTCTTTGGAACTTATAGAAGTGGAAACATTCCTCTTGGTGTTCTCCATCTGGGATACAACAACGAATCTACAACAACCACCCAACACAAATGTAGTCTTCACGGTCGTTTCATATATTCATATACCAATAATAAAAATCAATTAAATACATTTATGCAATATGAGAAAAGAAGAAATTCCAATAATACATGTCAATGTCAGCGGGGCCGGCGAAGTTGGCGATTGATATTGTAGTCGCCGACTTAGCCCTAAGTCGTAGATACCGCCGCAACGTCGACGTCGACACATCGCGATGCGTCGACGTCGTCGAGTCGTCCGCGGCGACGAGTCAACCGGCGACGAGACTTAGGTTGAAGGGTATGAAAGTGAAGATGCCAAACGAATTGATTCATCCTTTCTTCGTCGACCCCCCCCCCCCCCCCCCCCCCCCCCCCCCCCATTTCCCAAAGTGTTTTACGTGGACTTCCCCAACCATGGCCGGCCAATACGCAATAAAACAACCGATTCTCCCAATCCATGAAATCATTTCGTCGCTGATGATAGATGAGGCGCCATCATCGACGATGAAGATGCATGAGGCGTCGTCGTCGACCAAGATACCCCGTACGCGTCCCCCCCCCCCCCCCCCCCCTCCCCCCTGCCGGACGCGAACGACGAACAACTCAGCTTTCCACAACGATCACGTCGACGAATCTCGCATGAAAATTATCGTTAACATTGACATTAATACCAGCAGGCGATGATTCTGACCCAGCATTGGCCCGTCAGATAATTCAGTCGTCATCGGTCTATGCCCGGTCGCCGTCCCAGATAGGAACAGGTGAGTCGTCCCATAGAGGTCGTCGACGAGCAACGTCCTCAGCTTTCCATGCCGACTATGTCGACGATTCTTGTCGCGATATCTCGCTGACCATTTAGTAACAGTACCCAACGACTGCGATGATGGCTCGTATTCTGACATTATCGACCCCGAGTGGGCCCGTTTCATGCCCGAAGTCTTCGACAATCAGCCTGGTTTCCAAAGCGGCCGCGATGATGACGAGGAATGGGGATACTGGAAGACCTTTAACGAGGACGGTGATGACCCAGACGGAGGTGGTTCAGAAGACTCCGACCACGACGACGGCACTTCAGACTCCAACGGATCCAACGACAGTGACTCCGAAGGGTCTTCGCGCGAAGAGACTGACTCTTCTGAGGAAGCTTCTGAGGAATCTGCTGATGAGGAATCTTCCTCCGAAGAGACTGACTCGGAGGACGATGAGCTGGAGTCTGTTGGCCATCAATTGATGGAAGTCGAGTCTACACAGGAAGATGACATCCTGAATGATGAAACTGGAATATTTTGGTACCCGGCTCCTGCGTCTGAGGGTGCTGAGTACAGGCCCCCATCATCCGACTCTAGCGAAAGTGACGAGGAAATGGTCGATGTTGAGCAGGATGACATCGTCCTGGAACTGATTGACGGGGAGCCTAGCAGCGAGGAGGAAGGTGTTGACGACGAAGCATCCGACGACCAGACCGGGTTGTCCTGGTATCCGGCTCCTGCGTTGGAGGGTGCTGAGTACAGGCCCCCACCATCCGACTCTAGCGAAAGTGACGAGGAAATGGTCGATGTTGAGCAGGATGACATCGTCCTGGAACTGATTGACGAGGAGCCGAGCGGCGAGGAGGAAGGTGTTAGCGACGAAGCATCCGACGTCGACACTGACATGCCTTGGTGTCCGGCTCCTGCCTCTGAAGGATCGGAGTACAAGCCTGTCACATCTGACACTGAGACCTCTTCTGGTGCTCATCTAGAAGAGTTCTCTTCTTCATCTTCCCGTCCTCCTTCATCTTCCCATCCTCCTTCCGTCTTGACTCACCCCACCTCACCTGCTATCCCGCCATCTTCAGACAACGTTCCCGTACTTCGAAGAAGCTCTCGGATTCACGCTGTTGAACAACGTCGTCGACTCCCGAATCTGCCAATTATTGTCAACTGGAGATTACGAGGAGCTTTGATCCGTCGATGCGAGGTCCCTCGTGAGCTGCTCTGCTTGTCTCGAACTGAACAATCTGTTCGAGCGAGAGCTTCGAGATAATCGAAGCATCCCACAATCTTTCCAACACCATTGTCAGAGTTAGGGTGCTAACACACCCCCAATCTTCATCAAGTTTCCATTCTTTTGCGCAAGGCATCATGCCCCCTAAGAAAACAACAAAGCAACAAAAAAAAGGCACGGTGGTCAAAACCACTAAGAAAAAGGAAAAGCAACAAAAAAAAGGAACGACGGTCAAGCTCCCCAAGAAAAACCAAAAACAACAAAAAAAAGAAACAATCATTCCCACAACTCAGAAGAAAGGCAAGAGCCGTCACGATTCCACCTCGCGCTCGCAGCCTTCCGTCAGCTCTTCTGTCAATACACCTTCAAACATCTCTCGCGAGCATCCTCCGATCTCTGCTGCCTCTGGAGAGGCACCATCCGATGTCGACAACAATCAGCCGCAACCTGCGGCTGACAATTCTGGCATGAACGCTCCTCCTGCTGCTGCTTGTCGCCCGCTTCTCCAAACCCCTCCTAGCCACACGATGAGCCCTCCTCCTTTTGACCCGGCGATTGACGACCCATATGCCTTCGCATATCCACCCGCAGAGTTCGGACAGCCTTTGCCATCTGACAGCTGGGCCATTCATCCAGCGGATGTCTTCACCCCCCGGGGGTATTCACGCATGGTGGCAGGTCAGAACCGCTTCCATCTTAGACAGCTCAATCCTGACGCCGGCAGCTCTGCCCAAATGCTTGCGGAGGCAGAGGAGGTTTTGGATATCTATGTCAACAGTGACCGTGACGACACCTTCTGGACCGAGGCCAACGCCAATGCAGCTCGGGAGGCTGACAACGCGTGGGCATTCGAGGAAGTCGAGGGTCTTAATCCTATTATCCGCTCCCTGTTCGTCTGTCTCCATGGTTGCCAGTCGAGGAACCTGAACAACCCGCCTTGACTCAGCCATCGATCCCTCCAACTCATTGGCCTCCGCATTTCCCAGATGAAGAGGAACGTGACCCAATCCAGTCTTCGTCTATCTCTTTCATGGATTTGATTGACCCACGTCTCTTGGAAATCTCTCACGAGCCTATTGCTTCTCAATCTGTTCATGATCAAACCAGCTCGGTTGCTCTTAGGGAGCCCTCACCTGTTACCCCGCTGACTTCCACCCCGACTACTCCGACTCACAGTGTCGAAGAAATAGCATCTCTGAACCTCGTAAGTCAAGAGCCTAAGCACATACCCCATACTCACCAAAAACATATCAAACACAAGAGAAACAGTCTAACAAGACCGTTCCAGAGCCGTGATGAGATCGTGGAATCCGTGGAGAAAGCAGAACGGCCCTCAGCCCTGAAGCGTGTACGCATTAGTCTATCCGGAACAGCCCCGAAGCGAGTACGCATTAGTCTGCCCGAGCCAAATCGGTACACCCCAGAGCCGTCAGTACCAAACTCAACCGACTCTCCAATCTCGCACCGTACCCGCAGATCCTCGCCCAAGGAGGCCTCGTCCAAGAAGCAGACCCGTTCCAGCTCCACTAAGTCTCGCCTCTCCAAGCCCAAGATCAAGAGCGAGTCCCGACCCGTCACTCCGCAGCGTTCAGCCTCCATTTCCCCTCTTCATCTTCGCAGCGGAGCCATCCCCGCCTCGTCCGGCACAACAAAAAGGAAGCCCAGGACCATTGGCCATCCGATACCATCCTCATGGCGATCAGCTCGGAAGGCGGACAAGATGTTGTCGCTGATCAGGCAGACGGCGCGCGCGACATCGGTCTCGTGGGAAAAAACCACGAAGATCTGGAATGCAAACCGGGAGCACGGCCCCGAGGTAGTGTTGAAGGTCCTGGCCAATCGATGGCACCGGATCCAGGACCGGATCGGGGTCTGGCCCAGCTTCGATGTACGTATGACCTTCACTTGGGATTGGCCTCACTTCTCGGGTGTTTTTTGAACGAGGACCAAATTTGATGAATCGATTGCTAACTTTCCAATAGGATGCTCTTCTGGAAGCCGTGCACGAGCACGCGGAGATGAGCGAGGAGGCTTTCTCACAGGTCGCCCGGGACCTGTCCATGGAGTTCGGTTGGGAGATCTCCCCCCTGGTTTGTTCGGCCCGGTACGAGGCCCTGAAGGACCTGGGCAGGGTCAGCCGGAAGGGAAAGGCCCGGTCTCGAAGAGGCTAGGCTTTTTCTTCCCTTCCTGGCATTGACCTTGGGGGAGATGAGTGGGATGGACGATGTGGTGAGACATCGTCCATCCCTGGTGATGATGAACAGAGAAGGTGCGGAGTTTGGGTCACCCGGTGGTCAGTTGACCGGGCCATCGGGTGACCACTATGTAAGAGTATTGTGTTGGATTTACTCCAGAAAAAGGTCAAAACCAAAAAAAAAACTAAAAAACTAAAAAAACAGCAAAAAAAAATGCAAAAGTTGTACGATTACACAAATTTTCTTCAAATAGTAATGTAGTTGCTTAAAGTGCGCTTAAAAGTGCCCAAGAGGATATCAATTCCTTTGATAACAAACGCCCCGCCGATCCATCCACCAAAGTCATAACAATCATAAGTAAAAGAAAACAAAGACTAAACCTAGAGAACACTCAGTTCTCGTCTACCACTACTACGGACGCTCATGCCTGGCGCTGGAACATGAGAACTCCATTCCGATGATGAGGAATCACCCCGGCCTCGGGATCCACCGGTGCTGGTACTAGCACCGACGCTGATGCCGGCCGTAGTGAGGGAATCTGCATCATCGACAACAGGAGGACCTCCAACCATGACAGGTCGGAATTTGGCGCCTACAAAGCCGCGGCGATCACGACCGGTGCGGCCACGGCCGAGCCAGTTGTGTTTGAGAGCTTTGCCAAGGACTTCAATCCGCTCTTGGGCGGAATCGTCCGTTTGCACGCTTGCCAGGACGCTAATACATTGTAGCATACGGCCAACAGTCTCTGTGATGACGTGGGAGGAGTCTGCGGAGTTAACGCGGTGGATGATAGTCGGCCTTTTGTTGGAGGTTGGTGGCGAGGCGACAGACTGGAAGAAGAGGGGGTCCGGGTTGGAAGAGGTGTTGGAGGCTGCGCGGCTACGAGAATCACTACTCCCTGGTCGGGGGAGATTAGCCAGGGCACCCATACCGTCAGAAGAGTAGCTGTCAGCGACGGTGCTGAGGTGGGTGGAGGATTGCGAATTGAAGCTGCCGAAGCCGGCATCGAGCGAGGCCGCAGTGCCAGGACGACCTCCAGTGCCAGTGCTCTTGGCTGTAACGCTGAGCGTTGGGAATCCGGAGTTGATAGAGTCCAGACTGAGGCGGGAGAAGGTTGCTTTGAGGGTATCGTAGCGGTTCAGGATGATGCAGTCACGGAAGGCGATCAAGACTAGATTACGGACATCCAATGTTCCACCAGCAGGCAGTACACCCCAGAATTCACCGGCTTCGCGACTAGTCATCAAGGATCCACAACCCTTGAATTCCAGGTCCAAAGGGAGGAACACTGCTTGAATGAAGGGGAGAATCGTGCCAAACACCAGCAACCATATTTGAACCAAGTGCGGGACCAGCTTTTCATCTGGAACACCTAGTAGCGAACTGTGATTTAAAGTCGCAAACCCAGTCTGCAATAGCTCTTCCAAATCCGTGATAATAGACGTAGGAGCTCTCTTCAGCACACAACGCTGCAAATGAACGAGCACCAATTTGTTGAGATCTTCAATGGCAATGCGCACGTCTTCACCATCGAAGATGACCAGCAGTTTCGCCTTGAGAAAGTCCCAAGCATCCTCGGGGGTCATATTGTTCAATCCAAATCCTTGCAATGTCTCCTTTAGGATAGAATCGGGGAGTGCTGCTACACCGGGGGACGGGCCGGGGAAACCACCTGGTGTCGGGGGTCCGCCCGCGTGAAGCCATTCCATCTGCTCGACCTCAGCGAGTTCTTTCTCCTTCTTTTCCTCCTTCTTCTTCTCGCGCAACGCTCGACCGCCATGCAGGATATCTAGCCCACTGACCGACTTGCCGAAAGTCGCACCAGGAGCCGGAGACGCAGGGCTCGTAAAGGAGTATAATGATTTCGGAGCATTGGGGTCTGCCGGACGAGAGTTACTCGAAGCAGATGATAGAGGGAGATTGAAGTCGTCGCTTCGATCTTTGAGTTTCAGTTTCTGCCTTGATAGGAAATGGTGCTTGTGCTTGTCCTTATCCTTCTCTTTCTCCGGAGCCGGGGCCCGATCTGCTGGGACAACTGTGCTCACGGAGGCATTGGAGAGATTGTACATGGATGAGTTGTTCGAGGACAGATCGGCCAAGTTTGCACTCGAGCCGCTGACCATTCGCGATAACCCACTGATCTTGCTCGGGGAGGGAAGACCACGGTCCTTGCTAGGATCTTTGTCTCTGCTGATTCCAATATGTTTTGGTTTGGAGAAAAGCTTCTTTTTCTTCTGTTTCTCCGGCTGTTGTTCTACCGGCTGAGCACCTGCCCGCGGAAAGACCACATTGGCAGCTGTTGTGGCTACACTGCCTGGTGCAGGCTGAGGCGGTTGGGGCGAGGGTTGATTGACACGCAATGGAGCAGGCATAAGAGGCGGCGAGGCACTTCCACTATGCCTTGGTCGAGAACCATCCTCCATCGGGGTGTGTACAGTCGGTTGTCGCTTTGTCTGTTGCATTGCCGTCTGAGCAGCGATGCGAGAGGCCGATACGGTAGGAACTTGATCTGAGGAGGCCGTCGGCAGAGTAGGCTCAAAGAACCCCTGCGAGTGATGCCGTGATCGATGCCGGGGCAGCTCGACCGAGGGACCCCGGCCAGAGGGCCTTCGCCCTGTGGGGTTCGGCATCGGGTGGTGAGGTGAAGTGGCCGAGCGTGGTTGTGGAGGGAAATAACTTCCAGCAGGCAGTTGAGTATTCATCGGGGTGATAGGCGTAGCGGAAACCGTAGTCACATTGGATGAGGCGTCACTGCCGGAGGATCCGGGGCGACCCAAGTCGTCTTCATCGGAGTCGTCTTCCTCGTCTTCGTCATCGGACGGAGGTCGGGGGTAGCGAGGGGAAGGAGCGGGCACTCGCTGACGCCCAGGCGAATTGGGGGATCGGAGGGTAGGATTCATTATAAATAGTCCATGCCTCTTTCTGTTCAATTTGAGGGTTAGGCGCGACGCATCGGTGCCTACGCTACAAACAAAAGCCACGGTCGCCGATCCCTACCTCTACGGTGTGGATTCACGATGACAACGCTATCTGGCAGAATATCAGATCTACGAAAGCTGCGGAGACTTGGGGGACGCTAAGCTTTGCTATATTGATCTGAACACAGTCGGAGATAGTCGCTTTGAGTTTCTATATAGAGGAGCCTTCCACTACCTCTACTCCTTGCCATTCTTCGCACTGGTGTTCTAGGGCCATTCAACATCGTCTCCTCCTTTCCCTTATTTCCACGACGATCATCTTATCTCCATCCTTATACTACTCCAGGGTTTGTCTCACTAAATAATGACCGGGAAGCCTTTAGGATGCTACCGTATGATCAGAAAAGCAGTAAGCGAGATAATTATACACTTATTCAACGTATAGATCGAGCAGGGGAATACGACCTACCTATCAGGCTCAAAACGGCTGACTGGACATGAAGGCGGTAAGAAAGGCGGTATAGCATATTAACTGTGGACCTGATTCTCTGCCGCTTCACGCTCTTTCCCCTCCAACTCCCCTGTCAATTTCAAAATGGCCTCCAACACAGTCAGTCTGAATGCAGTCTACGCAGCTCCTCAAGCAACTGAGACCTTTGAACATGTGATCTCAGCCACAACCGGTACACTGGCCGCTAAGCAAACCCACCTCTCAGCACTGCAGTCGCTTGTGCCCAAGCTGCAGGACCAGATCAACGTCTTCCTTACGGAGCGCATGGAGGAGGACAAGGCGCAGGGACAGCTCTCGGCACAGGAGGCTAAGGAGGAAGCGAACTACGGAGAGGAGGTGATTGAGGATGATGCATGAGTGCATGATCATGATGTATTCCGAAAAGGGCAGATGCTATGGGTATCAAAGTCGCTGGAATAGCCTCCGTCGACACCAATAAGCCAACAGAAAAGGGGTTCCTGAGCGAGGAACAAAAAAAGATGAAGCAAGATAAAGTCATGAACAAGAATTGAGAACAAGAACAACCCCGCAAATGCAGATGCAGGAAGAATGCTAGCACACTACCCAATTCGGACACTGGGTTTTCGATTCGCACATCCCAAGTGAACCACCGTATTGCTAGAGATATGTCAGCGATGAAAGACTCAAAACTTCCACATGAACACCAATGACTTACTCGGGGAAAATGTTGATCACACTCCCGCCTAAGCGCTTATGACAGACGCCACATATCCGCTCCTCGGTGACAGTGACGTGGCGAGCCCGCGTGCCTCCACCCCGAACGCCCTCGCCAATCGCGAGCTGGGCCTGGATCTGCATATCTCGTGCTTTGCGCAGGTTTGCCACGATACGTGCTTCATTGAATACCGAGTTTGCAGCGCGCATGCGACCCTTGAAATAGAATTCCAGTTGCTGCACGGCCTGTTTGTCTGGTATGAGTTTCAATGCCGCGTCAGCTGGCAGACGTGAGCCGTGCTTAGCTAGCAGGTCAATCGCGGGGTCATTTTGGGGCTCATAGCCATGGGGCGGGGAGAGATAGAGGGAAAGAAGGGTGAGATAGATGGAGTTCTCTTCTTCCCCCTTTTCGGCAAGGTGGACATGATTACAGTATCTTTTCGGGGTTAGCAATTGCTTCTCTCCAGACAATGACCTATCACTCACTCTTCTGCTTTTTTGTGGTCCTCCAGTTTGAAAACGTAAATCTCGAGTGCCTGTCTATGCTGGCCCATTTTGCTGAATAGGATAGCTCGGGCTTCATAAAAGTTGGGATCTGGCATTCGTCAGTATGAGCTTGTTTTGTAGTAATGGTGCGCAACGTACCCTCTCGATTCAGCCGATCTAACATCTTGGCTGGCGAGTATTGCTCGCTCTCTTTCAACATCGTCAAGAACTTGTCCTTCCATTTCCCCTGCTCGTTGTTGGATGTGAGTTGATTTAGGTATAAAATGAGCAGCCGTTGATGTATGTCCGGAGTCATGTCGTTCCATTCATTGATGACATGTTCGAGATACTGTATGGCAAGCGTGATGTCTATTTTCTCAAGGAAAGCAAGTACTCGCGAACGGGGCAGTGTCTCGGCGTTTTCAGTGTCGGTCACGAATATCTCCATCCCCAACTCGTGATTGGCACGAAGTGGCCACTCCCCAAACTCAATAACCAGATCAATTTGGTCTGGCGGCAGGTTTTGTAGATATGCGACTGTGCGTGTCGGGCCACTCAGAGGACCGCTATCTGTCTTTCCAAACCGCTGCAGCAATTCAAGTGCTTGGCGATGTAGTTTCTTGCCGTAAAGGAAATCAATCAGATCGTTATATCTGCCGGTTTCCTCAAGTCTCTCCATCACCACATCTGGATCACAGAAGTTGGCAATGCGGAAGAGAGACCCAGCTAGTGATGGCGTCGCAAACATGTGTGCACGGAACAATGTGGTGTCGACCAATCGTGCCTTGGCCCGTATTTCTGTGGCGAACTCCTCAGCAGATGGGAAATCTAGTAACTTAAGAACCGAGTCACTCGCTTCGTCTGTGGCTCCTGTTGGCGCAGAAGCTTTGAGAGACCCATCAGGGTTGAGGAAGCGCTGGAAGCGTCGGCGGACATCTGCCAGGTATCCCTGTAGCTCGCGAACAGCAATTCGAAGGCCTTTTGGCTTGGTTAGCATGGATACAAAAACAGATAGAGCTTTTCGTACCTTTGTCGTCTCCACGGATACTGCTAGCCTCGCTTCCTTCGTCGGGTTTCCGCATAGAAGACCTGATAGAGCCTGCGTGTATGGAGGCCTGCCCAGCAGCAAGATCCTCGGACGACCCGTCACTCTGGGAACCGTTCGCCTTTCCGTTCGGCACTTCAGGCTCCGGGACCGTGGAGAGGTCGCCTGCGATCAAACGAGGGTACAGGCGAATCACACTCTCAGGGGGTGCGGACACCTCGGTAAAAAGATCTAACGAGTCACGATACTTGTTCAGGGCAAACAAGCTCTGCGCTTTTTCCAATCTTATCGTGCGCAGTCGACCAGGCTTATCATGTAGAAGAGCATCCTCCAGCATTCCAAGTAAGCTAATGGCCTCATCAAGATAACCCCCTTCAACCAAAGCATCAATTTGAGTATCATAGCTCAGAGCTTCCATACGCCAGATAGTGCGATCGCTCGCCACAAGGAACCCTTTCCCAGCATGGGCGAGGCTAATATTCGGCTGCGGAATGTGCAAGATACTAGCCGAGGGTAGCGGAACAGACTGGAGTAGTGACAAAGTCTCCGGATTCCGTATTTCCAGAACACCCTTGGATGAGTCGTGTAAAGCCAACAAAAACGGGTACGAGTATCCAAGCTCCACGGGTGCATGACTCCAAGGCACCTGCTTGCGACTGAGAGGCTGACCATCGACATCGATAAAAGTCGTGTTGATATCCTTAGCCAGAAGAATCTGGCCTTCGCGCAACCTCGTCGCAAGCGGCCGCGGCACCATACCTCCCATACCGATGTAGCTCATACTCGCAGCGCCAACGCCCGTGAAGCGGCCCGCTTCCTCGATGCTGCCCGGCCCAGCAAGGTCCGTGAACTGCCCGCTCTCAATGTTGACCATGACAAAGCTCGAGTGCAACCCAACGACCAGCCGAGTAGCCGCAACCCAAGTCAGAGTCTTTACCCCACTGACCAAGCTCAACTCAGCGGTATCCCGTTCCAATTCCATATCGCGCCAAGCCCACATGAGAATCTTCCGCTTAACGGCAACAGCCAGACGGGACACAATAGCCGGTACATTTGTATCGGGATCATTGACAACATTCGACGTAATGGCAAAGGCGGAAGCGCCCTTTGTCTGAGCGAGCTGCTCAACCAGCTCGTAGGACTGAGCATCGTGTAACGAGACATATCCGCCAGCGAGAGAGACCAGCACATTTGCCTCCTTTATCAAGGCGAGCTGCTCGACTTTGTATCGTGAGAATTTCTCCAATTCGCGGAGTAGCTCCGTCTTGCCATCGTCGGTAACACGGTAAATGCGGAGGTTGCCATTGTTCAGGCCGGCGAGGAGGCGGTCGCCATAGGCTAGGACGGATTCGATGCGGGACTTGTCGCGCGGCTTGAGCTCGACGAGCGGCCGCGCGGTAAATGCTGACAACATGGGCGTGCTGTCTTCAATTCTCTCCGCTGGAAGTTCGAGGGTCGCTGCTACTGAGGCTCTCCGCATGACGTCCGTAGCTGAGTCAGGTATTAGTCAGCATGTATTTTGGCGGGAGGGGCTGGGGGGATGGAGGCTGGGTCTTGGTGATGGGGGGGGGGGCAATTGGGAGGAATGTGGTTTACCATGTCTGCGATATTTAAGACCTTGTTTTTTTTACATGTGTAGGTCGAATGTGGGTGCCAGTTTGCTCATCTTGATTGGGGTATTCATGAGCAAGGTGCTCTGGTCTCATTTAGAGTATACATGCGATTCCCGTCGTAGAGTCAAAACGACCGGTACACATCTATGCAAGGATGGAAAATATATTACGATTGCACAGGAGGCACATGACGTGAAAATTCAGGTAACTAGTTAAAGTATGTAGCGCATTATCATCATGTTTTTGGTATCTGAGTATCTTATGCGATCCGAATTCGAATCACATCCAGGTGACGCCATGCCGATGCAGATCAACACATCACTAATTCTTGGTCTCCGTGCCCTCTTCCTTCTTACCCTCTGCCGGGAACTCCTGGTGTCTCGCCGATGTGCCCTTTCCACGCCAAGTCGACACCGCCGGAATATCAGCCTTGAAGCGTTGTTCCTCGGTACCATAAGCACGGGGAGTGAGTTTGATGAGAGTATGCAAAGGCACCTCCATCCAAGGACTCTGCTCCTGGGGGACATTCATGAAGTAAGCGTAGATGCAGCGGAGGACAGCCTGGTGAGTGACAATGATGACGTTTTCACTGCGCTCCAGTTCCATGATGATGGGTTCAAGGCGGATGACGACGTCGCGATACGACTCACCACCACGGTAGCGGTAGTTGTACTTGTCCTCGTCGCGAGCGGCAAAGTCCTCTGGGTAC
This sequence comes from Penicillium turbatum, assembly GCA_030762825.1. NCBI lineage: Eukaryota > Fungi > Ascomycota > Eurotiomycetes > Eurotiales > Aspergillaceae > Penicillium > Penicillium turbatum. The sequence continues at coordinate 1,836,369 of JAUJYX010000003.1, read as the reverse complement.
TTCTCGGCGATTTGCTCATAGGTCAAACCATCGCAAACACCCGAGTCCAGCTCATCCAGCGCCTTCCACTCCAGCTTTTCATACCCGGTCTCTGCCTTCAAGTGACGAGCGCTCTGAATAGTGCGGCGCAAGGTCGAGGTCCAGATCACGATCTTGGTGTTGTCCGGAATGCCAGACTTCCGCATTAGCTCAGGGAGTGCGCGAGCATAGGCCTCACCCCGCTCGGAGATGCTAGAATCGCCTCCAATCCGACCGGTCAAGTTGAACTCAGATTCACCGTGCTATTCTTGTCAGTTTCAATTCTCCACAATAATTCATTTGATTCGTGTTGACATACCCGCGACAGCCAGATTGACCGAGGCTTGATGTGAAGATTCTGGATATAATAGACGAGCCGACTGGACAGATAGTCCTTGATCTGGTTGATGATGACCGTGGAGCCCACGTTGATAAGCTTGACGTAAGTGTAATGCTTCTCGTTATCATCGATCGTCTCATACACCTTCTCATAGTTGCGAATGCGGTTGCGGAAATCAAGAGCAGCGACTTCAGGGTCTTGACCCTTGTAGTCGGGGGATGTCGTCTTGACCTCCTTGATGTTGGTCATGATCAAATCTTCGTCGTCACAAATTGACTCCACGAAGAGAGCCTCGATACCAGCCTCGTGACATTTCTGGTAGATCCACTGGCGACGCTCCTTGGTGGAGTTGGTGGCATCCAAGATGGCCACAACGCCCTTACCAGCACTGAACCATTGAAGCATGTCAGACATTGCGGCCTCGGCGGCAGCTCGACGCATCCGCTCGCCCTCTTCATTGTGGGGATCAAAGAAGGTTGCCTGTGGCTGTGGAGTGTTGAACCGGCGATAACTGCCAACGTTGAAGACACGTGCAGGAATACCAACCCAGCCCAGATAGCGCATAGCTGTCATACGTCAGTCTCACGGTCTCATCAGGAATGGTGTATTACTCACCCTTGCCGGCGATGAGACTCTTGCCTCGGGCCGGGAGGCCCACCATGACCACGCATATCTTCGAGTCGTCGGACTTCACAGGAACGTTAATGGCTGACATTTTGGAAATGGAAATTGCAAGATCGTGATTTTTTGGAGATGCGAGGAAAGGAAGAGAAAAAAAAGAGATGGGACAGGATTAAAGCAGTATCAACACAAACGAACACGAAAGGCTGTGTGCAAGCACGCTGTCGAACTGCCACAGGTTCTACATGAGTCGCATCATTATATTGCGCGGACATCATACCTCCTCACCACCCGACGACACCAATGCCCGTGATCCCATGCATCTATAATCTCCAAACCCGGAGTGGCATATACAAATCACAAACGCAATGCCCGCGCAAATCAAGAACGGGGGCAAAAAAAAGAAGAGCACCTCCACTTACACTGGCAACGAATTGCTTATGTTGACTTTGAACAGCTTTTGAGGACATTTTGACGATTGGGTGATATATGAAGAAGCAATACGAGAGATCTCGGGAGAATTAGGGGACAATTCCGACCCGAAGCCGGAGGAATTAAGAAGCTGACTTCAACTCAACATAGAGGGGTCTTGGGGGGGCTGAAGAAGATCGGGAATTGAAAATGACCTGCAGGAAGTATCGATATAATTCACATATAATGAGAGTTAAAAGGGGAATTGAAAAAGAAAAACCAGAAAAAGAAAATGTGAAGGACAAGATTCAGGCGCATAATGCGGTGAGTCTTGGTCTGGATTTCCCCACTAAACGTCATCTCATGGATCTACAGGATAGAACACTCGTTTCTTTTTCTAGATAACGAGACTGGTTCTTCAAAGTACGGATTATATGTTGTAGGTACAGAGGCCAATCCAGTAAGCTTATTTAATATTGTGAAACGAAGACCAAGGACAAGGTTGATTCTCATGAGAGGGTACGTTGTACTGTGTAAGTGTCGATCTAGCGGGGGGATTTTGGTGAATGATGACATAGCCCTGGAGGCTCAAATCGATTTACTATCAATCTAACTTGCTATGTATTAGGATCTTCGCACCATATCCTCGGGATCATTTCGATTTGCAGATGAAGCTGGACTGGAAATCGACACTCTCCGTTTACCCGATATTTATAACCTCAGCATCGTACCGAGGCACTAATTGAAAAAGAATTGTAAAGGAAAGGAATAGCGAGAAAATTATGTATAAATTTGGTGTCTTCTTTTTAGGTATCATAGCTCATACAAAGTGAGACCGTCCTATCATTAATAATGGTTATTTCCAAATACCAAACCTGTAAAATTGGAGATCTCATTCAGGATCGGCCTTTGGACCACGAGCAAACCGTACTCGCAAAGGACCACCCCATGGCCCTTGGCGACCATTCAGAGTCCGCATGGCTCTATCGGCATCCTCGGGAGTACCAACATCGACAAACAGATAATAGTGATCGCCGGGATCGAATCGCTTAGCGGGGTGAGGGGTGAAGACCTTGCTGACATTCTCACTATAATCAAGAGGCCATTAATATCAATCACACGATCAAAAAAAAACAAAAGCCACCTAAACTTACACCTTGAAACCCTCGAAGAAAGTCTCGATGTTGGTCTGCACAAGGTCATGGTCGGGCACTCGTGGTAGACCACCCACATACACGCGACTGCTAGAGTCGCTGTTAACCTTGGCAAAGCTAGGTTTCTCTTGCTGACGCCAGCGATCAATGCGAAAGGGGGAAGGCGGGTTCTGAATGCGCTCTTGAGACTTGACAACACCGGGTTTAATCTTGACGGGGCGACCCAGAATATCGCGGCCATCGAGCTCACTCATGGCACGTTCGGCATCGTCCTTGTTCTGCAAATCGACGAAGCAGTATGAAGGGTTTCGGCCGGTGAAAGGGTCAATGGCAATATCAATGCGCTGGCTATGGAGGGGAGTTCAGTAGGCGATAATTCCTGGTTGGCCATAGATCTGGTTCAAGTGGTGCAGGCATACATGGGGAAGTTGGCCGCTATGAAGAGCGCCTCCACATCCTCCGTCTTGGCCGTGTAGGGCATGTTGCCCACATATAGGCGGCGGCCATCGTTGATCGCTTGGGGGACGTGCGCACCGGGTCTGTTGAAGGCTGCCCGGGAGGTATTGGTAGGGTTGGGGCTGGCGGGGCTAGCATTTATACGAGAAGGTGATGCTGGGTTTTCAACCTTCATACGCCAGTTGGGAGAAGCGAAGGCTCGGCCATCGGTACGGACATTTGTGTGAGGAGGCTTGGTCGGAGCTGTAGAATATAGATCTTGATTAGTCGAGACTCTTTGGGTGGGATTTTCATGATGATCTCTCACTCTGCTCCTCCAGTCTAGGACTCTCTGTATCGGTCATGATTCGGAACGAGAAAAAAGAAGAAAAAAGGTATGGCACAATATTATGTGAAGAGATACAATCCTGCCACAGAATACAAAGATAATTTGCAGTACAAACGCCGAGAAAATGAATCGTTTTATTTTGCTATCGTCGACTTTTTTTTTTAGTTTGTTGGTGCAAACAGTGCAAAGGACACTCCACTCGGGAGTATTTTAACGCTTTTAGATTTTCTTCCGTCAGGATTGTTTCATCGTTTGATTTTATCTTCTTTTAGTATTTTTGCACATCCCAATGGCAGTTTTTGTTCTTAAGACACGGCCTGGAGCCTTATAGAGTGGCTATTAGGCAAGCTGATGAAGTATGATGAAGCTTTGTTCGGCTTGCCGTACTTCTACAGACGTCTTTTCTCCTGTGAAGACGTCTAGACAAGCTGTTCCTGACACAAACATACATTCAAGGCAATCGCCCAAGAATGGCTTCATTGCAGGGACAGCTCGACTGTTCAACAGTGAGTCTTAACCATTTTTTTCCATCCCTCTCTTATGATGAAGCAACCTTTTCACACAGACCTGTTCTGAACTATAATGTCGACTCAAAATTGTACCAACTGCTATCTGATAGAGCTTCTTGACTTCGTTTCGCTTGTCGAGTGATTGGATCATCGCTAACATGATTGAAAGGTTTGTTGCAGATTGTCGAATGCTCCTTTCCATAGAACTATATAGAACTTGCCCACGAAATGATATTTTAGATGTTATCAATTAGTTTAAACTCGATGATGTACTCCGTACGCACTGTATACATATAAATGTCACCTTAACTATTGCTGGCGGTGTTCCAAGTGTATTTAGTTGGCCCATCAAACACCAAGAGTAAGTGATTCACTCTATCTACTACCTACCTACGACAGAGCGGTTTATGTCACCTTCTAGCTTGGCCAGGGTTTCCTCAGGTCAGCCCTAGTATGGTGGCGTACTCGACAGCGCTAAGTGGCATAACATGACTACGCTTATATCCACACTAAAATAAAAATCGAATGGCGAGGGAAGCTCAAGATATGATTGTTGGTTTCCAACAGAGCCATTGTAAGCAAGCCACGAAAGACACGGCTGTTGAGGAGAAGCCACATCGGCAATGTTGACTCAAACTTGGTCGAACTGATGTTCGCGTTGTTAATATTAGTGATGTACTATGTCAAAGAAGCACAGTTGCGGATCAATTGGGTAGCTACACTAGATAGGTGAGGCCATGATGTTCAGATTATACCAGAGATGTTTGCTGATTGTTGTTCAACGCAGAAGATCAGAAGAGATCTAAATCCAAGGCACGTTATTTGGCCCCCATACCTCAGCCTCGCTGTTCTTACATAGCTGAGGCTTCATGGTACATATGCCAAGTGGAATGGCTCGTGAATTTTCCAATAAAGGCATACATATAGTTCTTCAGGGGCTTTATATGCGAGAAATGTAGATACTCGTCAGATTTGCAGTTATTGTACTTTTTGTCCATGAATTCTCAACTCATGCCATTATACAGCCCTCATGGATGTAGGCACCACAGTGTGCTAACCCGTCCAGATGAGAATATTACAATGAGAAGTATGAACACAATCAAACAGCTTAGAAGATATGAGCCTTTAGCAGTAATTGGCGTCAACGGCCCGTCTTGGCCGTCAGCTTCGGCCTGAATTATGGCATACATGGATCCATCACGCTAATGCTGACATGAACTGAGACAAAAACCAACGGCGGCTCTGGCATAGTACTAATTGCCAACAGATTGAGTGTTAGATTATGTTAGTCCTCGATTAAGTGGGTCGAGGATCGATCGATATAGATTGAGGTTTAGGTAAAACCCGTTAGGGCAATCGAAACCTGGGAAAGAACGGAGAATATCCCAACATTGGCTTTCATCTCGGCACAATTGCTCATATCGCTTCGACACCACTCGTAATTGAGTCCCCGGCCCCGAGGAAAAGAGATCCTGGAAGAAAAGACATACCGGGGGGTAAAGAAGTCCTTTGACCTACTTAATTGCGACCTACGACCGTGACTCCTCCCGAGGACACTTCCATCTCACCATGTTGCAGAACACCTTGACTCATATACTTGCTTCCCGTCATGACTCGTTAGTGACCTTTCGAGATCTGGGAAGCCTGGCGTCGGTGGTCCTTGTGCTCTTTGCTCTGGTCTATAAACTATACCTGCCGGTGGCATCTCCGTCCAAAAAAGGCCATTCCCCTCCAGTCCTGCAACTACCAGGCTGGAAAATCACCCAGTCCTACTTTGAGAAGAGGTTTGATTTCATCCAAGATGGGTTCAAGGCCACCTCATCTTCCATTTGGCAGACCACCCTGTTCCAAAACAATGCCATTGTGCTTTCTGGGGACAAAGGTCGGCAATTATTCTTCAAAACAAAGGAACTCGCTCTATATGACACATTTGCCATCATGATGGGCAGAGTGAGGTTCCTTCTCATTGCGTCTAATCTTGCAGATAGCTGATTTCTTTTCTCAGGGTGCTAAGTTTGATCCCCACACAATCGGCGGCATAGTCGGGCGAATGGCCTCAATGCAACGACCTGATATCCTACAAAAGCGTCAGTCTGTGCCTATACGATGAAAACAAGGGGGTAAGGTCAACTAATATACTTGCAGTGATTCCATTCCTGTTGTCCGATTGCCAGCGCGCAATGGACTCTTGGGGCAGGGAGCAGATCCTCGACCCTTGCTCTTCCTTTCACGAGGTGTGTAGGTTCAAGTTCTACTTCCGAAGGATAGCTCACTGAGATATGTTCTAGATCACCTTCCAATTGGTCATGCGCATTGCCTCTGCTGATATCGCCAATGACCCTATACTTTTGTCTCGTCTCAAACCACTATTTGATGGTGTCGACGATACTGATAATCCATATTCGAGGTGGTTGCCTTGGTTGCCCGGCAAAGTCTTGATTCGAAAGTTCTTTTGTTCTTTTCAAGCCTATAGATTTGTGCAAAGTGCCATTAGAGCCAGACAAAGAAGCGGCATCAAAGCGGACGACATGCTACAGCAAATGCTGGATGATGGAGAGAGCACAACCCATATATTCGGGGTATGTATTCTAATCGCCTCTTTTCGCTGCCCAAGTTCCCATGTTGTTGCTAACTACTTTTCTCCAAAGTTCATTCTAGGGCTATCTTTAGCCGGATCTCGTTCCACTGGAACAATATGTACGTCTGGGAATTATCAATATAAGGAGGAATGGCGATTGACAGTACCTCTTCTAGTGTCATGGGTTATCATAAACCTCGCATTCCATCCAAAGTGGTTTTTGGCTGTTCAACAAGAGATTAAAGCTCTCGTTTCCACCCATACCTCCTCGTCACCCTCAGTCACTGCGGAAGCCCTTACCCAAACGCTGTCTGAAATCCCGCTCACAGCCTGGGAATCACAGACTCCAAACCTTGATCTCTGCATACGCGAAACATTGCGTGCCTCTCAGCCATACACGGCCGTGCGCAAGAATAACGGCCCGGATGTTACAATCGGGCCATATACGATACCCTCGGGGTCTCTGGTTGTGTATCCATTCTCGGATACAGCCCTCAACCCGAGCTCTTACCCCGATCCATTTCGCTGGGACCCATCTCGGGTCACTGAAAAAGATACCCCTTTCCTTGGTTGGGGTTCGGGTAAGCATTCTTGCAAAGGCCAGCGGCTTGGTGCTTTGATGATCAAACTTGTGGTTGCTTGTGCTCTGATGCGATATGATATTACGATAGTTGATGGTCAGGGGGTCAATATGGATGGTCCTCCTACTCCTGACTGGAATGATCCTGCGACTTGTCGGCCAAAGGAGAAATGTGGAATCAAGGTAGTTGCGAAGTCTGAGTAGGACCAGTCACCAGTGCATACTTTTACGCCGAAGCTGACCAAAGGTCATGTCCATCCTACTCCTTTATGTTACCAGAACGAACTCTCAGTTAGAAGATATAAAATAGCAAAACGTCGTGTTGTCAAAGACGAAAGGTGACGCTGTGGTCTCCCGTCACATAGTTCAGCGAGGAGCCGACAGTGCTGTAGGCATTAGCGGCCATTCAGATATATTCACTGATATCAAGAATTTATATACGTCGAGATTGATTGAACGATTTCAAAGACTATGTAACTAGCATATAAACTAGGTTTATTCCTTTACAAGAGGTTTAAGTAACAAACCGGCATTCGAGATCTTGCAACTCCCAAAGTGATCTGACAACATCTCACAACAGGTCCATCTTTGCCGCTATCGCCCACTCCCCACATCCGACCCGCAGACAGCGGACCGCCGTCGCTTCGAGTACATTGTACTTCAGTATCCGACAGTCTTTCCGACCTATAGTCACCGTGAATACGCGAGGAGACAATGCTCAAGCTCCGAAATGCGGGGTCCCCGCATATACATGCTATAAAGCATGGTATGACCGTGGCATGACCCCGTTCTCAAGCATCTCTCTTGCCACTATCCTTCCCAACAACCAATATGCTTGGCAAAATCGCACTCGAAGAAGCCTTTGCGCTTCCCCGATTCAAGGAGAAGACAAAATGGTGGGCAGGCATGTTCGCAACCGACACAGAGAAACACACCGCCGAGATTAACGACGTCGGACCAATCCGTCTTGACTTCGCCGAGCGGTACGGTGTCGGTCTCCAAATCCTCAGCTACACAGCACCTGGCGTGCAAGACATATGGGATGCAAAGGATGCGCAGGCCCTGGCCGTTGAGATCAACGACTACATTGCGGAAAAGGTGAAAGCGCACCCAGATCGGTTTGCCGCTTTTGCGTGAGTACAACGTCCCACATCAGATGGAAATTTACACAATCATAGCAGATACAACCATACTAACACGCCCAGCACACTCTCCATGCACGACCCACAAGAAGCCGCCGCGGAGCTCCGACGCTGCGTAACGCAGCACGGGTTCCTCGGCGCACTAGTTAACGACACGCAGCGCGCCGGCGCCGACGGCGATGACATGATCTTCTACGACAACGAGAAATGGGACGTCTTCTGGGCGACATGCACAGAGCTCGACGTGCCGCTATATCTCCACCCGCGCAACCCCACAGGAACAATCTACGAGAAGCTCTGGGCAGACCGGAAATGGCTCATTGGGCCTCCACTGTCCTTTGCGCATGGTGTCAGTCTGCACGCTCTGGGCATGGTGACGAACGGGGTCTTTGACCGACACCCGAAGCTACAACTGATTCTTGGACACTTGGGCGAGCATATTCCGTTCGACATGTGGCGGATTAACCATTGGTTCGAGGACCGGAAGAAGATGCTCGGACTGCAGGAGACGTGTAAGCGGACGATCCGGGAGTATTTCGCTGAGAATTTGTGGATTACGACGTCGGGACATTTCTCGACTACGACGCTTAACTTTTGTATGGCGGAAGTTGGGTCTGATCGGATTTTGTTCTCGATTGATTATCCGTTTGAGACGTTTGGGGATGCGTGTGACTGGTTTGATTCGGCGGAGATGTCGAATACGGATCGGTTGAAGATTGGACGGGAGAATGCGAAGAAGCTGTTTAAGCTTGGGGCTTATAAGGATAGTGAGGCATGAGGGTATTTTTTTTTAACAATCAGGGACAATCAAATGGAATCATGTTCTCGTTGGCATTCGTTATGTGTGAATTGCTGCTTATTGTACTGCATCGGGGTATCGAAATCTTAGAAATCTCAGAAATCATAGAATCATAAAAATATCGTAAAGTCATGATGTTGTAGAAAAGTCTACTAGTCTATCCCTGTAAAGATTGGTAGAAACAGAGAGATCCTCCTTGGCTGGCATCTGCGGCTCTTTCTCGGTTCGCTCTCTGTTGTCCCAGGTTTGTCGCCAAATCTCAGGGGCGTCACAAAGATGACCCATTATAGGCGCAAAGAATTCCCGTTTGACCTCAAGAGTGACCCAGACAAATACAGCGTACTTGTCGATACAGCGGATCAACTTGTCTAAGATGGAAGACACGTGACGGGAAAGCTCAGCGCGCGAGGCATTGGCACCTTCTTCGTGTACGATCTGACGATTGCGAAGTCTGAAGAAAGGATCATGCACCCATTCCTCGTATACGTTCATATACAGATCGAGCAATCGCCTTTCGAGGGCACGGGGCTTTTTTCATACTGCTGGCATCGCGTAAGAGAAGCGTTCAAGCAGGCTGTAACGATAGACAGGATTGTATTACTTACCCAGCGACCACATTTGCCATAGCGCGCAGCTGTTCGTAGACCGAGATTTGTCGCATGGAGATCCGCTCCAGAATGTCAGCGACATCGTGTGTAGATTCCAATTGTTCCTTCAGCAAGTCATCCATCTATACTAGACGCGAGAGGATTTTCTCGGTGACAACTTTAGCATCCGATGTTTCTTTAGGAGCCAGGAACTCTACGCTCTGGTGGAAGATGATTTGGTTCAACTGAAGAGTATGGTTGAGGAGTTTGATAAACTGGCGGCGGGTTGCAGAACGCAACTAGGGCTCAGCCAGCAGATTCTGGAACTGCTCGAGGACGACCTGGCTACGGTGAGACGGATCAGCGTAGATGTAAGGAATGATGTTTGAATCGACTTCGTGGAGCCGAATTTGACACTGTGCGGCTTTACCGCACGCGTAGATCCACGCGTCTTCGTTAGGTTTATCGGCTGCGATATAGGAAGCGAGCTTCTAACACTCCGCTTCGTTGTAATCAGGAAATGGTTCGGTGTCCGCAGGTAAAGGAGATTGGACTGAGTTAGAGTGTTCGGATTCGGATTCAGATTCGATTCGGAGCTGCGAGCGAACACGCGCTAGGCGGCTGCCCGGCGGGAGATCTTCCATTGTGGCAAGCATCAGATAGAATATTTACGTGACCGAGAAAGAGACGAGGGGAAAGGGAAGAAAGTTGGTTCAAAGTGAGGATTATGTATGCTTTAACATCTGATCCCAGGTAAACAGGTAAGTAAAAACATACAGGGACACGAGTTTATCGTGAAAAGCTCGTCAAGTAGTCGACAAGTAAAACACGTAGGCAGACGACGTCGTCCATTGTGAGAAACACACGCGAGAGCACAAGTTTTTTGTGAAAACACGCAGGCGGACTTCCTCGTCAAGGAGGAGGACACGCAGGCAGATTTCATTGAATAGACACATGACTAGACAGAGTTAGGTAGAGGAGGTTAGACGGGAGATCGCGAGGGAGGCGAAGAGAGAGATAAATCGATATAAGGAGCGGGATACTATATACAGCGAGCGGCGTTACGACGACGCGTAGGAGGCATAAAGGCGAGCGAAGATAGGAAATATTGATATAAAAAAGGGTTGAAAGTGAATTAAAGCGTATATACAAAAGTGATATATAAAAAAGTGATAGGGTATAGCAGAAAGGGGCGGTGAAATAGAAATTGAGGTCGAAAGTCAACAAAAGCTAGAAGCCAAGAATCAGGTAAGTATAATAATATAAATAAAAAAAGAGGTCGAATAAGACGAAGGCATATTAAAAGTAAGGTAAAAAGTAATAAGTTAAAGAAAAAAGGGTTGAAAAGTGAATTAAAGCGTACATGCAAAAGTGACATGCAAAAGTGATAGGGTAAGGCAGAAAAAGGCGGTGAACCAGAAACTGAGTCGAAAAGTCCAGAGGCAAACATACATATTAGATATATGACTACATAGTACAGAGTGCACTGTATAGAGGAATTTACCGCTGCTCAATCCAAAGACGCTATGGGTCACAGACTTAAAAAAGTCAGAACGCTTCATGGAATTGAGTGGGGGACTGCCTTCCCCAAGAGGCTGCCTGATTGATGAAGCAGCGAGTGACTCGAGTACAAAACGTTCTCAAGTCATTCATCTACTTCTCAGGCAGACCAGTCAAGAGTTTCGAAGGCAGTAGTGTTCTTCGCACATTGACTAATCGACGTCTCATGGGGCAGAGGAGGACGGCAACTTAAGTAGTGCGAGTTCATGCTTAGAACTAGTCTGTTTTGACGCCAGAGTGACCTTCACCAGGTACTGGGACAGCTGGGTCACTCTCGTCCCCTGGGAGTGGAACGTCCATGACTCGTTCGCCGGCCTTTTCTAGAGTGCGTCTACTCCATGACCGAACCCCTTTGTAAACAGCCTATCTGCCGTTAGCTGTAGTCAAGGAGTTAAGAAAAGTGATCACACATACCCAAAGGAAAGTCCCGATGCCAACGATAATCACTAGCCAGTTCAACTGGGCGGCCCGATTACGGCCTGAATTGCGACCTGAGGCCACAGACCGTAGGTTCCAAGGAAAAGGCGACAGCGCAAATATTGCCTTCAAGAAGGACAACAGGCCCAAAGATGCCAGTCCTTTGAGGAAGTGTCGCAGCCAGGACGCATCTTCCTCCACCAATTCGGTGTAAACATCCACAGGGCCCAGGTAAAAATCAATGATGGGGTCAGCAATGAATCCAAGCAGGAATACGGTTAACAAAAGAATTCCGATGGTAAGAGTTAGTTGGGCAGTAGCGCTACTGATCCAACTTGCCCAGGTCAGACGCTCGAGACGATACTGGAAGCCGCAAGTGGGACATTCCCAGAAGTTTCTTGTCCCATATTTGGGGTCGGCATGGCGCCATGACTGCAGGCAACCCTCGTGGACATAACGCGAGGAGCCTTTGCATTGGCACGGACTTAACAAACGGCCAGGTTCTGGATCGGAGGATTCATAAACCACTCGAGGCTTCTGGAGAAATTCTGAAGGTTGAAAAGTGGGCAGCACGGTTTCTAGGCAGATGCGACAGACCCGTGGAGGATAATTCTGTGTGTCTGCCATTGAGTTCTCACATTGAGATCCGCTCGAGCCTTGACAATTCAAAGGCCGAGAGAGAATTACTAAGTTTTGAAATATGCCGAAGTAATTTGAAGGAAGAGAAGACAAGAAAAGAAGAAAAAGCAGAAAAGCCCAAGGTGTCCCAACCCCCACGGCTAAGCCCAATGTGGTCACCGCCTTTAGTGAGCTCTACCGCGCCAAACGTCACCCATCTCTGCCTACAACACAGCTCCCCTTCGTTTGATCTTTCCATCTCCTCCTTTCTTCCTCTTGACAGCGAATCATGGCGGACCGTTACTCATTCTCTTTGACTACATTCTCCCCCAGGTAAGGACGACCGGTCCCCGTTGAATTGACACGGCTAACTCGAGCTCTATTACAGCGGAAAGCTGGTGCAAATCGGTAGGGACCATCGTCTCACAAGCTTATGCGTTGATACTGATGGAAATAGAATATGCCTTGAACGCAGTCAACCAGGGTGTGACCGCCCTTGGCATCAAAGGTACGCAAATTTCCAAAAGCACTCCTACTACAGGGCAAAGCTGACCGCTCCCGGTATAGCTACGAACGGCATTGTGCTCGCGACTGAGAAGAAATCATCCTCGCCTCTGATCGATCCCCCCTCTCTGTCCAAGATCTCCCTGATCACGCCGGATATCGGCATGGTCTATGCCGGTATGGGCCCCGATTACCGCGTGCTGGTCGATAAGGCCCGCAAGGTCTCACACACAGGCTACAAGCGCATCTACAACGAATACCCACCCACCCGTATATTGGTTCAGGATGTTGCCCGGGTAGTGCAAGAAGCTACGCAATCCGGTGGTGTGCGTCCATATGGTGTGAGTCTGTTGGTTGCAGGTTGGGATGAGGGTGTTGAGCCCGAGTCGGAAGAGTCTAAGAAGGACGACCCGGAGGAGAAGATCTCCAGCAAGACTGGCGGTATCAAGAAGGGTGGTCCCAGTCTCTACCAGGTCGACCCCAGCGGCAGCTATTACCCGTGGAAGGCGACGGCCATTGGTAAACACGCAACGAGCGCCAAGACTTTCCTCGAGAAGCGGTACACTGAAGGGTTGGAGTTGGAAGATGCCATCCACATTGCGCTGTTGACACTCAAGGAGACCATTGAGGGTGAGATGAATGGTGACACAATAGAAATTGGTAAGTTTGGGTCTGGGGCTCTTTTGCCTTCCCTTTCTAGCTGCATAGCTACTCTATGACATTGTCAGCGACCCACTAACACTGTTCTAGGCATTGTTGGCCCGCCAGCGGATCACCTGTTGGGCTTCAAGGGAGTGGAGGGTGCTCAGGGACCACGGTTCCGGAAGTTGACCAAGGAGCAGATCGAGGACTACCTGACCAATCTATGAACGAGTACACATGATTCCGTAGACTTGAATGAAACATTTTCTTTTTGTCTGGTCGATTCTTTCGATTATTTCTAATTATACATCGCAAAGCCAACCACAGACGGCTAACGGCGCACCGCTTTCTTTCTTAGTCTCCAGGGCTCTCTCTCTTGAAGTACCCAACTGGATAGCAGTCCCAAATGCTTCAAAGGAAGCAAAAGTGGGCCGAGTCACCCCTACTTTTAATTTATTTCCATTCCTTCTAAACCTTTTTATAATATAAAAATCACAATATCGAAGGATGCGTAAGACTAATATCGGGTCACCTCTACGGCCCCCAAATTTCTCCGATGCCGGCCAGTCGGGACGCTATTGAACAATGGCGTTCGATCTGTTCTCCAGGGCTCTCCCCAGGCTTCCACCCCTATAATGACCTCAAGAGGGGCGTTTCTTTTTCCTTTTTCCTTCCCATCTACGCGCACAGACAAGTCCAAGCCTTCTTGGTAACCTGCATGATCAGAGGGAGCATTGACACATTCTGGCCAGCCACACCCTGTACGGCCGGTCCCATAACACACGTCGCACATTACCCTTGTGTCCGCCTTTTCTTCTTTCATTGTTTAACCTTCTTTCATTCCCATCTTAGCCCATCAGAACATGTGGGCATATCAGACAGGGTGAACGAGACTCCTCCGAGTCCGGTCACTCATTCGGCACCTTCGAACCTTGAATGAATTCCTCCCTTGATCATGTCCGACGTTCCCCAGGACCTGCTGGATGGAATATCCGGCGCCCTCGCGAGAGAGGGTGACGTACTGCAAATGATCCTGCTCACATTCATCGCACTATCATGCTACAACATCGCTGAACTAGTCGTGCTCGTCGCAGCGACCTTCCGACGGTGGCGCGGGCTCTACTTCTGGTCCTTGCTCGCCACAGGCTGTCTCGGCGTCGTCCCTTACTCAATTGGCTTCCTGATGAAGTTCTTCACCCAGTCCGACTCGGTGCTGTCGGTGACCGTGTTGACGATCGGGTGGTGGACGATGGTGACGGGGCAATCGGTAGTGCTGTACTCACGACTGCACCTCGTCCTCCGGGACGAGCGCATCCTGCGGTGGGTGCTGCAACTTATCGTCACAAACGTATTTCTCCTGCATGTGCCGACCACGATCCTAACCTACGGGGCGAACATCGTGCGCAGCGGCGATGTGACCTGGGTGAATGGGTACAATGTCATGGAGAAGATCCAGCTGACCGGATTCACGATCCAAGAGAGTCTTCTGTCGACGCTGTACGTAATTGAGACAGTCAAGCTGCTACGTCTTGGAGCGGACGTCTCCTCACGCCCGGATGCACGAGGCATCATGTACCAGTTGATTGGGATCAACTGCGCGATTATTGCAATGGATTTGCTCCTTTTGAGCCTCGAATACGCGGATTTCTACGCCGTACAGATCACCCTGAAGGGGTTTGTGTACTCACTCAAACTCAAGCTTGAATTTGCTGTGCTTGGTCGTTTGGTCGATCTTATTCAAGGATCTAGACATCCTATCTCGATCGCTATTGCTGATACGTTCCCACTCTGCTCGATGCAGAGACCCCCTGAGACGCCTGACGAGAATGAGGAGACGCGTTACGAGCAAGCGGAGCCGAAAGAATTTCTGGTTCCACCTGATGGAACCCGGGTTGTTCAGAGGGGGATACTTGTGCAGTCTGACAGGGCGGGATGAACATGGCTGTATACAGATAATGATTATGTTGTTGCTTGTAAATTGCGCTAAATGATATATGACTTCATCGTTGATTCGTGTTCAGTGTTGCCTCGCCTGTCCATGGAGTTTCTTCTTCCTCTGATTCTTCATCCTCATCCTGGCTATCAGCTACCTCGTCCATCTTCCGCTTCCTATTTGATGTTGGCACAGGCTGTTCCGGGGAGACCAGCTTGGGCGATGGTAGTTTGGGAGACTCCAATTCAGGAGTGGGTGGCGCCGAAGATAATAGAGAGGATATAGGCGAGGGAGTGAGAGTTGGGGGATCATAGTACTCGAAGTCAGGAGGGGACTTGGGCGGGGGAGTCACAGGATCAGAAGATTGGGACTCCTTTTTCTCTGTTTCATAGAGTCCGTCCTAGACGAGTTAGAATAACAGTTTGCATACAAAAAGACAAGGCATAGACATACCGATTCAATGCAAAATGTAACGCTCAGGTCCTCCTCTTGCTCTGTTAATGATTTACCCGCGCGCTTCTCAACATCTGCACATCGCTCATCAGGCAGATCACGATATACAGCAATGCGGGTCTGCACGCAGGCCTCCCACGCGCCTCCCGATAGAAGCGGCTGCAAAGTCGCATGAGGCTCGCCCTGGAGCTTTGTGTGGGATTGATTGATAGCCAGCACGGCGATATTCCTCGCAGCGAGTCTAGCCAAATGCGTAGCTAACTCGCTAGCAATATTCCACCTGCGACTGAGCAGCCATTGCAGATGTGCTTTATCAGCGATCTTGCCCTCGGCGAACTGATCCTTGAGCTCTGTCGAGCTGGGGAAATAAGCTGGGAATAGACCCGACACAGAATCGACAACCAGAAGATTTGTTTCTGGGGGTGGAAAGCCCCTCGGAGGACGAGCAAGCAGGGCTACAAGGTGTGCCAGTGTATGGGCACGAAAATATATGAAATTATCGAGGTTTACGGACATCTCCTCGAGCCGGGGACTGGGCAAGGGGCATTCCGTATCTGATGGTGTGAGTAAAGCTGGGCAGCTGACTTGGGGGACTGGCAGGGGACATACCAATCCAGACCACTTTGCCATCGCGCAGTGCATTGCGGGCGATGTTCAACCTATATTTGGGTCAGATTGAATTCTAGCGGTGTGGATAAAGGCGCACTCACGCCAGCGAGGTCTTTCCGGCTCCCGGGGGCCCAAATACTTCTGTAACATGTCCACGCAGAATTCCGCCTTGATTGGGCTGGTCCGGGAAGTCATTCAGAGCCTCGTCCAGACGCGGCAGGCCCGTCGCGATTGGGTCACGGGAGGCGGCGGACGCGTTCAGGGACTGTGATGCTGAGATCGAGACCACAGGTGCTGGGTTGTAGATTAATATGTGGTATTTTGATTCATTGAGAAACAGGAAAACTACTCACGCGCGTCTTCGGCATCAAACCCCTCGAGACCGTCCAGACCGAGAAGGTCCATGTTGATGCTCATGGCGGGCGCATCAGGATGGCTGGCAGCCAAGCCAGTTTAAAAGAAGAGAAAGAAAAATAAGATCAGACGGCAATGCTTTGTTATTAATCTCATCCTATAAATGCCATACTTAAAACATAAGTCCCAAGGTCAAGGCATAGAAGTAGATGATGAAGTTTGAAGATCCGAGATCGGGAATTTTTCCGTCCCTTCGATCTCGATCTCGAGTTCATGTTGTACTTTCCCCACGTCTCCATGTCCACCGTCGACATTCTCCTTCGCGGAGTCAATTCCCCTGAAAATTTGACTATCATCCTAACGTTTCTGACTGTGCTGTATTTTGGTCTGAAAGTACTGAGAACACCAAGAAATCCCAAAGGATGCCGCCGCCTGGGATTGCCACCAGGCCAGAGCAATCTGGACGATGAGTTCAATTTGAAGTACAGCCACGGTCTACCGAATAACCAAAATGCCCACGGTCGCCCATCATGGCGCGTGAAAGCATTGTTCAGCTATCCGCTTAAATCTTGCGGTGCTGTTGAGTTGCAGACTTCGAATGTCGTACCCACGGGGCTTGAATTCGATAGGCAGTTCGTCTTTGCCGAATACATCGACGACGAATGGAACATTCGCACCTTACGAAATGCAGATTTCAATCGTCTAGCATTAATCCACCCTCAGATCTGGATTCCTGATCCGTCCGCCCCAGACTATGACGCCAGCTTGCCAGAAGTCAAGTCGCAAGGTGTGATGCTAATTTCATACCCACGAACGCCGCCAGCAGGCTGGCAGGGTCTTCCCATCAAGGCCGGCATTGCACTCAGGATTCTTGAAAGACAGCACACCTTCCAAGTCCCGCTGCTTCCACCTGCAGACTCTGAGTTCCCACTGGTCCCAGTCAAGGTCTGGAAAGACAAGCCTCTAGCCCATGACTACGGAAGACTGCTTCCAGCATCGTTACACGCATATCTGGGCTCTGACCCGTCAAAGGGCACCCTCACACTCTTCCGCGCCAGCGCACCCCATTCGCGGCAGATTTTCCGCAATGCACCGCGCAAAGAAGACCTAGGCTTCCAGCCGAACACAGCATTCGCAGATGCCTACCCGATTCACCTGCTCAACATCTCCAGTCACCGGGATGTAGCAGCGCGCTGCTCCTATGCAATCCCCCGACTAAGCATCCGCCGGTTTCGCGCAAACATCATCATTCAAGGTCCGTCTGCCTTTGCAGAGGATCACTGGAAGCGAATATCTATTGGCGGCACGGAGATATACGCATCATGTCGGACTGTGCGGTGTCGGCTACCTAATGTGGATCCTCTGTCCGGGGAAAGACACAAGGCTGAGCCAGATCGGACGCTGAAATCGTATCGGAGGATTGATGACGGTGACAGGACTAATGCTTGCTTGGGCATGCAGCTTGTTCCTTCGAAGGAGGAGTTTGTTATGAGGGTTGGGGATGCCGTTGAGGTGCTTGAGACTGGGCCGCATCAGTATATTAAGATGTTGGCTCCTGGGGAGAGGGTTGAGGGGGTTTAAAACATAAAGCCGGATGATGTGCGATAGAAATTCTAGGGCTCTTCTTCTATACACATTGTCTAAATTGTACTTATCCAGCACTTGGTTGGATTGGTATCCCAGATTACATGTGCTCGGAAGATTCCGAAAGGCTTAGGTCTTTCCAAGGTTGACGTCCGGTGTGACTTTCAAACCCCTAAGCAAATCACATGGCAAGTTGGGTATTGATAGAAGGCGCTCTGAGCACGATATTGACCTTCTTCCCAGGATCAACAAGGGATTCCCAGCTTCGGAGTTATGTTGTACTGTTGTAGTTCGAGCTGTGTGAACAACAAAAGTGGGCCCGAGAGTTCGACGCACGGATCACCCCCGCCAAGACATACATTTGCAGATCTTCCTTCACTTGGCGTCTATAACTACATAGTAGTCGCGTTGTTGGCTTGGGTTCTCGTGGTGTTTATATCTACCCAAGTATCTAGCGAAAGTGAGCTCTTTTGTGTCTTGTGAGCGTGCTTTACGTGAGGTCAGGTCCCATCAATGGTCAGGGAACTTCCTATATCCGTAGAGAATATAAGGAAACGGTTTTGAAGGAAACAATGTGGTATTGTTGGAATATATGCAATGCAATTCATCCAAAAGTGGAGGTACTTACATGGACCTCCTGTGTGTATCTGAGAAAGGCGCTAAACAAGGCAAGATGCAACTCCAAACACCAATATTTACATGACAAAAAATCTCCAAATCAAGCACTCGGAACAGCCGGCTGCTCCATCTTAGTAGTCGACGACTGCTGCTGGGTCTCGATTTGCACACGGCCATCATCCGACTCATTCGAGTCGAAAACAGGAGGGAGATCATCATCGAGCTCGTCAGGAATGAAAAGGTTAAGGAAGATGCCGAGAAGCGCACAAATAGCGAACCCATTCTCCATGACCAGGTCAACAGCATTGATCAGACCCTCGAGGGCGTGGTTATCACCCTCGTAGGAGAAGAAGTAGCCGAACCAGTCGGGAACAAGTGTGACACCCATGCCAACCGCGAAACTAGCCGTGAGGATGAACCGGTTGCGGCGAGTGAAATCGACAGTCCCGATGATGCGCAGACCACTGACTGCCACTGAACTGAACAGGAATGCGGTCATACCACCGAGGACAGAGCTAGGGATTGCGACCAGCGCAGCGGCGAACTTGGAGAAGATGCCCATGATAACCAAGAATATGCAGCAGCAGTAGCCAGCGGTACGGTTGGCACACTTTGTCAGCGCAATGACACCGTTGTTTTGCGCGAAAACGGACATCGGGCTGATAGTCATCAGACCGGCCAAAAGACAGGTGATACCGTTACCCAGGACACCACCTTGAATCCGGGAATCGAAGGTAGCACCCTCGACTTGGAGTCGGGAGACATCGCATGTCGCCGTGATATCACCAATCGACTCCATCATGATAACGATGTATAGCGCAAGCAAGGGCAGGATCAGAGGAGGGTATATCGAAAGAGGGAAGGTGTGGACCCAAGCGAAAGAAGCTACCGGCGCAGCAGCGATACCAGAATTATCGAAATAGTTGCAAGCCGCGGCGACAATCGAGCCAACCAGAAGTCCAACAATCACAGAGCAACTCTTGAGAATGGGAGGACCCCATCTCTCGCAGATGATGATTGTGACGAAGACAAGGAAGCCCAGACCAATGAACTCGGGGCTTCCCCAGGGCAGAGGGTGCGGGGCGCTGGCGCTGGGGCACATTGCGCGGGCAGAGGGGTCAAATCCGCAGGACGCGCCACCGGCCCAGTCTTGCATCGCGGACTTGATGAGCGAAGCACCGATCAGGAGGACGGTGGGACCGGTGACGAGGGGAGGGAAGACGCGGGCGAGGATCTTGCTGCTCATGAATGACATGCCGATTTCGAGGAGGGCGCAGAGACACGAGGTGCCGAGGAGGGCACCGTAGCCCTTGGGACAGGGGAGCTTGGTTCCGTCTTCGAGGGTAGGGCAGTATCCTGATTTATACATCTGGGAGAAGGCGCCCTGGGCGACTGTGATCGTTGAGAAGGATGTACCTGTAGGGACCAATCAGCATACAATGTCGAAAGCGGGGAAGTGAAGCTGCAGGAATTCTCACCAACAACCGAGAGAAGTCCGGTTCCAATATAGTATTTTGTTCCCTTAATGCGAAGGCGGAACATCTGAACAGCACTCAGGGTGCCAGATACGATCAACGAAGTCGAGACCAGGTATTGGTAGAGCTCATCGCCGAAGTTGGCACCGCCTGAACCGCCGAGCAAGATGGGTGGTGAAATCACTGATGCTCTTAGTCTTTGCTCGCATTTCATGTAAATATCTGGCACTCACCACCAGCGAGCATTGCAAGCGCATGCTGCAGACCCAAAATCAATGCGAGCACAACAGGCACGCGATCATCGAGGCCGAAGAATGGTGCTGATTTGCGGGCTCGCTTTGTGAATGGCAGTCGTGGAATAAAAAGGTATCCATAGTCGTAATCTCCTAATAATCCTTCTCTGTTTTTTTTTTTTCGTCAGTCGAGTTCGTGCCAGTGATTCATGGATTGAAGCTATACCGCGTCGTGAAAGTTTTGACCGCGTATCGTACTTTGTCGGTGATTGTCCGCTTAGGCGTATGATCAGGACCGATCTGATCTGGACCGTCCATCTTGAAAGACGTCCACGTGAGATATAATTGGGATGTATAATTCGACTTCAATGCCGCGGGGAGAAGACTTTATTTAAGTTTCAAGAAAAAAAATTCCCAAAAATTCCCAATACGCCCCGAACATCGGTAACTCTAAAGCTCGGGATGTACTAATTCGGGGTGGAGATGACTAAAAACGCGGAGTATCCACGCGATAAACCAACTAGAGCTGTGTGCGCGTGTTATCGGACAAATTGCTGAGCAAATGGAGTGGGCGATTAGGGCAATTAGCAAGAGCATCGCATAAACCCGTTGGCCGCTTAGCTTCTTATGGGTTAGAGGGCCTGATAAGGTTAGAGGGCCCAACTTATCAGGCCCTCTAATGATAACCAGCCAATTACAAATGACTGCCGAGGATCTATCCATGGATCAAAGTGGGGAAAGATAAGGAAACAGCCGTCGCAAGTGCCCGTACCTCAATCGATGTACGATAGACGGACATCCCCTTAGAAGCCCTTTACTATGAACTTCTCTCTCCTACCAGAGATGTTTACGTTTGGATAACAGAGCCACTGCGGGATGCCATATTGGTGGCGAAATCTGGGGATCGGCAGTCTGTGGACTTGCCTGCATGTACAACGTATAGTATTGGCGGGGATAAGGTCTGCCTTTCCATTTTGGTGCTCACCTCTTGCCGCTTTTTGCTCACTGGGTAAATCTTAGCACGCTCCTGGACTGTATAGAATTGTCGGACACAGCCGGTGTGATATAGATAAACCATGAAATCTATGTATGCTGCTTGCTTGAATAAAAACGAAATAATAACTGAGATGTCACCGTAGTCGCTCTGGCCGCGAATATGTAGTTTACTTGAACAGAGAACTGAAGCAGGATCAGCGAATGCAGCAAGCTTATAACTACAACCATTCTGTCATTCGTTTGACTTCACTCTATATTGTCGTCGCCTGGTCATCTTGCACGCACAGGGAGTGGG
This sequence comes from Penicillium turbatum, assembly GCA_030762825.1. Lineage (NCBI taxonomy): Eukaryota > Fungi > Ascomycota > Eurotiomycetes > Eurotiales > Aspergillaceae > Penicillium > Penicillium turbatum. Next base: position 1,814,555 of record JAUJYX010000003.1, on the reverse strand, counting down.
GGAAGTTCCTAGAGAACCTTTCAATCCACCTGCATCCCTCGTATCAGCGCCACACGCGCAATACCTGCAAACCTCGACACATTAACGACCCACACATAGACGACGTTCGCGGCAGAGTGAAAGACAAGACGAGATGGAGAAAGCGCCATCAAACGCTGAGTTGAGCCGCATAGAGCCACAGTCCGAGTCGGGGACTATGAAAATGGCGCAACCATTCTAGCTCGCGGATGGCCGTCAGACCATCGCAACCTGGAGACACACGGAGTTCGTTCTATCTGGCTCAAGTTCGAGGGATACATAGGAGAGGTTCCCGGTGATATTGCAGACCTGGATGATCATGGGAAGCGTAGTGAGTTCGATTCTGGCTCGGCATTGTAGTGTATCAACAAGCTAACTGAATCGTATAAATTCCACGAAAATGATCGGTCCCCGGCGAAACCTGGCATGGCTAGCTGGGTCTCGATGGGCTGGTGAAAGCCCTTGACCACCCAACCTATATTATCGAAGACGAGATAGGGGTAGTCCCTGGACACATGTTCCCCCTCAACAGCCCTATGGCAGAAGGGTGCATTCCACTCCGTATCTGGGAGCAACCTTTGGTGATGATCCAGATTGCGTTAGACGAATCAGAAGTGCTCACTGAGCCTAAGCTCGTGCTGACATCTACCTACTCCCCAGGTCAGCGATCTTGAGCCTGAGCGCACTCGTAAAGCGGCAGCAGCCCAGATAGGAAAGGCGTAAGATAGCTCCCGACAGTCTGGGGGCTTACTCTCCACAACTCGGAAAGGATCGAAGGTTGTCTGCTATCTTTCTGAGGTTTATCTGAGATCTGACAGTCGGAGGGTGCCGTAGAGAGTGCCTCAGGAGGTGGAAGACTCCGACCTCCAAGTTTCATTCCCAAGATCCTTATCAGACAGCCATGAGATGTAGGCCTATTTGATTATGTATGGCGATCAGAACACAAATCATACAGTCAGATATTCTGATTGTCGAGATAAACGGAAGTGTTCATGTCTGTGTTTGTGGTTTGTCATGGACATTTCCCCAGTGTAGTCGTGATGGTTGAGCGGGGGCACAGATACTTGGGAGCATGCCTCGGGGTATCCCGCAGTGTTCTAGAAATGCAGTTGATCCCCAGCTGTTCGTCCGTGCAATTTCCCCAAGATTGCTCTCTACTACAATATCTTGCCGTCCCTACATCTCGTCCCATGTCGACTCTTCCATCTGCACGATATCCATGACCCCTGTGATGGTCGCCTCGCGCGCCCAACACAATTCGCTTGCCCACGTTCCATGTTGACTTGTGACTTCACCCGTATTCACTTTTTGCCATCAGGCTCATTCCTGGGTCACTTTCTTGGACACTGACTCATTGTTGAATCATGATGCCCTTGATCTCAGGACCAAGCAGGGTCGTTGGTATGACTCGCAGTTTACACCATTATCAGGTTCCAGGTTCGCAGGCGAAAACGACACTCGATCATAATTCGATGCGCTTCGCTACACTTCTCGCAAATCAATATTGTTGGATGCTGTTCATGGATACACATGCAATGATTTCATTTGTATAGGACGATCGCCGAGGCCCAGTTCTTTCGACCACTCAGGAAAGGGGTATTCTCGTATGAGGTCAGCAGTTTATGCACACCTTCGTACATTGACGGATCCTGCAAGGAACGCAGAGTAATTTGGCCACTCAGCCCTGTTCGTTGCCTCTAATCTTAGCATAAGAGGTGATTGGGTTAAGAAATGGATATTCCTAGAATCCTAGAAATTCCGAGGTCCAACAAACCTCGGGTGGATCTCATTTCCTTCTGGGCAGGGCTGGGCATGCCGGATGCTGAGTAATTTTGCCATCAAGTTCCGATTGGGTAATTGATGCCTAATGATGCCTGAGGCATGAAAGCGTTGGGGCTGACTGGACCCAACATTCGCCAGAAAGTGCTGGGCCACGCCACTCCCGAGTGAATGCAGTACAAAAGTCTATCGGGACTAACTCATTATCAGGCCTACTTCTCTTCCTTTAGATTCTTTTTTGCCTCGGGATCTTGTGATACTTTTCTTCGCTTTGATTTGATTCGTCTCTCGTCCAGTGTTCCCCCAAATTACGTAGATCACTGGTCCCGGCTCCTCCCAACGTTGTGTCCAAGTGGACCCCAAGTATAAAAATCCTTTGGGTCCTCCTGGATTGAATTTCCTACCTCCTTCCCACACACGCATACATACAACCATGTCGTCGAAGGTCGACGCAACACGCCCTCGGGCGGCTGACACCAAGAAGGTGCACATCGCCGACACTCATATGACTCGCCAGAACTGGTACAAGCATGTCAATTGGCTCAACGTCGTCCTCATTCTCGGGGTGCCCCTTTCAGGTTGTATCCAGGCTTTCTGGGTGCCTCTGCAGTTGAAGACCGCCATCTGGGCCGTCGTCTACTACTTCTTCACTGGTCTTGGAATCACAGCCGGTAAGTAGTTCCAAACCGGAATGAAGTTCCGAACCGGAATGAGACTAGAACAAAGACTGACTCCAACTTTCAGGATACCATCGTCTGTGGGCTCACTGCTCTTACTCCGCCACTTTGCCTCTGCGCATCTGGCTTGCTCTGGTCGGCGGCGGTGCCGTCGAAGGTTCCATCCGCTGGTGGGCTCGCGACCACCGTGCTCACCACCGTTACACCGATACCGACAAGGACCCGTACTCTGTGCGCAAGGGTCTCTTGTACTCGCACTTGGGATGGATGATCATGAAACAAAACCCCAAGCGTATTGGCCGCACCGACATCACCGATCTGAACGAAGACCCCGTTGTCGTCTGGCAGCACCGCAACTACCTTAAGGTCGTTCTCGGCATGGGTCTGATTGTGCCCATGCTGGTCTCCGGTCTCGGCTGGGGTGACTGGTACGGTGGCTTCGTGTACGCCGGTATCCTGCGCATCTTCTTCGTGCAGCAGGCCACTTTCTGTGTCAACTCTCTCGCCCACTGGCTCGGTGACCAGCCCTTCGATGACCGCAACTCACCCCGTGATCACGTCATCACCGCCCTTGTCACCCTCGGTGAGGGATACCACAACTTCCACCACGAGTTCCCCTCGGATTACCGCAACGCCATCGAGTGGCACCAGTACGACCCCACCAAGTGGACCATCTGGGCCTGCAAGCAGCTCGGCCTCGCCTACGACCTGAAGCAGTTCCGCACCAACGAGATCGAGAAGGGTCGCGTTCAGCAGTTGCAGAAGAAGATTGATCAGAAGCGTGCCAAGCTCGACTGGGGTACTCCCCTCGACCAGCTTCCCGTCATGGAGTGGGACGACTATGTTGAGCAGGCACAGAACGGCCGTGGTCTGATTTCCATCGCCGGTGTCGTTCACGACGTTACCGATTTCATCAAGGACCACCCCGGTGGTAAGGCGATGATCAAGTCTGGTCTTGGCAAGGACGCCACCGCCATGTTCAATGGTGGTGTCTACTACCACTCCAACGGTGCCCACAACCTGCTCTCTACCATGCGTGTCGGTGTCATCCGTGGCGGTGGTGAAGTTGAGATCTGGAAGCGTGCTCAGAAGGAGAACTCCGAGTACGTCCGTGATGAGACAGGCCAGCGCATTATCCGGGCTGGCCAGCAGGTCACCAAGATGCCCGAGCCGATCCCCACTGCTGATGCAGCTTAAACTGAACTTTATGACATTCTTTGGTCTTGCATTTGGAGTGGTCGGTGTTGGCGTTTTTCATCCTTTTTCTCTTTTTCCCCCCTGTCTCATCAAAAGCGGACTGTGACGCACTTCATAGATACCTGTAATCTCTCATGAATTAGAAACGAACTTTTTTACCATCCTTTGATCTGCATCCTTGTTCGAGTGTAGTTGTAGGTGCATACCTGGCATCTCGAGTAGACAGATGTCAAGCCAGGTCGAACTTGGTGTTGAAGAAAAACCCAAAGTGCGGGGCCGCTAAGGCTATCACATGTCAAATATTTAAGTTCACAATGCATTGTATGGACGATCAACGACATTGTCAAGTCCAACATACATGTACATCGATGCACTTCAAGTCTAATTGTATATCGCATACTTCCAATGTTAGGCGGGTTTCTTAGTTCCCTTGCCCTGATAGATTGTAAATATAAGTTTAACAAGACACGACTCCATCGACTGTTTCCTGGGTTGTGTAGAACCATATCTGCGTATGTTCTTGTACTTGATGAGAGATTTGAAACATCGCCCACCCTATATGTGCTATAGCCACCGATGGATAGTCCTACACACCTTTAAGTGGGATAAGTCTTCTCTATTGACCCGGTACGTAGAGTATCCCGTGAGCGAAAGCCGCCAATTGGCGGAGCAGCAATCCGACGTCAAAATGTCAATCAGAAGATGGCGAATATGACAACTTAGGGTTGTTAGACTTGGCCATCCTCAATCAACGTCGGATTGACAGATATGGAAACCCTTTACAGGTGATGTGATATTGGAGACCTCGGGAGCGCCAAGACCCATATAGATATCTGTCCCCGCAACTAAACAGCTTCAGATCACCTGACAAGTTCATCCTCCTCCTCCTCTCCCCTCAACTCATCACATCTGCACTCCAATTCCGCCCACTATTGCCTTCACCGCTCGTCTCCACTTCCTCATCGTCCTCCTCGCCATCCTCATCGTGGCGCCCTTCCTCCGTCTCCCCGCCCGCCTATCATCTGTGCTGGGCCACATACGTACCAACGTACCAGTACGACTATTGACGACCTCCAGCATGGCGCCCGCTCATCTCCGGACACCACCCCAGGCCCCGCCTACTTTTACGGCAACCCCTCAGTCGGTGGTAGCTGATGCTGAGCGCTTGATCAAGAGCTCGCGGGCGATCCAGGACAAGGTGGTGGCGGAGATCAAGCCCGATGACGCGACCTTTGCCAACATTGTCCGCCCCCTCGCCCAAAATGACAACGGAATGGCACTAGAGTCACACATTCTCGGTTTTTATCAGGCTGTGTCAACCGACTCAAAGCTGCGAGATGCTTCGTCCAAGGCGGAAGAGCTGATGGATGAGTTCTTCATTGAAGCGGTCATGCGCGAAGATGTCTTCAATCTGGTCGATGCCGTACTGCGCCGCAACGAGTCTCTGGACCCGGAGTCGCGCCGTCTGTTGGAGAAGGAACACAAGGACTTTGTGCGCAATGGTCTCGGCCTGCCCGCTGGACCCCAACGGCTCCGCTTCAAGGAGATTAAGAAGAGGTTGAGCCAACTGAGCATTGAGTTCCAGAAGAACCTGAACGAGGAGAACGGCGGTCTTTGGTTTACTCCCGAGCAGCTGGCAGGTGTGCCCAAGGACGTCCTGGACGGCCTGAAGAAGGGTGAGGGCGAGAATGCCGGCAAGCTCTGGCTGTCATTCAAGTACCCCGACCTCTTCCCCACTATGAAGTACGCCATCGATCCCGAGACTCGCAAACAGGTCATGATTGCCAATGAGAACAAGTGCAACCAGAACGTGCCGTTGTTTCGGGAAGCCATTGTGCTTCGTGATGAGGCGGCCCGTCTACTTGGCTACCCCAACCACGCTGCCTTCCGTATCGAGGACAAGATGGCCAAGACTCCCGAGACTGTTAACAAGTTCCTGGGTGATCTTAAGGACAGACTGACTGCTGGTGGTCGTAAGGAGGCTCAGAAGTTGCTAGAGCTGAAGAACGCCACTGACCCGAACTCCGATGGCCGCTACTACCTGTGGGATCACCGGTTCTATGACCGTCTTATGCTCGAGAAGGATTACTCTCTTGACCAGCAGCTGATCGCTGAGTGGTTCCCCTTGCAGACTACCATTCAGGGTATGCTGAAGATCTTCGAGGAGCTATTTGGTCTGGAGTTTGTTGAGATCATTGGCGAGGACCGGGCAGCTATTGCCCCCACTGGCCAAGGCAATGATATTGTTTGGCATGAGGATGTCCAGGTATTCAGCGTGTGGAACGATGAGGGCGAAGGCAGTGGGTTCGTTGGATACCTGTATCTGGATCTGTTCCCTCGCGAGGGCAAGTATGGCCATGCGGCCAACTTCAACCTGCAGCCCGGCTTCGTCGACAAGGATGGTAACCGTCGATTCCCTGCCACCGCATTGGTATGCAACTTCACCAAGCCCCAGCCCAAGAAGCCTAGTCTGCTGAAGCACGACGAGGTCGTGACTCTCTTCCACGAACTGGGCCACGGCATCCACGACTTGGTGTCCCGGACCACCTACTCCCGCTTCCACGGTACCAACACCGTCCGGGACTTTGTCGAGGCACCCAGTCAGATGCTGGAGAACTGGTGCTGGACACCCTCGCAGCTGCGCTCTCTGAGCCGACACTACTCAAGCCTCTCTCCAGAGTACCTTGCTAGCTGGCAAGAGGCACAGGAGGGCAAGGCCGCCACCAGCACCCCATCAGAGCGTATCCCTGACGACGTGATCGCGAATCTGATCCGCACCAAGCACGTCAACGACGCCTTGTTCAACCTGCGCCAGCTACACTTCGGCATCTTCGATATGACTGTTCACGAGCCCAAGACCCACGCTGACGTTGAGGCTCTTCCTGTGTCTGCCACATACAACCGTCTCCGCCATGAGATCACGCAGATGGACGGACCGGAAGCTCTGGGCGCTGGCGACGAGTGGGGTCACGGCGAGGCGACCTTCGGACACTTGATCGGAGGTTACGATGCTGGTTACTACGGATACCTAAGGTAAATTCTAACTTGACATTGTCTGATTGGTTATGATATTATACTAATTCTTATACCTTGCTTTGCAGCTCCCAAGTCTACTCCACCGACATGTTCTACACCGTCTTCAAGGACGATCCCATGAACAAGGCTGCTGGCCGTCGTTACCGATACCAGGTGCTGGAAAAGGGTGGCAGCCAGGATGAGATGAAGACTCTGACTGAGTTCTTGGGCCGTGAGCCTCAGACCGATGCATTCTATAAGGACCTGGGACTGGCATAGAGTGGTGCACAACCATAAAGCTTTTTTAGAGGGTCATTAGTGGCTCTATACTATACCTCTATCATATTATACAAGAGCTATACGGCAATTACTACATTTAAGAATCAAAACACTAATAGTGTACATAATGTATTTAAATCTGCAAATCATCACCGTCGATGTCATGGACGTTGTGGATATACTGATAAGCCCACCGCCTTGAGATTCTGCAATTCTCCGCAAAGTAGCAGCTCTCTTTTTCCTCGTAACTATTCCAAGCTCTGGAATCCCCGCATATGACTCTCAGATAAAACACTACAATCCTATCATCTGTAAGTGCCTACCTGAGCTACCCGCAGTAGAAACATACCTACCACCGAACCCGCACAAGACTAACCAAAACCACAGCTCTCGGCGCGCATCCCCGATACAGCAACCAACTCTATCCACGAGCACCAGTTCTTCTCAGCCTAAAGCCAATACATACTCCCAGAAAACAAAACCAACCACAAAATGACCTCCGTACGCCTCCCAATTCAAACCCAACACTGCCGCTTCTGCAACCACCTCCTCCTAGCAACAACCCGCAAAATCGACACCCTCCCCCGCCGCACCGGCGAAGCCAAAGACAGAGCCATAATCCTCCCCCTAGAGCGCAACAACTCAACAGACACAGACACACTAGAAGCCACACTAGAAGAAGAAGCCGGCAATGACACCGCACCAAGGAAACCACGACACGCCTCGGCGCACACGACACTGCTTCTAGCTACCACGGTCCCTGACCGCCGGGCGACGGTGATTCGTCGCGAAGACGGGATCGAGAAGAGGCTCCTACTGCGGTGTGGGCGGTGCAGGGTTGTGGTTGGGTATTATTTGGACCGGGTGCATTGGGGATCATCGTCTGGGGTTGCTGGGAATGAGGATGGGGATGAACAGGAGGGAGAGGAGGAGCGGCCGCCGGCTGTTTATCTTCTTCCTGGGGCTGTTGTGGGGACGGAGAAGATGGGGGGTGAGGGGGTTGGGGAGGGGGAGTGGAGGGAATGGGTTGTTTAGATTTGTACATGTATGTACGTGATTAGGGAGACAATGCTGGAATGATGTGAATCTAGGATGTACATTCTACGCGATGAAGGCGATACCCCGGACCAAAAAGAAAAATACAGTTTGATAATAAAAACATACAAGACGAAGGTTCTCCAACGCGCCGAATTTCAATCCCTCCAGGCATAGCCATTTCCATGTCGAACGTTAATCATATCGGGGTATCAGTTGGCGAGGATGGTGCGGACAAGATCTGGAAGGATAATCGTTAGCAAATGGGCACAATCAAGTATATACCCCGACAGACTTACCTGTGTAGTTAATCTCGCCGGAGCTAGTGTCCACAGCCTTGAGCAGCTCATCGACCTCTTCATCAGACATCTTCTCGCCAAGATTTGTGAGGACTATAAACATTGACGTCAGTATCCTGTTCTCCTTCGACCCCATCATCGCAAACCCCGGAAACAAAAACATACTGTAACGCAACTGTCCAACACCAATAAACCCAGTCATATCCTTATCAAAGACCTGGAATCCACGACAGTATTCCTCCGGCTCACCGGGCTCACGGAAACCACCAGGACGATTGAGGACCTTCAGGAAGGAGTCGAAGTCAACTAGCGGAAGAGAGACGTATTAGCCAGGGTATTCCCTACCACAGATGGCATGACTCGATCGCGTCCACCAGTCAAGCGAAGGCAAGGCAAGACAAGATTTGAACAAAGAACATACAGTCACCACCGACAGACTTCTCCAAATCCCCGATCTCAGCCAACGTGGGGTTCTGTCCACAGGCGCGGAGGAGGTCACCGAGGAGGTCACCGGCGACACGGCCGGTACCACGACGATCGAAGAGCGAGAACGCTTCCTTGTAGTTTGTAGAGGCCTGGTCATGTTTATTAGCCATGATGGAGATGTAGAACAGCTAATGTGTTCGATGGGCTGGGATTTGTTGATGATACAGTTGACATGAGGCTGGAGGGGGGGGGAAGGCCAAGGGGGCTTGTGTTCCGCGGTTACAAAGGCGGAAAAGGAGACATTGTGGTTGGACGGACTTGAATAGGAAGTCTGTCAACAGGAATTCCAACTCACCATTTTTGGAATTGGATGTGATTATTTGGAGATTGAGGGAGATTGGAAACAAAAATGTAGGAAGGTGAAGTGTCGGGGAGACTTGGTGTGGGATCGGCGGTGGTTGTTAGGGCAACGCTACAAGGACAACCCCGTATTTGTTAGTTAGTTAACTAGTTAGGGGGGTTATTATACAATGTATACAATATATAGGATCAAAGAACTGAACAGGGTATACTTGAGATTAAATGACATAAAGCTTTGGTACATCATATATAAACAGGTCATATATTGTTATGACTGCAGCTTCGCGATACAGCTGTCCAGCAGCCGTGCCGCCTCTCCCAACAGCTCCCATCGTGGTTTGGCAAAGGAGTCTCGGAGAATCATCAGCAGGCCGAGACAGCCGTTGCGCCCGCTCATGGCCTCCAATTCGTTGGGTTCCTGGATCTCGCCCACGCGATGCAAGAACGCCTGCATGTCGCGCTCGCGGTCGGCCACGGTTGCAAGAATAGGCGCAGGACGCAAAGGTCCATCTAATGCAAACCCATACGTCCAAACTACCAGGGCGGCAAAGTACATCACCCATGGTCGGTTAAGCAGGTAGTCATCGCGAGCTGCATATTCCCCAGGCTGGGTAGCCGGGTCTAAGAAACACGATGACAAAAACTTGAGCGCGTAGAACGTGGCATCCCGTGCCGACGCCTTGGTCGCCCATCGCTCGGTCTTTTCTCGTGCGGCAGAGTAGTCGCGCGCTGTGATAGACCGGCCCATCAACCTGCCGGCACCTGCAAATATTTGCAGATCAACTATATCGACATGGGAAGCCATGTGCGCCAGCCCGTGAAGCACGTTGCGCGACTCAGAGGTGGTCGAAGGACCCAGGGCTTCGTCAAAGTCGCGGCGCCAGTTATCAAATGCCCGGAGCAGTGCTGTCCTCCACTTATCTCGTCCACCGAGGGTCTGGCCCACACCGAGCGAGCTGATCTGCAGATCTCGCTGATTGAGATGCCAGCAAACGCTCAGCAAGCCGGACATGATGATGATCCGCCCAAACGCGTTTGTCCGAACGGGCTGTCCGTTGAGAGTACGCTTGAGACCGTCCAAAAACATGATTGGCCGCACGCCATGCGACTGCAAGCTAGATTGTACCCGCGCAACCTCGGCTGCGCTTGTTGCAGCCCACAGCGCCTCGTCACAGGGTAATGGTAGCCGCAGTTCGTGGGCTACCATTTTGGCCGAGTGACCGAACATGGTTGCATGTGTTGAATCCAACACAAAGGCAGCAAATGCCACACGCCGGGTCGCTTCCGCCTTGATCCAGGTTGACCAGGACTCGTCTTCCTCTCTAGTTTCTGGCGTGTCGAACGAAGAACTACCGATTAATGAACTACCTCGGCGCATGAGGGTCAACGTTGTATCGTGATGAATATGTGCACGTTCATGCAGTGCGCGCGTAGAAAAGAGTTTCTCGTAGACTTCCAGGAGCAACAGAGACTGGAAGATCCACAGTCTAGCTGGCGGCCGGAAATCGGCGTCCATAAATATTTCCCAGCGCAAATGCCAGGCAATGAAGCTGGCTAATTCAGCCGCTGCCTCTGTGGCAACTTGGCCATGGATCTTATCCAAAGTCGCCGCGCCAATCGCCATAATCGCCAGCAATAATAGATTCGGGGTGCGATCAGCGGCGAATGTCGGCTGATGCAAGATCGGAAGTTGTGCATGAAAATGGTACCAATAGGAGCCAATGTACGTCTGCATCATGCGCAAACTCATGACATGTCGGTCATTATTTAAATCTCCATCCATCAGCGCATCTTTGCGTTTAGCACCGGCTGCATACGCCGCCTCGTTGAATCGAGTTGACATCAAGTGCAGCAGTTCCTGTCGCTTTTCTTCGGATATGATAGCCGGCGGTGCCCCCGAGTCCAAGATACTCGTCACACTCATTGGATGCTGCGGGACGACCGAGCAAAAGTCGTTGCTATATGCAGGCTCGTTCATATAAAATTGATTATGGACCACTGGGACCATCCCATAGCCCAACGGCGCAAGTGGCTCGCTGAACAGCCACGCTGCAAAATCGTCTGCCATCGCAAATGGTGATCGGTTGTAGGTTTCCCCGCCAAAGATCGGGTAAGACATGGAATCGAGATCGATGAGATTGTCAGGTTGGTCCAGCACTGGCGGAAATTCCTGGTATTGCGCCACTGGCATCTCATTTCTCTCCACACTCGTCGTAATCGGATAGGTTGTCACCGGGAACTTGGGCTCCTCCGAGCCAATAAAGTATTCCGGCGCGGTGATAGCAGGCGACGGAGGAGGGGAAGTTTTCGTATCATTGTCGGTGAAATGATCTCGTTTCTGAAGTTGGGAACCGCTAGTAGTGTGACGTTCACGGTGACGAGTGCAGAGGTCCTGTCGCACGAAGGATCGGTAGCAGTTGGGAAAGTCGCAACGATAGATTTGCTTCGGGGTATGGTTGAGCGCATGGCGACTCAGGTGTTCGGCACGAGAGTAGCTCTTCCCACATCCTTCAAAAGTGCATTCAAACTTGCGATCGGAGAGAACTTTGCGACTGCGTCGTCTCTTCGAGGGTTGACCTTCGATCTCCATTTTTCATGCCATGGCACAGGGGGTTGTGCACGTGGAGTGGAAATTCGGGAATGCCAACTGTTGATTTGAACAGGTGGGAAAAGCGCGAAGGGGTTCAAGAGAGAACAGAAATGATTTAGCAAGGAAAAAAATGAAGCGCAAAATCGGGATTCAGAGAGTGTCCGGGGGAAGTGCGGAGGTCTCGGTGGGGATGTGGCGGAGATGACTCGATTGGTGAGATTCTGGTTTCTTTAGGAGCAGGTTGATTACTACTGTCTACGAGGAGTTATACTATGTTCTTTTCCTTTTAGGTCTGTTTAAACATATCTTCTATCTCTATGGGGCCCTATATATCACATCAGACTATAGTAGTTAGTATATATTGCAGTAGTTTTTCAAAGGATCTTCAGACTCGGTCCGCTTCTGGCATAGTGGAATATATGCAACTATATACATACATACATGTAGTTAACTAAGCGATAGTTTATGGTATGACCTACTCTCATCATCTCTTAACGTGCTTGCTAGATATATTTTCAGGTGTATCATGGTGCTTTCGACAGACTGTTCTCCAAGAACCTATATGATACCCTTTTAGAAGAGCCAAACTACGAGTACCACCTGTACACCCATATCCAAACCGAAGATCAGGAGAACTACAATGTCGTGATAGCCCGGCAACCCGACTCGGCTGAAAATGCTCCAAATATCCAAGACTAGGCTCGGGTCTCGCTCGGGATGCTCCACAGTCTTGGACCGAGGTCGGCTATTGTGACTCACTTCCAAAATTACCTACCTAACTTAGGGCTAGAATAGTACAATTACAGGTAGATGATCGATTCTCAATAGATTCATTGCTCGTAATCATATGCCCGCACACAGAGAGTGCGCCAGAGACGCTTCTCAGTGCAGAAATGAGTTGCGACTGTATGAATGTGGTCTACCGAATCCAGGTCGAGCCCATACAAATCCCTGAACGGCAATCTTGAAGCCAGAACGTTCTGGTCAGGCCGGCGTACCGGCAGATCATAATTCATCACGAGACCGATCTCGTGCCACATCGTACCACATGGCGCGTCAATAGCAAAGGATAAACACCTGGATGTGCAAATGCTCCCGTGGTTTCTTTTTAGAAAAAAGGTGCTGGTAAGCACTGAGAAGAAGAATGTACAATGAGAATCTCATCCGCTGAATCGGAACCGGGTGGCCTCGAGGCGGCCAAGACCATCACGTGGGGCCACATTACGGCGGCGATACGAGTTAGTGAAGTCTAGAAGATATGTTAGACAAGGCAATGGAGATGAAAAAAGAAAGGGAACATGGTTTACTGACCTTGGAGAAGAGTACGGATCTTGCGGGTTTCTCCTGACTGTACTTTGTCGGAGAGATTCTTCAGCAGTCGCTCAGCCTCTCCCTGCTTGATGGAGCCACTCGGCAGCATCTGGAGTGTAGTCTGCAACCACGCTCCGGTTTCGTGAGGAAGCAGTTCGAACATTGTCATCATGACACCCGATGCATCAGGGAAGCAGTCACCGGGGAAGGTGAACATCATGCCGGTCAACACACGCTGCGTCAAGGGCTGGCCTTGCGAGATGATCAACGCCTTGACAGCCTCACGAACCTCGGGCGGGGTAATGTAAGGCTGGCCTTCGGGGCTGGTAAACTCAGAGACCATAGGCTTGTCAAATGCAAAGCTGAACAGGTCCCGGTAATAATGAAGCGTAGCGATCAGAGGGTCGACTTGTTGAAGTGTGAGAGCACTGAGTGCGGCAGAGAAGATAGGAACGGCAAGAGACGAGGTGATGCACTTTTTCGGGTAGTATCGAACGGCATCAGAAGAAAGACGGAAGAAGTCTTCAATCACATCCGGCAGATTCTGTGGGGGGAGGTCATTCAGGATACGCAGGAAAGCAATGGCTTGTTGTTCATAGAACTGGTAAACGGCATCGCTGGTGGCCTGGTCGACATAATCGGCACCATCGGAGAACTCGCGCACGACTGCATCCGTGGCCCAAAGGAAACAACCCTCACGCGAGGCCTGGAAGCCATTGGCAATACTCTCCGCCAGAGTCGGCAGAAGAGGAATCATTCCAGTGCGGTACGAGATAATCATGTACCGCCAGCATCGACACACTCGCTCGAGAATGGGCGTAGATGATGTAAAGTTCATGACAATGGTGGTCATGATAGGCAGAACCTCCCCGCAGTATTTCACAGCAGGGTTTTCTTCTCCCGGTGCAACGATGGGAGTAACCACCTGTACAAATATGGTAATCAGCTGCAAGTGATCAGCCACCGCACGCTGGCCTTCTTCGTTCTGCGCATTGTTGGCAAGGTTCATAATTCGGGCCATGATCGGATCGCAGAACATCTTAAAGGAATCGTAGATCTTCTCAAGGGGCTGCACGGAAACAACAGCGGCAACACCCTCAGTGATCTCCTCCTGGCTAGCAGGCTTCAGCTTGTCAAGGACGGACTCAAAGAAGGTATGGAGCTGCGTGATATGGCCACCAAGGAGCTTCTGGCAGTCTGTTCCCAAAAACTTGAAAGCAAGAGCAGAGGCTTGCACAACTTCTTGAGACGAGTGATGGAAACCGGAAATCACATAGTTGAGCTGGGCCTCCAATGTTTCGGGGTGAAGAGCGGTCCACTCCGTGTAGCGGGCCAGCGCCATGATCGCTTGGAACCGTACCTTTTCCTGATCAGGAATCTGAACGATCAAGGGAATCAATTGTCCAAGAATGGTGCTTTCCTCCGGGTCTACCATCCGACCCATTGCGCGGAGACCGAACAGAGGGGCCTCCAACTCCTGCCAATGAGGAACATGCTCATTGCTCGCCTGTGAGGCGTACTTGGCAACCCACTGTTGGATCAACTGGTAAATCTTGCCAAGACAGTCGTTCACACCCACGACAGCACAGCAGTCCTTGAGAACATCACCCATGGCATGACGGAACTGACGGAATTTCTCTTCCTGCTCGCGATCTCCACCAAACAAATCTGCTTCGCCTTCTTCCGGGCTGGGGAACTCCAGATGCCCCACCATAATGTCCACTAATTGGGAAAAGATGGCCTGGAAGTTGACTCGCGCATCCGTGTATCGGTCCAGGGTGATGTATTGTTTCAGTTCGTACCAGAAGATGAAGGTAAGGGACACTGCATCGCGCTCCCAGTCCCGCGCACAACACTCAAGAAGGGCCTCGACGAGACCCCGGAACTCGTTAGGCAAACGTGCAACAAGCACAACCCAGGCTTCGCCGGCCTCTGCAAACATTCTTGTGACGCCCTTGAAAGCTTCCAAATCTTCAGACTCTGCTGTTTCGGCAATCTTAGGGCGGAGTGCCATTAACCGCGGGTAGAGGGCTTGAATGACGGGCAGCGACTCATCCACGTCCTTCGTGTCGCGATAGAGCGTGCAAATGCAATCGACGCCAGATTCGAAAGATACATCGTTATCCAATGCCTTAAGGATGACGTCCATGAGAGGGGACTCCACGACCTTGGCGGCCGGAATTTCACGTAGCCACGAGGTAATGCAATCGAGAAGGCGGGGATTCGTGGCGGCGGTGGCTATCGAAGATTAGTTTTGGGTCCAACTTAACTTCCAAACTTGAAACATAGATGTCGAATACATACGTGACGACTGGGAGTACTGGATCATCAGCTGCAGGACCTGCTCCGCGTTGTCTTCCAGCAACTCCTTGGTTCTTTCAAGCAACTCGTCTTCCTTTTGTGAAAGTCAGCATAACTTGATCTTTGTGGACGGGTGTGCATAAACATACGCTGAGGTTGATCTTGCGACCTTCGGTCACTTCCTCGGGCAAGATCTTCAAGAACTCCAGCACACAGTCTCCCGCGCTGCTTCCCAAAGCTGCCCCGACGGTTGCCAGAACATCTTTCCATGCCACCATCTGAATCGCCAAACTGGCCAAGCACACACATAGTTGGGTCTGGATTGGGCGCGGGCCTGGCGCAAATGCCACCAAAAGGTTGAGGACTGAGTCTCGTAGGGCCAATAGCGAATCCGGAGGAAGTTGGTCAAGATCAAAAATAATCTGCGCAATCAGAAAAGGCCACTATCATGCACAAGGAGTACCCTTACCTTTCCTTTCAGTGTAGTCGCGGCGAACAGCTTGGCTTCGACCGGCACATCGGGGGACTGTAATAGAGCATGGGTGGTTGTCCAGGCCTCAATCTGCAAATGCATTCAGGATCAGCAAAAAATGCCCCTTAATTCCTAACCAAAAGTGTCTTACCGATTTCTGGAACTTCTCAAGGAATTCATGGGCTTGAGTCTTCTCGGACCTAGACACATTGCCTTGCATTGTCGCGACGGCCGCCAGGACCGGGGCAAATGCCTGCCCGGCATCCTTGCTGGCCATATTCAATTAATCAATTAATCAAGGCTCAGCAATATAGCAAAGAATGTATCAGCATCTGACGGGGACGGCGCTGAAGAGGGGGGAGCGAGTTGAAGGTGGGATGGTGGCCGTGACGAGATAACCGTATTACCGTAATCAAATCACGGGACGACCTTCAGGCCCGCCAGAGCTTTCTTCGCCTTGTCTCCCCCGTAACAGCTATCATCTCCGACGAAACCTCACATCATGGCTGGCCGCAAGACATTGTTGGCTCCGATCCACTACATTTTCAGTTTACTGCAGAAGCGCAGCACTGTCTCGGTTTGGCTTTATGAGCAGCTCGCTTTCCGCATCGAGGGGAAGATCCGTGTATGTGTTTCTTTACGTGCTTCCGGTTGAGTTGTCATTGGAGCTAATTTGGTGATAGGGCTTTGATGAGTTTATGAATTTGGTCATCGATGATGCTGTGGAAGTGCGCCTGGCAACCAAGACAGAGGTCGAGAAGCGCCGGCCATTAGGTATGATGAACTGACCCTGGAATCCCACGAGAAACACAGAACTAACTAATTGAACAACAGGCCAGGTCCTTCTCAAGGGAGACAATGTCTCTCTCATCCAGGCCGTTTGAAATTTCGCTCTACCTTTTCTATTTCGATTTGCGCTACACCCTGCGGTCCAAGTACCGACCATCACCAACCACGATCGCATCTATCAGCCAGTCATGCTCCACCACGGGTATTTCCTCGGCGAGTAATTGTTCTTGGAGGGAAAGGGCAACTACCAAGGAGTTCAGTCGGGGATAAACGGATTGTTTCTGGGATTACTTACCAAGGAATGGCATTTTGCGGGTCAAATTCGAGTATCGCGTTAGGAAATGATCATAATATCCTTTACCATGACCGAGTCGTCTGAATCCGTGGTCAAAGGCCATGCCCGGCATCACGATAAGATCCAATCCCTGTTCCATTGCGTTCTGGCGACCTTCGATTTGCGTAATTAGGAAAGATGGGATCCCCCATTTGTCCGGCTGTAATGACTCGAACTCGGTCAAGGATCTGAGCGCGAACATATCCATGACGGATGTTTTGTCCTGGGTGTGAATATATGGGATGTAGACATTCTTTCCCCGCTGTAGAGCATCCTTTACGATTCCCGTTGTTGAGAGTTCCCCGCTCGGCATAGACAGGTATACAGCGATGTTCTTCGCATTCTGGTACTCAGCCAGCGACAGAAACTTGGTTGTAGCAGCACTGGCTGGGGCGGGTTAGTACGGGCAACACCAAAAGACCAGAAGCCAAGCTGACATTGTTGATTTATTGCTGTTGCCGACAACCCCTGCAGGATTGAGCGCATCCTCTTGCGCAGATCACGCTTTGCAGCTTGAAACGCCATTCTGTCTGGATAGTGGTAGATGATTCTGAGAGGGAAACCCAGTAATGAAGTCTGCGGGGGTAGTGTAAGTACTAATTCAAAAAAAAAGAAATAGCAGACACAAAAAAAGAAAGGTCCTACCCGGGTTCGAACCGGGGTTTGTGGTACTTTAAACTGCCCGGAAGGGCAATTTCAAAAACCACAGTGATAACCACTACACTATAGAACCAGTGCGTATGATTTACAATACCTTTATAAATTATACCTCATTCTCTCAATTTCCTAGGACCCTTGGACATTCCAGTTGATATGATAGGTAGGGGCATTGCTATGTTTTGGTCTCCACCCGCAATGAAGGGCGCCCTTCAAATACTCCCCTTCTGTCGATTCTTCCTTTGTCAACGAAGATGTTTTTGATTTGGACTCTTTTGGTGACAGCCGCTTTGGCACATGTCGATGATTTGGTTGGGACCTGGACTACCAAATCTCGTGAGGTCATTACTGGTCCAGTATGTGGAAGTCGTATATACAAACGAACTGCATGAGACTAATGTGCCATAGGGATTCTACGATCCGCTCAATGACAAGCTTCTCGAACCGAATTTGACGGGTATCTCATACTCATTCGATGACAAAGGACATTATGAAGAGGCGTACTATCGCGCGATCTCAAACCGTCAGTCCCCCGTGGATATATAGTTCGTCGGCACCATACTGATATTGACAACAGCGGCCGACCCAAAATGCCCGGGCGGAATCATGCAATGGCAACATGGCTCCTACACTGTATTCGGAAATGGAACTATGATATTGACTCCAATTGCTGTTGACGGTCGTCAGCTGCTATCGGAGCCCTGTCGGAAGAAGTCCGGCTACTATACACGATACAACTCCACCGAAGAGTTCAAGGTATATACGTTCAACTCCTGTCCCACTCGTCACTTTGATCTGACCGTACACAGTCATTCTCTGTGGATATCGACAAGTACCACAAGACCAAACGCCTTAAATTAACTAGGGCGGATGGTTCGATCCTCCATCCCATGTTCCTCGCCCATCAGACACCGAAGATGCTTCCCACCACAACACTGAATCCCACGCCAACGGGGCATAAGCAAAAGCGAGAGCTATCATCACAGACTGGATTCCGTCTAACCAGCAGGGAAGAGCTGATTAATCCCAACCGATGGTGGTGGTTAGGTGTTCTGATGACATCTGCTGGAGGAGTAGCTTTCTTCTACTCGTGAGCATCCTAGGCCGGCGTTAGAATGGAGTTAGGGTTTCATTTTTCTGCGAATTATAATGAGAATAGGATGCCCGCGACTGAGGCTATTGTGACACTAATATACAATTTCGTAAATGTAAGCTCAAGAGAGCGCGCTCTTGACCTCGGCGGCCACTTCTCTGCGGTCTACTGGCTTGCCATCCAGCGGACCTCCTGCTGCAAAGAGAGCCTTGAGCACGGTTCCTTGGTTGGGTTTTGTATTGGCATTGATCATAGCACTGATCTCGTTGACGACAATCTCCTTAACCTCGGCGATGGGAAGAGTCTTGACCTGGCCAGCATACTCCTCCAACACAACAACCTGTGCATCCTCCTTCTCCTTCAAGTCTGGCCGTTCAGCAGTCTCAAACTCCTTGGCCGCATCTTTGGCAGCACTCAAGCGTTTCCGGATGAGCGACAAGAGCTGGATGTCTGTCTGGATCGGCGAGGCGGTTTTGGCAGCATTGTTGGTCTCGGAAATCAAAGCGCGGAGCACATTGAGTCTGATCATAAGTTTTCGAGTCCTCAAAAGTAATGTGAGTAAATGATTCGTACCTTGTAGTATCCTTGGCTCGCATGGCAGTTTTCAGGTCAGTCCGCAAAGTAGCCATCAAGGGTGGCAGAACTGGACCGGTGGAGTTCCATCGTACCAGACGAGCTGGTACACGTGAAGAGAAACGAATTGATTGGAACATTGTTATTAACAGTTTAGACAATAAGATCAAGCCCAATTGGAGATCAAAGCTGAACGGGGAAGACAATCAACCTGAAAGGCGGAAGATCCCAACTGGTCTGTGCGCTCCCAGTGTTGACTCGCGCTTTTCGCAAAGACCTTGAATAATCCAATCTCATCCCCAAACCTTCTCTCATCGACATTTCCCCACGTATCTCTTGGCTCCTGATTTTCATCCGACCTACCCTGCAGCTCCTCTGCGATTTCTAGAGGGGGATCGTCCCTTTCTCCCTACAACCGTCGTCATGTCGTATCCGACTCTTCCAACAAATCTCGCTCCGGCGACGCCGCAGAAACCCCTTCCTGGAGCTTACTTTCAAACCCCAGCTCCAGCTACAGCACGACCTATTCCAGCCAATTCGTCGATACAGCAGACCGAACCTCAGACTCCCATGCCAAAGCTCCCTCCGGCAGCCTCCAAGACCAAAAACCAGACAGTGAGCACCGAGGAACGCGGGGCGAAAACGATCAATAGCAGCTTGCAAAGCGAGTCGCGTTTCCCAGATCTTGACAGCTATCTATCACGTAAGATCGCCTTGCTCAGATTGTTGCAACAAGACTGACCAAAAACAGAGGGCTCTTCGTCCGAATACAACATCTCCGTCTCTCCATCATGGGCACCATTCCAAAAAATCAAAACGTACGACATCCCCGACCAGATCTTTGACCAATACAACCGCGCGCAAGTTTCGACCAGCATGGGTCTGTTTGCCGAGCTGAACCACGCCTGGGTAGCGATTGACAACGCATTGTACATCTGGGATTTCACACACCCCAACCCGCAATTAGTGGGATTCGAGGAACAACCGAACAGCATCAACGCTGTCAAGCTGACCAAACCGCGCCCGGGGGTTTTCTTGCCTGCGATCACTCATCTCCTGGTCATTGCGACGACTGCGGAAATCATTTTGTTAGGAATGGGCCATGAGACCACGCCCAATGGAGGTAAACAGGTCTCTTTGTATCACACCGGGATGTCGGTGGCAGTCCGAGGCCTGGATATCAATGTCTTCGCGGCAACAGAGCCCACTGGACGCATTTTCTTCGGGGGATCGTCTGATACCGATGTGCACGAGGTGACCTACCAACAAGAGGAACGTTGGTTCCAGGGCCGATGCGGTAGAGTCAATCATACCAGCTCTCGTCTATCAGCTTTCAGGCCATCGATGAGTCTGACGAATCTTGCCCAAAGCGCTTCCGAGCACGTTGTGCAAATGGCAATTGATGACAGCCGAAACTTGCTCTACACACTTTCCTCCGCGTCTACAATTCGCGTATTCCACATGGGACCTGAGGGTAGTTTGAACCTCGCAATCACCAAGCGTGCCCTCGATATTTACTCCAATATTGGACACATTATTACCTCCAACGAGACTCTCAATCCCAAAGTCAAGATTGTGGCGATCAGTCCCGTGCCATCTACAGAGGCGTCGCGTTACCATCTTGTTGCAACGACGGCGACCGGTTATCGCATATATCTAAGCGCCACTGGTTCAAACAGCTGGGCGCCCGCGTCGACCAGCACTAGCCCTCCCACGAGCATGCAAGCTTTGCATGTGAAAACACCACCCGTCGATATCTCGCCCGGCGTGAGCGGGGTGGCATCATCTATGCCTCCTGTCTCAACTGTTGGTGCAGTACTACCTTCTGCTGGTCAGATCAACACACTTTCACCCACTCGCCTTGCCGAGCGATACTCCCCTGGCTATTTCCTCTGCTTCACTACCAAGGATGCACAAAAGAAGATGGATACGCTTTTCATCTCGACCCCAGATTCTGGCCGGATTGCTCAGTACCAGGAAAACTCGGTCAGCGGTAAAGCAGCTGAGTCGGCTATGATCCTGGAATTGGGCGGCAAAGCAGAGGATGTCGGACTGGTTTCGGCACCCTCGCCGGTGACCAACGAGTTGGCTGTCCAGTTTGATCATCCAGCTGCCGAGATCGCAATCTTGACAAACGGTGGAGTTCATATCATTCGTCGGCGTCGGCTCGTGGATATCTTTGCCGCCTTGCTTCGTAGCGGTGGCAATCCCCATGAGGGTCTGACCGGAGAGATCCAAAACTTCCTCAGAACATATGGCCGAAGTGAAATGCTGGCAACGGCTCTAGCGGTGGCTTGTGGTCAGGGTATGGAGATTTCCCCCGACCAAAGACTGACCCGAATTACCGACCCAGACGTCCTGGCTGCAGCACGTCAAGCCTTCATTACCCAGGGTGGTCGGGCGCACTTGAATGAGAATGCTATCGCAGACGGCTCAACCTCTGCTCTTGATGCAGTGCAGCCCTCACCTCGACACACAGGTATTGCACTGTACATCTCCCGTTTGTTACGATCTATCTGGAAGGAGAAGATTGCCAAGGTGGGCAATGGACCTAATGGCGCACAAACCGTTTCCGCATCCGTGAGCTCGAGTAAGCTGCAGACTATTCAGCATGATCTCTCCTCATTGGCAGAGTTCTTCAACGTGAACAAGACATTTATCGATGGACTCAGCGGGCCCGATGCCCTTTCCCGGGTAAACAGCAAGCAAGAAGAAGTGGCTCTGCAAGCTGAGCACCGCGCACTACACTCTCTTGTCCGGTTGGTAGTACACACAATCGAAGGCATCTCTTTTGTACTTGTGCTATTTGATGAACGTGTTGATGAAATTGTGGCGACTTTGCCAGCCGACTCAAAAGAGAAGTTCCTCAGCCTCACCTTTGAGGAATTATTTAGCTCCAGCAAGGGTCACGATATTGCCAAGGAGCTTGTGAAGGGCATTGTCAACCGCAACATCGCAAAGGGCTCCAATGTCGAGACCGTGGCTGATGCACTCCGACGAAGATGTGGCAGTTTCTGCAGCATGCAAGACGTTGTGATTTTCAAGGCACAAGAAATGTTGAAGCGCGCCACTGAGGCCGGTGCGAATACAGAGTTGGGCCGCAACTTGCTCAATGAGAGTCTGCATCTTTTCCAGCAGGTGGCAGAACACCTGCCTATGGATTATCTGGTTTCCGCTATTGACAATTTCATTGCCAACCAATTCTTTGCAGGTATGTCGTGTCATTCCCTGCGGTACTGCCGTTTCATACTAATTCGTTCTCCCAGGTGCTATCCAGCTTGCCCTCAATGTCGCTGCTCGATCCGACAAGTCAAATATGGCCTATTCCTGGATTATGGATCAGCGTCCCGAACAGGTGCTTATTCCCCTTTATCCCAATGGACCCGGGCGCCAACTGACGCACACAACTACCCAGGATCCCCGAAAGGAGTACTTCTATTTCCGCAAACAATGTTACGATCTAATCTTCAAGGTGATCCTTGCAGTTGACACCCTCGCTGCATCTGATCCCGGTATCATTGATGGCC
This sequence comes from Penicillium turbatum, assembly GCA_030762825.1. Lineage (NCBI taxonomy): Eukaryota > Fungi > Ascomycota > Eurotiomycetes > Eurotiales > Aspergillaceae > Penicillium > Penicillium turbatum. Next base: position 1,791,823 of record JAUJYX010000003.1, on the reverse strand, counting down.
AACTCACCACCATTGCCAAACGTCAGAACGAGGCTTATGGCGTGATTTCCGATTCGACCGATGAGGTGTTCCTGACGAGTTTGTACGACTGGTACCTCGAGCAAGGCTGGAGCGACCGGTTGCTGCAGACCTCGTCGCCATTTGTGGTCACTTATTTACAGCGCAAATCAAACGATGATCTGGGCCATGCTGATCTACTCTGGCGATATTATTCCCAGTCCCAACGATTCTTCGAGACTGCCCAGGTTCAGTTCCATCTGGCCAATAGCGCTTTCGTGTTGCCATTGAGTCGTCGCATTGAGTACCTTGGTCAAGCCCGTGCTAACGCCTCAATTTTCACACCGGACGTCGGTCGACAGTCAAGGCAGCGACTGCTGCAGGAAATCACAAACCTCATCGACGTGGCCAATATCCAAGATGATCTTCTGCAAAGACTGAAGGATGATGAGCGGATCAGTCCGGAACGGAAGCCTGAGATTCTTCGCGAGGTCGATGGACCAATTCTGGATATTAGTACGGTAAGTTTTGTCGCACATTATGACTTCCTCTGTGAATCAATTTATCTCAAAATACTAACTTCTCCCACCAGTTATTTAACAAATACGCCGACTCTGCCAGTTACCATGATATTTGTCTCCTGATTTTCTACCATGCCGACCACCGCAACGCGGCCGACATCAAGTCAACCTGGCAACATCTGATTGAAAATGTTCATGACGCCACTATTCAGCGTGGCTCACCGCAACCTTACGAAGCGGTGATCGAAAAAGTCCGCAGCCTTGGAAGTCGCCTGCGGATGTCCGAGACTGTTTTCCCCATCCGTGAGCTCGTTCCCATGCTGGAACGGTACGCACTGGAATTCCAACGCAATGTTGGCCCAGCTACCTGGGTAGTTGATCTGTTCCTTGATCTTGGCGTGCCGCACGAGTCGCTGTACGCCGTGCTGGAGACCATGTACTACACCGACGAGGCGCCTTTCCACGGTTCCAACCGGCGATTCATCGCGCATGACCTGCTGTACCTACTAAGTGGGTGGTTCCAGGAGACCGTGCGCCTGGGCGGCATGGTCTTCGGGTCGGATATCGTTGCCGAGCGTGTTTCTGAGATGCTGCTGATCCTGCAGCAGAGCGGTGTTCTCAGCGGGGAACAGCTCGAGATCGCCCATGACTTGCGGTCACGGATCGACGACATCCTGCGTTAATGTGGCGTTCTTTTGCCTGCGGAGGCAATGTGGGGGATGGCCGTTCCGCGCTGCAGATCTACGTGGCGGTGACTATTGGTTTACTTGACATATTCGGACGATCTTTTTTTTTGGGATCATGGTGCGTTTTGGGATGTTTTCTGTTTGTAACTCTAGGCGTGGGGTGGTAATGAAACGAATTCAACAATCCGACATGCAAATCGCTCAAGGCTAGAAGGGAGTTTAGCCCTAAATGTTCAATAGCTTTGCAGTGAAATATTCCAAAGGTTCCTCAGAATAACAAATTTAATTGAAGTTCAATTAGAATGGCATTAAAAATCTATATCCCATCCCGAAACACCGAAATGATCCCGTCTATCACATTATGCAGTCTATTCGAAAACCTCCTCCTCCTCCTCCTCATCCTCGTATACAGGAATAGGTTTCTCACCCAGTGCAATCAGGCGGAAGATATGACGAGCCTTCGCGCCGTAATCATCATCCAAGTAGTCGACAATCGCAGAGTCTAAATTTATTAGCAGGGGTCCTCAATCCCAAGGTCTGATCTCAAAGAGAAAACTCACGAATAGTCGACCGATTATCAAACATTACAATAGTCCTAGGCTGCCAGCGCACGCGTACCTGGAAATCATGACCCGTAACAAGATGATTCATCAGGAAATCCAACACCCACTTGGTTTCGGAATCCTTGAGCCCATGAATGCGGGTAATAAACTCGCCATTCAAGAACATACACTTCTCCCCAGAAACCGGGTGTACACGTATAAGTGGGTGGACCGTATCAACAGGATCTTTCCTGACCAAGCCACCCGTCATACGGGCATGGGCAATCATCTTCGCAGACGAATGAGTAACCTTCAATCCATCCAGGAAAGCTCTGACGGGTGCTGAAAGCCTCTTATAGGCCAAATCTGTCGCGGCGAAGACAGTATCACCGCCGACCTCTGGACCCTGCAGCAGGCCGAGCATGACATACCCCGGAGGCTGGATTTCGTAGCTGACATCCTGGTGCCAAAGGGTAGTTGTCGTGCGCTGCTCGAGGAAGCGGGCGATTTCCTCTTTGTTGCCGTCACGGTGAATGATGTGGAAGGCCGGGTGATCCGTCATGGAGCCTGAGACAGGCTGGTAGTTTGGTTTTCCGAAATGGCGCATGAAGGCTTCTTGTGCATCTGGGCCTGCGTCTATGAGGTCCTGGTCTGGGAAGGCGACGACCTTGCGCTCTGAGATGAGGAGGGCGAGTTCATCTCTTCCGGCGGCGGAGAGAGAGGAGAGCTGGACGTTCTCGACGACTGTTCCTAGGCTTGGCTGGATGTGGTTGACTTTTGCGGAGGGAGGGAGCAGGTTTGGTTTTGACTTGTTTCGAACGCGCAGAGCTGGGTCTTCATAGTCGAAGGGTTGGAGGGGTTCGAACCAGACTGGGTCCCAGGATGGGAGGTATTGGGGGTATTTGGTTGTGATTTTGGATTGCTTGTCTACATTGACGTAGGGGATATTGATATCATAACTAATTGGTTCTTCCTTTTTTGTCTTTGGTTGTTTGGGGCGTTGAACGGGGGTTGAGGATGGCATCTTGTGTGTGTATAGGTAGATATACCAATGCCCAGGAGAAGTGGAGTATGCAATTGATGGATAAGATGGACTAGATGGGAGGAAATAGAAATGGGACTGAGCACTCTTATATATCGTTTTATAGTACACAGTATACCAGAAAAGAAAGAATATATATCATCGATGCATATGATCACACAAGCTAAAACACTAGGTCCTTCCCTTTCATTTCCGAGTGGAAGGCCGAGTGGAAGTGAGATGCGAACAGCGGTCAAGATAAATATTATAAAATATTATAAAAAAAAACAAGGAGTCAATTGAGCCACAGCAATCAAATCCCTAAAAGCTTCCTCTGCCCTCATTCACCATTTAATTCATGGGAAAATCTCCGTTTCCACTACAGTTCCCCCGCTTTTTATCAACCCTTCCAAAGCTTCCACGCTCCGCTTTTCACACCGCTACCTATATCTACATCGTGTCAAGAATCCTTCATCTTATACGTTGTACTAGTGAATAACTCAAAGATAAGGCGCCATGCAGTCCGAATGGGAATTGCATTATCTTCCATGATCTATGCATGCGGAGATTATGATTCGGCCACCTGGGGCCTCGGCGCCAGAAGCCATTTAGGAAGCTCCAGGGAGAAAAAAAAAGGAGACAAGAAAATGGAGAAAACGGAATTCAGAATCAAAGAACGGGAGAAGATTCTATGAGCAAATTCAGGGATTGGCATCTGATCTTGCGGTCTACATAACTTCCCGTGTGGTTCATGCTAGCTGTATAGAGCATAAATAGATTTTTTTTTTTCAATCTTACGGGTCTTTGACCTATCGACTTCGTACAGCAAGGTAGCTAGGAGGTCCCCTGTCGGACCGATGCATGCCTACCTTATCCTGGTGATGTAATTTCAGGCTCTTGAAATGGATGCGGGTTCCTCCCAAGGTCCTTTGTTTACAAGGTCTAACTAACTAACTAACGTACCTACTCCGTACATGTGGATATCTGGACCGGGCCGGCATCGACCCAGTCCCAACAAATGTAGTATCCCAATGTCATCATTTCATCGGGAAGTGACTACTACCCCCCGGGAGCAAAATTGGAGATATCAGGTCACCGAATCCCTCAAAATTGAGAAGCAGCGGTGAGATCAGAACATGTAATGTTGCCCTTTTTCCGTTCAGAGTAAATAATGTGTCGATGGTGTTCCAAAGGGAGGTAAACCCGAGGCTTGGGTACTCGGTAAAGTAACCATGGAACCACGGAACCTAACCTTGGTAACCTAGGTTCCCACTAAGCCTAGCAAGAAAAAGCAATTATCACTATACTCTTTAGTCCCATAGTTTATCTGAGGTTCCAAGAACTGGACTAATAACACATGTCAGCTATAGTTTGTTCTAACTTCGGGTTTCTTTTTCCAGATTGTTCCTTAGTCACCTGATCCACATCTCCCTTTCTTTCCCGTTGACCTCCCTTGTAACACTTATCATTCTTACTTACATACTCCATACACTGGACTTACACTCAAAAACACTATCTCCTTGACCTCCCCCCTTTATATGACTTCATTGCATTGCATATGATCCAGCACAGTCCCCGATCTCGGACCTTTCAAACCCAGGAATCCGGCACAATGGCCATCTGCAGCCGCAAACGCGACGTAGCCTATCTCCTCTTCTTCGTCACCCACATTCCGATTATCTTCCGTATGATTCTCTATCTGTCCCAATTCGCTATCTCCACAAAATCTCCAATGTGATGTACCCTCACATACCCTGCATACTAACCCAAACCCAGTAATCGACACAGTCCCCCTCCAACCAGCCTTCCTCCACACAAACCTCTCCCACCAGCTCCGCGAATTCTACATAACAACCTACCGCGACAAATTCTTCGAAGATCCCGCGCCAACATGGTTCACCGTATTTATCTGGATGGAACTCTTGTACCATGTCCCAGCCTCAATCTGGGCAGTGCGCGGCCTGCTTAAAGGTCAGTACAGTGACAAGGAGATATCTGCTCATGCCCGTGCTCGTCCCGCCCATGCTCGTCCCGCCCATGCTCGTCCCGCCCATGCTCGTGCTCGTACATGTTACGGCCTATGTAATCCCTGTCGAGAATCCCTGCCTCCGATCCAGTCCAGTCCACCCCGAGCCACAACCCCTCCACCTACGAACATCCATGAAACTTCATGCATATTCGATATCAAATGTCAGCAATTGATCTGCGACAATCTGACTACTGCTTTTCTTCCAATGGATGACACAAACCTGGAATGACACCATTATCAACACGAATTTTTGCATCGTTACCCAACTGACAATATTTCAAATTCATCTAGACCACCCCCTCGTACCTGTACACCTCCTGGTCTTCGGCATCCAAGCCTTCATCACCTCTCTCACATGTCTGGTCGACGTGTGGAGCTGGACTGATCGGTCGGTCGCTCAAAAGCAGCAGCTTACTATGTTGTATAGCCCATATGTGGCGCTAGGTATGTATACACACGCGGCAGCAGGCTGTCCACGGTTGCTTATAGAATGTCGCAATTGGCCTGTCCGAGCTGAACGAATACTAACACATTGTAGGTGGCCTAATGGCCCTAGATATGACGTTCCGTCTACGCGAGAAACTGATGCCGAAAAGCAAGCGCGAATAAATTGCCATATAGACACACTCACAGGCACTCTCCATTACTACCTACATAGTAGGAATAGCGAAAGAGCCAAAAAAAAGAAAACAATCTAATGTACTGCGGCCAGCGTTATAATCGTACACATCATTACGTGCTTTGATCAAATCTCGCTAATACAAGTTCCCGTCCCGACCAAAACGCCCAAGAATGTAAATGCAGATAGCGGACTTCATCCTAGATCAAATCAAGAACCCGATCGCATGCTCCAAGTCTCCATGCGCCATATCTAGAGCCCGAATAGCTTCCTCCCGCGAGAATCCTAGCTCGGTTATCTTGGCAATGGAGTCCTGCGGCCACCGTGACGCCGGTGCAGGCCGGATATTGATCCTCGGTTGTGATCCTGACGCACTGGAGGTGGAGGCATTCGTTGGAGGAGCAGTAGCATTAGCACCAGCAGTATTCTCAGCTTTATGCGTAACCGCGCCAGTGCGGGCCCCTACTTCGGCACCATCGGACCCCTTCACCGTAGGCTCAGCCTCGAACTCTTCTGTCAAGTGCTTGGGGATATCGCCCTCGCCGAGGAATGGGACCGCCTGGTCCTGGATGACGAGGGCACCGCGCTGGAGGTCGATACAGGCCTGATGACGCCGGAGCATGTCCAGACCTAGAAGCAAGTCAATCTGCTTGCCTTCCATGACGGTGAAGGAGCAGGGCAGGAACATCTCGCCGATCTTGATCTGGGCGGAGTGAACGCGGCCCAGGATCGGGGCGGTGCCTACACCCTTCGCGATGCCGCCGTAGCGACGGTCAACCAGACGCATTATGTTACACGATGTTGCACACTCGGGGGACATGATGGTCACCTGGGCTCCGGAATCGACGAAGGCGTTTAGACGGTGGCCGTTTACTTCGACGGGGATGTAGAGCATTGTCACGCGACCGAAAGCTATAGAAGCAATTGGTTAGTTTCTTGACTCAGATCAATTCAGCAGCCTAGCCGGCGATACAATGACGTAGAAACGTACACTCCGGGTGGTGCTCCATGGCATTGTGTAGATTCTCCGTAACAGCATTCTGGCGAATAATTTCCTCGATTTCCTTCTGGTTATCGGGGTTAAAGGGATCGGCATTGAGCATTGCAATACGAGCTTCCTTCTGCGCCTCCTGCTGCGCCTCACGCTGCTGCTGCCTGATCAGGACCTCGCGGAAGCGCTGAGCATCATCCGCAGCGTCAGACAGCTCCGGGTTCTGTCTGCGGACGGCCTCACGCACGCGGGGGTCGCCCAGAATGTGTAGACGGATAGTTTCGGGGTCCGGCATGCCGGGGCGGGGTTGGGTGTTTTGTCTGGGGGTGAGGGGACTGGAAGCGGCGGGGCGGGCAGCTGGAGGTTGAGGGGCGCGGAGGGTGACGTGCACGCCGAGCATGTCGCCTTCGGTGATGCCGACTTGGTCAAGGGTTTGGGAGGGGTTTTGGAGGAGGTGATTATTATAGACAAGCTGCTGGGCTTCCGGTGGAATGGCAGTTTCACTTTCAACAATGGCCTTCAGAAGCTCGATTGACATATCGCCGCCCACTTCCAGGTTGATGATGTCGGAGTCCGCCTGCTCGGGGCGGATGACGCTGACGGTGATACGCATGGTATCGGGCGGAGGGGGAGTATCTGCTTGAAAGGGAATAGAAAAGCAACTATTTCTAAAAGAGAGAAAGAAGCCGAGCACAGTAGAAGAGGATAAAAGTGTGAGAGAAGCCGAGAGAAGTAAAGAGAGAGAAGATTAATAAAGCGGGAAGGGAACACCTGACTTAGTAGGGAAGAGCTCCCTTACATCCACTTCTCTATCTCATTTTCTCTCCCTCTTTTACAAGTGGAATAGACTTTCCTTTTGGCTTTAGTGCTGCAGCTAACTTGTCTCGTACATCCATGATCATCTCCCAGCTATTGCATATGCGCATTGAGCCCCGCGCTGAGCCGTTTAGCTCCTCCACTAAGGACCCCATGGCCCCCAACGGCTGACGGGGTACTTATCCGCGGCAACAGGGGACTAAGAGCCTCGAATGGAGAGAAAGGAATCAGATAGAAACATCAAGGCTCTACCATCTTGACCCTATTATTCTCGCATCGACAGTCATGTCTGAAACAATGGCCGGGCTTAAATTGCACCAATGACTCCATCACCTCGCACGTTGCCAACCTACTATAGCGGGGCTCCTCTAGCCCGCGGCCCCGTCCGAGAGAGCCCCGTGGCTGGACCGGTGATTTCAAAAGTACGGCAGGTTGGTTCGAATCCGGTGTCCTACACCAGCCCTAGACCAGTCGCAAACTAGCCAGACCCAAGCAAGATGATGTCGCAATGATTCTCACGAACTGGTAAGTCATACAGTCAGGGACCCCGCACTGGTCGACGAAGTCGCGCAGGGTACTATGATCATGCTTGAGCCAGGCGCAGGTCAGTCATATCGGTAGCGGCAATGCATGTATGGATGCATTGCGCCGACAGTGACGCACGGATCGGCCAAGGTATGAGTGTATGAATCTCTCGATCCCAACACAAGACACATGTAGACATGTCGAATAACTCCGTCGTGGCGCTCAGAACAGCGCCCCCCCACCCTTCAAAATCATTTCTCCGAAGGGCAGTCTACACCACATCCAAGAGCTGCTGACAGTCAGACGTTCAGAAGGAATGAGGAGTAGCAGCCGTTCTTCCGGTTTGATACGGTAGTTCCCGACTATAAAGTAGGCAACTGTTTTGTAGATGGCCGTTTCTAGAGTCGTGCATTAGTGCTCATGTTTCAGATTGGCTCCCGTCTTATCCTCAACGTCGGTGGATCAGGCATCGTGCCACTTCGGGGATTTTTTAGAAGGCGAGGGCGTTTCGATGAGAACTTACTTTCTTGTGCTCTGTAGACTTTTACCTTTGCCATATTATGCTATACAACGCTGGCTAAGGATACTTGCAAGGAAAGAATGAAAGGTAGCCTTTGATGTCATATCATAATTCATAAAATCGTCTTACCAGTATCTAAAACTAGAACTAGCATTCAGGTTCTGGGCCGAAGAAACCACAGACCAAAAGAAAAAAAAAAAAAGATGAAAGCATACCCAAAACTCCGTCCCTCCAGTGCTAGCGGGCAGCAATGCTCGGGAAAAAACGCGGACCAGCATATCCATGTGCGATGATACTCTCAATATCGATATTGCCATCAGCCCGTGGGCTCCACAGCTTGATGAGAATGAATCGACCAGATCTAGAGAGGTTAGTATTCCATTCTACACAACTAATGACCATCAACCTACGGTGGTGGATCGAATTTGATGGTGACCATGCTCTTCTCTCGCTCGATAAAGAAACGGGCATGTGGCATAAGGACTTCTGCAGTCGACTGAGAAGGTTCGGGCGGAGGCACGAAGCTCCGACCACGACGCCAGCTCGGGCTAACGTGGCCAATATCCATGCTGATATGGCTAAGCGCTTCCAACCGTTGCGATTCATATTCGAAACGTCGGTAAAGTCTGTTTGAAGGGTCTTCCTCATCGGTAGGGGTCTCATCGGTATCTGACGGAGGATCTTCTGTCTGTTCAGCCTGGGTGCTTTCGAGCAACGCAGCCCGCCAGTCTTCATCGTCACCAGAATCTTCATTGTTCTCGTCGTACTCGGTAGTGATGCGAAATTGCGCCTGTGGGTCTTCAGAAGTATGCGGAACCGAAGCCGAATTTGGGCCCATGAGGACTGTGCGTTCGAGATTTTGGAGAGGCGGTCGATACCCGCTCAGGTACTCTTGAGATGGCTGCATACCACTGCGGCGAGGGGCCCGACGGCGATATGGGCCGCCATGGGAGTATTGGATCTGGGATTCGGTAGTGCGGGTAAGCAGTTCATCAGATGTCATGGCGACGAAGACCATGCCTTCTTGGATACTGGCTCTATTAGCCAAAAACACATTGGTCGGCATATTCGGTACGTACGGAGCATCGAACCCGCATTGAGGGGCTTTGATAACGATCTTCTTCAAACAGAACGGGGCTTCGCCTTGATGAGCAAGGAGAATGTTGCAGCGGTCTTCTTTGGTAGAGTAAACGCTCGTAGTGTTATCCAAGACGTTCTCGACGCGTGAACACGCGCTACCAGGATCGTAACTCCCTCCGTCACAGCTAGCGATCTTCATACGCAGTATTCCTGGCACTACTTGTCCATAATGCCCATAGTTGAATCCTCGGAATTCTTCGCGGTTATCGTCGATGTCCAGCTTTCGACGCTTCATTCGTCCTTGGCCATCACGACCCGACTGGCCCGACTGTCCGGAGGGAGGCATGAGTGACGGTGACCTGGATGAAGGTCCGTCTGAGCTCGGGTGTCTGTATGTCTGCCAGGGTAAACGATTTCGAATCGAGTGGGACTCTGATGACCTTGGACTCCGAGCCTGTTCCGGGTCGAGCCAAATGCTCCGAAATTGTCCTGTGGGACCGAACGTCCGGATCTCAAGTTGTTGAGTCTCAGTATCGGCAATGGTCCGGGGTTGGTCAAAGTCGGTACGATCGAAAAGAGCTCGGTCCAAAGAATTTTCAAGAGCCTCTTGATTCAGGGTTTCCAGAGCACGGGTTGCGCTGTAGGCGTTATAGGCTCCGGAGCGATTTCGCTCCGATATGAGATTGCGGAGATGCTGGAGATGGAGGACGTTCGGGCGTTCGTTGGATCCGTTAGGACGGGGAACACGGCGAGAGGAAGAGGAAGAAGCACGGGGGTAATCGTAGTTCCCTGACTAAAATGAGGTGTAAGACACCAGTCAGACGCATACAACATAGGAGCCATGAGAGACATACCATAATTCAGGTTGGTGGGTCCCGCTTGAAGGTGGAGTTGCCTGTGTCGGTGTTGGGGATACTACCTGTGTATGTAGAGGAGATCGTCCATACGACCCGGCAAAAGGAAAAGCAACTCGAAAAGAGTCACTGGGTAGGAATAAGGCAACAATCTGGAGACTTGCATGCAACCTTGGATCCTCGTCAGTTGTCCGTTGATAACACGTGATGATCGATTAGATCATCGGAGGTGGAGCGGGAGGTCTTTGACTTTATTGTTCGTGTGTGTGTGTGTGTGAGAGAGAGAGAGAGAGAGAGAGAAAGAGAGGAGAAGAGAGAAGAGCAGAAAATATTTTCAGCTGGGTATCTACAAGGGACGCGGATCTTTGTAGTTGATTGTATTGAATAGGAAAGACCATCTGAAATACACCACGGTAAAAGTAGCTACACGCCGGTTGAAGCTTCCCTTTTATCACTTCCAGGGTTCTTTCCTTTTTTGGGGTGTTGACATAATCATTATTGACGGAACCACCTGATCTGAGGAAGTCACAGAATATACGATGGACCTGGTCGTACCTACCCCTTAAACTACCTACATGTACTTCCAAACACCTCATATAACAGAACACTCTCCTTTGAGACTTCATTCAAATGGAGTACAGTACCCGTCAACAGGTTCCACACACGTGTACTGGAACCGACTACACTGTCCTTTTTGGAGGTAAAGACACATGGCCTGCCATCTGGTAGTGCAGGCTGCAACTGAGAAAGAGGACAAAGTTGCCCTGGAGTAGGCCGTAGAGTACGGTACGTACTTGTTCTATGCATTTTCTGGAGCCATGGTCCATTGTAGCAGATGCTGACTGGAGGTGCTATAGGTAGACCTCTGGCTTGAGACGGATGTCTGGGAAAAACAATCCAGCATGATGCCAACATCATGCAGTTGTTTCAACTCTTCGAAGACCTCGGTAGATGGATGATAGCTCGAGCCGGCAGAAGTCTCCCGCTCTGGCCTCTAGAAAGACCCAGTCCCAGACCGGGAGAGGACTATCACATCTAGCCATGCCAATTTTCACTTTATCTCCTACCCTATTCAATCCGCAACTATCACCCCACCTAGCTAATATAGCAGCTAGCGACACCGAATCGGATATCGAGATGACTCCCGCGACTCTAGTCAAGGAGACTCCGGTCAAGGCGAAGAGTCAGAGACGGCAACATCTCAAGGACCGGAAGGCAACTAGGAAGTGAAGGAGTTGGAGGAGACAAACAGAGGGACGATTTGGCATCGCGTCCGACCAAATCAGATGCACCCGCACTCTTACTTTTAAAAGAGGCATCTCGCTCTCTCTCTCTCTCTCTCTCTCTCTCTCCAGCCTCGTCGCACTAACGGCAATGACCTGCCGCATGAGGATGGAGGGACGCGCAAAGCTAATGTGGCAAATATCCTCACTGGTTCAAAATCCACCGGTGGTGAGGATTCGGAGTGTTTTTCTACCACACGGCGGACGATCGGCAACCCACGACGTCTGAAGAAGACACATCGTCATTCAAGGAGGCATCCACTCCCGACGACGGCGACGATGAGCCAACGGCAGTCCTCAGCCGAATTGACAAACCCAGCCGAAGTGACGAGCAAGCGTCACTAGCTGACGCGCGAGCCCACGCTGTTCAAGTGATCAATTTTGCCGCCGAGCCAGCCACTGGGACAGGGCGAGACTACCGTTTGTGGTCACACGCAGTGGTGCAAGCCAAATTAGAACTTGACCGCTCGTCCATCCCTATTGTCTACGACACTGGGTGTTCCATGGCGCTGATCGACCGCACGGTTATCGCGAATGAAATCGCTGACCCTTTCTTGTCATTTACCCAATTTCAAAGCTCGCTGAAAAGCAGCAGACGCACTCGGCTGTTGATCTCTTTCGTTCTTAGCGTACTCGAATAGCTTCGCGTCTTCGCTCCTTCTTTCACCCAACCCCCCGACATCAAGCGCCTAGATCGGCCAATCAAGGTGCGTGGTATCGCCATTCGCCGTTACCCAACGTCAGAATACATCGTGGTCAATGTATATCTCACAGGGACCCCTATGTTGAGGTCTTGATACGCTCAACTTTTTGCGCGTTATTCTGTTTCCAGCTCCATGATTGATTCTTCTATTTTCTTTTCCCTTTTACTTTGCCGAGTATAGTATCATTCAAGAACAACTCTCAAGATACTGGAAAAGCTTTGGGCTGGGAGCTCGTCTGTGAGCTCTTTTTGCCAGCCTCAACGGCATTGGCCTCTATTATCCTATCCCTTTGACTGGTATCAATCCCAAGAGTCCACGGATGAAATCAGAAATGATCCTTCTCAAATGGCTAAGAGGGCAATCTCAAAGGAGAACAGTGTTCATTGCGAGGTCAGATTGCTTGTTTCGATCGAAAAACACCAGACGACACCGGGAAGCCCAAAAGCATTCACCTACATTGGTGTCTCCAAACTGTCATGCCACGGGTACCACCCTTGATCTGCTGCTTATTTGGAGCTTGTCATGACACTGCTCATTGCACATTCCTTTAACTTAACCATGAACAATATTATAATATGTAGTAGTTTCTACGAGAAATTCCATCCTAAATCGAAGTTTTAGGTGTGCTATGTCTTTTCAAGTGGTTTACTAAGATTATATACTTCTTTGTCTCCACGGCCCCACACAGTAGCTCCCAGGTCACCTGACACCGTTTAAACCTGGGCATCTGCGATCTGCGATCTGCAACGACGTCAGCTTCATATATGTGCTTCATCTGATACCATTGCGAAAAGTCCATTGAACGGCTTCAACGATCCTTAGCTTTTGACACCTCACAAGTTGAAACGAGTGGGCGTGGGCAAGATCCAAACTGCCAAGCTCGCAAGATCGAACTCTCTTAAGGTTACTTCAACCTCAACCAACCACCATGGCCGATCTACAGGACAACGCGCAGTCAATCAGCGCTGGTATGACTCATGCAAAGCCTTCGAGTTGAACCCAAACTAATCTCGCCAGATGAAATTGCTCTCTACGACCGACAGATCCGACTGTGGGGAGTCCATGCACAGGAAAAGTAAGCAGAACCATGTAGCTCTCAAACAACCACATATCCTAATAACAACCAGAATCCGATCCGCGGACATTCTCCTCATCACCGTCAAAGCTCTCGCCAATGAAGTGGCCAAAAACCTCGTTTTGGCAGGCATTGGTTCGCTCACCATCATCGACCACCAAGATGTCACCGAGGAGGACCTGGGCGCACAGTTCTTCGTCGCCGAAGGACAGAGCGAGCAGGATGTGATTGGGAAGAACGTGAGTCAAATTGGAAACCGGAACATCCACTACCACCCACAGCGCAATCTCCTAACAACCCACTTTCTGCAGCGCGCGCAAGTCGCAGGACCCCAAATTCGCAAGATGAACCCCCGCGTCAAGCTCCACATCGACGACTCCGACGTGAAAACCAAAGAGCCCGAATTCTTCGCGCAATTCGACATCACCATCGCGACAGAACTAGACTTCCTCACAAACACAACCATCAACGCCGCCTGCCGACTAGCCAACAAACCCTTCTATGCGGCCGGTCTCCACGGCTTCTACGGCTACGCCTTCGCCGATCTCATCAGCCACGACTTCGTGATCGAGCGCAGCAAATCCAACATGACAACCGCAACACAAGAAACCCCAACCCGCAGCGTCATCGACATAACCACGAAGGAAGAACAAAGCAAAACTAAAGAACCCAACAAAGTCATCGAGCTAGTCACCAAGCGGGAGGTCTACTCCCCGCTCCTCCTAGCAAACACCTCCCCCCTCCCAGAAGACTACACCCGACTCCCCCGTCGCCGAAAACAGGTAACCCCACTCCTAAGCTGCCTGCGCGCGCTCTGGGAATTCGAGAAACTACTCGGTCGTCGACCGACATTCACGCACGAAGACCTGGAGCTATTCACCAAGCTATCGCGCGATCGACACCAGGAACTGAAGTTGGAGCCGCTAACGCTGGACTCTGTGTTTCTGCGGACATTCCTGCAGAATCTGGGCAGCGAACTGAGTCCCGTTGCGGCGTTCTTGGGCGGTGCTCTGGCGCAGGATATGATCAACGTGCTTTCGGCTAGGGAGCAGCCGCTGCAGAATATGCTGTTGTTCGATGGGGAGAAGAGTATAGGCCCTATCTATCCTCTTCATCCTTTTTTCCCTGATGTCGGTGGGGTGGAGTTGGCTGCTGTGCCGCCGGTTAGGAACCCTGTTACTGTTCCTCTTACTGAGATGGGTCAATAGGGGAAGAGTGGGCGACGATGAATGGAAAAGTGGAACAGAGGCATTCATGGAATGGGGGGTTCTCTTTTTGCACATCATTACGAATCTCATTGGTTTCGATTTACTGAAACAGATCCGGAGGTAGATCTGTATCTCAGCATGTACGATGGCAGAACACAATTAGTGGACGGACAAAGCAATCTTGATATTTCATATCCATACACATGTATCATTTTTCGCACACAAAACGGGGACGTATGTGCAAACTTGGTTCGATATAATAACGGCTATCTAATATCAAAACCAATGAAAACCAATGCGACCCAAGCCCAAACCTCCAACCAAGACGCCATTTAACAAAATGTGACATGATGCACGATATACCCGCAAAAAAGAGATAACAATTCGTATCAATGGCTCAGTGACGACCCTCGTCTTTTCCAAGTTCTTCATCGCTGTTCTTGCGTGGTCCCATGGAAGGACCCTCTTCATCATCGGAGATCAAGCCGTGTAGCTCGAAGGCCTCGGCATCTTGAATCTGCTGGGAGTTCGAGCGCGCACGGCCGTTGACGTTCCCATTGAGGTTGGAGTATACGGGGCCGTCCTGAGTGGTGGACTCGGAGTTTGGCCAGGCGTGGACGGCGTAGATGTGGAGGAGGACGTTGACGACTGGAAGACTAAGATTAATAATTTTTTTCAGGAAATAGTTGGAACCAGGAAGTATCTTACATAGGAAGACGAGGAAAGCAATGCTGTAGAGGATCAAGACGTAGGCCACGTGGGTGACGCCTGTGTTGTGCAACATGAGCATCTGCTCCTCGGTGGCGCCCATGAAGAGGAAGCCGGAGGCAAAGAGCAACTGTGAAAGGTCAGTATTTCACATATTTACCATAGACAGGACAGAAAACATACGAATGGAGTCAGGTACTGGAAGCTGTTCGGCTCAGAGAGAGCAGGCTTATCCTTGAGCACGAACGAGATCTCGATGATGCGCACCAAACCAGCAGCCATCAAAGTATACCCGAAGATGGAGTGGATCATAGTACTAATCATCAATGTCTGCGGATGAGCCGACATAGCATATCCAGTCATCAAGATGACGAGGGCGGGAATAAGGTTGCGCTTAGGACGGCCGCTCCGGCTGCGACTGAGCCACATACCGAGCAGACCAGCGCACCACCAGACAATACCCATAGTAGTGTGCTGCAGATCATTGTGCACCCACGGCGTACCCCATCGGTGCTCCGTGAAAGTATTGACACAGCCCCAAGCAGCGATAATGAGCGAGTCGAAGAACTCCTGGCTACGGCCAGTGCGACGCAACCAGTACTGACCGACCAGCAAGAGAATAGTCAGACAAATACCATAACCGATGAAAGCAGAGCCCATGATGAAATGCGCCAGACACTGTCCGAGGTGATCACCACGACAGAAGCCAAGCGAGGCGATTCCGCCGAACAGCATCTGCGCCCAGCTGACAACGGGCATGATCTTGCCGACGATGCCGTGGGCTAAGACGAAGATCCATCGGATACGCGCCTGGCCCGCCTTCACCAGGTGCAGCTTGAGGTAGACGCCGAGCACGATTTGCGCGACCAGCATTAGCATCAGCCAGTTTGCGAAAGAGGCATGCAGGTTCTTGTCGAATTGGCGGCCTTTGTGGGCGTGGCCGAGAAAGTAGGCGAGCACAGCGATGACAGTGCCGACGGTTTGAACGGGGACGTGCCAGCGGGAGCGGGTGATCTGTATTTCATGTTAGTGATGCAGAGACGGGAATTGAAGCATAAGCAGCGGAGGAGTGTGGGGAAACGGATAAGGAATTGAATTCAAGTAGCACATACTCCGAGGACCATTCCCGTCGGGAAGATAATACCAAAAGCGAGACCCATGAGAATCATATGAGTCCATAATGTCGAGTCCTGGGAACATTGTCAGCCTTTGTTCTAAAGTGAATCGCGCAAGACAACGTACAATAGGATCTTTGGAGACCGATTCGCCCTGGGGGACATTCTCATGGCCGCCATGGGCGAGAGCCGAAGCGACCAGTAGCAACAACGTCCATAAGGACCCTTGACGAAGAAGCGCCATGATGTGCTTGTTTGGAGATGAGGGTTGGAAGGGAGAAAAGAACAGATGCGGGTAACAGGTAGCCCAATCCGGAGCATCCGATTATGCGGGACAACGCGTGGGCCGGTGGAGTCAGAAGAACAGGAAATAGATGCTTGGCTGATTTTGATGATTCTTTCCCATTTATTCGACTTGCAAGAGGTCAAAAAATAGCAGAAAAACAGTAACCCTCAGGAACCTGGGGATCTTTGAAAGAGGGATTGAACTCGATTATTCAGCGTGGATTGTGATTGGCTGATAGTATACTATGGATGGCATAGTAGAAAAGGCACAGAACATTGAGCTTGCTGTCTCTCTTGCATTTCTCTTGCATTTCACGTATCACAGATATTGGCATATGCACTTGAGAACTGCACTCTAAATCATGGACAACACCAAGGAAGCCAATACCCACAAAGAGAAGAAAATAGTACGACCCCAGCACCGCTATCCATCGCATGTAAATTACTAACACTCGATACAGTCTGCTCTGCGCGCTTCAATCACGAGCCTGGAAGCTATGCGCGCTGAGCTCGAAGCCGAGCTAGCTTCCATTACTCCCAAGCTCAAGTAAATACCTCTATTCCCCGAAAGCACGCACGCAGACCTAAAAATAAGCACACGGGAACTTTGCATTTCTAATCACCACCTATTCCAGAGATGATCCCAATGCCACAGTGGAGCGCCATATCCGACTCCTGCATGATTACAATGAGATCAAGGATGTTGGACAGGGGCTGATGGGGCTTATCGCTGATGCGAGGGGGGTTAGGCAGGTTGATGTGGAGAAGGAATTTGGGGTTGGTGATCAGGATTGAAGGGCTACGAGGATATCAACGAAGTGCAATTATCGAAAGTAATGGAGTCTGGAGAAGGTATTGGCGTTGAATTGAGATTCATTGTATTCATCTAGTCCTAAGTGTTTGATGCAAATCTTTTTTTTTTTTTTTTTCGTTTCTCTTCATAAGAGAGATAGCACAACAGTATCTTCCGGGTTTCCCAGTAGCTTGCTATCCAAGTCAAATAGTCTATCACAAGAAGAATAAAGCAAGAAGAGTGAAGAGAGGAGGAGATACAAGGGAGAGGAGGGGTGTGGATAGGATCAGGAGGTGAGACCTGGAAGAATGTAGGAGGATAAAGAAAGGAGTCGAAAGGGTTGGTGTATGAGAGTGAAGACAGGCGGTAAAGGGGTATGATACACGCAGGAAAGCAAAGATAGCAAACAATTAATGGGTCTTGCCAAGAGACTGAAGGTTGACGAGCTCGAAATAACGGCCCTTGTTGCGCAACAGCTCGGCGTGGGTACCGCTCTCGACGATTTGGCCTTGATCGAAGACGTAGATGATGTCGGCCTTCTGAATGGTGCTAAGACGGTGAGCCACAGCGATGGTGGTACGACCGCGCGCGGCAGCATCCAAAGCAGCCTGGACGACCTTCTCGGACTCTGAGTCGAGGGCCGAGGTGGCTTCGTCCAGGAGCAAGATCTTGGGGTTGCGGAGGAGGGCACGGGCGATAGCGACACGCTGCTTTTGGCCACCAGACAACATGCCTCCCTTGTTACCGACAACGGTGTTGAAGCCATCGGGGAGAGACATGATGAAGTCGTAAATGTTGGCGTCATGGCAGGCCTTGATGAGCTCTTCTTCAGTAGGGTCCTCGTTGGCGCTACCGAGCAAGATATTCTCTTTGATGGTACCCTGGTACAGAGTCGGCTCCTGGCTGACCAGCGCCAGGTGGTTGCGGTAGGAGTTGACATTGAGGTCGGCGATGTTCTTGTCATCCACGTAGACGCCACCGGAGAGGGCATCATAAAACCGCTCGAGAAGGGCAATGGTGGTACTCTTGCCACATCCACTAGGTCCGACCAAAGCAACGTACTGACCGGGCTTAACGGTGAGATTGAGGCCGCGGAGCACGGGCTGCTCGGGTCGGGTGGGATAGCGGAAGTGCACATCCTTGAACTCAATAGTTCCAGTGCAGAGCTCCATGTTCTCTCCCTCTTCGGACCATGTGTCGATAGTGGGCCGGCGTTCGAAGAGCTTGAGGAACTCGGCAGCGGCATTCTTGGCTTTGCCCATGTCCGGCGAGAAGGAGAACACAGTTCCAGCAGACTGAGCACCAAACAAGATTTCACTGAAGCACACGAAGAAGCGGAACGTGTCGTATTCGTGATGGCCAAGCAGGGTTCCACCGTACCAGAAGCCGAGAGCAACGCAGAAGAAGACCAATGCCTGGGAAGCAGCGTACAAGGACGAGGACTTGATGACCGAGATCAAGCTGGCGCGGCCCTGTTGGTCGAGTTGGCCATGGTAAATTGACCAAACGTCGGTCTCACGAGTAAGCGAAGCGACAGTGCGGATGGCAGATGTAGCCTCGCAGGCGTAGCTGGCAGATCCCTCATAAGCAACCTTGGAGCGTGCCTGGAATGCAGCAAGCATGTAGAAGCGGTAGAAGCCGCATCCTAGAAGGACCGGAACAACAGAGATGCAAACAAGGGCAAGCTTCCAGCCGAAAGAAAGGGAGATGACAATTGCAGCAATGAGAGTAGTCGAAGTCATGAGAATTGTTCCGAGGACCTGGCCACTAATACCAGACAAGTGCTTGGTCTCAGTCGAGAGAAAAGAAGTCAAAGCGCCGGTGCTGTTCTCCTCACGATCAAAGAAGTTGATATCCTGGCGGAGCATGACTCGGAAAGCCTTGCTGCGAGCCTTGCGGATCAACCGCTCGGAGCTGAACGCGAAGGCGATACCGTGGACCGAGAAAGTGATGATCTGAACAATTCCAACAATGAAGAACATCAAAGACCAAAAGTTGGCATCCGATCTCAGCTTGTCGTACTGGGATTTGGGCAAAGATAGTGCGCTGATGGCCTTGGCGTACAAGAAAGCTTGAGTAGGCTGGCCGCAACCGGCGAGAACGGAGAAGCAAAGACCGACGATCATGTACAACCGTTCTTCTTTGTTGAAAGAGGCGATAAACTTGATGAGCGTCCAAAGCGAGTACTTGTTGCCACCTTCACTAATCCTCTTCGCGAGGACCAGACTGGAGACAGACTTGCGAGAATCCTGGCGCCGCATGTCGTCCGCGAACGCTTCAGCCTCCTTGTCAAGGGTTGAACCACTAGCCAGAGACTTGACTCGTGCGATGTGAGATTTAGCCACATCCTCGATGCCAGCTTCGGTCTCGTCCTCGTCCAAGGCATCAGCGTCCTTCTCTTCGTTGATGCGCTGAGCCTCGACGAGCTTGAAGTAAGGACCGTCATGTTCAGTCAAATCGTCGTGACTACCTTGCTCGACAATGGCTCCGTTGACAAAGACAACAATGTTGTGCGCAGTCTTGATGGTTGATAGACGATGAGCAATGACAATGGTAGTACGACCTTCGGCAGCACGGTCAAGCGCTGCCTGGACGACACCCTCAGACTTGGTATCCAGGGCTGAAGTGGCTTCATCCAGTAGCAAAATCTTGGGGTCGCTGACGATAGCACGAGCGATGGCAATGCGCTGCTTCTGGCCTCCAGACAGCAAGAAGCCACGCTGGCCGACATTTGTGTCATATCCTTCGGGGAGAGCGCTGACGAACTCGTGAGCATTAGCCACCTTGGCAGCGTTCTCGATGAGCTCCTTGATCTTGTCCTCAGATTGGTGTTCAAAGCGTGTTCCAATTAGACCGTGGCGGATGTTGTGGTAGATGGTTGTGCCAAAAAGAATAGGCTCCTGGCTGACCAGCGAGATCTGCTGGCGTAGCCATCGCAGGTTGAGAGTCTGAATGTCATGTCCGTCCAAAAAGACCTGGCCGCCAACGGGGAGATAGAAGCGCTCGACCAGACCGACCACGGTACTCTTGCCGGAACCAGAAGGGCCGACCAACGCGGTGGTCTTACCGGCAGGCAACGCGAGTGAAACGTCCTGCATGACTGTAACTTCGGGACGTGAGGGGTAGATGTGTTTAACGTTACGGAATTCGATGTGACCCTCGACGTGGTCAAGAATGATGCCTTCATCCGAGGTGGGGTCTAGTGGAGATTGACGGTCGATCGTCGCAAAGATCTTGGTGGCAGCGGCCACAGCGCTGGTGAAAGCCTGGGCGTTCGGGCTGACATTGCCCAGACTGAAAGATCCAATGAGAATAGCCATCAGAATGGTCAGAACATGTCCAACATCAACCTTTCCTTCCACCAAGAATCGGGAACCCATCCAAAATCCGAGTCCATAGTTCATGAACATGAGGCCAAACATGAAACCAACCATTACAGCAAGGCACATTTGCAGGCGCATGCCCCAGCGTTCTGCGCGGCGCAAGTGCGCCTCGTACTGCTTGGCGAGCTTGTCTTGAGTGCCGAAGGCCGTCGCATTGCGGACGGAGCTGATGACTTCCTCCGCCACCGTGCCGCCAGCACCAGCACTTTCCAGAGAAAGCTTGCTGTATTTGATGATGGCTTGGGAGCCACCACCCATGATCAAGACCAAGGCGACCATAGTCGACGTACAGATACCAGCCAGAGGGGCATACTTGATGTAGGCAACCACAAAGGCAGTCACGAACGTGGCAAGGGCGGTCAAGGTCAAGGCGACCTTTTCAGAGACACCGTCTTGGATGAGGTTGGTGTCGGCGGTGATACGGGTGGTCACTTCACCTGCACCGAGCTTGTCGAAGTAGGCGATGTTCTGGCGCAAGATAGCTTCCAGATAGTGCTCTCGGATCTTCTGGGTAACATGTTCTCCGGTGTAGATGAAGCCAACGGTGCTGATGTAGACTGTAACAAACTCTCCGATGCCGAGGTAGACAAAGTACAAGACATTCTTGGTCAATTGATCGTAAAATTCGCTGTAAGGGATGGTTCGAAGCATGATTTGTTGGAAAGCTGTCGCCAGTGAACCGAAGAGAATGGTGAAAAGTGGCAACGCAGCACCGGCGGCGATTGCACACAGTGCGCTGACCACAATGATGAGGATATCCATGGTTGAGGCATATCGATAGAGACCGAAGAAGGAGATACTGACAGTAGGCGCATCTAACTGGCGCTTGAGAATCTCCTTCTCGTGTGGGGGCAGATGGGAATAGAGCGCCTCTTCCTCTGTTGAGACTGTAGTGCTCTCATGTTCGTTCCTTGTCGATGTGGAAGCGGAGTCGGAAGAATCGCGCTTGTCGACAGGTTTCTCGGCGAGCTTCTCACTCCGTTGAGGGTCCTCCACGACCTTCTCAACGGCCGACACACCCTCCTCGGGCTGTTGCATGTTAAATAATCGCTGAATCCTGTATTCGGGGCTCTATTCCATGAAGGTTGATGTCGAAATAGATTAAGTATAATCGAAGGTGGGGACCGGTGGAGGTTAAGGGAAGAGATAAGAGATATCTGGAACCTTGAAAGCCCAAGGGTTCTGGTAAGGGTTCAAAGGGGAAAGAAACCCCAAAAGGGCAAGAATAGATTAAAAGTAATGATTATCAAGGGGAAGAAAGGGATGGGAGATCTTGTTAAATGTTTCGTGTGTTCGTTTGGGGGGGTTCTCTCTTATTTCATTCGTATACTTTTTACGACTTAGCTTCTTTATTTTTTTTCGTCCGGTGGGTCGGAACGTCGGCCTCCGACCTTCTTTATGCAAGACAATTTACCGGTTTGGAAATCGCCTCACAAGGATCTTGATATTGGGTTTCAAAGTACTCTTCGTATATAGGCATCTCTATTGTCCGTATAATGATGACACGCAAATGCTCAGATATACATTCTTCCTACATTCTTTGTGCAGGGGGTTATGCCAGGGCAACCCCTCGGACACGCCCCCCTTTCGGGGAATTACCCTAGAACGCGAGACGGACAGCCACGAAACGTTTGAGATTGCTTCTCCACGGTTGAGGCTGGGCGGTATGAGCGGCGCATCTATGTGTGTGGTAAACTACAATAGTAGTATAGGTTTGTACAATAACGTTATAGTACGTGGACCTTACACGCGGGCACCCAAACTAGAAAAGCTTCGACTAATGATGACGCAAAATACGGGAACGAATACGACAGAGTGGATTGGACTCACTGACTCATTAGGTATAAGTCATATTGGAAGTTGACCTTTTCCGCCTCTTTCGTCCGAACCCTCAACCAAGTTCCAAATTATTATCCGTGGATACATGAACTGCATATGTTGGATCATGTTGGATCATGCTGGATCATGCTGGATCCAACATATGATTTCCAATCGGTAGAATCCAAAAACATGAATTGTAGGTTTACAATGTCAACGCAGGATATGCGATTCACCAGTCGCATTGCGCCGATTAGGGGGGGTTGTCCGGGGTGGGACCCACGATCTGGACCTTTTGCCCGTGCGTATACTTTTTTTTATGCTGTCGGCAACTTTCGTCTCCGATCTCCGTGCCTTTAAGCTCCATGGATCTTGGGAGCCTAAAGCCTGGGCTACATGTAAGTGATGCGACATCGAACGGAGTAGATAGCCTTCTCTTCTTTCTTCAACATAAATCTGAGTCAGATTCTCATTTGACCGGCTATAAAGGGGCTATACAGCCAGGTCAACGGCCAAAAGTTTTGTCTACAAGGCCGGCTACAGCAACCGCTAAGGCGGCCCCCCTTTCGGGCTCCCGATTAGGATAGCTCTTCATCAGAAGCTAGGAAGCCCCTATTTTTAGAGTAACAAATCGATATTATCCCAAAGAGCAAAGATGTCCTCTTCTGAGATCCTGCCTTTCACCGAGGAGATATCTTCCATGCTGCAGATAGAGCGTAATACCTAGATAGCGATGTTTACCAGCTCTCCAGCCCTTAGCTCTAAAATTTGGGTGTGACACCTTTCAACTCCGTCAAGTTCGTGCATATAGACTCATAATGTCATACATAGCTATATACCTATCTCGGTCCTGCTCATATCTCTGGATGTAGGGCTCGCTTCCTATTCATGCTTACCTAGGTACCCTTGCCCACGTCTCCGTCCCCCTCCTGCCCGCCCTAGTAACTACATAGAAAGTATGATCGAGCGGAATGACGATGACTGAAATCCAACAAATTAAGCACCAAATCGAAGAAGAAACAAAGACATGCAAGTGCGTATAGGTACTGCCACGCCCTTTGTGACACCTGCAGGGTTATCTGGGCATCCCCGGGCTGGGCAGACCTCCTGGGGCCAGGGTAGACCCACCTCGAACCGGAATCAATTTTAGTGTTTCTGCCTTGTCGCCTTACCGCCTTGTCGCCTGACTGCCTTACCACCTCCAAATGTTGTCACCTCAGGCAGAGACCCACATCACCTGACCCAACCGAAGCGAAAGCCAAGCCCTGTCGCACACAAACCATCCACACCCGAAGGTCGACAACTTCATCCGTCCATCCCACAAGCTCGCCGTCGCGATCAATCCTTCAAGATGCCGGTATGTTAAACAACCTGTCCACGTCATTCTCGAAAAAATGCTCGCCATAATCGCCGCCGCCGTCCCCGCCCTCATGCCAAAAGTCTACAAATTCAAGAAATAATATTCTAACCCGTCGTCTTCCACACAGAGCAATAAGACCTTCCGCACCAAGCAAAAGCTTGCCAAAGCTCAGCGTCAGAACCGCCCCATCCCCCAGTGGATCCGTCTGCGCACCGGCAACACCATCAGGTAAATCGCACCTTTCGAGATCCAAAAATCCAATCTTCATATCCGGGAGCGTCGAAAATGGGAAAAGTGCGACCGGGGGAGGCACAGGGTCCATTCAACCATCCACCCGCCGACCGCACGAACCCCAAGCATGGAAGGATAGAAGATACCGGAAGCAGGAAACAGACAACGCAATCGAACAAAATGGCTGATACAATTTGAACTAGATACAACGCCAAGCGTCGTCACTGGCGTAAGTCTACCCTGAAGGTCTAAGCGGACCCTCAGTATTCGCAACCCTCCGTCCGGCCATTCTCCAAAGCCCCAGTTCAGCTCGCGATGTCATATGGCAACGAAGTTTGTCTGTGCGGGGTGGTCCAAGGGTTTTGATGATTTCGAAAACCTCTTCATGACGTGACGCCCACAACCGAATTTCGAACAACATGCCTTCACCATGAACTTGAGAGCGCTAGTGGATGTGGAACTACTCTTGAGTGCAGTTGCAAAAAAAAAAAAAAATTCAATTTTCAATCTTGATCCGGGTCTTGCTTTGGGTTGTGCCTACATTTTCTAAAAGATCTTCGACTGGGGTCGTCATTTTCTCCATGGTTCCGAGTGGAGATATGATGGGTTTCCAACACGCCTGAGTATTGATATTGATTTGCGGGCCCGGATTTTGTTTGCAATGGGGTTTGTTGGTTGGGGTGTTCGTCTTCTTGCTGAGGGCGGGCTTGTAGGACTGGTGATGGCGGGGGATTTTTCCTTTTTTGATACAAAATATGATTGAATCGAACTGAATGTCCTTTGCCTACTTTTGGATGGTCTCGATGTCTGTAGTTCTTGATCTGGACGCTGCATGTGGGCATTTCCATTCTGTCTGTTCCTGATTGCGGTGATATTTTGCGTATCAATCCACGTAGTACAGCCTTGGCTCTATCTTTGTACTAACCTACATCATTGGTACGATGGGGTGGTTGCCGTCATAGTACGGATATAAAAATGTGTAAGGGGCGATTATGACCCTGCTGCCTAGAGAGCTGTGGATCAGATAACATGAGCCAAGGATGCGCCGATTCATTTCAATAGATTCAATATCGGCATGTAAATTGTGAAAGCAAAACGCCCCAGGAAGTAATCGCGCCTCTGATAATACTGAGGCCACAAAGTTCGTCGTTAAGAAAAAAAGAAGGCATGACTATTCGTTTCGGTTCAGCCAAGACAAAAGACAAGGAGCTTCTCGGAAATTTAGCGACTAAAGAGATTGACCAGTCAGTATAGATTCGAACAAAGGCTACAGGTTGCAGCAACTCACTCCTCGGCCCACTCGTTTTCGCGGCGGATCTGATCTTCCTCTTCGGGGGTGAAGTCGTTCTGGATGTTGAAGGTCTTGCGAATCTCCTCCGGGGACTTGCCTTTGATCATGTTCGCAACGGTCTTGCAGCCGACATCGAGAAGAGCCTTGATGTCAAGGTAATTGGCAGCCTGTGCGATAGTCAGTATATATGCTTGAGGCAAGTGGGGTACTCGAAAACGTACGAGGATAATCTCGAAGAGCATCTCCTGGTCAACCTGCATAAACTTCTGGTCCCACTCATCGATGTCGGTGGTCTTGCGACGGTTGTCGTCGTCGTCGCTGGCGCTGGGGGGATCGTTCTTGTGGTGCTCGCACCACTCGATGACCTTCTTCAATACGGCCTCGTTGACCTGGACAAAGCGTGGTGAGCAGACTGGTTGGTATTTTGCATGACGGAGTAAAGACTCACGTTGGGAATGGGAATGGCCTCTCCGGAGTCGCCAAGGTCCTCGAGCATGTTCTTGATCAAGACCGACCGCTCAGCAGTGGTGCGCTCTGTTCGGAATCTGTCAGCGCCACTCGCGGCTTGGGCATCCTGCGTTTGAGTACAGCTTACCGACGGACAGTTCAACTCCATCGGAGCTAGTGAGGGTGATAGCGCTCATGATGATTGTGGTTTATTTAAAGTAGAAGATGGAATCTGAAGTACAAATGAGCGTTAGGTTTGTTGTCGGTTCCAAATGATGCGGGGCAGGTTCAAAGTGGGGATATAACTAACGAGTAGAGGTAGAGGTAGTCGATAATATTGGTGAAACAAAGTAGCCGTCAAAGTAGTTGTTTTGTGAGAGAAGTTGGAATGAAGAGGAAGTGAATAGAGCGGTGGAAGCGTGGGAATGGCAAAACTCCGATGCTCAGGTGGTGAACGGGGCGGTTTTAAAGAGCTTCTTACTAAGGCGCCTTCTGGCTCCTAAAGGCCCCCACGTCTTAGCCTCTACAGTTGCCTAAATCTCGCTAACATGATCTCATTATTGAGATATTATTATATTGATGTGTGCTAGAAACATACTAGTTCCAAAGATAAAAAGTATAGGAAGCAGGATGCTGCCTATGTTTGCTATGGTTGCAAACAGAGAGGCGAAATGCTTATATGCCAGAAACATCGTCGGGGCGAGTGCAGTTGTGATTTATGCGCCAAACTCAAGTGTTTAGCCAAGGATCTGCTTCTATCAGATTGTGACTAGGGCATTTTGACAGTCGCATCATTGGTTGTTCTTTCTTTCTATGAATGTCGATCTATCAACTATGTATGGTATCTTATGGTATAGCCCTAAAGAGCATACGGATGATGTGTACTATACGAGATCAAGTTGGTCGATAACAGGGGTTTCTTAACACTTCGATAGAAAGACACATAGAATATTAAGTAGATATTGACTTCATATAATATAACATCCTCCTTCTTTACTCTCTTTTCCCCAACACAAACAATATCCAGATACACCGCTTCAGCCCCATCTGCCGCAAGTGATATCATCGCTCAATACGCGTCTACTTTGCTTTTCATTACTAGCCGCTTCACCCCCTTCCACTCCTTTCTACTTCTCTCTTTATTCTTTTCGGCTAATTGATCTTTTCATTCCTTATCTCCTTTCTAATAATGTTCCTTGTGTTTCTCCAAACATGTGGCGACGAACATACTTATTGTTACTGCTGATTCGCGTGTACTTCGCTCTGTCACCCAGCTATCTACATCCCGATGAGAATTTCCAGGGTCCAGAGCTCTTTGCAGGTACGTTAAGCTATCCAATGACTGTTTGAAGAATTGCGATCACAATGCAACTGCGACAACGCGCTGGTATCATTGTTGTGGCTTTTCCAAAGGCAAAAAAAAAGTTATATGCGCGATCCGGCAGTCCCGCGACTCCCCTATACGAGGGAAACCAATATTGACCAGATTGCCTCAATTATAGGTCGCATCTTCTCCTTTCCTTCAAAACTGCCATGGGAATTCACGGTTGAGCACCCTATCCGCAGCATATTTCCATTATGGGCAATCTACGAGCTACCGATGAGCCTTTTGAAATGGTTCTATACTGAGATCGGGTCGGGGAGTGCCCCACCCAACTTGGTATACTATGCGCTGCGCAGTGGAATGTTTTTGTTAAGTTTTGTGCTGGAAGACTGGGCGATCTATGAGCTAGTGCCTTCCCCGCGCCATCGGCGCGCGACGGTGGTGTTAGTGGCCTCGTCGTATGTCACCTGGACATATCAGACGCACACCTTCTCCAACAGCCTCGAGACCCTGTTGGTCGCCTGGGGGCTGGTTTTGATTCGTCGCATTGTTGAAAACAAGGTGCTGGAGCAGAGCTTTAGAAATTTGCGATTTGAGCTAATTTAACTTCCAGCGACACTCGTCCTTCTTTTCCAATGCTGTGCTTGCCTTCATCGCCGTGCTAGGTGTCTTCAATCGCATCACCTTTCCGGCCTTCCTTCTTTTCCCAGGCCTGCAATTGCTGCCTCAGTTCCAGCGCAAGTGCGTTAATCTACATCTCATTTATGCTCACACATGCACTAACTCCCCTGTTCGCACCAGGCCCGCCTCCCTCGCGACATTCCTATTCTTCGGCCTCTTCTTCTCCTTCGTCGCAATCTACACAGACACAGCCTTCTACCGGCCAACGGCATCCCTCCTTGAAACCTTCCGCGACCCTATCATAACCCCTATCAACAACCTACTCTACAACACCGACACCTCAAATCTAGCCCAGCACGGCCTCCACCCCCACCACCAACACTTTACCGCAAATCTCTTCCAACTCCTTGGCCCAGCATACATCGCCATGCTAGTATCCCTCTTCAGCTGGCCCCTGGTGCCATCCTGGATGCGCAACGTGCGCGCTCTGTCCGCCCTTTCGGCAACAATGCTCCTCTCCCTCTTCCCACACCAAGAACCCCGCTTCCTCCTCCCCGCCGTCCCCCTTCTCCTCAGCTGCGTTCCCCTGCGCCGTTCCCGCCTCCTCCTCGTGACATGGGTTATCTTCAACGCAGCCATGGGCTTCCTCATGGGCGTGTACCACCAAGGCGGCGTCGTCCCCACCCAGCTAGCAATGCGCGACATCGTCTCTTCCAGCACAACGCACCACATCCCCTCCGCAACGGTCTTCTGGTGGAAGACATACTCCCCACCACTGTGGCTTCTCGGTGGAGACAATCGGTCCACCGAGATCCAAACGCAGGATCTAATGGGTATCCCGGGGGTGGAACTGGTCCAACGTCTGGAACAGGTCGTACCAAGCTGCTCAACCCCATCATCCATATTTCTAGTCGCACCCACCTCAGCCGACTTCCTCGACCAGTACGCTCTCTCCGCGGCCAAACCCCAGAAACAGAGCCTGCAACTGCACCCACTCTGGTCATACCGGCAACACCTCAACCTGGACGACATGGACTTCGCCGAAGATGGGATCCTCCCAACTCTGAAACGTGTCATTGGACGTCGTGGACTGGGCGTTTGGTCTGTACGACGCTCCTGCAAATAATTTCCTCTTCTGCTTGTTTTGGATACACCACATGATCTCCATTCCAAGGCTGGGCCCTGTACCTATGAACCACTAGCCTATGGGTTCCGATTGTGCTATCTATGCCGTCCATATGGGAGATACCTGGTCTCATTTGGATCTTGTGCTGCAACATCTCTTTCTCTGGATATTTTCGGTGTATGTTTTAGTTTCCTGGGTCCGTACGATACCTTTTGCATTGGGGGTGGGGCGCGGCGAGAGTTATCTTTGGGAGGTTATGTAGGCTACTTGTACCTATCTCCAGAATTTTATTTTGTTCAATGGCTTTTTCTTCATATTTAAGCTGGTCAGCTGCTCAACTGGTGGTATTTATGCTCCTGTAATAAAGGCAGCTTGATAAGGGAGATAAGCCCTGGTTACCCGGCCACCGGGCATGACACAATAGACGGACAGGGCAGTATCTGTATACATGTAGTTTGCATTGAGCTCTGCTTATTGGGATACTATTATGATGGTTTGAGCGATACCTATACCTAGAGGATCCAGAAGCAGTAGAAAGAGAATACATCCCAGTCACGCGGAAATATATATCAGCCATCCTACAGGTCATCTGGACATTTATGACCTGCATATGAAATTCGCATGATCACGAAACCTGACAATCATCCCACCCACATGGGTATGTAAGTACCAGATGACTAGACCGAAGATCCAATTTCATCTAGACTACCTACCCACAGCCATACGCGATTACTCATACTCATATGCAGCGAACAGGTCCCATTTTGCCCATTAAGGTAGATACATGACAGTTGTGTTGGAGGAAAGGTAGTTAGCGGGATGCAAATAAGCCAAGCCCACACTCAGCAAGCAGAAGCTCAGAGACACCAGGCTGAGCACTGGTTCGTATTCATGGGAAGGGGGTCCAGGGGAGGAGAGATGGGAATCAATTCAAACAGCACCATGCTTGGTATTCATCATAGAACATAACGTTAAGAGGGAAGGAAGAGGGAGGAAAATAATGGGGAAAACAAAAGCACATTGGACTCTTTACTCCTCATCCTCATCCGGCTGGTCGAAGAGGAAGTTGGCTGCCAGCTCCTCGTTCTTGTCGCAGGCGAAGTAGGCCTGGATGACCGAGTCGCGGGGGAAGCCCAGACGGCACAGCTGGCTAAAAGTTAGTTATGGGACAGATGGGCTCGATGAGAAAGTTCAACATACACGCTCAATAGCATCACGCTCTTCTTCCGTAACCGAGATAGCCTGCGCACCAGGGGGCAGAGCACCCTCCTCATCCTCGAGTTCCTCACCTAGAAGTTGCAGGAACTGATCGGAGTTCTGTCCGATGATTGAAGCAATCTGGGGATTCCCGGCGGCGACTTGTTGCAGGATAGGCTCGAGCATGTGAGGCTGTTGCTGGACAAGCTGACGAAGCTGCTGGAAATGAGGGTTGCTGCGGAGGAAGTCGAGGCTACCGAGAGCTTCGCCACCTGCGGCACCAGCGCCGGCACCTGCGCCGGCACCACGAGAACGGCCGCCGCCTTCACCGCCAGCCTGGGCAGCGGCTTCGAAGAGGTTCATGGGTTCGTCACCACCGGTAGGAGCAGCAGCAGCAGGGGAAGCGCCCGTAGGGGCTGGCTCGGCGGCTTCTTCTTGTTGTTGTTGCTGCCGCTGCTGCTGTTGTTCCTGAATGTTCTCGGGGATACCCTGTCGTGACATTTAGTAGAGATTCGAGCAATATCCTTCAAAAAAGATGCTTACAGTCAAAAGATATTCGATAGCGCGGTCAGGGTTGTAGAATGCGGCGCGCATGGCACGGTCGATATCAGTGCGTGCGAAACCCATAGCCTCCATCTGGACGACTGCGCCCTCGGCGGCAGAGCCCATGGTGAGAGCGGAAGGATCTCCGAAGGCAGGGCCGCTCGGAGCCGCGCCGGCTGGGGAGGGAGTCGCGGGAGCAGCAGATGGGGGAGCAGCAGTAGCAGCCTGGGGGGCTGGGGGAGGAGCAGGGGTCGCCACAGGAGCTCGGGCAGCTGGGGTGGAGGGAACTTGGGGTGCGGCAGCGGGGGCGGCCTTAGGTTGCTATTCATGCATTCGTCAATTTGGGCTCGGTGGGTGATTAGATAGTAGATGATGCGAATCCGTACCTTTCCAGGCAAGCACACTAGGAAGTCCTTCTCTTGGATGTTATAGGATTCAACCGTCTTATCGTCTTGAAGAATCTTTCCTACAATGGGGTGGAAAAAGTTGCGAGTTAGCTATGGCATCGTGAATGGAAAACTCCTCCATCAATAGAGAACACTTACCAGAGTAGATGACCTTCATGCGCTCCGCCTCATACTCGCCCTTCTCTTGGGCAATTTTGACCTTGACCTCGCGAACCTAGATAGATGAGCCCCGCACTCGATGATTCCGGCTAGTTGTAGCGAAGGGGTTGGGACGTACAGTTTCAGAAGGTTCGACATCGATGACGAACTTCTCCTGCTTCAGGTCCTGTAATCAATGATTGTCAGCAGTTTGTGGCTATGAGGACCTCATGGGCAAGTTTCTGTACCTTGAACGTGAGCTTCATTTTGCCGCTTTTTGAGTGAAACTGATGACAAAAAAAGGGCAGAGAAAAAAAGATAGGGAATTGAGATGGGAGAAGGAGTGATGAGAATCAAGACTTGATGTAAAGGATCCTCTCAGCGATGAAGTCGAAGAAAAGTCGAAACAAGAAAGAAAGTAGGAGGGGAGCCGATCCAAGGTGACGATGATGGAGAGCAAACGAGTGCGGTGACCGCCTTCGGGCAATGACCCCAATCCCAATTATTGTACATGTACACATTTGTCCAACTTCACAGGCTGTGTGGCATTTTGGATCTTACCAGACTGCTATCATTTTTCCTGCACAGGACTCTTTGTGTGGCTCACATAGTCAAATGCAGTATATCTACACTCATTTGTTTCCGAGCTGGTTCCCTGTTGGCAGCCTCGATGACAACACTCAAGGCTGACGTCGAGGGTCAATTGATGGGTTGGCGATGCAGATCTCTGTCCATCTTGGTCCCAATGGAAAGGGCTTTCTGGAATGTGTTCACGATCGATGCCCTGACCTGGGCCTATATAACTCAGTATTAGGCGCCATTATTGCCTCTCAAGTCCTTGATAGCACGGTCATGATGCATCGTACATTGTACCCTGTACATATTGTAACCATATAGAGAAAGACATTATATAGAAGAGATCAGCAGGAAACACAAATATATGAATTAATTTTTGGAGAAATTCTATTGATTGCGGCGTTTGGACTGTGTCCTGAAATCTGCGGCCAAGCTACAGACGTTCTAGACTCCAACCACTCTGTTATACATACTTCTTCCCAGATAGGTCACGATGTTCCCAACCATGCCTATCTATGGGATCTATAAGATATAATTTGAAATTGCCAGAGCTCACGTCATACTTAGCCTCAATCCAGTCCGGCCGGAGTTCCAGAGAAGTGCGGAGTTTTTCTCTCTCTCGCAAGGGGAGATGGACACATCACATCCGGGCCGCACTATTGGGATCGGGAGGGAGGATCCGCCACCTTTACCGAGTACTGGCATCCACAACAGACTGATGAATCAGATCTATAGTGTCATTGTTAGTGGGATTGACCAAACTATCGGATGCATACTCTGCAGGGCGGGTCTGGACTGCCGGGGCCTCATTACGATTTACCCCGGAGTCAGGCACCATGACTTCGCCTCCAATTGATGGAAACGCAACAATTGTCACTTTTCAGGTACATGATGCATCTCCAGCCAAGGGAACTCTCTTCCGCAGCCAATCGATATGATCCTCGCCCAGTCGAGCCTTATCTGTGGACTCTAACCATCATGCCGGTTTGATTGATCAGACCGATCTCTTCTGGGAAAGTTGACAGGTTGAGACGGATTGACTTCCCCGGTCGATACACTTCGAGCCACGCTGAAATGTGCATCGCTCCGTCCCGTGTTTGCGAACTCTCTCCTGCCTCTACGCGTGCCGACTCATAAATACCGACATGTCCCCTCCCATGGACTGGACTCTGCAGATTCCACACACTCATTGCGTGCATTGGCGAAACGTCTTGAATTGGCAATTTGCCAAACTTTGACATCCCACACACTCTCTTAATTATCCTTTGGTATACTCGCTGACTTTCTTTTGCCGAGTCTTTCTTTTTGTTCTGTCGCCATGTCCTCCTTGTCTTACTCATTGGCCGGAGCCTCATTGCTCTTGACATTCATTGTCACCATTCTCAATGGTGTGTGCTATGCAACTTCAAAAGCCTCTCCCGATGTGGCCTCCATTATACTGAGCGCAGTAAGCTGCGTGGCCGTGATCTCCCTCGGTCTACTGCACCACAAGAACATTCAGACTGCCCGTCTACAATATATCTGTTTTACCGGCGTATATCTACTCATTGCTGCGGCTGCATCTGCCGGAGCGATGGCAATGAGTCCTCAAGCTTCCGTCTTTGTCGTTCGCTCCATCTTCTGGGCACTATCGGTGTTTGCACAAGGCCTATACTGTGGATACCTCGCCATGACATTATCCCAAGAGAAGACCAACCCCGAATGGCCGCGAGCCTACTCTCAACAGCTTGATGACGTCTCACCAAGCCCGGATTACCTCCCATCTCCGCCTCGAGTATGCGATTTGTCCGAACTATTCGAGCCAAAACGTGGTTCTCTCCGTAAATATCCTCGGCGCTCCAGCCGCTACTCAGACGCAACTCTCTGTCCTCCAGGCATGAAGGAAGAGAAAGATGCCTCCATCGACTCAAGCTCTTCATCAACTCGCAGCTCACCAAGTCCGTCTCCAACAATGGACAGACCCCCCGACAATCTCCCAGACCGGGACACTCGTCCCCTGCTCCGGGGGCCCCACAGCATCCGCAGCATGCCCAGTCTACGCCGCACGCAAGCAAACGCCATCTCACACGATAGCCTGGTGCAACCCGCCGTGCCCTCCCCGAGAGCCTCAACTCTCTGCCTCGACTCCCCAACCCCATCAGCCTCCCACAGCTCGACGTGGGAATACAATCCCTTCGACGAGAACAACATCCACCCTCTCTTCCGCTCCACCAGCCCTTGCCCCTCTCCAACATTTGCCCCGGGTACAATCGTCAAAGGCTCAGCGAGCGCGGGACAGACCATTACACCGGGGACGATTACACGCATGAGATCTGCCCGCTCGCTCCGCGACCATGGCCGACGTACGCCGTCCCCGTTGCCCGGGATGAGATTGGAACTGAACGAGACCCGTGTCCGCGGCAACCAAACTCGTGGCAGTCCGACGCATTCGAATTTTGAGAAGAAATATGACCTGAACGAATCCCCTTGTGAAAAGTGATTGATCTACCACGGTACATTTGATCGGCATGACATGCGATGTTTTCTTTATGTGCGGTTTTTTTTTTTTCTTTTTCTTTTTCGTTTTTTGTTTCTTTTTTTTTGTATATGACCGATGAAGATTTGGATATGTTTGATGTAAATAAGGAATTGGAAGGATATAATCAGTTATGTGTATTTTGATCTGGTTGGAATGAA
Source organism: Penicillium turbatum (assembly GCA_030762825.1). NCBI lineage: Eukaryota > Fungi > Ascomycota > Eurotiomycetes > Eurotiales > Aspergillaceae > Penicillium > Penicillium turbatum. Next base: position 1,757,313 of record JAUJYX010000003.1, on the reverse strand, counting down.
TTCCGGTTGCATATATCGGGTGGAAGTATATATCAGCAGCGATGTAGCTTTAAAGCTTCTATTATATTTTTACTTTATACATTCGATGAAATTTCGAACTGTTCTGCTCAAATACTAGATAATTCTTCTTAAAATGCTTTTCATGCTGACAATTCTTCGTAGAGATGACCAGGAGCTACCTTGAAGTATAGAAATTAAAGATGAAAAAGTGGCTCCCGGGTATTCGGGCCCATTCTTTTCACTTTTCGGGCTTCAAGAAAACTTGAAAGATAGAGAAGACATTGCTTTAATAACTATTACATTGGGTATTATCCCTTTCATTTGTTTAGTCTTGAGATATTGAATTGATCCCGAATTCTATACATCCAACTATCCATGGATATTGCAGTATACCGTCCAACTAGCCACCTGCAGACGCCAATAGTCCCTAGTCAGCAAGACACAGAACTACCTAGCGTACAATCTAGTGACTCCAAATAGAAAGAATACTGAAGCAAAGGAATTGCATTTCAAGTAAATCATTTCCCTGGACTACGACATGGCCGCATTCGTTGTCACCACCTTGCCAAGTGGGTCCCAGCTTATATTTTCCTGTCCGAAGTACATCATAGGGGAAACGAGAAGTAGACAACGGAGAACACAATCCCGTCTAGAATCATGATAAATTAGAAGATACCAGTGTACTCGATGCTCTCAGAGATCTGATCATAATCTCGATCTAGCAATCCCCATATTCATGGGGCCAAATGCTCCGGTACTTGTGTGCCGGAAGTGGCTGGGAATGGGAGACACACGTAGGAAGGGGTGGACAGTGTCTATGAATCTATTGTTCGTAGGCAGACAGAGACAGGAGTTGCAATGAATCAAAGTTGAATCCTATTCAGTACTATTGAGCACTAATCACCGGTGATTGTATGGCATCCTGTGCTATTGTTGAATCCCGAGCCTCAGCCGAGTCACGGAAAAGTCACCGATTCCTGGGGGGGTGAGAGGAACAAGAAAAGATTGAAGTTAACAATTGACCTTGAACAATTGAGAATTGTGGATTGTCTCTTTCTCTCTCTCTCTCATATTGAATTTGAGGAGTTATTTGTTCTTGCTATTGACCTCTATAGCTCTCTGGTGGCCAACGGGCAAGATCCAAGGTTCTTCTCTCTGAGCTACATAATCCCTCTCTGTTTTGACCTTTTTCCTTTCTCTTCTTCTTCTTGATCTTCAACTTCTTCTCGTTTTTTGAATTTATTCCTCGTTCCCTTTTGTTTTTAACTCTTCCGTCTTTTCGATTGTTAAAAACCCCATCCCGTAAAAATCCTGTTCTTCATCTCGTGTTCTTGTCTTCTCCCATTTTTTTCCATTCCCCCCCAAAGTTCCCATCCTCGGGCAAAAAGTGAAAGTGTCGTAGATCTTCGACGCAGTACAACTTGAACGCCTTTCTCGACGCCTCTATCCCCATCACTTGCTCCTAATTTATCGCGTTTTTTCATGATCTCCATTGCTTTTTCCTCTATCATCTACTTCCACTTTCAATTCCCCCACACTTTCCCCTGCCTCTTCCTTCTCTACTGTCGCAATCTACCCAAACTCGCGACTGTACTCTTTTTTCTTCTCTTTTCGACTTGTTATTAGTTCCTTTGTATTTTGAAGCTTTCCGCTTTGCGATTTTCGAGTCTTCAACACTATTTCTCCCCCTTTCATACCTTTTCACGCTCTACTGTTCAATTTTCCTCCATCTCCCTGATTTCCCGTACCCGTGTTGCGCTCCACACAACCCCCTTGCTGGTACTGGAGCAAATTTCCCGTTCGCTGACACGCATTTGTTGTCAAAGACAACAGCGATGGTGGGAAGAATTAAGAAAACTCGTGCGGCTGCACAGCCTGCTGCTCGCACTCCCAGCATTTCTACGCGATCTGGGCGCACCGCCCAAGGTAAGCTTCATCCCAGTTTGCACTATCCGTCCAATGTCTGATCCCATGTATAGATCCCATTTTAGCTCCCACCACTACCCGGGGGAGAGGTCGCGGCCGAGGACGTGGTCGCGGCCGTGGTCGTGGCAGTCTTCCTGGTCATATTGCAGCCAGTATTGAGGAGTCGAGCAACTCAGAAGAAGTTCGCTCACACATCATCACACTCAAAATTAGCCCAGAAAAGTTGATTCAATTTGCTGATGCCGATGAGGATCATGATGTTGACCATACCCCTGATGGGGATCGTGAAAGTGCACCAGCTGGTGCCGCCTTGCAAAGCCCAGAGACTCCTCGCACTCGACGTCCCCGGCATCCTCGGACTGTTCCCGAGTCTTCACGGACTACGCGACAGTCGGCAAGACTGAAGCCAGATGAAAATGGCGTCTTCGAAGACGAAGTCTCACCAACCAAGGTCGTTGGTACTGAAATCACTCAACTAGACGATGACATGGACGATTCCCACTATGACGAGGAATTCAAGTCTGAACCTCCTGTTCAAAAAACCTCTCAAACCCCCCAACCCCGCTTCCTTACTTCAACTTCAGTCTCGCCTGGAGCCACCCAGATCGAGCCAGCTGATGACATGACCGATGAGATGGAACTCACCAAGAAAGAAATCATTGAGACAGCTAAAGCAAAGGCTGCACAGACCCCTGTCAGCCAGAGCCCAAGACCAAAGGAGTCCGAAGAAGCGTCATTCAGCGCCGTGTCTTCACCCCGACTTGCGCGTAAGCGCAATTCATCTGAAATCCAAGATGGAACAAATGGGAATTTAGAGAATGCGGTGAACAAAAGGCTACGGATCGAAAAATCTGAGCCAGAACAGACTCCAGATAGCCACCTGCAAGATGGCACGGAGATAGACACCCAGGATGAGGAAACATCTCAGGAAGACAATCCTGTTCCCTCTGAAGAATACGACAACCCTGCTTACAACCCTTCTGTTCGAGGAGGCCGTGGAGGCCGTGGAGCCCGTGGTGGCCGCGGCCGTGGACGTGGCCGAGGCCGTGGTCGCGGAGGTCGTGGTGGCAGTACTGGTGGCACTGATAGTCCCCTCGCCCCGGTCAAACCTGCAGCAGTGACCAAGTCTCGAGGTGGCCGAGGTCGTGGCCGTGGCAAGGGTGTCAAACGCGGCGGCGGTAACAAGGACAGGGAAAAGAAGATCGAAGATGAGATTTGGGATACGGCCGAGAATTGGCGTGGTCCTACTCCCTCGCCTACTCCGGAATCACTACAAACAAAGACTCGCCAAGAAGAACTGTCTGCACTCTTCAAAAAGGTTGGCCATGCTCAGCAGGTGGCCTTGGCAGTGGTCGCCGATCGATCCATGCACAAACTTGCTCGTAACAAAGATGCACACAAAGATTGCCACGAATACGCCGTAGTCCAGCGGGATCTGGCTTGGTATGAAGAAAAGGCAATCCAGAGAATTGAAGCTGAGTACAAAGCGAAGTGTGAGCTGGAAGAGCGGAAGCAGAAAGCCGCAGAGTACATTATCAATAATACCGCAGAGGTGAGTTGCGAACCCCGTTTGTTCATTTGTCCATGGCCTGTAAGGATGCTGACTCGTGCAAACAGAAACTCATAGAGCAAGTTCGAGAGGAGACACTTACCATGCTGATGGGAAAGATGATGGCATTGATTCAGGGCCGCCGGGTGGCGGAGGACGATGAGCATACGGAAGTGAGTACCCCCAAGGTACTCAGAACTGGAGAGCAACCGCTAATAGGTTCGCAGTACGATACATCAGACTCAGAGGTATCTGTCAAGCAGTTCCTGTTCCGAGATGGCGAGGCGCCGATTAGACAGGTGGAGCGTGGATTCGCCGCTGAAACAGTTCGAGACCCCGAGGGGGCAGTTGATTATGTGGCAGCAAAGGAGGGCTGGGAGGAGTTTGTCCAGCGCGTACGGATGGGGAGGTTGAATGAGGAGGTCGCACCCACAGAGCTCACCGATGAACATGCTCTGCGCATCTGCGCGAAGGGGGCCTTCGAGAGCATCATCGAAGCAGCACACCACATCCACGAGCAAGAGACGACCGGCAAGATCGTCAGCTACGATGGTGCTGCCGATGGCCCCTTGCCCTCACGGGCTCTCTCCATCCTGGCCGACGCGGCCCTGGAGCCGGTACCCTCCCACCTCCCCATGATGCGCACGGACCCGAGTGCCCACCACCGCGCACTCCTCCCCCAGCCCTCCCACGCTCACACGGGGGGCCTGCCAGCGTTCATTCTCCCGCGGCCCACCCCGACCCAGCAGCCGCGACGTCTTCTTCCCGCGCGCCAGCAGATGGGTCTGGGGATGGGGCTGCCGGACCCCTTTGCAATGAACGGCCCCCCGCAGCTGCCCCCGCCCCCGGGCTCGAACTTCGCGCGTCTGCCCCTGCCGGGCTACTTGCCCCAGGGCCACGCGCCTTCCCTGTACTTTCCGCCGCCTCCGCCAGGCTCCCACCCCGCGGCCCCGCCGCGCCGGTATTAGACCGGCCGGCTTTTGTGTTTGAGTAGCGTTTTCCCCGGTTGAGACTTGATACCAATGTTTTTGTACAGTCGATGTCCTCCCTCCCTGAGTGGGGATAGGGGAGGGAGGGCATCAAGAATGAATTGATTTTTTGTTTAAGTTTATATTTGTGAGAGTAGGGTGCAAGAACTGAGAGATGAGTGCATCTATGCCAACCATGAGTTGAGAAGTTAATCCAAGCATAAATTGAAGTAAATTCAAATTGAAAGTAAAATGTGATATAGGTAAAGTGAGCATCAAGCATATGCTAAGAGAGGGCCACCTGAGCTACTAGCTAAGTCAAAGCATACAAGAGACTACATGACCACTTGAACAAGCATCACAGCAAAGCACTTTTTATTCTTAATCTCTTTCAAACACACAATTGCGAGCAATCTCGATGCAGATATCAAGCGATGGAGGACAAACTCCCTGTATAAATCTAAGAAAAAACGAAGCGGGAGAGAACAATAGAGAAAGAACAGGATTCTTACCGGGATGATTTCGAACAGTCCGAAAGACGAAGAGAAAAACACAGAAAGGAATGAAGAATAGAAAGAGACGAATTTGAAGCAACGGAAAAAGCCCAAAACAGAGGGATCATGTAGATCAGAGAGAACCTTCCAAGGTTGGATCTTGCCCGTTGACCGCCACTATAGAAGCGGCCGTCAATAGCAAGAAGAGAGAAAAGACAAGCATAGGGAAAACGAGAAACAAGTTGGGAGTGGAGAAGGAGAATGGGAATGCGAGAACTGAGGATAATATAGCCCGGAGAGGACCATAGGTAGACTTTGCCCAGGCGCCCCTTTCCGCCGACGCAGATTGTGTTCGGGTGGATGAGGACTTGGGGAATGGAGATAGGAAACAGGGATATGGAGATAGGTTAGAATGAAAGAGGGAGCATCCAGACGATATGAGGAGTTGAGTTGTAGATATAGAAAAAAGAATGTCTGTATTGTCTGAGGCTGATCATTGCCCCGGGCGAAGCCCATCTGACGAACATAGGCTTGTATATGTATGGATGAGATGCCTTTTCTCTCTTTTTGTGGTATATCGAAGAGATCTGTGTGGCTATGTGGGATGTTTCCTTTTATCGAAAAGGGAAATAGGAATTTATCAAGCTGCGAAAGAATGACGGCAGGTTGTGAACTCCAGTGATGGAGGAAAGGAACAGAGTTGACTTTTAGATCTTCTAGGTTGATGTAATGGAGATACGGAGAAGGGATAATATGGTAGATGTCTGATCATAGTGTGTATTCCAGGATGATATGTGATTAGGGAGATCGAAAAAAGATAAAAATCAATATGGAGTGAGAGGGTTCAAGATGATATTGATGGTTATGGGATGAGAAGGAAAGTGAACGATCGATCACGGGATATCTTGTGCCTCAATAGACTGTATGGAATTCCAAGGCAAGAACCTCTGCATGCACATGCTATACTGACCTAGAGAAGTTTAGAAACTTAGCTGCACAAAAGTAAAAGGAATCTCGACTGCTTCTGTAGAGGTGGTGATTGAGACCGCTACTGTCGAGGTTGCTGATTCTTCGTACACACATGGGTTGAACTGTTAGACTATATGGAATTTAGCAGTTATGCAGAAGTCGACGAGAGATAAATCTGCGGATGCGAATATTTCGGATAGAAGTAAGATCTCCATATGAGATGCAGTTGATGTGGCAAGAGAGCATCACCATCGGGACCTTGCCTCTGTAGACAGGCCTTCATGTGGAACTCGAGATCTTATAGTAGTCCTTTAACCCTCTCAAATTGCCTTATTATGATATGGAGGGGGTATTGTCCAGTCTGTGATGGACGTAATGGGATGATCAACGCTTCAATGAAACTGAAACACCATATACCGAACCCGAAAGAAATGTGCGATATGGTATAGACCTGGCAAGTCGGTTGAATGCTTCATATGTCCAGGTACATGTAGTTCATGCATGGCTATACATGAGGCGCAGGAAGACTAGGACTGAGATTGGAAAGGCCGGTTGTACATAGCAAGATGAGCCATACCTTGCCAAGCAAGGGCTATGCTATGGGGACGTGTGGCTGTGTATGAAGCTGGAGAAGTGGATATGAATGAGGATCTGATAGACGGAGAATGACTGTCGAGGACGTTGAACTAGCAGGATGAATCATCGTCAGGATGAGACAGAATGAGTCAGTAACGGTAAAGGTACTGGTACATAATTTTACGCATTGTTAATAGTGGTAAAATAAGTACTGGTACATAATATCAGCCCACCGACTCGCCTCTGCGGCTCCGGCGGGGCAAACTCAGGCTCTGCTCTGATTGGGCCGAGCTTTTGGTCTTTTTTCAGTTGGATCGCACGTCTCTCGTGGAATTTATTTATCTCTCGCGCATTCTTCTTGCAATTCCACATACAATTCGAGATTACTAAAAAGTTCGATCTCAGTTGCTGTTCTTGCTGTTCCTGCTAGCTCCGTTTCGCTCTCGACCCCGCTCCGCACACACACCTTTTTTCACCATAACCCTGCTCCTTGCACTTCAGATACTTTAATCATGGCTGTTCGCGCGCAGTTCGAGAACTCAAATGAGTGAGTGGAAGACTACTATAAGCGAGAAGGGTGCTGGATCTGACGGTTTCCATTTAGGGTCGGCGTTTTTTCTTGCCTGACAAATGCCTACGCTATCGTTGCGGTTGGTGCTTCGGAGAACTTCTACAGGTGTGTCACTCAGAATGGGAGAAGGATTGGGATTTGAGAATGGCATGGGTAGGAATGGGGATGGTGGGTGCAAAGCACGTACTATTCCTGATGTCGTGCCACCTCGAATCTCAAATTTCTACCTGCACCTTAATACACACATGAAGAAACCCAACTAACTTCCAAATCCTAGTGTTTTCGAGTCTGAACTCCAAGATGTTATCCCCATCTGCCACGCAACCATCGCCGGAACCCGCATTGTCGGTCGTCTAATCGTCGGGTGAGTTGGAGACAGCCAGTTCAGAAATCGACCTTTTCTGCAAGGAAAAAGCAACACATGAAGAGAAAGATAACGCTAACACTCGCTACTAGTAACCGCAAAGGTCTCCTTGTCCCTACCACAACCACAGATCAAGAATTGCAACACCTGCGCAACACGCTTCCGGACGAAGTCAAAATTCAACGTATCGAAGAGCGCCTCTCCGCACTAGGCAATGTCATCTGCTGCAACGACCATGTTGCAATCGTGCACCCCGATTTGGAACGTGAGACCGAAGAGATGTGAGTAGCGTCCTGCGCCCAGCGCTCGAACCCATGCCGACTTTATCGGGCCGATAAAGTCCCACCTCTCTTTGAACTACAAAACTAACATACCGCTTCCCAGCATCGCCGACGTCCTCGGCGTAGAAGTCTTCCGCCAAACAGTCGCCGACAATGTCCTCACAGGCTCATACATGGCCCTATCCAACCAAGGTGGAATCGTGCACCCCAAGACCTCAATCCGCGATCAGGACGAGCTGTCCTCGCTCCTGCAGGTTCCCCTCGTGGCCGGCAGTGTGAACCGCGGTTCCCCCGTCGTCGGCGCCGGCATGGTCGTCAACGACTGGCTCGCCATCACGGGTCTTGATACCACCGCCACCGAGCTGAGCGTCATCGAGTCCGTCTTCCGACTTGGCGAGATGGCACCCGGTGGTGCCGCGGCTGGTGTCAATAAGGACAGTATTGTGGAGAGTTTCTACTAGATATTCTGTTGTCTTTTAAGATTTTGCACTGCTGGTGAAGCTCTTCACGGTACATGGTCCTGTTCTTATTTTCACGCTGGAATGACTTCTTGATTCAAAGTATAACTGGTATTGAACTTTTTTTTTTCTTCGGCTCTGTGTTATGCTCTGTTCTGTTCGGTGTGATGGGTCTTTCTGCGGGGTTTTGTAATGCCTATGCTTGCATCTGCTCGAATGAATCATGCATGGGATAGAATGTGCAGTATCAAGATTTGGAAAAATAATCGAGATCTAGATGTTGACACTTGATATCTCGATCGCTGTAGTATGGTCTTGGCCTGGGCTGTTTTTATGCTGTTTGGTCAACTAGGGATTTCCAAGGTTGTAGCTCCGATTTACGACGTTCTAAGGCCAGTGTGCCACCTAAGTTTCTATCCATTCTGAGACCACTCGGGAGTTTGTTCAATCCATCGTAGCTCAGAGGCAGAACAAGTGGGATGCTTCACTGGGATGCAGACATCAACGAGCCCTGGGAATCGTTTCCATCCGCTCCTCAAACATGTTCCAGCACTGACTCAAATGCATCAGAGACGATAGTGACGCCTGAATGATCACCATGGCTGCTTTTTCAATCGCCGAGCTGCGTGCATTACCCTGGAAATCCGAATGAGGATGAGGAAGGTAGTGACGTTCCTAAGGAGAAGTATTTATGGATGTTTGCTACTGCTTCTCCAGATCTCACATCATACATCCTACATATAGGTACGGAGGTTATAGCAGGATCTTGAACAAGAGCCAAAAAAAAAGACGAATGAAGCTAGAGAACAATAATTTTTGCAGGCAAAGGCCCGCTCGGATTCGGTTTTATACCTGTAGGTTGCCTGAAGTATGGCAGTATCAGTATCATCAGTTTCTGCCGGTTGACAAAATGTGTCGCATTAGAAAGACCGCCCGAAGACCCCTAAGGAATTGATACCGCCTAGAATATCTCCTGACACACCGCCTGAGCCACCGTCCAAAAGACCGCCTAGCATACCGCCGGCAAATTGCGATGTGGCACATTCTAGGGCTAGCTTCAGAAGACTGTCCAAATGTTTGTCTGACTCTGTTGTAGATCCAATGGTATGTACCTACATATACTTGCATATATGTAGGTTAATGTATGTATCCAACATTCCATAGACACGTGCATATATGCATGATGTACGTTGAGTATGTAGATAGATATCAGAGAAAAGATAACTTCACAGCCGAAAACAGGCTGAATTGATGCAAACTAAGAGACTTGCACTGGGCACATAGTCTCCGGGGTATTCGTAACGAAAAAGTAAAGATAAAGATAAAGTTAAAAAAAAAGAATAAGCATAGCAGGTAAAGAACACGGTAGAAGCGAAGAAGTGAAATTTGCGAATGAGATGTGATTCTCATTCGCCCGGCCTCCGGGCCTTCCCAATCGCTTTTGGGTATTGATGCTCGCGCATGTAAGTAACATTAAAAAAAGAAGAAAACGGGAGAGATCGCTAATCTGGGACACACTGCCCCGATGGACCCTGTCCCTTTGACCCATTACAGGTCAGTCTCCATGGCATCGTGCTCGGTGGGAGACATTTTTTCACCGGCGTTATCCATGTCGGTATCGCCGTCGTCGTAGTCCACCGGAGCACCGGCCGGAGGAGGTGGAGGGGGAGGCGGCGGAGGAACCGACTTCTGCTGCTTGTAGGGGGAACTGGCCCCGTCCAGAGTGCCATCAAGGCCCGTAGCAGAGTCACGCTTGCGCTTGAGGTCATCGTCGGGTAGGGGAGAGCTCGCGCCCTCAACAGCCGTGGTTTCATTATCAGACATCTTCATGTCTGTGCTAGGCTCCTCAGTTCCCGGGTTGGTGGTCGCATCCTGGGACTGGGAGGATTGCGACTTCTCACTATCGCGAGCGGCGTATTTCTCTGCAGCCTTGTGGAAGTAGGACTGGCAGTAGTTCTTCACGGTTTTCTCGTGCTTGGCAGAGATCTTGGCTGTGGGGTCGGAAACGCGATTGTTCTTGTAATCGCTTTCAACCATCTTCTTTGAGATCTGTGAATGAGGTTTGAAGGTTAGCTGGCTCACATCCTACTACAAGTTGAGACGGATGCAAAACGAATTAGTCTTACCTCCTTGGCAAACCGCTTCAGATAATGATCGGGGATCTTGTGCTTGTACTTATCCACGACAGGCTTGATGATAGGGAAGAGCTGTGCTTCGTGTCAGTCTGATCTTTTTTTCCGTGCTCGGACAAAAGACTCACCGTGTTTTCGTAAATGCGCTTCTGTTTTTCCAACGGAAGCTTGCGCCACTTCTCGCCATCCTTTGGTTTCGCCTCCGGTTGATCAGCAGAGGGTAGAGGAGTCGAGGGGGTGTCATTGTTCCGGTGCTCGGAAGGTGTTTCCTCCTGGGTGTTCATGATGCCGTCAATGATGCTTTGCAGTGCGATGTTATTCTGTTTCCTGGTGGGGTTTTCAGACGGCACAGATTTCGCAGGGGGAGCGGGCACAGTTGGGCGTTCCCACGTTGTGATACCAGTTGCAGAATAGTAGTAAACACGGCCTTCTGCCTCCGCAGCGTACCACCCCTCGGGCAACGGACGAGGACGACGGTTTTGTCTGACCCACAGAGGACCTCGGTCTCGGCGTTGTTGCGCGGGTACACGTGGAGCACTAAGCACCGGAGATGGGGAACGAGTCGGAGTTCGCTGACGCCGTTTACGTCCAGTCTCTCGGCGCTCGAATTGGTTGACCGCCTGCTGCGCGTCTTTGCCACGTTTCTTGCGGGGAATTCGATAAGCAACTTCAAGTCCAGCCCAGCTCTCCAGCAGAGCAACTGCCTTCTTTGCGACACGCTCGTCTTCGCAGGTCATCAATGGGCGGATGTTCGTTTCGATCTTGGAGTCCTGGATCTTGTTCCGCGTGAGGCGCGGGAAACCATCGAGAATGTTCAGTATCTGCAGAACCACGTTCTGATCTTCTTTCCATTGAGCCAGCTGAGAGTTCAAGATCTGGTATCCGTGCATTCGGACTACGCGACTTCGAACCCGTTCATCCTCGCAGCGCTGGATACGACCCAGCAACTTGACTGCAATCCACTTCTCCTGGCAATGCACCAGGGCTGCCATGACCTTGGTCACGCTATTCTCGTCCAAGGACTTGGGCTGCACGCTGTCAACGTACTCCTCATCGTTCTCCTCCATCTTCTTCTTCTTGGGGCGTTTCGCCACCACAGTGTCCCAGCCATCGGCCTCATCGATACCAAGAGCCTCAATGGTTGCATTCGACAGCTTGGTTGCACGCTCCGTCTGGGTACGTCCACCTATGAAACCCGTGCACATCGGCTCCCCGCAATAGCAGGGTTGAGGATCGGCGCCGTAGCGGTCAACGTTGTAGTTGAAAACCAGCTCCTCGCCGGCCTTGATGGCGCGCTCGGCGAAGATTCCCATGCGAAGCTTCTCGCCCACGACCCATTTATCGACATAGCAGTTCGGGTTGCACGAGTGGTTGCAGAACCGTCCCAAATTGCCTCGCTTGGTCGCGTCGACAAACTCGCCCTTGTTCAAGGACATGAAGTAGAAATGTTTGATGCCTTCCTCGTCATACTGTCTCATGCGCTTCCGAAATTGGGCCTCGCCCACGACTTCGCCGACATATTCATAGATCAATTCTCCCGGATCAAGGTTCGTTTCCGCACGCAAGCCGAATCCTTTCTTCTCGGTCTTGATCACGGCAACCGGGGCAAATTGTCCTTTCTGGAACCGTTGGTTTTGACAGTCGGCACCGCAGCCGCATTCGCCGGCGCATTCAATCTTCGTCGCGCGATTGATACAATCCGAGTCTTCGCCGCATGCGATGTTCTTTTCGAGCTTCGCGTCTATTTGGTTTGATTAGTGACGTGTTCGCCGAAGTAATGTCACGACAGTGACAGTTTTCCAACGATTCCTTGAGGAATGGGGTGGGAACGCCGGAGGCCACTCGAAAAGACTGGAACTTACCCCACTCTTCAGCGCAATCGCATTCCATAGCATGTTCTGTGTACCCCATGTATTTGTTGGCGTACACGCAACCGGGGATCTGTTCAAAGGTGGCGAGCGCATCTTGGGTGCTATCAGGTAGGTGATTGAACAGCGGCGGCGGCCGCGACACGACTTTCTGCGATCTGCGAGACAGCTTGGCGGGTTGGCCAGGCTCCTGCTTGAGTACGATCTCGCCGACATTTGAGTTCATGGTGGACACGTCGGAGTTGGGAGGGGACTCGAGTTTGGGAGAGAGGGGAGATGGAGATGAGGTACGTGTGTCGTCGTTTGTCGAAGGATTGCCGTTTAACGGAGCGTCGACACGCTCAATTTTGACCGTCTCTGGCTCAGAGTCCGCGCTGTCATGGGCAGACATGACGACACGGACTACGATGGAGATGTTGAAGGAACGAGAACTGGAAGTAGAATGAGGACAGGATACGAAGTTCGTCTGATGGGTTTTTGCCCGAAGGGATCAAGGGGTCCAGAGCGGTCAAGGTAAGAACAATCTCATTGATAAAATATCCTAATTTGACTCAACTCGAAGCTATTGTTATTTCCGTGTTTTCTCTCACCGCCTTTCTGAGTCTAGTCGCATGACCGCCCGGTGCCCTCTGGATGTTTGGAGCACCTGTACAGGCCTCGTAGATATGTGGACTTGGTTCAATTCCAAGAGCCCATCGAAGAGCATACCCTCTTGAGGTGTATACAGTTCAGAAACAAAGGCCCTAGGAGAGTGACAACGGTCTTCCTCAATCCCAAGTTCTTAACATCTATGTCCCGGGGCGTTCATTGAGTTATGAACTGTGATCCCACAGCCCATTCCAATGTGGTGCGGGGAACTTGATATGAGTCCGTCGACAGGCTTAAACCAGTAATATCAACGTTCCCCCTAAACAGTTCAGGCTTGTCAGTACGGCGTGAAGACCTCGGTCGCGGTCATTCCCACTCAGCGACGTAGCTGAGAACGGACTGCGGGAAAGGGGTCCCAGATAAGAGTGCAAGATACAAAGGCATCTAGACAACTGCAGGGCCACAGGATACATCCATTGCTACATGGAAGTAGGTAAATTGAGTGGATGTGACATTATCACGGAAATTTCCATGTCGCATTGAGTCTGGGCGGGAAATTGATTGGATGAGGAGGAATCAAAGGTAAAAGCGCGTCTGCATGTGTTGTTCTGCGTCAACGTGGATCTTACTCTTGAGTCTGTGCGTTTATTATCAAACATACATATGCTAAAAGCAAGTATTATTCAGGGAAATCATATGTATAATCCTAATTGCATTAAACTGAATTAAAACAGAGTATTGTTCTATAACAAATACTAGTACAAAGTTTAGGGTTGACGATATTCCTGCCTTAGGCTATCACATCTGTCATCACATTGGTTCCATGGATCCAATTGTGTTTAGTGTTATAGAGGTACTTTCTACTTCAGACTTCTTCTCTTCTTCATATCCCCAGGTATATCTCTCCATCTTTCCTCTTTTCCCCTGTTGATCTTGTTACTGGTATTTTACCACTTGAACCTCATGGCTGCACCTCGGCGGAGTCCTCTCTCCACTCGGCTCGTCTCTACCAATCGTGCTGGTCCATTTTTATCAGGACCACCCGCTGCATGACAGACGCGCTTTTTTTCCTTTCTGTACGATCGCCCACCCTAACCGCCCCTGAGGCTAGCTTCAAACAAAATCACTGTCTTTCACAGGCGACCCAACGTGCCGGGTCAATGCTCTCACCTATCAGCATTCATCCTGGGATCCATGATTCCACTGTTTACCCGAAAAGAAAGGACAAAACCAAAATCCTGGTACTAAATCCACTGAAACAGAAGGGAAAAACAAAAAAAATCCACAGAACAAGGAATAACGCTTTCTCAACTGTCCCTTGGTTCTGGGACTGCCAGGGCCAACCGTTTCCCGAACCAACGATGCAACTCTTCTCAATTGAAGCTAAGCTAATCTATATCGTGCATTGATGCATTGAAATGCCTAGGCATTCCCCCCAAGACATATGCAAAAAACCTCCATCTGTTCGATGCAGCCCCCACTCAACTCAACCCCTCGATCGTACTTTTGGAGGAATCAGAAATTCACACTCTCCCCGCTTCCCGGTCTTGTTAGTGGTAATTTTGCCCTCTCGTTCTTCTAAACCCTTCTGGAAAAGATGAAACTGCCCGGGCTGAAACATCCATGCCTTTTCTACTGATCTGGTATTGGTACTTTACATATCTTCTACCTGTACTGTAATACTCTTCAGAAAGCATCGTCCCTGCAGCTTTCCTCCCGAACGCTGGTCTCCTGCGCGATCCCGGCTGCTCAAGTCCGTTTGGCCAGAAAAACTTCCTGGGAAAAAAATCAAGAGAAAAAAAAATATTATTCACTAAGGGAGGTTGAATGGAGTTTGAATTTACTGCTCCTTTTCCATTTTCTTTGGCTAGGAAGCCTTCAATTGTCAGATCGCTCGTTTTCCTCTGTCATCCCTTTTGTTTCGTCTCCGCGTGTGAGGATATGGGGACATAAGAGACCTTCTCATTCTCTGTTGGCGCGTGTCTTTTGATTGATTCCTTTTTTTTTTCTTCTTCTGGACTCTCTCTCTCTCTCCATCCCTCTGTGTTCATCTTCCCCCTCAGCCATAAATGAGGGATCAATTGGTTTGACTTGTGTATCACGACCCTGACGACTCACGCTCGCTCTGGTTCTTTTTCCGGAGACTTAATCTGGGAGGCTTTCTTTGTTTTTGCTTTCCTTCTTTCACGTTTCTATTTCTTTTCTTCTCGGAGGGAAAGGGAAGTCGGCTGTAATCCGCTTCCATGGTCTGGATATGTCGAATCAATCTGATAGGCCATGGACCGAGGAGGACAAGGTATGGCGATCCTGTGGCAACTGAGTGTGAAATTGATGCTGATCAAGACCAGTACACGCTGCTTACCGAGATCCTCAAGAAAGCTGGATTTCCCTCTAGCTATCTAGTCCGCATGATCAAAGATTATGGGATCACTCCCAATTGGGAGCATATTCCTCTCCCACAAGGTATTATCGTCCAATTGCCGGCCAAAGATGAAAGAAAAAAAAAAGAAAAAAAAAAAAGAACAAAAGCTTTGCAGATCAATATCAACATGGCGCTAACACCTGCTCCGATCAAGGCCGTTCACTCAGCTCGTGCAAAACAGCCTATCTCAATATGGTCCAGCAACCTACGCATCCTTCAACACATCCAGTGGCTCCGTTTCCACCGCGATCCGATATGACCGGTCCGCCAGCCCCAATGGACCCCAGCACTATACGTAAGCGGCCATTATATCCGTCCGACAAACCATTACCTCGCGCAATTCAACCTCGGCCACCCGCAAGCACCGCTTCGTATAGCAGCGAAAGCGGCGCATCCGCTCAGCTATCCCCGAGACTGGATACCAGCACCGGCGAACCACCCCGCAAACGAGGACGCCCAAGCAAAGCAGAGACAGAGCGGCGCAAGCTCTTAGCCGAAGCTCGTGGGGAAACTTACCCTGCGCCCCGACGGTCAGGGTCTGGCAGACTCAAGATTCCTCCTTCGCCGACCAGTCCGGCGGCAGGCCCATCGATGACTTCGTTCCCACAGGCGCCTCAAGCCTTTCACGGACCCAGACCAGGCTCAGTGGTCTACGACACATCATCTATGCGCTCAGCAATTCCACCCCCAGGTCCCGGTCCCGCATCAAACGACGAGCGTCGCGATATGCCACCACGCATGAGCGCCAACATGCGCGAACTACCCCGGCCAACAGAGATGGGTCACCCCCTCCCTTCACCACGCACGTTGCAATTAGGTCCCCCAGATGCGTTTCCCAGACTCAGCAACCCAGCAGAACGGCCCTACAGCTTCCCACCAGCAGACCGGTTCTCCCCGCCGGACAGTGGTCGCCGCGATTCGGTCAATAGTCGACCTGACCAGCCACCAGGGCCGTACCCAGAAGGACGAATGAGCTCGACACCGGCCGAGAAACCTCTACGATGACCGTTCATTCTGATAGTTTCTTCTCTGTTATCGTCAATTTTCATTTCTATTTTCGATCTCACTTTCGATTACAATTTCGACTTCGATTTCAGCCTTTTGTTTTTTGCGGCCCAAGCGCCATGAATGAATGATCAAGCCATTGATGAACAATAGACAGCGTTTCATGTTGTGTTTATTGTACGCGGTTTTTCTTTTCTCCAAGCTCTTCAAGCGACCTCTTTCAAACCTTATCGACACTCTGATTCCACGCATGTCCACCCATCCATTCCCTTGCCAGCACGTCTATCTGTCCAGGTATTCTACACCTGATATCAGATGGACCTCCGGACGGGTTATGCGATTCCTTTCTTCTTTCTTTCTGACAGTGACCTTCATAAACCCATTGATGTGTCCACGAGTTCCCCATGTTCGATGAAGATAACGGCTTTGATATTCTTGATGTTCGATGATCCCCATGATTGAATGTTCGCACCCCTGCATTGCGCTTCAATCCAAGCAAGCGAGTTTCCCATCTGTTCCCCTTCCACTCCTGCTTCCACTCGTCTCCTAGGCAGATTCACAATCCCCATATTGTGAAGCCTACTCCAAGCCCCACGATCCAAGACAAGACAAGACGACTATGCCAATTGATGCTCTCCACGCCTGGCATCTTTCTTATTTCGCTTCTACACTTGCTACCTTCTTACTTTCTTGACCTCTCTTTCTCCCCCCAGCCCAGCCAAATGTCTAGCGTGCTATGCTTTTGATGATGATGCACGGTGTCTCTTGCTACTGCATGGCGATGGCGGGTTTTTGAGCCTTTGGAATTTCTAGTTCAAGGCTGACCTGTACTTTATTATCTACACTTCTGATTTATTCGATAACATTCTGATTCTTTTTCTATTTTGGATTTGCTTCCGCTTTGGCTTTGGCCATCCCGTTGATTCTCTGCCATTTGACTCTCTTGAGATGATATCACACATTCCTTGCCATGGCAGTGTAATTGATGTCTAGAGTATTTTATCCCACGTAGATTGCTCTAGTCTTTATCCCTTTTGGCTGGAGCATAGAGCAATTGAAGCTTCTTTCAGCCATAGCGTACCTTTACACAATTCCAGCCCTCCAAAAGTGGACATTGATATCAATCACATAACGCATGTTCAGTCCTAAATGCAAATGTATCTACAACAGCACACAAGAGAGAAAAGTACCTGCAACAGAGCAATAAAAAATAGAGAAGTACATAATGTACCCGGGTGATTCCCAGTTTTCAAGATTTAAGCTCCGATGCCAAACTAACCAAAACAAGAAAATGATATGCAGATGCGTATACACTAGAAAACTTAGAATGCGTAAGAAAAAAGGGAAAAAGGCTAGAAAGCTACATAGTAGCTATTCCCTTCAATGCCTTTGCACAGCTCCTACCCTGCAATGCGAATAACACAGAGCTCGACATGAGACTCACAATTCCTGCAAACCTAACCTATCATTCTACACCATCAGGCTTACCACGAACCCGATGAAGAAGCCGCCGCAAATGGGTCTTGGAATCCCCGCTCCCCTCTGTAGAAGACACACCCGTCGCCTCCAAAGAAGACTGTTCAGGCTCAGGTATAGATTGAGACGAGAGAGACAAACGCTTTGAGGGATGAGGATGGGGTTCCTGGTTGTGAGCACCATAGTCAGTATCTATGATCGCGTCACCAGCACCATCACCCAGTACCTCCGACCCCTCAGCCTGTCTCTTCTGCAACATTTGCGAGCGCAGCGCGCTAACCGCCGAACCGAGCGACGAGTTTGCTCTCGATGGAGAAGAGTAGGTGAAGCGCTGTCCAATCTGCAGATCCAATGCGTTCTCTTTGGCTAGTCTCATAACTTCGTCGCTGTTTTTCTCGATGCGTCGAGTCAGGTATACCTTCGGACCGGTATCGCGGTCTTTCAGGCTGCGCTTGATGCGATCGAGTTCCATTCTGTACGCAGTTTCGTAGATATTGAAATCTGCAGCGCCGGGCGACTCACTGACGATCTGGACTGGCTCATCGTCTTCCATCAGCTCAGAATTGTCTAGTGTAGTTTCTGGCCCGTCGACCATTGACGCCGGCTCGTCACTGGTTTCCAGTTTGCCGCCTTCGTGGTGCGAAGAGCCGGTGTATGTGGATGGTCCAATGAAGAGATACGGGAACTCTTCTTCCAGAGGGTCGCGGGCATGTCCTCTGGTGCCCTCCAAGCTGCGCTTGGTAGCAGCAGAGCTTGTGCGCGAGAGGGGAATATGAGGCGATGCAGATTGGGAGTGGGGACGAGCTTCGTGGCCAGAATCCGGCTGGGCTGGGAGCTGGCCGCTGCGGATGTAGCCGAGGTCTTTTCTCTCGGGTTCGAATACGCCACTGGGCATTCTGCTGCTGCTTGGGCTGTGGTCCGGACGGGATGAAAAGCTGGCGGAGTCGCTCGACCCGTGAATTCCGGAACTGTTTCGCAATCCAGCGAAAGGGCGCCGGCCGAAGGCCTTGCGCACGCCTGCACGTAGCCCATGGGCGTCGGGTGCCTGTGGATCTATTCCCACTGCTGGGAAGGGTTCGTCTGGGTCCATTTCCATTGGTGGCTCGACGAAGTGGCCCTCATCATCCCCACCGAGGATGCTCCCACCGAGAATGCTTTGCATGGGTGTCTCTGATTTGCCAGGATCCGTCAGTCTCTTGAATTTCTTGACGGCTCTCATCTGTGGGTTTTGTTAGCGAGTAATTTTTGTTACGATGGGGAGGTCACATACCACAGTCATGAGATGTCCTATGTTTCGCGTGATGGCCGAGTTCATCTCCTCCTCCGTTGGCGGCGCAATTATCTGCGATGTGTTCTCTTCAAATGAGAGTAAAGGATCCGTTCCATTTCTTGTTACCCACGGGTGTTCCTATTCCATCTGATTAGCGTTGGCGAAGAGTGCGAATGTGGTAAACTTACTCGCAAACCAAACATATCAATTCGTTTCTCGGGATCTTTCTCAAGAAGCCGTGCCATCAGATCTTTGAATTCCTCATCGGGCTCGTCTTCGCAAACCACTGGATCTCCCCTGATACTATCGTACAGCTCAAAGATACTTTGCTTCTCAAAAGGCAGCTTTCCATATCGCAGACAATATAGGGTTACCCCCATAGACCAAATATCCGTTGCTTTGCCAGATACATCGCCGTGTTTGACAACACACAGCTCTGGCGGGAGGAACGCTGGTGAGCCAGCCGATTTGGCAGTGAACATGCTTGAATCTTTTTCGAACATCTCGGAAACTCCAAAGTCCACCACTTTGAGCACATCATCGTTGGTCACTAGACAATTGTCGGGTTTTATGTCTCGATGGACAATGCCTTGTGCATGCAGGTACTCGATTCCCAAGATCAGATCGCGGAACCAACATCGACATTGTTCGTCATCATAGGGATCTGCTCTCTCCTCCAGGCCGACCTTCATGACCACGCCCTTTTTGCACATTTCCATGACCATATACAATGAATCCTCCGAAGGATCATCCAAAACTTCGATCAACGACACCAGATTGCTATGGTTCAGTTTCTTCATGATTGCAATCTCCTCCTGAATCAGATATAGAGGATTCTGTGCGGCCTCTTTATCATCACTTGAAGGATGCCGATGTAATGGCGAGTTGAAATCTGTTCCTGGTCGTCTCGGGCCTCGCGGCCGTCGCAACAGATGCGACTGTGCACGTTTCCTTAGCCTTGACTTGGAGAATTCTTTGACTGCCTATATTCACAGATAGCCCGAGTGACAGTTAGCGTGCTTATTTTCCATGCTAGCAAGGCTTATATCCCGTAGGCCGCGCTCATACAAATTCATTGCCAAACTGGTCCGCAGCCAGGTGAACAGCTCCGAACGATCCACGTCCGATTTCCTGTTTGATCACATATTGGTTGATGCGATGTTCCGCAGTGCCATCATCCTGACTTGTATAATATTCGGAGCGGGCGTCCAGTGTTTCCTAGTCCGCGGCATCAGTTCTCCGAAGCTGTCACAACGGCATTGAGAGACCGACCTTCACCGGACGCCTTGCTCTTGGGTTTCGTCTTCGGTGCCTCTGAGAGCTATCGTAGGATGCTGCAGAACTAAGTCCAAATTGTGCGTCAGTATGCTACTTCAGACACAGCAAGGAAGTATCTCCTCTCATAGTGAAACGCACCCATCTCTGCTCGCCTGGGGCCGCGCATTGTTTATCCCCTCCGGTGACTTGATAGAGAGCTCTGCAGAGACATCCAACTTAGGAGTTTCCACATTTTCATCCATTGAAATGCGCTGACCACCAAGTACTGGCAGCGAATATGTGGGGTAAGAAGGAAGTAGGAGCGGGGGTTTTGATAACGTGAGATGCGGGTTGTGAGGTCAGCCTTACGAGGGCCCCCTCAACGATTAGACGCAAGCGAATGGAATTAAATGATACCAAGTCTCGCAGAAAAAAAAAGGGCCAGTCAAATCGAAAATGCAACAATCTCTAGGCAGCTCCGTTTTGATATGCTTTTGTTATCGATACCGGAACTAGTTTCACCGCCCATCTGCCAACTCCCCTGAACATCAACAACCACGCATGTCGGGTTAATCATACTACACAATGGTTGTCTACTCATTTTACATCTTTGACCGGCACGGTATGCTACTGCTATATCAATTTGGATACTCTAATATACTAACGGCCATCCAGCGGAATGCATCTACAAGCGCCGTTGGCTGCCACGCCCGACCTCGACCGTGGGGAAGTCCCGGTCTGATACCGTCTCCGGCGCACCGCCGACAAATCTCGGCCAGACAGTGCGATCGACAGACGATGATTCGAAGCTGGTGTTTGGCACCGTTTTCTCGCTGCGGAACATGGTGCGCAAGCTAGGGGGCGATGAGGACAAGTAAGCCTACCACCCCCTGAGGGGAGCCAGACAAGACATTCTTGCTGTCTTTTAGGTTTACCCATGAAGCCGATGCTAATCGGAACAGCTTTGTGTCCTTCACCACTAGCCAGTACAAGCTTCACTACTACGAGACGCCGACGAATACCAAGTTTGTCATGCTGACGGACCTCAAGAGTCCTAGCATGCGCATCGCGCTTCAGCAAATTTATATCAACCTCTTTGTGGAATACGGTTCGTGTGGCTCATTTATCTCGTTCGGTATAGCATGGAGCATGGCTGATCCGATTTGTTTAGTGGTCAAAAATCCCCTTTCTCCGGCCGAGCATCCCGGCGGCGTGGGCGTGAACAACGAGCTATTCGAGGAATCATTGGAGCAGTTCGTGGTACGTGCATTTTTAGCTCTGGCATGCTGCCTTAGTTGTTGACTTATGTTCTGATATGGTAGCAGACTCGAGTTCTATCATGATGTCGAAGTGGGCATGCCTCGCGGAATCGTGAGGTTATTTTGCGCCAACACGTCCATGGGAAGGAAGGAAATGCTTATCTCACTGCTGGGACCAACCGAGGCCAGCATATACAACTCAAATATCTGATAAGCGTGACAACGGCATAGCTGCAATCGAGTGCACACCGCAACGGTCTCACCCTTTATCGTTGACGCTATATTATGGCTACCTGCATGCAATGGCACAGTTGGCAAGAGACGATAGGCTCGAACAGGACACGCTACCGAAGCCAAGCACGGCAGGGGCACTCATACCGCCTTTTCATGTGTGGCTGCCGCTCAATGAAATTGGGTTCCTCCCCACGTGGCATTCCCGGCGTCGCTACGTTGTACGCCGGGGAAACGACGGCAGTGTCTCCCGGGGGCCCAGCCCCAACAGCTTGCTTGCTTCGTTGGATGCTATCATCAAGGAACACAGACCACGGCCGTCTCTTACTGGGTGTCTGATGTCTATCAATGGAACCGGTCCAACGGAAAGAGTTAGAAGGATTGAATACCAGTGGTATAACGCAATATTCTCGCCATTTGTCTCACCCTGAGTGCAATATCAAGCTCCCGGTCTGGATATGCCTGCCTTTTATAGCCCAGGGTACACTTAATACAAAAATAAGAGATACCGCAGCCACCAACGTCAACGGGAAGAGACCAGACTATGTAGACTCTAGCCTAGAACGCCATCCATACAATTAATTAGAGCTGCTATAGCCAAGCAGCACCGCCAAGGATGAGCCTTCCGAACCGGGCCAGCGTGGCTCGTGCGTCTGCTTCTGCATAGAGGCAATGACCCGACGAGCCGATAGGTGTAGACTCGAGAATGCAGTGATTCAAGATGAATCAGAAGCCAATGGTTGGGTCGTGCAATTGATAGCTACGACAGATACAAAAGCGAAAAAAGCAAAATACAATGCATCCATGAGGCAATATTGCAAAGCGGTCTCGAAAACGAGATACCCACAGACAGCTCTCAGCTCTCAGCTCTCAGCTCAGATCATCTCCATCCTGCAGGACTTGGCTTAAGCGCAGACACACCTACATTGCACATCCAAGTTTAGTACAACGTACAATATACGTCGGATACGATCACAGTAAACAGAAGCCAACAAAAAAACAAACACTGCCACATCCCAAGTATGGGAGACTAGTTCTCCGCTCCCTGCATGCATGGCACATACCTGTTACCCGATGTCATTGGGAAAGGGCAAAAAAAGAAAAAAAGGGCATGCATTGGTACATGTGGCACACGCACAGAGCTCCAATAAAACCGGATGATGCGACAGCTTATCTCAAGCTTGGGCCAGGACATTTTCGAAGGAGAGATAGACCAGCAGACATCGCAAAGCGAAGCCGACCAATCCCAGTTCGACTCTATGTGAGTTTCCCAGCGGATGTAACCGCAAACTGGCGGTCAAGCATACAGCAGCTCGAATCAGAATTTGGGTTGCGGCCGACGTTGGATGTTAATGGTGGCTCTGTGAGAGTTTTCTTGATTTGTAGATGATGACACCGGTGGATGGGGAAGGAGGGGATAGGCACGATGATATAGCCAACAGATATATGTAGATGGTTATGTATAACTACACAATGTCCGATGTATGACCTTTTACTAACATATACGGTGTACTTTCTGAGGGGTAGAAGAGTGGAATTGGAGTGGGGAGTGGAGTGAAAGAGGGTGAAGAGGGGTAGGAGTATCTAGTGAGTTGTACAACTGAATATTGGGATATTGAGATGGATAGATGTAGAAGTACATGTCTTGGTGTAGCTGCATATAACATTGATAAAGAAGGCTTAGCAGGTTGCAAGACAAGGTACACAGTGGCTTTGTACTGGGAAATTAAGATGGGGGTTCCTCTGTTCTGACTGTGATTGGCAAGGGAAAATCCCTCGTAGGTTTAGTGCTGAATACGGAAGCTTGTGTGTTTCTGCTTTACATGTGAGATGTGGTTTAACTAACTAGTTATTTCCTTCTATATATGTTGTGTTGTAGTATGCTACCAAGACACTTATTAACTCTGTTCCTAATGCCGAGGTCAGACGGGCTTATTCGGAAACCCATTGTAGTCCGGGGTAAGATGAGCATTGAATAAGATGGAGTATTGAGTCTGCTATTCTGTACTAGCTTGGAAACAAAGCTCCGGTTAAGAGCGAAGCTCCTGTTAGTCTGAAAATCCTCGACACTACTCCCCGTAAACATCCCCACATTGAGGAGACAGGGACATTGGAACCGAAGAGATACCGAACAGATGGCGAATATCCCATACTCCAGTAAAAGGGCGTGCAAATCGAATAGGCACAAGGGCTCCTCCTCTATTAGTGTTTTTCCGTTCCTCTTTGAAACACTACATGTACAGGAGAACTGCCAAACGTCTACCAATGCCGTCATCTGCCAAATCACGCTAGATAAAAGCCACTCTTAGTCGATGGTTATTGTACATCGTACATCCTGCGGGTGACTCACTGAAACCCCCGTCTCCACGACCCCGATAGAGAGATGTGCATGATTGACAGTCGATTTACGTAGTAAGGATCGTCCTAAAATGAGTGACGGAGATTTAGTGTATACAACGTAGAGGTCAGGAGTTGTTTGGATGATTCGATACGAGCTAAATAGGTAGGACTAAGAGTGAGCACGGGTATAAACGGGGGAAATGCGACTATTGGTTAGAATGGCATTTAGGATTTCCAAAAGAGGACAGTGTCCTATAACTGATTAGCAAGGTTTCATGCCCCGGATTATGAATGACATCCATGGATACAGCTCCATGGCTATGGGGGTGGCTACGATGATCTTCTATTATCTTGCACAGTTGATGGGTAAATGATCATCCCCCACTTACCTTACTGAGTAATGAGGCACGTCTGATGTCTATCTTGTATAACTACTGTATTGTGTATGATATATTCACTAGTAGATCAAAACTAATGCTTCCGATCATGTCGGATGAAGGGATAATAGAGTAACCAAAGGTACCCCTCAACTTCAGGCCTCGGCGTATGTACTACCGCCACACGGCGCACCCAGTTGGCTGGTGCGGGGCCTGATCGAATCAGGGCCGAGCTTTAATTGTGCAGATTGCACAGCCTCACTCCTTTGGATGTGGTGGCGGAACTATCAAAGCCCATTTTCCCTTTGTAATTTCTCTAATAGAATACTAGTTAACTATATGTAGGACATGGAGTTCATATTGCATGTTATCTATGAAGACGTCACATCACCAACGTCATGGTAAACCCCGAATTAAACTGGGTCAGTGGAATTGTTTAATCTTTACGGCACTGAGAGGGCAGACCCAGTTCCAGGGTTGAAGGGGAAAAAAAAAAAAAGAGGAAAAACCTGTACATTGATTACTCGATTACATTCAATGTTTCATTACCAGATTTTAAATCTCTCACCATAAAGCCTCGGATCGGAATCCTTTTTGTTCTTTTGCTGCGCCACTTCTGCTTAAGAATGTGTGTGTGCTAAAATCACTAGGCTATAATTTCCCTCTATTAGTATAATATAAGTACAATAGAAGCATCTAGTGTGTCCTACTCCCATATAGTAGTACAGACCTACAATTTCCAATGGTCTCACAGCGCCGGAGTCGCCGTATGCAGTATGTAGCCCTATAGGTCAGGACCAAAATCGCGTAGAATCACTCTGTGTATGAGCATTAATAATCTTCACAGGTAACCCGTACCGTTACAGTTCCCACATTTTTGCTTTCTAGCACTCAAAATGGAGTATTTCTTTTTTTATATTTCTATATTCTTTGATTTTTCCCCTTTTCCCCCCTAAATAAATTGATTCATTTGGGTAATATTACCATAGCTGCTTCGTAATTCCACATACACACCAGATTTCCCCCCGGCGGTATTTCAAGTTTGAGCATCGCCAAATTTATCCCACTTGCTTCCCGCCTGATTCTCTTTCTTCCTTTTAATATTATTTACTCTTCTCCTTTTAACGCTTGTCTATATACCCTAGGGGTCCCTTTTTTTTGGCTACAGGACCTCATCTTTGGTGTGCGGGATCTCCATATATTCGCTTCGTCTTTGTGCCGACGTCGCTGTCGTCACCTTTCGCTCTGGGTGCCTCAGGCCGCTAATCGCAGGCCACCTACTTTTTTTTTTACTCTCGCCTCGTTCTTCTTTCACATCTCTGATCCGTATCATTTTTAATAACTTGCCCTGCGGCAGCTTCGTGTGAGCTGTAGACGCGGTCACTAAACCCTGGGGACGGAGATTTTCGTGTCCCACCCCTCATTCTTCCAATCTTCACTTGTCGATCCACCGCACATGACTCCACCTTCCCCTTCACCTGTGCCATCTGCAGTCTCGTCCGCCGCAGCCTCACAACACTCGTATGACCCTCCGGATGGAGATGCTTCGGTAACCCGCGGCCTCGCGGGCATGAATCTTGTCGCCCAGGCAAACGGGGATCACCTACCTCCTCCGGCGCTTTCTCCCGCCGGAAAACCCAACAAAGCTACAATGGCTTCTCGACTCACACGCATGTTCTCCAGCACCGGCAAATCAACACCAATAAGAGAAAATCCCGACGTTCCCCGTGATTTGTCAGATAGTAGCTTGGAAAGCATCCAGCCCATGAATGGCAAAAGCTCAAAACCGTCTTCTCAACCCGCCTCCAGACCACCTTCTAGGCCTCCTTCGAGGGGTGCCAACTCCCGAACACCGTCACGAAACCCTTCACTCAAAAATGAGCCCGTGGAAAAGCCAGATAAGAAGAAGATGGACGAGAAGAAGGGCAAAGATGGAGCCGCTCCGGCTCACAAGCGATTTGAAGTGCTATCAGAAGAGCTCGGCAACCACTCACATCACCTGCGAAGTGCAAGACGGCAAGAGAAGCTCACCGACTTGCTGCGAGATATGATAGGTGGCCGGAAAAAGGACGACCAGGCTGATGAGCAGCAGCTATCGCTGATGTCGACATGGATTGACCAGTTCAAAACGGAGCGTGATAAGTTGGCTGCTGATAAGAAGGGTGGTCCCAATGCTACTGCTTCGTTGGTGGACAAGTACGGCAAGTGCCAGGAGATTGTGGGTCGCGGTGCTTTCGGTATTGTTCGAATCTCGCACAAGGTTGATCCTCAAGACTCAAAGTGTGAACAGCTGTATGCTGTCAAGGAGTTCCGCCGCCGACCTCAAGAGACGACCAAGAAGTATCAGAAGCGATTGACTTCAGAATTTTGCATCTCCTCGTCGCTCCGTCACCCGAACGTTATCCACACTCTGGACCTATTGCAAGATGCCAAGGGAGATTACTGCGAAGTTATGGAATACTGTGCAGGTGGAGATCTCTACACCTTGGTTCTTGCCGCCGGCAAGCTGGAAGTCGCCGAAGCCGACTGCTTTTTCAAGCAGTTGATGCGGGGTGTTGAGTACATGCACGAGATGGGTGTCGCCCACCGCGATCTCAAGCCTGAGAACCTGCTCTTGACCACCCACGGTGCACTAAAGATCACCGATTTTGGAAACGGCGAATGCTTCCGCATGGCCTGGGAGAAGGAAGCCCATATGACCGCCGGTCTCTGCGGCTCGGCTCCTTACATCGCTCCAGAGGAGTATATTGAGAGAGAATTCGACCCCCGAGCGGTTGATATCTGGGCGACCGGAGTGATCTACATGGCCATGCGCACCGGACGGCATCTCTGGCGCGTGGCACGCAAGGACGAAGATGAATTCTATCAGCGGTACCTAGACGGTCGCAAACATGAGGATGGATATGCTCCCATCGAGACGTTACATCGGGTAAGAACTGCTAATCCCCCTCCTGCGGTTGCAGGCCAAAGACTCATCAAATCTCAGGCTCGTTGCCGCAACGTGATCTATTCCATCCTCGATCCGAATCCCTCTCGCCGCATCAATGCTTCACAGGTCCTCAAATCCGAATGGGTGCGCCAAATCAAGCTCTGTAAGGCCGGCGAAGAAGGGTTCTGATTTTTTTCAACACAAAAATAATTGGGTGTCGAGACCAGCTCGCTCCCTAGGGTTTGATGGCTTCGAAACTATCTCCCCTTTCAACATTTGCATCTTAGGGTGGTTATTCTATCATAGACCCATTCGAGGCCAGGCTTACTATTATTTGTCCCTCGAATGCTCCTGAACAGAAGGAGGCCCCATCTGAAGGTTTTTTTTCCCGTTTTCTTTTCAATGTTCGTTGGGCTCCGGCGCATTTACTGTATCCTCCAGCCTCTTCAGCCTCTGCATTTCTCTAGCTTGTCCTTTTGTTTGGATTCCCATGTCTTCAACGTCAATGCAACGAAGATTCATGACCTTTTTCTTATGACTCATCCTTTCTCAACGGTTCCTCGGAGTTACTAAATTGCCCGGTCTTTATTTCTTTTTCGCGTTCTGGGGTTATGACAGATACCACTCCACACTGGCGTTGGTGGGCATTCTTTTCTTGACCTTTCTCCTCTTGTACCACTATGACCATCCCAGCTTTAGCGGGTGGATGTGGACATTCTCGTTTGAGTTATGCGTGCTAGACATTTAGGTTCTATCAGATGTCATTGTAGACAGACTCTGCTGTCCGCAATAGGAACAGGAACACGACCAGAACCAGGACCAGGAACCAGAGCTCAAACGGGATGTTTCACACCGGAGGTTGTTTGAAGCCTTCATTTTTGCTTTGCATTCTTACCCTCGCTCGTTTCGACGTCGAATTCTAGTACATATTACAGATGTCGTCCTGAATATACGTTTTAGGATTTCTGAATTAACTTCCATGTGACTTGCATGCTGTGCTTCCACATCGCAGCCCGATACACACATCGCTCACTACAGCATACCGGCTATTCCTTCACTCATTTCGAACTGCATCCTGACTCATCCTCTAGCTTGATACCTGTCCACGGACCCCGAGATATGACATCAACCCGAAGATCGGCGCCTGCAGACCCAAGATCTACAAGTGTGACGGAGACCATAGGGCAGGTGCAGTACCTCGACTAGCCCCGGTATCTCTCCGACACATCCGACTCAGTGATATCATCTGATCAGGGTAATACTTGTGATCACAGATCATCCTCCATCTAACGAGAAGAAAACAAAAATCACATTTGCCGATCCGCCAATGAGGCATAACACTCTGATGCAATCGAGAGTGTCATATGCCAAGCTAGCAAATTTCAATAATTCATATATGCACTCTTGAAATCTCCAAACGTTGTACAAGCTATGTCAGTATATAACCGGTAATACATAGACCCCGGGAGCTAAGGTTGGATTCGATCCTGCAGCTAGAATACAGCGTGCATACCAAAACTTAAGAACAACCATGCCTAGAAAGGGAGTCCGACAGAGATCGAGCAGATTCATGTAGTCGATTACTCAATAGCTCTTGGCAATGGGATACAACTCATCTGCCAAGGTCTGCGCATAACTCAGTTCTTTAGGCATCTACGTTACAGGCTGGGCAAAGTGGATAAGGGAAATACCTCAATATGCACATGCCATGCAGGAGAAGAGCAGATGCAAGACCCAGCCTTCCTTATGCTACTTTTAAGTAAGATTCATATTAAAGGATTCTATATGTATGCCTATGATGGTTATCTCTGAGTTGATTACTTGCTTAAGGTAGCAACAGCTATCTATACCTGCTTCCAAGCTATGTGAGGATTGTCTTAATTATGTCTGTACCTTCACACATGCCCACTGCATACATACGTTGTACATATAATATGGGTAGTTCCGCCGTACCTAATAATACCAAACGGTGTGTATCAAAGACCCATACAGCATAGCAGAACCTGAATAATGAATGCAACGTTGAAAACTCCAGCCCTATCAAATGGATGACGTCGCCGCATGCGGAAACCCGTGACATAAGCACATGCACTCAGCCACACTGCGCCACACACGTCCATAAGGCAGACCTGTTCAGGTAGTGACGCTTGGCATCGGACTTTGTACCTGGGACCTCCACGACACTCCTACAGCCTGATCTCGGAGCCTTCATCTGTTTCAACAGTGCTCGTATCAAGTCTCACTTCTTGAACACACTCACATAGAACCCGCACAACCTGCAAACCTCAGCCGATCACCATCTCCGGATCCTCCGAACCACACCGCCACCATGTCTTGGGCAGGTACGCCTCATCCCACCAACCCTCGGACTCATGATCCGGTATCCGGGTGAACGTATCTAACTGGATGGATGGATAGGGTTCAAGAAGAATGTCAACCGTGCGACGACGCAGGTGATGATGAAGACGGGTGAGTGTGTCGAATCTTACCCCGCAATGGATCGAGAGGGCGATCGGATTAGATCCCCGATCAGCCATGCGCTCTGCGCTACATCTTCCTTACGATGTGTAGATATAGAGCATCTGCTGACTCAGTATTTGGTTAGGACATGTCGAGAGGACAAATGATCGCGACTACGAGATTGAAGAACGGTATGGTTGTCCTCGTGATGAATGAGTATACCGGGGCTGGAGCTAACGTTGCTCAAAAAGACGGTATCGGACTATGGAGACAGCAGCGAACCGGTTGCAGAAGGAGGCAAAGGGATATTTGGATTCACTACGAGGTGGGTGACTCGTTGCCTTGCGGGTCGTCGGATTTGACTGTTCAGTTGACTAATTTTTTCCCAGCCATGACGGCCTCACAAATGCGCATTGCGGAGACCATCGATGCTTTCTACGGCGATGCAGGAACAAGAGATGGCGTGAGCCGGAGTTACAAGCAGGCGGTCGAGGACCTTGATGCCGAGACCATCAAGGCCCTGGACGGGCCATACCGGTAGGAGAACCTTACTGTGCTGGTAAAAACACGCAGAGTATCGCTGACAAAAGCCACAGTACTACCGTCCTCGATCCCATCACCCGATTCTGCGCCTACTTCCCCGACGTGAACGAATGCATCAAAAAACGCAACCACAAACTGCTAGACTACGACGCCATGCGCGCCAAGGTCAAGAAGCTAGCCGAGAAGCCCGACAAGGACGTAACCAAGCTGCCTCGCACCGAGCGTGAAGCCGAGATGGCCAAGCAGGCCTACGAGCAGCTGAACGAGCAGCTCTTCAACGAACTACCCCAGCTTATTGACCTGCGCGTGCCATATCTCGACCCCAGTTTCGAAGCTCTTGTCAAAATCCAGCTGCGCTTCTGCGCAGAGGCGTACTCGCGCATGGCGCAGGTACAGCAGTATCTTGACGCGGAGACTCGTGACCAGTATGCCAAGGGTGATCTAGATAATCGGGTTGAGGAGGTGTTGCAGGAGATTCGGGATCTGAGCATAGCTGGAACCGTTTGAGCTGCTCATCTCTTGACTCTTCTATTAGCATAATGCGGAATGTTCCTTTGCTGCGCGGAGATATGAGAAGCAGGCGCCTTCTTTTTGTCTTCCTTTCCTTTCCTTTTTTTTTTTTTGCTTCCGTTGTTGAACGGCGGCAGTCATTTTCTTTTCTCCCTTGCCTTCTTGCAGGCGTTTCCCGTGTATATGGTTAATACATCCACAAGCCGAGTTTGACATTGCTCTTGATCACTTTCTTGAACTCCATGCCTTCGCATGAAACAATCACCTATAACCAACTACATCACATCCTCGATGTGATTGACGTCGGGCTGTACTCGAACAAATTCTATAATACACATGCAATCCATAGTATACAAGCCCAAAGACCATAATCAGACCTTCCCAGCAGGCCTATACAGCTCATCCCTGATGACCTCCACGACCGACCCCGCCATCGCACGATAACTCTCAATCTCCGCCTCACTAGCATTCTGAAGCACATAATCCGAAACAGCATTCCTCTCCCTCGACGTAGGCCGCCCAATCCCGACACCAACACGCAGTATCGAAAGATCCGCCAAGAACCCCGGACCCGCATCCCTCCCCCCATTTCCAGTATTCGCATTGAACCGCGGAGGATACAACTTCTTCCCCCGCAGCGTCTCACAAATACTAATCAACCCACGATGCCCCCGCAAACTCGCCTTCTCCGGCCCACCCGCCTTAACGCGCAGCGTCCCACGCTGATTCTCCAGTTCATCGTGTAGAATAATCAGCGTCGTGGGATATCTCTTAAGCGGCTGGTCGAGATCCTGATCCTGAGAATGATTCTTTTGCGCAGAAAGAGCCGCAATCCTCTCAAGACGGGTGTGGCGCTCTTTCGCGAAGTCTTCAAGTCGCCGCACGAGTTTGGGACCTGACTCGTTCATCCAGGTTGTGCTGTGCCAGGTTTCGTGGTAGAGGCCTGTGTTTGGGAGGTTTGTTTGGAGGAGGGGGATTACGGCATCGAGGAGGAGGTGGCCTGCGCTGTGGCGGGTTTTGTGGTAGGGGGATTTGTTGCCTATTGATGCTATAAAGAGGAGGCGGCGGGGGAGGGGTTCCATTTTAGAATGGAGTAGGAGGAAAGAGGAGAGGAGGGTGGTTGGTTGGTGTATTGTATGTACAGTGTCGCAAATTCGAGGTTGCGGGCTTGGGTCAGGTACGGAGATTGGAGATCGTCTCGTGACTTGCACGGGCTCGTCGGAGATAAGTTCCAAGGTTGTTTATCTCCGGAGATATATACTGTGTACATCCAAGGATCCACCTCTGATGGAGCGATTGAGAGTACTTGATCTAGATCGCTGAATGTATACAGGGCTCACTTTGTGCTCTGCAAGATTGATTTCAATTCAAGTAATATTTGTCTTTTTCCAGCCTGCCAAAACTCCTCGCATGTCATTTCTGAACAGGAAAAACCACACTTTCAGGTTGTGGGATCTCGCACAGATGTCCGAGGGGACAATAATCAAAGGACCAGCCCAATCATACATTCAGCTTCAAGTCAGCGTGCGAAATTGGGAGCTGCCCATGAGTCTGTCGGACCTAGTTTAGCTGAGTTGTCGAATATTGCGGCTATCAAAGCTCCACGGGACGTCCTATTCCCCTCAAATCTTGAATTTGGGAGTCTGTGCTTGCTAAAGCTATGCGGAGGGCGAAGGATGTGGGGATGTAGTTACCTTGTGCATCGCTAGATGTTTTGTTTTGTTCCTCTTTGTAAGGCGGGTTGGTCACACCTGTTTATAGTATCTGCGTCACCGCTTTAGACCGGGATAAGACTGAACTGGACGAGGAAGTGACGAGTCCGGTGTTTACTCCTTCATCTAGACGATCTTGGACAGGCACCATTGTTGAGGAAAGTGCACGGGTGGAAATAAGATTTATAGGACCATGGGTACGGGATATCCTAATCTGAGTCTAAACGGACTGGCAATGTGTCTCGCTGTCACCAGGGCATCACAGTTGGTTCTCACAAGTGCAGTATGTACGTACAAACCAATTAGCAGGTGATCGCTTTGGGCTTGCGAACATGTTGTATCTGCGCTTCAAGGATAGTACTAGAACTATTCGTCCAAGGGCACACCGAATGGCTTACTTGTATTGCCGACAGAGAACACTGATGAAGCATCAAACGTGGCTATTGAGCGCTCAAGAGAACATTACTTGGTAGATCAGGAAGTCAGGTCAGCCAGAGGAGTTTTTTACATGCTTGACAGCTTCGTGGAGAAGTTGTTGGGGACTTGCAGCCATTGTGTACGGTTTACAGCCGACTGATCTCGAATTATGAGATGCCCATGACTATTTGTTGAAACGTGAATCTATCCATTGAAAAGAAACCGACAAGCTTTTGGATATAACTCCCCTTGAACCCATGCAAAACCGGAGATAACGCAAAGAGACATTTACAGCTGGAACAGAGTCCTCGTCTTCTCCATTCCACCCTTCCATTCCCACTCCTGTCCACTGGCACGTTGAATACCCTTATCAACACGACGCAGCTTCAATGTGAAGCGGGGTCCTAGCTCCTGAAGACCGGTGCGGATACCCTCAGCACCCACCATTTCTTTGCCATCAGCACCGACGACGGCCTTCTCGGTCTCACGCTTCTCGCGGAAGACATAACGGTGACGACGGACGAAGATATAATCACGCTGATTGTGCAAAGTGACGACCTGTCGGCCCTCGAAGTCCGGCTGAGGCGGGAAGAGTGTGCGGAACAAGTGCGCAGTCAACAGACCGAGAGGGGTGCGGAAGTTGTTGAGAATCAGCTCGGGCCAGTGTTCGGTGGCTCGGCCGTGTCCTGGAAGACGCTTTCCTTCGACCCAGTTGCTGATGGTGAAGTGGAAGGTTGGGCCAACTGGCAAGTGCACCATCGTCAGTCCAGAAGGCTTCTTCTGATCTTCATTCAACACGATGACCGTGGTGAAATTGCGGTTTGCGGCGAATTTGGAAATCTCGCGAACTGAGAATTTGTGCGAGTATCTGTGTGCATTACGTCGGATATACACGCTGTTCGGGAACACGTCGGTAAGGATCTCGGCTTCGTCATGGAGGGTGGAGTTGAGGCCGGTGGTGATGAGGATTTTCGGGCTGGGTGGAGGCCCCTCGGTGAAGAGTGTGGGGAATTTGGCAGCCAATGCTTCAGGAGCGAGGCTCAAGTTTGTGCTGCGTGTGGACTGGGTAGGACTTGTGGCACGCTCTGTCGCAGTTGGGAGCGAGGCTTTCTTCCGTCCGCGGCTGGCATCTTTCTTTTCCTCCTTCTCTTCGTCTTCGTCCTCGCTAACGTCTGACTCGAGCATACTGTCAACAGACTCATTATCTGACTCAGGAGCATCGCTGTCATCCTCGCCCTCTTCCAATGGTCGGTTGAGCTCATCTTCCTCTTCTTTCTTGGCACGCTTGATGCGCTCAACGTCAACGCTCAGACCCAGCCCAGTCTCCTCGGCGTCGTTGTCGGGGTTGTTCCAGGTACGTTTGCGCTCGAGAGTCAGAGGAATATTGCGGCTAAGTCGTTCTTCTCTTAACTTGGGATTCTTGGCTTCTTCTTTCTTGAAAGCATAGCGCTCCTCTCGGCGCGCAGCATCTTTGGCTCTCTTGCGCTTGACATGATTCATCTTCCGGCGCAGTTTGTTGCCGGTCTTCATGTCATCCATGACTCCCGGAGGCGGTCCTGATCGGCCTTTGACACCCATTTTTGAAAGCTGGACGGGTAAAGCGCTGCTGTTGAAGGTCAATAGAAAATGTAAAGATCGCCGAGAAATAAATTATCTCGGACAATCGTTTCCCCGGAGCGACAATCTGCGTTTCGACCTTGTGACTCGGAGGCCTCCTTTTTAGAAGGGGAATAAATAAAAAATTGGAAAAGTACCGACCCAATTGTTCTCTCTCTTTCGTTCTATTACTCCTTGTCCTTTGTCCTCTCGGTGGTGTCTGAGGGGCTGCATGGTGGATGACTCAATTGCCGCGCCTGCGATTTCCCCCCCGCTCTTTTCTTTCCCCTCCGTCTTTCTTTCGGACTCAGTTTAGGACTTACACCCCTCCCCCAAAGCCCTCGAAACGAACCGCCAAGATGGCCACCGTCAACACCAAGACCGGCCAGTCCGTCGACCGGACAGTACTGGACTCAATGCTCCGCCGTCGCATGTTCTACACCCCCTCCTTCGAAATTTATGGTGGCGTGTCTGGTCTGTATGATTATGGCCCACCAGGAACCGCTTTGATCGCCAACATGACCGATCTGTGGCGCAAACACTTCGTGCTTGAGGAGGACATGCTCGAGGTCGACACCACCATGTTGACTCCCCACGAGATTCTCAAGACCAGCGGGCACGTGGACAAGTTCGCCGATTGGATGTGCAAGGACCCCAAGACTGGCGAGATCTTCCGCGCTGACCACTTGGTCGAGGAGGTGCTTGAAGCCCGTCTTAAGGGGGACAAGGAGGCGCGCGGCCAGAAGGTTGTGGTGGACGAGGAGAAGGAGGCCAAGAAGAAGAGAAAGGCCAAGGGCACCGAGGCTAAGAAGCTGGATGATGCCCTGGTCAAGGAGTACGAGGAGACCCTCGCACAGATTGACAACTACGGTGGCCCCGAGCTGGAAGCTCTCATCAAGAAGCACGACATCCGCAACCCTGTCACCGGCGGCGAGGTGCTGCCTCCGGTCTCCTTCAACCTCATGTTCCAGACCTCCATCGGCCCTAGCGCCAACATGCCCGGCTACCTGCGCCCCGAGACTGCTCAGGGTCAGTTCTTGAACTTCGCCAAGCTCCTGGAGTTCAACCAGCAGTCAATGCCATTCGCCTCTGCCTCCATTGGCAAGTCGTTCCGTAACGAGATTTCTCCGCGTGCGGGTCTCCTGCGTGTGCGTGAGTTCCTCATGGCTGAGATCGAGCACTATGTCGATCCTGAGGGTGGCAAGAAGCACGCTCGCTTCCACGAAGTTAAGGATGTTGAGCTGGCCTTGCTCGACCGTAATGTGCAGCTGTCCGGCAGCACTAAGCTGACCACCATGACTATCGGCAAGGCCGTTGAGACTAAACTTGTCGATAACGAGACCCTGGGTTACTTCTTGGCCCGCATTCAGTCCTTCCTGCTGAAGCTGGGCGTTGACCCCACCAAGCTCCGCTTCCGCCAGCACATGGCGAACGAGATGGCTCACTACGCCACCGACTGTTGGGATGCCGAGTTGCTGACTAGCTACGGCTGGATCGAGTGTGTCGGCTGTGCTGACCGCTCTGCTTACGACCTGACTGTCCACAAGGAGAAGACCGGTGCCCCTCTTGTTGTGCGCCAGGCCCGTGCTGAGCCTCTGCGCGTCGAGGAGTACCAGATTGATCTCGAGAAAAAGAAGTTTGGCCCTCGATTCAAGAAGGATGCCAAGACCGTCGAGGCAGCTGTCGAAGCTCTGTCCCAGGAGCTCCGCGAGAAGTTATCTCTGGATCTTGAGAAGGATGGCAAGATTGAGGTCGCTGTTGAGGGTGTTGGATCCGGCAAGGTTGAGCTGGAGAAGGACCTCATCAAGATTGAGAAGCGTACTCGTGTCGAGAACGTCCGCGAGTACACCCCTAACGTCATTGAGCCGTCCTTCGGTATTGGACGTATTTTGTACAGCATGATTGAGCACTCCTACTGGTCCCGCGCCGGTGACGAGACACGTGGTGTAAGTTTTCCTCATTTCTGTTCTCTGGGTTTGAACGTCCGTACTGACTGACTTAGGTCCTTTCTTTCCCTCCTGCCGTTGCCCCTACTAAGGTCCTGCTGGTTCCCCTCTCTACCCACGCCTCCTTCAAGCCCCTGACCCAGCGTCTCACTTCGAAGCTGCGCAAGGCCGGTGTTTCCAACCGTGTTGATGACTCGTCCGCCAGTATCGGCAAGCGTTACTCCCGTAACGACGAGCTGGGTACTCCCTTCGGTATCACTGTGGACTTCCAGTCCGTTCAAGACAACACCTTCACTCTGCGCGACCGTGATACCACCAAGCAGGTCCGTGCCAGTGAGGACGAAATCTTGCAGGCTGTCAAGTCGCTCGTCGACGGCGACGAGACATGGGAGGATATCCGCAAGCGCCTGCCTGAGTTCACTTCCCAGGAGATCGAGGAAAGTGCATAGATTGCATGATGATAAAATACTATTTATTACTTCCTTTTTTTTTATCTAATTCCAAGGTCATCTTAATGTCAGTCCTATCATTGTAGATCTATAGATTTCATTCATCGCGTTAAATGCTTAGACACGCCCGATCCGGGCCACCGCGCCAAGAGTCCGGGGCATCTCCGTCATCCATCTGTCCTCTTTCCGCCTTGCATTATCAACAACGATGGCGCCCACGATACACTCTGCGAAATTGACACTCTCGTGTCCGCTCTTCGCTGCAGACTTTGACCCGCGCAACAACGGTCGACTTCTAGTCGGCGGCGGAGGCGGCGAGGGGCGCAGTGGAGTCGGAAACAAGATCGCAAGTCCCACCTTGAGAAAATCATGCTGTTCAAACGCACAAATGCTAACTATTGTTTTCTGTATAGTCTCTGCTTGACACTTCGCGTCGTAATGAGATTGTGGAGGCCGTTGAACTGAACCTATCGCGAGATGAAGACTCGGTGACGTCGCTGGCTGCGGCACCGCTTGCTGGGGATGAGGCGGGCACGCTTGTTGCTTTGGCCGGTATAAACAGCTCTGTGGAGGAGCAGAAGAAAAATAACAATCGACACTTGCGCGCATTTAGGTTTGAGGTGCCGCCAAAGAATACCGCTGCTGCTGCTACAAACACACCAAATGCCGAAAATAGTGAGAAAGGTCAAAAAGAGGAAAAGGTGGCTCCCGGTAAAGCTACGGCTCTATCCCAAGCATCGCTATTCCGAACGAAGAACGGGCCGGGGTCTTCAGATACATACCAGCGAGTGACGAGGCTCTCGCCGTGGCCGAAAGAGAAGGATGGCGCCGAGAAACACACACGGATCGGAGCCGTTGCGACAGGGCTGGCTCAATCCGGTGAGATTGTATTCTTCAACGTCACAGAAACTCCCAGCGTGAATGATATCATTGGCCGCATTCAATTAGGCAGCAATGAAGAGGCCGAGGACTTGGACTTTGTCAGCCTCGAACACGACTCGGAGAAGACCGACGACGCACATGGCCGGTTCCTTGTAGCATATACCAACGGCACGGATGTGATGGTCGGAGAGCTCTCGCCGTCTAGCCGGTCTAATAGCTCTCCCGATGTTCGCTCTGTCTGTACCATTCCACTGCCCGCCAGCGGAGCCCGCACAGGACGCCCCAAGTTCCGCGCACTGCGATTCCTTTCGCCCAGGACCCTCCTCTTACTCCAGAATGCACCAAATCGCGGTGGCAGCGAGGTCATCCTCCTCCAACTTCCCAGCGCCAAGTCAAGCAAGTCCCAAATCTTACAGCGCCGCAAGCTCCCCCGGACCGTAAAGATTGGCCTAGGTCTGGACATATGCCAACTCGGAACAAACCCCCAAGGCCAACAACAGACCGTCATAGCAGTCAGTGGCAGCGACAACTCCATCACTCTATTCACTCTAGAATACGGACGAAAGCGCGGCTACAGCAAGTTCCGCCCCTACGCAACCCTCCGCGACGTGCACCCGTTCTCAATGACAAAACTCACCTTTTCAACCTTCATCGCACCGACACACCCCGTAACCCCAGAGGTCGGCCCCCAAAACATCAAGCTCGCCTCCGTCAGCATGGGCAACACAGTCGTCGTGCACACCTTCCCCCTATCCCCCTTCCCAACCTCCTCCCGCACCCCGCGCTACGTCCTCGTCACCCCCGGCCCCGCCGAGATCTGGGAACTAGTCTACAGCATCGTCGTCCTCCTCTTCTCCCTCTTCGCAATCTGTCTAGCAATGCTCGCCTTCACCGAGATCCGCGGCGGAACGCCCCCTCTCCTCGGTGCCACCGACTGGCTCCCAGATGGGATCCGCAGTCTCATTGCTCGGGAATACGTCGTCCCGCCACGGGAGAAACTAACATATTTCGATACACTCCTCGCATCCAGCGGAAGCGACAGGGACAGTGATGAAATCCAAGTCGCGAAGACCTTCCCCACAGAAGCGCAGATCGAATCCCTCCGCGAGATCCTGGACCGCGTGCACCGTGTCGGCGCCGCGCCTGCGGATTTGGAAACGATGGCGCCGCAGTCTATTTCCGTGATTGTGCGATGCGACGCGGAGCAGAGCGTTCTCGTTGAGACGGCTGAGTTTGCGGTCGAGCCTGAGGATTTGGAGGAGGAGAAGAAGAAGCTACAGGCTTGGAAGGATCTTTCGGGGGCTGAGCAGAGTGCTTGGAAACAGCGACTTGTTGATGCTGGGCGCTGGACTGCTTCTGAGGGGGAGACTGTTCTACTGGGAGTTTTGTTCGGTGAGGCTTGTGGGGCGTTGGGGAGGGCTGTGAGGGAGGAGTTGCCGTGAAATTGTGATTGATCTGTTTTGTCTTATGTATGAATTGTTATATATTAGTTTTACGCTTGTCAATGATATAATAAATGTTCTATTACACGTGAATGTTGAGAGCGGAGTGGAGCTACTATCGCTGTAGCTATAGACTATGCATAGATGCAACATCTCGTGAGTCACTTCTTTCCCGTTCCCTATATCTGAAATCAAAGTGAAGATATGGATGGTTTTGACTACCTGAGTACTCAAATACAGCCCGATGAACACCGAATCTACAGGCTGCAAAGGGGGCATAGACCCCAGATTTGTGAAAAAGACCGAGTTCAAGTGAAATGGGATTTTAAACTATTCTTCGCTTTTGTGCAATGGCACATAATACAGTGCAAGTTGCAAAGTCATGAACGTCATAGGGGGGAGACATGGTATGGTGTTTTGTGCAAGCGTCGAAGAGAATTGGGAAGGAAAAGAAGAAAAAAAAAAGATATCAAACGCCGAATTACCCACGCCCAGGTTGGTGTATGATCGTAACGAACACAGGAACGCAGCAACGATATCCTTAAAGAAGTGTACGGCGAAGGAGGGGGAATAACGCAGGAAGAGCACTGTCCTTGTGGCTCAAGCATCGAATGCTCGAGGAACATGGAGTTCTAAACGAAGACGCGTAGATAGAGACCCAGATGTTGCTAAAAGTTGGGGTAAAAAGAACCTCAGGTATTTACTGGCCAGAAGCCTTCTTCCAGCGAAGCAGCTCAGCCAAACTGTTCAGGCTGCACCCAGACTGGAGGAATTCGTGAGCGAGGAGCTCGTCAGCGGTGGCGCGGCTGCGGACATCGACGCAAAGACAGACGCTCAAGAAAGCCTTGAGTTCCTTGGAGAGCTTCTCGGGCTTCTTGAGGCGGGGGGTGCCGTTGGTGGCAATGAGGTAGAGGGCCTTTAGGGGCTCTTCGTTCAAGTAGGGAGGTTCGGATTCAATCATCTCGATGGCCATGATACCCAATGACCAGCAATCGACCTTCGAGCCGTACTCCTTCTGCTTGACCACCTCGGGTGCCATCCAGTAGGGAGTGCCGACCATGGTGGCACGCTTGCTCTTGTGTTCAGTCAGCTTGGCGCAGAAGCCGAAATCGGTGATCTTGACGTGGCCGACACGGTCGAGCAGGACGTTATCACTCTTGATATCACGGTGAATGATGTTCTGGCCGTGCAGATGGGCCAAACCCTTGCAAGTCTTCAGAGGAAAGGTTAGTATTTGGATCAAACCCAACTTTGGATACACAACATACCTCTGCACAAATCGTGGCGATCTGATTTTCAGTTATATTTTGGTTGTTGTCAATCACATCAGTCAGGGCACCGCCCTCCATAAACTCCATAACAACCCAGAGCTCATTGCTTGATTCCTGCAAGAATGAGTCGAGGAAATTGACAATATTCGGGTGCTGGCTGTCCTTCATGACAATAATTTCGTTGACAATCAACTCCTTGCGAGGCTGGCTACGAAGGTCCATCTGCTTGATCGCCACTTGGCAGCGCGCGCCGTAGGTCCTGTAAAGTTCGTGGGCAACACCAGAAGTTGCGCCTTCTTTAACTCGCGCCACATACACGGATCCCGATGCACCCTGGCCAATCTTGCGCTGCTTGCTATAAGACTCATTTGGA
Source organism: Penicillium turbatum (assembly GCA_030762825.1). Taxonomy (NCBI): domain Eukaryota; kingdom Fungi; phylum Ascomycota; class Eurotiomycetes; order Eurotiales; family Aspergillaceae; genus Penicillium; species Penicillium turbatum. The sequence goes on along the minus strand of JAUJYX010000003.1, from coordinate 1,716,402 downwards.
TTATCCTTGGACACGACTGCCCTCAAGCGGTCCATGACCTCGTTCTCTGACATGGCTGACATGCGCACCTCCTTTTGGCGCGGCTGATCAGGCTTTTTGGTGAGCGCAGCCTCGGCTTGGCGAACGCCATCGGGTACATTTTGCTTGTTACCGTTCTGTTTGTTGGCAATGTTCAATGGCTTCACAGCCTGAACAGGAGCCGGCAGGCGTGTCGGTGGGGGTCCGGCCTGTCCTTTGGAACCATTGGGCTGATGGCGACTCGCCGGCCCTGGGGCCCGAGGGTCATTGGGAGGATAGCGGGAAGCTGAAGGGCCCTGGCGGTCATCATTCCGAGGAGCACCGGGTGCGCGGGGCGCGCCCTGGCCGTAAGGACTCTGTGAAGGTGGCGCGGGCGCGGGACGCTGTGCGGTGAGCTGCCGGGGGTCTTGCTGGCGAGCAGCAGAACCTGGCGCCTGAGGAGCCGGGCGGCTTGGTTGGTAACGGCTGTTCTGTGATGGGTCGTCGCCTCCATATCCACCAATCTCCTGTTGGGCCATAGGAGGACGGCTCTTCGGGATGGATGCATTGTAAGCATCTTGCTCCTCCTTGTTGCGACGAGCTTCCTCCTCCACGCGGCGACGCTCTTGCTCGGCCATTTCTTTCATCCGTTCAGCTTGCTGCTGGTGCTCCAGCGCGCGGTCCGGCGACTCAGATTGCTTCGACTGACCGCTATCGAGGCGTTGCATAGGTCCTGGCGGGGCAGGACGTGGGGGTGCAATAGAACTACCCGTGCTATTACCATATGCCTTGGGTTGCCCATTGGGGCTGTTCGCTGAAGGGAAGTATTGCGGATTCTGCTCGCGCATCTTGATATCTGAGTAGAATTCAAGAACCTCGATAACTGCCTGTGGGTTCTTCTTGTAGTCTTCTTTCGTGATGGCCGAGGATGTGAGAAGCTTCTCCCACTCTGGCGGCAAGCCCACAAAGGCGCCTGTGTGTGGATCAAAGCCGACGTGAACCCGATGACTGAAGTTGGTCGGATTGCTGACACCACCCATTCCAGGGCAGCGCTCGTAGATCTTGTCAATCCACTCGTAGATTTCATCATCGGACTTGACTTCGCAGGTGATGGTCTTGGTGGGTAGGTCGCGCGCCAGTAGACCAGCTTTGGAGTTCGCATCTTTTGGGTTGGCTAAGCGAGTGATCTCGAAAGCCATTTTGGAATCCTCGGAGCGGCCCACATTGGTGACCGAGGAAAGAGGGAAGGAAATCACTACCTTGCCGCTATCGCTCTTCAAGAATTCAAGTTTGTACTCGCGCAAGATCAAGAAACGAGTATTCCAGGTTGCCAAGAACTTGTCCTCTTTGCAGCGGACAGTGCCTTCTTTGATGATCGTGATGCCATTATGGCCGGTATTGCTCCGACTCACACCCAGCGAGGAACTGCTGGTGCTCGGGAACAGCGAAAGGTTGGCGGTCGCTGGGCCTGGGGTGCTCGGTGAGTCCAAGTTCATTTGACCAAAGGCGGCGGTTGTGGTGGGCAGAGTCAATTTGGGGGGTCGTTCGGTAGGGGGGCGGGGAGCTGGCCCCGGATTCATGAACTGATTCTCCGAGTACATATTGCTAAAAGGAAGGTAAGTGGAATGCACAAGACTCGACCAGAGATAGGATCAATACATACTTCCCGTAGGACGTCATTTTGTTCAAAGGATTCACCGGTTGCGCAGGGGGAAAAGGTACACGAATGCGCCGAGACCTCCTGAGGCCCCTCGACACAGGCTAACGCTACTAGACGGGGATCAGCGATTGGGTTCAGGAGAACGATACCAGTGGACGAGTTCACTTTGTCGTCAAACCAAAGACATAGGATGAACCCATGCAATTCCCAAAACAACGAAGGATTGGGCGTATTGGGCGTATTGGGCGTATTTGGGGGGAGGGTTTCCAACATGAAGGAGGGGTAGGATTGGGTTACCTTTTGGGATCAGGAGCGGTCCTCGCACTGCGAGGATGCTCGAGAATAGACAACGCAGTATCAGATTTTAAGAAGAATAGTTAAACAGAAAGAAAAAAAAAAAAGAAGGAACAAGTAATCACGGGATCGAGAGTTGTTAAGGAGAAGAAGAGAAAGGGGGGAGAGGGAGGGGAGGAGGAAAGTCCCCTGAGAGGTGCCTGAGAGTTACTTTAGAAGTTCATCTACAGAAAACAAGCCTCTGCCAATCAAAAATGTCATTTCTTGGGATTTGATCCACAGTATATATAGGTAGTACTATTGATATATTCAAACTTATATTATTGTGATATGCCAGCTGTCTACACCTCTCCAAATGGATGATTGAACTTCAATAATCCATTCAATCCACCAACCCAACCCTCATGTGCTTCATAGCCCATACTCCTCCGCATGACACTCGGTACACCACCTTGCCACTCATTCTTCCCATGCCGCATCTCCTCATTCCACACTCGTACTTCCATGCCAACTCCCATCCCTTGGCCCAAATTAACACCGTCTAAACTGACTTCCAATTCACGCCCACGGTTCTTCTCGCTTAGCCGCAGTGTGATCGGAGTGCTGGAAGGGAGGACCAATGGTCGGAAGCTGAGACTACGCGCGCAAATCGGCGTCAAAAGAATAGATGGGACAAGAGGATGGACAATACTACCCCCACTGCTTAGACTGTAGGCTGTACTTCCAGTTGGGGTTGAAATTATAATTCCATCCGCCACAGCCTCGGTCAGGTACCGCCCACCAACAAACACGTCTACCACGGCCAAGTGTGGTTCCTTGCCACGGTGAATCAGGAGTTCATTCATCACATAAACTCCTTGGCCGTGGTCAGTCTTGGTTCGAATAGGCGTCGTTTCGGTTCCGTCGGCAGTGAATAGTCCGACCTTCAAGCGGTTGCGCATCAGAATACGCGCCCCACGTGTAGAGCCCATAGATTTCCCCCGGACAGAGGACCACCCGGTTGGGCCCATTTCGAGTTCATGTTCTGTAAGTGCCGCTGCCTCCCCCGTAGGATCTTCCAACACAGGTGTGCGATCCCCTGCTCCGGCTCCAGACATGTAGACTTCTCGGAAAGCCCGTTTAAATTCTGAGAACTTCCACTCACTCAAGAATCCTAAGGTACCCATGCTGAATGATAGAACGGGTGGGACGTTGGAGCATGTCGCGAAGAGCGAGGCAGCATGGAGAATCGTGCCATCACCGCCCAGGGTCACCGTGAGATCAACCTTATCATGAAGCGCAGTGGTCTTCTCGTCAAGAGCGGTTGAGTAGACAGGGAACGAGAGTTGCGAATGTACCTCGGCCGCGGTCTTTGACTCAAGGATTACCGCGATGGATGGGTATGTAGACGAAATATGGCTAGTCACGGTTAGCTTTGTGCCACGGAGATTCATCCCCATGTGCCGAGCTCGATCTTACTTGACAAGTTCAATTAAAGAATCGGTAACCGCCGGGGCGCAGTTTTTGCGCACCAGGAAGATGTTTCGCGGCGGTGCTGGCCACTGGAGACACAGAAGCTCTCCTTCATCACACGATTCTGGGAAAATCCATCAGCCTTGGAACCAACGAGAAACAAGATGACCAGTCCAACAGGTCACTCCAAGCCACACCTTGGTATTTTGGTATCAGGCGCTGAGACAAGCAGCCGATATCTTTGATCTCGTGACATACTCGAGACGTGGAAAAGTGCTGGCGGCGCAAGGGCAGGCGAAAAGTCCTACGGAAGATGGCGCCCAGCATGTTGAAAAGAAAGTCGTAGGCCTATCGATAACCCTAGTCATATGTATTAGCCAGAAGGATTCGAGTTGGGTTGGGTTGGATTGGATCGGATGGGAGATGCTCACGTCAATGCGCCATCTTTTGACCTAGGATATGAACTAGGGTATGTAGCAAGCTGAGACGCAAGTTGGTCTTACAGCGCAATAATTTAGAAAAATCTCGTCGTTCGCAGAGAAAAGAGAAGTTCAAAGCAAAACAAAGTAAATAATTAAGTGACCGCCTTTCGTGACGTTTTGAGGTTGTGAACGTCACTTTTGGGCCCACGAGATCTGCCTGATTTCCCCCTCTCAAACTTACCAACTCTCCAACTCTCTAGCTTTCTGAAGCTGCTTGGACCTCGCAGGCTTTTTATTCTTATTCCATCTTCCCCTCCCACCAGGTCATGGCAAAATATTCCATCTTCTAGCTTCTGTCTAGCTCTTGTTGTTGTTGCAATCTGAGCCCACACCCCCGTCGATCATCATTACCTCCGCACCTGACAATATTCTTTGTGCGTGTGGGCTCTTGCGCACCTAGCAGTTGAAGCCTCCGATAGCTTCTAGTCTAACACTTGACTTTACACCTCAAATTTCCCACCCACTAGAGCGACAAGGGTCTCTCTCCAAATCCCCAGATCTCCACCATGGAGTCAGCCGAGGTACGACAGCGCAAGCCACCGACCGCCAAGAATACTGGGGAACTTCAACAGCTCTCGACCAAACCACCCTCCGAGCCTCGCCTCAAGCATGGCATTCCTATGCAAATCCTACGTTCGGTTCTCTTGATAACATGGGCTGATTGCTGTATTATTGCGATCTGCGTGACACAACTGATTGGTGCCCCGCTATATCTGATCAACAAATATTGGTATTATTCATATATGGCATACACAAAACAATGTTTCTCACTGGTACTCACTGCTGTCACGCAATGGATATCTCCAACTCTCTTCCGCGTCAGTGGTGATGCTAGCGTGCGTGGGCAAATCCATATCTCGAAAGATGGTCTGCTGGAGACGAGGTTCCCAGAGCGTCTTGTCCTGATCTCGAATCACCAGGTCTACACTGATTGGATCTACCTGTGGTGGGTTGCATATACCAACCAGATGCACGGCCGCATCTTTATCATCCTGAAAGAGTCGCTCAAGTATATCCCCCTCGTGGGCACCGGCATGATGTTCTACGGATTCATCTTCATGGCTCGCAAGTGGACATCTGACAAGCCAAGGCTCCAACATCGCTTGAACAAGCTGAAGACAAAGTACACTGGCTCCAACTCGGCCCGCCCGCAATACGATCCCATGTGGCTGCTAATTTTCCCCGAGGGGACAAACCTGTCTATCAACACCAAGGGGCGCAGCGATGTTTGGGGAAAGAAACAGGGTCTACCTCCATTCAAGCACATGATCCTTCCACGCTCTACAGGATTGTTTTACTGTCTCCAGCAGCTGCGGGGAACGATAGATTGGGTGTATGACTGCACAATGGCCTATGAAGGGCCACCGTACGTTCCTATTCTTTTTCTATTTTTGCTTTCATTGAATTATACTGACGAATTCTTTATAGAAAGGGAAGCTATCCTGATAAATACTTCACACTCCGCTCCACATACCTGCAAGGGCGGCCGCCAACCTCAGTCAACATGTATTGGAGACGTTTCCAAGTCTCAAAGATTCCTCTTGATGACCAAAAAGAGTTTGAGCAATGGCTGACTGCACGGTGGGCTGAGAAGGATGAACTTATGGATCAGTACTTTGAAACCGGTCGCTTCCCATCTGACTTGGCTGGTTCAATCAAGGCCGACCATGCAGTGAATGCTCAGCAGGCAGCTGTTTCTGCTGGGTATGTTGAGTCGTATGCTCGCCTGCACCACTGGAGTGAGCTTGGTCTTATCTTTGTGGTGCTGATTACTGTTGCTTGCATCTGCAAATTCCTCACAAGCTGGGTGCAATAATGTGAATAAAGTATTTAGATATCTTCTAGATATAGTCAGTGAATGCAATTATTGCTTATGTTTGTGTTATTGCTATTCAAAAGTCATTAACTCAGATACGTGAATGAATCCATTGATGTACTGTGTTGTTCTTGTATGCGGTGTGGCGGCCTGTGGCGGTGCACCCCAGCCACGCCAATCATCCAATTCTCACCTTCTCATCGCCGCGCTGCGCTGCTAGTCCTCGGAGTCACTTTTCGCGTTTTCTCCAATTTAGAGGTTCCTATCCTCACTGGTCCTAATTCTTAACTCTCTTTGATGGACCACCTCGCTTGATCATGAGTTGAGGCTCCTACAATCCCATACCTACTCGCACAGTGGCCTCATCCCTCCCGTTGCCGAACTCACCATGGCGCCTCTTGAGAATGGCCAAACCAATGGCCTGAATGTCGACGCTGCACCTGCGGCAAGTCTCCTGAGCAATCTCCGCTTCTCCGATATTCCCGATGCCATCGACATTCCCGCATCCAGCTTCGACAGCGAAGTTGAAGTCAGCTTGCTCGAGCTCCCCGATGACCCGACTGAGCTTTGCACCCTTCTAGAGAACGAAAAAGCTGCCAAGAATTTCTGGGTGATCATTGCGCTTGCCTACGCGAAGCGAAAGCAGCACGATCATGCCATCGATATCTTGAATAAGGGCCTGGCCTCCGTCGCTCACGGAGCGACAAAGGAAAAACTTGGTCTGCTGGGCTGGATTTGCTGGCTTTATTTGCTGAAGAGCCGACATGCTCCTCGAGTTGCGCCCGAGGGCGAGCTTTACTCGGAAGCCAAGACTAAGGACCACTACCTGCAACTTGCGACTTCAACGTTGAACGAGGCATCGCGTCTCAACCCAGCTTATCCTCCTCTCTTCCTGGCACGCGGTGTCTTGTGTCTCCTTCGCGCATCACTATATGCGCCCCGTCCCGTTCGTCCGGGTGCAATCGATACCTCGGAAAGAGTCGAGTCGCTGCGGCAGGCTCTGAAATGTTTCGACGAGTCATCCAAGGCCTTCGGTGGCCGGAACATCATGGCTATTCTGGGACGCGCTCGAGCGCATTACATGCTGGGAAGATACGCGGATGCACTCGAGGGATACCAAAAGGCTCTGATCAAGATGCCTAATCTCACAGACCCAGATCCACGTATTGGTTTGGGATGTTGCTTGTGGCAGCTAGGCTTCAAGGAACAAGCCAAAGTAGCCTGGGATAGATCGCTATCTCTGGTATGTCATAAGATCGAACGTCTTATCTTTCTCTCGCAGGACTAACCAACATCGCCATGCAGAACCCCGAGTCCAAGGTTGCCAATGTCCTCCTCGCCGTTTACTACCTCCACGACAGCTCTCGCCGATCCACCACCGACCCTATGTTCGGGTCAATGTACAAATTAGCCATGACCCAGTACACCCAGAAGGCATTCAAGTTGGACAAGGAATACCCTATGACCTGCTCCATGTTCGCCAGCTACTTCCTACTTCGCAAGAATTATCCCACCGTCGAGACATTGTCGCGCAAAGCTATCCAACACACCGATGTTATGGCTATTGCAAGTGACGGCTGGTATCTTCTTGGTCGCAAGTCGCACTATGAGGGCGACGAAGCACGTGCCACGGAGTTTTACAATCGTTCGGATCAAGCTCGCGGTGGAAGCGACAAGGGATATCTTCCTGCCAAATTTGGTGCTGTACAGATGCAGATCACGAACAAAGACTTTGACGGTGCCAAATTCCGTCTAGAGAAGATTGTTCAGCAATCTAAGAATCCGGAGGCTATGACCCTGCTTGCTGCTATCCATGCGGAAGAAGTCTTCGCTGCTCAAAAGTCAGGCAGCAAAGAAGACAAGTCGACTGAGGCAAAGCGAGCGATCACTCTGCTGGAGTCAGTGCGCTCCATGTGGAAGGACGAGAAGCTAAATCTCTCTCCGGACGAGTCAGTTCTCGTTTATCTTGCCCGTCTTTACGAAAGCACTGCGCCAGATAAGAGCATGCAGTGCCTGACTCAACTGGAACAGATCCAGATAGCCGAGATTCCCGAGGAAGCTCGACCCGATATTGAGGACCAGGACAAGCTGAACGCTGCTCTGAGGGAAAGTCTTCCGCCGCAGTTGCTCAGCAACATGGGATGTTTCCTATACCAGAACGAGAAGATTGCTCTAGCTCGTGGCCTGTTCCAGTCTGCACTTAACGCCTGCGTGCAAACCAAAGAAAAAGAGAATGGCACTGACACCGATGCGCTCGTCAGTACAATCAGCTACAACCTTGGGCGAACTTACGAAGCTGCGGACATGTGGGACGAAGCTAAAAAGGTCTATGAGGGTCTTCTTGAGCGCCACAGTGACTACACGGAAGCCAGTGCTCGCCTGACCTACATCTCCCTGCGGCAGAGCCCTACGGACGAGGGTCCTAAGAGGATTGGTAAACTTTACGAATCGGACAGCTCAAATCTGGAAGTTCGGGCACTCTACGGATGGTATCTCAGCAAGGCGAAGAAGCGCGTTGCCAACCTGGCAGAAGACAGCGAGCAACGTCACTTCAAGCACACGCTGCAATACTATGACAAGCATGATCGATATGCCCTGACTGGCATGGGCAATGTGCATCTCCTTGCCGCCCGTGACATGCGTCGTGACACAGAACAAGACAAGGAAAAACGTCACAAGATTTACCAGCGCGCAGTAGAGTTCTTTGACAAGGCTCTCCAACTAGACCCTAAGAACGCATATGCGGCTCAGGGTGTTGCGATCGCCTTGATTGATGACAAGAAAGATCACAGCTCCGCTGTGCAAATCTTGTCCAAGGTTCGGGACACACTCAAGGACCCAAGTGTTTACCTCAACTTGGGCCATGTCTTCGCTGAGCTACGTCAATTCTCGCGATCCATCGAACATTACGAGGCTGCATTGTCCAAGGATCGCCAGCGCGATGTGCAAATTCTAGCTTGTCTTGGCCGCGTATGGTGGCTGCGAGGCAAGCAGGAGGCAAGCCTGGCCGCGATGAAGACAGCATTGGACTATGCCACACGCGCACGCAATGTCTCTCCGGATCAACTCCACCTGCGGTTCAATGTCGCCTTTGTGCAGAACCAAATCGCCTCTCTCGCATATGGTCTCCAGCCTACTCAGAAGACGCTCCAGGACGTCCAGGAAGCGGCGGAGGGTCTCAAGGAGGCCATTGAGACCTTCGAGCGTCTCTCGAAGGAGAAGAACCCGCCCTACCCCAGCGCTGCGCTAGAACAGCGTGCCAACATGGGCCGCACCATCAGCAAGCAGCTCGACCGAGCTATGCAGAGCCAAAAGGAGTACGAAGAGAAGAACGCCGCGAAGCTCCAGCAAGCCCGGGAAGCTCGCGAAGAAGCCAAGCGCATCCGCGAAGAGGAGCTGCGCAAGGCCCAAGAAGTCGAGATGGAGCGCAAAAAGCGCATTGCCGAGGAGCGCGCGCAGATGGTCGAAGAAGTGCAACGACATGCCATACAGCGTGCCGAAGAAGAGCGCGCTCGTGAGGAAGCCGAATTGACCAACGATTCCGAAACTGGCGACCGAGTGAAGCGCAAGAAGAAGACTGTCAGCAAGCGCAAGAAGAAGGGCGGTGACGACTTCATCGCCGATGACGATGACCGCGAGGCGGCGCTCAGCGGGGCCGATAGTGCGGGCGAGGCGGCGCCTAAGAAGCGGCGTCGTCTGGAACGCCGATCGGGCGGCAAGGCTCAGGCTGCCAAGTCTGAGAAGCCTGGCAAATACAAGAGCAGTGAGATGGTTGTTGACTCGGACGATGAAGAGGCGCATGCGTCTCCCGCTGAAGACAAGGACGATATCTTTGACGATGACGAGCCGACGGAGCATGCTGCGCCGCGTCGTCGTGGCAAGGCCACTCGCCGTATTGCTGATGACGATGAGGATGAAGATGAGGAAGAGGTGCAGGTGGAGAAGGCTGTCAATGAAGACAACAATGATGATGAATTGTTTGGCGAGGAGTCTCCGAAGGCCGCTGAGGATACAGAGATGCAGGAGTGAGTTTTCATGTTACAGCATAGGGTTTTTGCAAGTCTGTTCCTATGCCCCCCCATATTTACCGTAAAATGAAGGATTTCCAGCTAGCCACATAATTGTACTATGACATACATTTTTTTTCTATTTTTACTATTCTCCAACACTTGATTCACTGTAGGGTTACCATATAGCTTATCTGTGTTCACGCCTTTCATGACGATTTTGTAGCTGGCTGAAGCCTGAAGTGCCATTTTTATTATGGATTCTACTATAAAGGCCCATAGTATAAAACCCGAGGTATCACTCCCAGCTCACAGGTATGAACAATCTATCGGATCTTCGCAATGTCTCCTCGCAATGTCTCCCAAGACCTACCTACCTACATGTACACTACCATTTGCACCGAAATCTCCTTGATCTCTACAACATACAAGCACAGTCATACATACGAACGGGTTGTATTGGAGCAGTAAGCCCCTCTATAAGAAACACAGTCTATAACATTTGGCCGAAAAATATAAACAAAAGCGAAAGACCCTGCGAAAATCGAATTTCCCTCCTATCCATTCCATTGTCCTATTTTCCTCTTTTTCCAAATCGCCCTTCCAAGACACCAGGCTGGTAAAAATCGCTATCGCTGAGAAATGCATCGAGAAAGATAAAGATTGGCCACAGGTGAAACACGCACAAACACAAAACAAATAAGAAATGTATGGCTCACAGGCAAAGACAAGACAAGTTAAACAAAGATGAAAAGGGGAAAAAAAAAACACTAGGAAAACACTGGTCGTGGACTCGTGGAGAGGTAGGTGGTGAGGTAGGTGTCTATCGGGTGACAAAGCGAGAGATGTGATAGATACCATATGCAAGGGGTAGAAAAGAAAAGAAAAGAAAGATCCAACTCTACGGAGCTGGAGTTGATCATAACGATGGTAATGTATCACTCAGTGAGCGATGGGAAAGAGAGAGTAAGAAGGCGAACGACCCTTCTTCCGGTTCGGGTTTTTGGTCGGGAGGGCAGGGGGCGGAACTTCGAATTTCAGGGGCGCCGCGTCAATCTCGGAGGTGGACTTGGCGCGGTCGTGCACTGCCGTGGGCATGGGGAAGTCCACGCCGTCGAGACTGGTAGTGCTACCGCTGGGGAGGAGGAAGTGCGCCTCGGCGAGACTCTTGGTCTGGCAGTGGTGGGAGGATGAGCGTGGACGGGTGAGTGCCTCGCCGGCAGTTAGACGGTCTGTTGGCATCAGCTCGCGGCTGCTGGATAGGCTGTGGATCAGCTCAGGGACACTGCCAGTCGAGACGGAGGAGCGGTGTTTGCGGGCGATGGAGGCGGCGCGCGAGAGCATCAGGCTCTCTTGTGAGTTGCACTTGCTGATTGGGGAGAAGCTGCTTCGAGGGGAGATGGGGCCCATCATGCCCTGCGAGAAGGGGAAGTGCCGGTCTGATTCGCTGTCGTTCGTCATGTATTCCTCGTACAATGGTTCGTGGGAGATTGGTTTCCCCATTGAGGGGAGGATTGAGGAGTTCACGGGTTGGAAATACTCGTCGCTGCGTGCGATGAATTCCGGCTCGTAGTCTGCTGTCGACGGGGTTGCGGCGCAGTGCGAAGGTACTGACTGCGATGGGCTGGTATCCAGGTCGGGGGTTGGTAAGGCGGATGTGCTCAGTGGGCTGGGCTGGAGCTGTCGGGTTCTAGGGGAGAGCCAGGAACCCTCGTTACAGGCTACGCTCATTTGAGGACGGCCCTCGTCCAGGGATGTGCGAGACCAGTCGAAGTTGGAGGTGGATTCGGCTGCGTGCTCGTAGCAGTAGTCGATGTCTGCGTCCCACGAATCATACATCACCTCCTCGTGTGAGAATTGGTGCAGGCTGGTGATCGCCTCGGGTGTTGTGACCGCCACCTGGGCATGAGGGGTGTACTGAAGATGTTGAGGGAGAGTCGGCGAGCCAAGCGCCTCGGAGAATTTCCTGGACAGCTCTTCCGCGACATGAATCGACATCGGAGCTTTGGTGGTCTTGGGTGACTGGGTATCGGCTGGAGGTTGGCTGGCGTGAGAAGTGGTGCGGGAATGGGGGTTTCCTGTGCTAGACTCGGGGCTGTCCCAATACCGAGTCGTTTCCGCTTCCTCGGGGACGTCTGCCAAGTCATAGTGGCTGCTCGTGGACGAGTTCCTGGTACGGTCATTCGCAGGTTCTGGGCTGAAGAACCGAGTCGGCTGCACTGATTGAAGACACTCCGGATACGTCATCGCAGAGGATAGGCCCAAGATTTCGTCAATGGCACGAGGTTCTAACTCACAGGTCTCAGGCGGAGGAGTCTCCGGCACCGCAGAAGGTGGAGGAGTTGTGGGGCAGGACCGAGGATATCTGGAAGCTGGCCGAGAGAAGTTCTCGTTGGCGCGAGAATGACTACGCACGTGGTTCCGGTGTGTTTTGGGAGAAGCTGGCGGGCTTACGCTGGGCACATCGACCGTTGTGGCGGTTCCAAATCCGGGTAGGTCATCGCTGGAGAAATTACGGAAATGAATGTCCTCAGCACGGATACCTTTGAGATCCGTCTGGGCCCGTTGAGCTGCTCGGATGGCCGAAAACTCGGTGACGAGATCATTTTCGCGGGTTTGATTCAAAGATTGGAATTGTGATGGGTTGGTATGAGTCAAGTGGTGGAAATCAAAAGGATCCGAGATGATGCTTTTCAAGCGTTCGCCTATATCAATCGAGGTCAATTGCGTCCACACTTTCACCTATCAGCTGACATCGTCGCACTTACTGTGATCGGTTTGATGACGAGAGCGACGGCCAAACATCTCTCTCTCCGCACGAGGCTTCTCGCGATCGGCCTCATCTACCTCGTCCAGCGTGGCGACGATGTTGATCTTGCTACCCTGTCGGCGCAGGATGCGACTACCCCGCGCCAAAAATGAGCGGGATGGCTTGTCGTGCTTATCGGAGCGGAGACCCAAGGATGACGGAGCTCGGTCTTCGGAGGGAATTGAGCCATCTGTCGAGGTCATGGAAGAAGCGGGTGAGCGGCGTGAGGAAGTCGAAGTGGTGGTATTGCTTCTTGAGCGGCCGCTGAAGACTGATAGCCGCTTGGGGCTGTGAGCGTGTGCAATTGACCTGGACCGGATATGAGCAGCATGCTCTGGCTGCTCGTTGGAGGAGTTCGTAGATGGACGGTCACTGCCGTCGTCGTCCCAAGGTTTGGCCATTGGTGGTGCAAAAGTCGACATGGTGGGAATTGAAAGAGAGGAAACTACACCATGATAAGATGCGAAATCTGGAGATCTCCGCCGTCTACACGATAAAGGAGCGAAAGTGGAAAGGAACGGTTCTCAAGTGGAACAGGAGAGAGGTTGATAATAAATTAATAGAATACTCGATGACGGGGGCAATACGATGTACAAGACACGGGGCAGTGGTGGAGCCGCGTTCAGGGGTATTTATGGTATTTCTTTTTGATAAATTCTTTTTTTTTTCCTTTTCTCATAGGATTATTATTAGTATATGATGTTTTCCTACTCGAATGAGTTGAGTTATTGCTGTTCAATATTTGTCCTTTGTTTAGATTCTAGCGGTTACACTATACAACCGACCGGCATGACATTTCCAAAGTTCTCACTGATCATATTCTACTTGTATACAAACATAGAGCAAATAAGAAATATAATATTGGGCAAAACTTTTTAGGTACAGAAGAGAAAAATAACACGGGACAGCTACCATGGTACCTCAACGTCCAGAAAGTTCCCAGCGTAACGGAGCCGAAACCGAACTGCCTTAGTGCCATATGCATCGGGCCAAGGGGTTGGTTCTGAACGTGTTGGAGACCCGCGTGTGGGGAAAGAGAGAACGAAACTATACCCAGTCGAGAAAGAATCCGCGGTCCGGTACGCCCCGTTTTGATTTTATCTTGTGCTATTTTCTATTTCACTTTATGTTCTCCCTCGACTGTGATGTTGTAGGTTTGACCCGGAAAAAGAGGGGGAAATACGATATACGTGATCCGGCTTATACATGTACATGTACATACATCTAACGTAGATGGTTCCTTACCGGTATATTCTACATCGCAAAAGAAGTACAGACTATGCAAGCCGAAGGTCCAATGCCATTGGACAATTGTAAATCCAATTGAATATTCTATGGGCAATATTGAAACAGCCCTACTCTTAACTGCTCAATTCCTTACATACTAAAGTCGCAGAACTAAAAGGCCAGACTCGAGTGGAGAGCCCTGGAGAGACAAACCCTTATCACCGATAAGTCGGGGCGCACACTGTTTTTCTTCCCTTCCTTTCCATCCATGTGTTTTGAACATGATACATTGCTACCAATGTCTCTAGTTAATTTGTTAGATGCTTCATGTCCGGACAATACTCCCCCTTCTCATTTCTGCCTTGCGTGAGGGCTGAGACCAGCCACCAACGCCTCTTCCCTTCCCCGCGCAGAGCGGAGCCTCGGTGCAACGGTTTTCATCACGAAAAGGATCTAAGAGGGTAGAGTTTCAGTGAGCAATATAGGGCTTGGGAATGAAAGTCACAGATCGCAATCTACTTTTTCGGGATCCGGCAGTGGGGTCCATAAATAACATTGTACGATGTATTCATATTACATCGACCTGCATCAAAATTGGGAGTTCCAAGGTTGCTAGTTAGTTATAGCCTAGGTATACATGTGCTACTCCGTACTTTGTACCCAATTTACTCGGCATTTTCTCCAGTCTCTCCAGTTCAACCTACACATCCCTGTAAAAAGATAGACAAGGATCTCCATGTTCCTGTCTTCCTGCGATCCTGTGATCCTGTGCAGCTGCTGGGGGGTTGATCGCTTAATCCAAGCCTTGGGGGGTGCCGGTCTCCTATCTCATGTCAGTTTCGAAGATATTATTTTTCTCTACAAAAAGAAAAAAAGCAAAACACCGACTGCACATCTCAAACTGCCTCGGGGATGCAGGTCGAAGTTGAAGAATGTGAGTATCCGCGAGTCACCCGCCTCCCTTACATTTCCTGTCGGAGAGTTGCGTTGTCTCAGGGCGGGGTATATATCCATTGTGTCTGGTATGTGCATATTACTACCCTGGAAGTAGCACTACATGTGATAAACATTGGAGTAGTTAGAGCGTACAGAGGATGAGGATCAGAGATGAATATCGACGATCGCGATGCTCGCTTGTTATTATTGCACAGAATTGCTTTTTTTTATTATATACCGCTGTGATGATCGTGATAACCAAGTTGCACACACTTAGTGTGGCCTATCCATGGATGTATCTTAACCTGCATCAGCCAGCTTCCTATCTCGTGCGGAAGGTGGACCTTGGGGCTGCAGCTAGCACGATGCGAAACAAGGGAGAATGGGAAAAAGCATAATGATGAAAAATAAAGATACGAAAAGCACGGGAACGCGTCTCAGTCTATTTCAGAGTACCGCTAGTCAGAAGTGTGTATCGAAGGGTAAAGTGGAACTCCTGACGATCTTGTAGTCTAGAACTTGTAAATATATACGATAAACGTAGTACCTGCGTAGTGCGGCACTTAAATTTCTTATTTTTGTTTCAACCCTCTCTACCTTGGGGGTTAGATGTGCGTTTCGAACTACGAATCTATAGATCGCTACGTCGGTTCTCCGTACGGATAGCCGTTCAGGCGAAACTGAACCATGGATCTTTTAAGTAAGAGTCCACCGTTCTCCTTTTTTAGAAGGTCCAAATGAGAAAAGCACGTTCCTCATCTCCACCGGTTGTTCGCGTCCACGGTCCACGATGATCGTCATTGAGCTTTGTGTATGCATTATTATTAGTGAAGCCAGATCTGCGTCAGGAATATGTCCTGAAATTGGTCATTCTTCTTTTTGGTTCCTGGCTCCGAGACAAAGCTAGAAAGATCGAAACGAGAAAGAGACCTTCGAAATATAGGAAGTGCTCAAATCCAATGCATGGATGTGAGGTTTATCAGAGAACATTGAAGGTACTCGGTGCTAGGGTTCACGTGGGTAGAGGGAGAAGTTCTAGATGGGAACCGTGGAATATCTGAAACAGGTACCGCGATGGGAACCATGGGAAGGCATTAGCTCGATTCACATGGTTCGCGCCCGTGGCCTGTCACGAACTCGTCCCTGTTCCCCATTCGATTAGACGGTTATGTTTCCGTGGATCGACAGATCTAGATAATTCCCCTGAAAGGACGGGGTTGTCTCCGAGTTTTGTATATTTGCATTTAGAACACCTGATTAGTATAGGATGATAATTACACACGTCAGTGACTCTGAAGTAACTAATTTTGTTACTACAAGTAGTACTATGTTCTTCCATCATCTTCCCGAGGCTCTATGTAAAAGACCCGTCATCGCCCAGATTATAGACTAGTATCGCGTAACACGCTATCAATTTAGCCTGACCACGATCCAACGGTCGCCGGTGGGTAAATCCTGACCCCGTTGGAACTATCGTGTGGAGAATGGATTAATCTAACGTTTGCCCTAACTCCGTACTATGCATACTATGTAATTATCCTCTCTACTATAACTAGTTATAAGGGGCGATTGACATCTGCCATATCAATAAGGATGAGTCTATTTATCAAGCCATCTCCATTCCATTGGAGATAGCACCCCCGATTGTCAATAATAAATGTGACTATGTGCGACGATCCGGCTGCGATTCTAATGTAACCTGACAGTGACCGTTAAAGTAGGGATATGATAGGATATGACAGGGATAGACCGTGTTGGTTGACAGGGGGGTCCTTTCACGTTGCAAGGCGTTTTTGTGATACATGGGACTTGGATTTGGGGAAGCAAATAACGGATAAACACATAGACTATTGGGAATAGTCGAGTTGTGATCCGTGGATTCTTCTAATAATCCTTTGTCTTCAATGTGTATGTACCTTTAACAAGGCGTTAGGAATACGGAAACTGAATGTTGGGAAAGACTAGACTTCTGTTGATTGCCAGGTGTTGAGGCTCATTAAGATTAAAAGTATATTAAAGCTATATCCATGAACGCCAGTCCTTTGTCTTTCGAAATCCAACACTTTTGAGAGCGTACACTAGTTCTAAATTGACTCGTTAGCTTTGCTTGCTTTTCTGGAGAAACAAAGAAAGAGAGACACGCCTAGACCATTAGACATCGATACAGGTCCGTTTAGATGTCGACAACATCGAGAATCGGGGTACCGACGTCAAAGCCACCAATCCCGCCAATAGATGAGGGATCTGCCTCGCGCATGATATCGAGCAGATCGCCGTCATCGCTCTCGTCACCGTCGGTGAGGACTGCGCCATCACGCTTGAGGATACCGAGGAGGCCTAGACCAAGGAGACCTTTGGACTTTTTCTCCGCGGCTTCCACATTGCGGGGAATGTTCTTGATGCTCGGATTGGGGGAAATGTTCAGGTTATCAACATTGAGGTTTCCAACAGTGGGATGCTCGGAGCGCTTCGCATTGCCAACGGTGTTGCCGCCGCCGACGTTAACGGAGACTCCGAGATCGTCAACAAGATCAGAGGTATAATCGTCAGTAAGTCGACCGCCACCTTGGCCGCTGCTGGATAGGCCACTGGAGCCAGTGGAGCCACTGGATTCACTGCTGGAACCACTGGACTGGCCGCTAGATCCGCTAGATTCACTGCTGGAGCCACTGGAATGACCGCTGGATTGGCCACTGGAACCTCCGCCTTGACCACTGCTGGAACCTCCACTGGAAGCACCACCGGATCCGCTAGATTCACTGCTGGAGCCACTGGATTGGCTACTGGAACCTCCGCTGGAACCTCCACTGGAAGCACCACCGGACCCGCTGGATTGGCCGCTTGAACCACCACTGGATTGACCGCTAGCACCACTGGATGAAGCACTGGATTGACCGCTGGACCCACCGCCCTGGGCACTGGCCTGAGCATCGGACTGACCAGCCGCCTGAGAACTAGGCTGAGCACTCGCCGAACCATCGCCTTCAGAACTAGCCGAAACACTGGCCGAGCCACCGCCTGCCGAAGCACTAGCCTGACCGTTACTGGCTTGAGCACCGCCGCCAGCTTGACGCTTGAAGACGCCGGCAGCCTTGTCTCCGCCGCCATTTACGGCAACGCCAAGCTTGCTGATCAGGTCTTCGTCGGCGCGCTTGAGGACTCCGGTAGTCTTGTGGCCGCCGACATTGGCGGCGACGCCGAGAGCACCGATCACGTCATCCTGGTTGGGGATGGGGGCGGCGAGGGCTGTGATTGCCATAATGGCGGGAGCAACGAGAGCGTAGCGCATGTTGCTTGGGTCCAAACTGTAGTAGTGTTAGAATGACTGGTTGTGTAGTACCAGGTTGCTTGGGTTGGGTCCTGGTAGGTCTATGGTATACTCACTGGACTGTCTTCAATTGGAGCTAGCGCGTGGACAAAGGAGAAGATAGAGACTCTGTATCGTATCTCCCTGGGGAGATCGTCAAGCCATATATAGATAGACTCATCGCATTTAAGTTCTGGACAGATGCTTCCGGCATTGTAGTTGACGTGCTCCGAAAACTGGCAGGCCTCACTTTCGAATGTCTAGTTTCTGCCTGTGCATCGTGTACACAGTGTAGACATGGGCCTAGATCGATGACACTTGCGTGGTTTCGATGAAGTGGATCTCCGGAAAATTAGTGCTAGGTTTTAGCAATGGACGAATGGTGAGCGGAGGTGGTATAAGCCCTGATCGCTGGCATTGTGGTTAGTATTTGAAATGATTGTGAGGTTGTATAGGCAAGGACTAGAAAGAGTTGTTGGTGATAGTGGTGAGAAATGATCCCTTGGTCGAGGTTTGTTGATGGCTTTTACGGTTTGGGCGATGAACCATAAAACGGCGCCTCCCGTTGATATCATCGCCGGCTTCGATCCTACGCTAGGTCTCGATTTATGAATTCTTGCGATCAATTGTTCTATATCGGGCATGAGAGATTGTTTTTTTTTTCTTAAAAATGAACAAAAAGGCATGTCGTCGAAGTCGCTTCGAATTCCTCGCTTGCAGCATACATAGGATGTAATGTAGAAAGATTACGCGACTTGCCTAAAGCAGAATCTGTAAAGCAATCCCCAAAACAGAATCTACGAAATCGAAAACTTGGTACACATTCCAAGGAACCCACAAGCTTAACTACAAGCTTAATGCTGTTAAAGTTGCTTCCCTCCCGCCCAAACCATCCGGATGAACCCGAATGGCCTTAATGTCCCCACTGTATGAACCATTGCAATGGTACTGGACCGGACATGTCTTCCGACTAGCAAGAATGCTACGGGAGGTCGGACAATTCTTTCGTCCTGAGTCGGTTCCGTGGCCTTGGAATGCTATCAAAAATGCAAATCTTTTAGTCATTCCCTGGGTCTCGGTGGAGTCGCAGAAGAACTTTCCCTATCAACACGGTAGCTTTGAGTGGTGGGATCATCTCCGCCGTACTGGCCTTTAATCGTCACTAGCTACTCTCAATTTACGCTACTTCGTTGTTCTCGGTACTAAATTACCGAGTGCAGAATGGGATCGTACTTTGAAAGTCGAGTCTGAAGATGTGAGATCTGGATCTCGAAAACCATAGATCGGACCATAATCTACACGTGTAAGTCTTCAACTTTGACCGTCCTGACCGTCCAGATCGTCACACCGGTCTCGAGTCCGGTAAATAGTGCTGCGGTGGCAGCCATATTCGGTAGCGACTTTAGAGACAGATTGGCCACCTTCAAGAGCACTAATGATCCTAGCGCGCTAGATTACAGATAATTCATCCTGATTACCGCGATTTCCGCTAATTTCTGTCCCAAAGGACCTCATAATTGTTGCGTGAGAGAAGAGATAAAATAGGCTTGTTTGGGGGGTTTACTAGATTATGCCAAGGAAAAGTGGATTTGTCGCCAGACTTAGCACACAGGATGGGCACCACATATCGACGTCTTCTTCAATCTGAGCAGTCCAATCCGCCATGTCGTCTGAGCCAAGCCGTGTCTTGAATTTCTGAGAGCTCACGCCAAGATATCCAGTTCTCACATAGCCAAGGACCGTTTCAGCAGAAACTGAAGCCCGATGAATCACGTCAGTCCAGCTCTTCTCGACAGTTGAATCTGGGCCATCGATGACGTTGGCAATCAGGACTGGCATCTTGTCATGACTGTAATTAATCAGGCGGTTCCAGGCGGCCGGGTCTCCAAGCGGATTGATGTACGACGCTACCGCGATTTGCTCTAGACCCATGCCTCATTAGTCTTGATCTCGCTGGGCTGTATAAGCAGTGACACGTGCGGCCAAAAGCAGTTCTCGACTTCGAATGGCTGGATGAAGTGTTCGTGAGATCGTAGGATTTGATGAGAAGTGGATCGATCCGAGCGAGCGAGCGAGATCTCGAAAACTTCCTAATAGTCGTTAGTACTTCCAGGAGGGTCAGGTATGAAACAAGAACACGGAAATCCAAACCGAAATGTCGAACATTGAGCTTGAGTTAGCTTCACTTCAAGTTGGAGCTACTAGTCAACGAAGAGGCCCAAGCTCATTGCTGTTGGGGTAGCTTGTTACAAGCGCCATGTTCTGGGCAGCTCACTGCAAGCGCCGTTTTCGATACTAGATAATGGCCGATTGATGCATCCTAAGGGTGCTGAACGTGTACCCAGTCAGTAGGCGGGGTTTGGTTAACAAACTGACCTGCCCGACCAGCTGCCTTTCCAAGGAAGAAGAAGCATTGTCTCACAGTGAGCTCTGATGGTTGCGGCATCGTGTCTGAAATAATCGGCGAGTATCGTAATGACCAGTGGCCGGCAACAAGCTCTTGCTTGAGAAAGACATGCTGGTTGTACGTCGAGTAGAACCCGTATCGTAGCCCCAGGTCTTGCATGTATCTTGCCAAATGGCCAATCTCTTCAACTCTCCCGCAACTTTAACTTCGTGTACCTGATTCATGATAACCACGTCCGGGATACGTCTGTAGGTGCTGTTGGTGCTTTTAAAATCACCAAAACGAAGATCCAGGCCTTGGGACCCAAACACTGCGCTCATAACGTGAGACACATTCTGGTTGAATCGGCCTTGTAATCCGGTTTCGTCGCCGATAAACAACTGTTCGTTTGCTATGTTATGTGGCCCGAGTCGTCCCACCGGCCGGATGGTGATGGTGCTGTTATGCCTTTCCCAAGCATGCTGTTGAAATTCGGCTTTAACATCCTGCTCAAATGTGGTCCACTGGTGCAATGGCCCTTTGTACCAAACCGAATGCAAAGCACCCGATGTGGTATGACTGGGTCCAACCAGCAAAGCTGGTATCCTCTCCGCTACCGTCTTCTTGGCTCGTTGGACTTCTCCACCCATTTTGTCTCTGAATCGCGCAGTCAACTTTTGAGATTGTGCTGAGTGAGCTGACTTTGAAAATGAGAGAGCAATGGAGTAATTGGAAAGAGGAAAAATCGAAAAAGGAGGAAAAGTCTACCACGCCGGGGGAAATTGTCACCCTACATGTACCTTCCCCCGGGATCAACAGCCTACTGGTTTCCCATTCACATTGTACTGATGTATTCAAAAGTCAATGTGGCATTGAGTGCATTCACTTCCAAATAGTAAGGCATGATAAAATATATGTGAAGTTGAAGCAAAATCAATTAGCTACCTATATAATGATAATCACCCATAGACCTCATGATAAGGTCTATAGGCATCCGTCTAACCATTTATATAGTACTTACATTCACTCTCACCTCGCCATTCTTCAATACATACTAATACATCCCAAGAATATCTCTTGGTTAATATGATAATTATAATGACTAAGGGCCTTTACATTCATCAGCTACAGTAAAGCCCACCACAATGGAATGGATAGATGGCGAATCGCCAATGCAACCTGCAGGATAATTCATTTATACAACTCAATTGGGACCTAGAGCCTTATATCCATAGAGTCCAATAATGAAGGAATGGGAGGTTCTGTGGTAGAATAGAAGCTCCTAATAAAAGCAAGCCCCCCTAACGTTGGACTGAAGTGAATTTCACCCGAATATCACCTCACCTTACCCCCTCAACCCGTCAATTCTGAGCCACAATGGCCAAAGACAGCGGCCCTCGTGTACATATTCCATTCCCCACTCTCATTAGCCCAGGCAATGCAGCAATATTCAAAACATGACCATGATGCCTGTGGTAAATTGCGACATATACTGATCTCTCTTACATACCTTTCTTCACTTCCCTATCCCTTCCTTCCCCCCGCATTGGTTGGTTGTGATTATGAGACTGTTGCCGGAGCCTGGAACTGTTAGTTCTGTTCTCCTTGGGTCTTGCGTTGTTCGACTGGCTGCCATCGGCTCTAGCACTACCCCCCGGAACTCAGCTGATTCCTCGGCATCATGTTGTCATACTACACCATATCTAGTTGTGTCCTCTCAGGTGTGGTAAAAGCAAGTTTTCTAGCCAAGTGATTGATACACCACAGGGAAATCAGAGTTTCCATGCCGCAAGTTCGTCTAGATCCTTTGGGTTGGAGGGGGGAATGGCAAGACCCCAGAGTTTCCAGACATGATGCATGGGGCCCTCCGCCTCTGTATGGGGATTTTGTTCATGGCGAAGCGAGCGGATTCTCTTCAGCCAGCCCGCTTCCATCACTCCTCTGAAATCAATGAACCACCTATTCCATATAGTTAGCGAGCAGCTCTGTGTCAGCATTGAAGGGACATCCATGGATACAGCTTCGAGGAGGCAGGATCCCACACAAGATGGTCGGCCCAGGCTTCGGGTGACCAATTCAACTCCCACAGCCTAGGGTAATTCTTGTCGAACTCATCGCGAATCTTGTCTCGTTCCGCACGCTCGAACTCTCGAAAGAACGTATGTAATGGATACCCAGGGATAGGCGCTCCTTGATCATCGGCAAGTCGAATTCCGGGTACGTGCTGGAACACCATGTAGACTATGTAACCATCTGGAACAACATCATCGTCGCCTTGGAGTTCCTCCTTAATCCCGAGGAGGGCGGGTGTCATAGTGAGATGTTCCTGGTGGAAGCACTTTAGGGCGTTGACTTCTTGATGTGGACAGAGAGCGGCTTGGCGACGTCGAACTTCACGAGGTTCAAATTCGGTATATGGATGTGGAACCTGCATGTATACTCGCATGTATGCCGTTGGACCATAGTCCTGCTGAAGGTGGAATGTTGCCTCGGCTGCTGATGGACCAGACTCGAGATCATCCCATTCCTCTCGCTGGTAGTTGTGCTGGGACTGTTTCTCTCGGATTGACCATGCGCTGATTGTTGGCTTTTCAAAGAGGACTGTTGCGCCCGGACCGAATTTAGAGCTGGGAAACCAGCCTAAAGCCATGACTGATATGGAAGATGAGAACAAGCACGAGGGGGGAGAGTTGGAAGAGAGAAGATGATGAAGAGTGACGGAGAGGAGATATAAGTAGAGTGGTGGAGTGGGAGCCTTAGGCACCCCGGAACCGACTTCCGTGATCCTCGCTCCCCATTGACTCAGATTTCCTATTGAGGTTGGATTTGGAAAAGTTCAGAGGTAGTTATAGTTAACTAGTTTCTTTTCGAAAACTACTGTAAGGGTTGGGCCTTATGATCCATGCGTTAGTCTCATACATACTGTTCACGACCCACCGGCAGATACAGTGACCTACATGTAGGTAGGTTCTACCAGACTAGATCTCCCTCTCAATCCAAAGACAATCAAGCGCACAGAGCTCCAAAACTGCATAGACCTACTACCATAAATCATTACATGGGACGCCTAGCACCTCGCTTACCCAGCTAGCCACATACTTAGGTATCTGCCTGTCCTTCCCACGCAGCTTAGGGGCCGGACAGGGTACATTTAACCAGTCAACGCACGCGCATTTCCAACAGTAGGGCTGCATAAGCCTCGCCTGACTGCAGTTTCAAGCCATTCACAAGCAATTTTTTGCATCACGGACATCTTACCGAGATGTAATCAAAAGCGGTTCGGTACGCTTGGGCCTGGCGTTGATCCTTCTAATCTGCTTCCTCCGCATCTTCCGTTTGCATTTAGGAAGGAGATTCTTTATATTTCCTTTCTTGTGGGTTGTATTCAGTGCAGTCTTCTCCCGTTCTCTTTGGGTTGACTTGGCAAAATGTCTGGTATAATGCACAACATTGAAGATTTTTAGTTTTTTAACTTACCCAACTACTAACTCGCCAGTATATGCCTTTGACGCGGCCAGTAGGCGGCGCATATCGATTATGGCTTCTACAAATATCTACACGTACCAGCTGCCCCTAGGTATCCACCGGGGATGATGGGGTTTAGTTATGCTTTTGCATTGTTCTGCCACGTTATCTTGTTCGTTGCTGATGTATGGTCTGGTAGCTCTATTCGTCGTGTATCAACTTTTCGAGCTTTCTCACTCGAATCAGTTGTGGCAGTTCATTCAGGACAATTCTCAATGGCTAGTTGAGACACTGCCTTTCTCTTTCTTTTTTGGCATTCCATGCGTAGGTACATAAGGTCATAGCCAAAAAACTGTAGTAGCAACCTTGGAAGCTGGAGAGAGTTACTGGAATATCATTGAATCATTCCAATGATATGTATATGGTCCAGACGGCTACGCTGATTCTTGCAGTGCTTGTCTTCCCTATCATCTTCCAACTGATCTCCGTACAATCTCTATAACAATACATGGCCATCTTGAATGTTTGGCAATCTCTATAGACTGTACGATCATGCTACTAGCAGCCCATGATTTCCTGCAACACGACTTCTCCGGTTTTGTCTCATCCCAAGCTTGGTCCTGCATCTTCGACTGTATATTCATCTTCGACAACGTCGTCAGCTGCATCATCAGCTGCAACATCAACTGCATTTCCAATTGGATTTCCAATAACCGGTGCCCCAGGCCACAACCCCCAGGCAGGTATGGCTCCACGCATCGGTACCATCATAGCACGATAAACCTCATCTACGAGGTAGGCACGATTGCGAAGACTCAAATCCATGAACGGGGTATCAGTAAGCTGTTCGAAGATACGCCTGGGACTCGGACCCATATGCCCCAGGACCAGTCCTCCAGGCTTCCCAGCACGCGAATGAACCATCCACAAAGGGTCATCCGGGCGACGGCCTGGACCAAGACAGATCCACCTTGTGATCAACAGAGTGACAAGGTCTCGTGGGTCTGTGTATAACTCAAGCATAAAGTCGGTGTTGCATTTTTTGCATGTACGAGATAGGTGACAGGGCCAGTCAGCAAAGCGCGAATAGTCCATGACACCGCAGCGTGCGCTAGCGATTTGCTCAATGTGAATTGAGAGCGGGGTATGTGCGCAAATTCGGAAAAACACATGCGGATTCGGTTCTGCCTTGACTTTTGGTGCGGGCAGGAAGACCCTGATGTCTTTTACGAGCATTATATCCTGGACTCGCATATAGAAACTCGGTGGCTCGGGACATATCAGGGTATCGACGGAGAGTAGGACAGTTGATCCGAGGCATTGGGGTCCAAAGGGACGATGGCATCTCACTTCCGTGAAGGATAGGCTATTCGTGCTAATCCCATATTGAGGACCGTAGTAGAATTGTCTCATAGCAAGGTTGAGATGAGCGAAGTGGAAAATGTAATTGGTGTACACGGTTCGACTGTGATGTAGCATCAAATGCATTGAATCGAGTACACTGAGTGCCCTGCTCGGTGGTTGCTTCAGGGGGTAACCACATCTGAAGTCCAGGAGTATCAGACCTACTAACTGGGGGGAATCTACTCTGCATTCCTGCAGAGCGCAGCAATAGTAGCAGACGAAGTAGCGTGGGTGATCATGCTCAAGTCGACGCAGGAAAGATAACCGGCTGTCGCGGTTCATCTTGACGCAATCGGTCATTCTCTTGAGAACCTCAAGCAATCGATGGTTGCAAAGTGAAAGACAGTAGACATCTTCCAGTGGAAGAAAGTCTGCTACGCATAATACTAGCTCAGGGGGAAGACTGGGAAGCATGATTGGTTTCAGGACTCTGAGGCAAAGGAGTGTGAGATGCAAAGGTTTGAGATACTGGAATTTCTCTCGGGTCCAGACGGGATACTCTGCTTCGGGTGTCTCTCAGAGCCTGCGGGATGGCAAATGAATGTTTCACTCGATCAGCATCGAGGTGTCTCGTTGACAGAGGATAGCCTGCGGAATGGCAAATGAATGTTTCCCTCGATCAAGATCGGGGTGTCTTGTTGAGAGAAAAGACACAAGGATTGGCAGTTGGAACACATCAAACAGGGCTGTCACGATTTAATTTGGAAGGAGATGACCCAAGTCCGCAGCTCAAATAGGATTAGTATATGTACGTTACCTCGGAAACCTCCCAAGTTTGGAAGCAACTGTATACGATTCATCGCGTGGTAGTGCCTAGTTGAGCCCATGCTCGGTGGATTGCAGTGATGTACAACCCAGAAAGGTTCTCCTGCATGTGGTAAATTCAGGCTCTCGAACCGACCTTCAAAGGTCTAGTTGGAGAAATTCGCATCTGATACCTGCCGAGTACTCAAATGGTCTTTGAGATGTGACATCATGCAGTCTCGTGGCGACAATGGAAAATGCTTCGATGGAGCTTATGCACTTATGTTAGTAGCATTCTGAAGCCTCGAGAATTGGGTAGTTTCAAGGATTGATCAAGTCTGTTTGCCCACGAAGAATGACACTCCGTGCAATTATTACCGATCGAGCACCTGAGCACCAAAGCAGCCAGCTGAGACCCTTCTATAGACGATGTAAACATGCGATCTTTGATCGAGATGGCAGTGGCGTTGGAAGTATACCTCCCTAAAGCGGTTAGATCAAAATCATCTGACTCGCTATCTTATCGCCACAACTCATCGCTCTCTCCGAGGTTCAATCTTCTCTCTTCAAGCCACTGCGTTACAACCATGGCCTCCTCTTCGTCGCAAGAGCTGGCCAAGCGGCCTGATGGCCAGCTCATGCCTCCTCCACCGCCCCCGAAGCGAATCAAACGTCCCGCAACTGTCCTCGACGAAGACGTCTACACCAGCACGTTGTCCCACATCATCGCCCGCGACTTTTTTCCCGGATTACTCGAAAACCAAGTCAAACAGGAGTACTTAGAGGCCCTCGAATCAAAGGACAAAGCATGGATTAGAAGTGCCAAAAATAAGCTGGCTGATGTCATGCGCACGCCCACTCCGGGGTCAAATACAAGGCGAAAGTCAGAGCACGCATCGGTCCCGGGCACACCGCAGCATTTCCCGTCTGCGCGACCTGAAGATACCCCGCATGGTTGGGGAGGGGATACACCCATGTCGGTTGTCTCGACTTCCACAGCAGCCACCGAGACACAAGACCGAATTATTCCCGATGTATCGAATATGGGATTGGTTGCCTTCCAAGCAAAGTATACCAGCGAAGACAACCAGTCCTTCAACAAAGTCCTTGACAAGCAGAATGAGAAGAAGCGGGAAAAATATCCCTGGTTGTGGAGTGGGAACAAAATACCCTCGGCGCGACAAATTGCGCACCACCAACGAGAGGCCAAACGCATCACAGCTCAAGGCGGAAACCCACAAATGGGCCTCATCAAATACGACGAACATGCGCAACCGGCTATCAAGACCGACTTAAATGCCCGCCCCGCAAGACCAGACTCGTGGAAAACCCGCCCAGATAACACTTTTATGTTCCTCCCCCCCTCGGTGGAGGACAGTCACGAGACACTGGCCCAGAAAGCTGAAACGACATCCCGAGCAGCTCCTAAGCGAACGCTCTACCAAAACACAAGGCTCCTAGACCCAGGTGCCGCAGCAGCAGCGGACGCCGCACATGCCGTGCCCCCTTCACCTTCACTATCTGCCATCCAAGATGCCATCGCCGGCCGACCGCATCTCAGCGAGTCCGAAGCCGCATCGGCCTTCGCAGGAAGCGAAACCCCAAGAGTCAACGGATACGCCTTCGTTGACGAAGACGAGCCCGAGCCCGAACCTGCATATGGCTCAGATGAGATGGAGCCCGACTGGCGCCTCCTCGGACCGAGCTCTGAAAAGCCCAACCCGTTTCAACTTGGCAAGACTCGCAAGCGCGAGGACCTACATCACCGCATGGTAGACCGTGTTGCGCGGAACAAACGCGCTGAAAAGGCCGCCCGTGTCACGAAGACTCCTGTCTCTTTGACGCCGCGTTTTGCTAGTAGTCCCCGGTTGGACTATGGGCTGCAGTCTACGCCAGGAGCTAGTTCTATCAGAGGCTCTGTCTCGGGAGGGTATTCTCAGGGCAAGATGCTTACACCTGCGGCGCAGAAGCTATTACAGCAGGTCGGGCGAACGCCAAGGTCTGGAGAGACAAAGTCTGGATTGAGGAATGTGTGGACACCTACACCGAAGCGCAAGTGATGGTGTTTATGATTTTAGTTTTTGATGTTTTAGCTGCATTATACCACTGAGTTGATAGGCCTCAACGGCGTTTCATTATTATCTTATTTTTCTATTTCACCTCAGAACATGAAGCCGAGTGTAAGAATGGTAGTTAGTCCAAGCAAGATGAACATCGAGATGAGATCGGAACGAACAGGAACCGCAATCCCGAGCTCCCACCCGGTCCCGACGTCGGCTTTTACTTCGACCTGCATGTATTTATTTTATTGTGATATCTACCAGTCGAGAGATACTACATCTCATCGTCAGTCCAAGATCTGGTTAGAAACTTAGATCGGTCTTTGAAATCCGTGGGTTATATACCTTCGTGGACAAATTCGAACATCACTAACGAAATCACAGATCCCATACCTACAACATAACTGGCCTGAGAGTCAACATAGTTGACCTCCATATACATTTATCTATACATTATCTTGCCTATACTATCTTAGTCTGATCTCAACATCATGAGCATCTCAACACCAGAAGACCAGACTGCTTCAGCATCAACAACAGCATCTGAAAATATCTCCAAGACCAAAGAGCCCATTCCACAAACAGAGCCAGCAACGGAAGAGAAAGAACAGGAGAAAGACACATCCAAAACCTATTCCCCAGCAACTCTCCTCTCAACCCTCCTCTCCCCATTCTCTTTCTCAGCCACATCCTCAGAACCAATCAAAACACACATATCAATCGAATCCCCAACCCCAACCTCAAATTCCACTACCCAAACCCCGGAACCATACTACACCCCAGAAGAAACACCCCTTTTCAAAACCCTCCTCAAAACCCGCCTAACAAGAACCCGCACAAAACAGCTCCTCCGCGCAGGAGAGCGGGCATACAATGATCCGCCGCCGCCGCCGGGATTAGGCGATTGCTGCGGGAGCTCGTGTGATCCTTGTGTGAGGGATTTGTGGAAGGAGGAGATTGGGATTTGGAGGGAGAGGTGGGGTGATTGGGGGGTTGAGGATGGGGAGAAGAGTGAGAAGGAGGAGAAGGAGGAGGGGAAGGGCAAAGAGGAGAAGTTGAAGAAGAGGAAGGAGTTGGAGTGGTGACTTTTCTGCATGTATGAGATATAGATGTATATCTTCAGCGTAGTGTACGTAAATGAAGTTCATGATTCTGCTGTGAAGATGGCTGGGTTGGGAGGTTAGAGCTTCATGATGCTAGGTTTGGTAAATACAGCATACTAGCAAGACGTGAATGATAGATAGAAAGTAAGCCATTCAAAGGCACGCATGACATTGATCATAACTACATATGTACATACTGGCCAAACCAAATATCTACGCCAAAAACATAACCCCCATAACAACCAAACTAGAAACCCAAGCCCAAGCACCCACCCTCACCCCAAGACTCAAGTAATATGCAGCCCCAAGATAAGAACAAGTAATAATCCCATCGGAATTCCGATACCCATACGAAGAATTCAACCACCGACCCTCAGGACACCCGAATCCAAGCGCGGACGGACAATCCTTAACCAGCGTATGACAGATATCCTGACAAGGCAGAATCTCCTTATATGGGCCAGGCCTAATCTTCTCGTCGATAATAGCATTGCGCGACGAGTTCGACGCCACAGATTTCCGGAACGGACTATCAGCCGGCAACGACGAGCCATTGATGAAGTTTTGGCCTGCGTTGCGGACGGCCAGGTATGATGCCGGGTTGCTGTAGTCTGCGCAACGGGGGATTGTGACACCGCAGAGCCATTGCTTGTATGCTTTTTCGCAGTCTTCGCAGTCGACGGCGAGGGAGAACCTTGATTCTTGCGATGCGTTGCATTGAATTTGCTGGAGGGAGTTGCTGAAGTTTTGGTAGTAGGAGGCGGCGTAGTCGTCGTAGATTGTGCGGAGCTTGTTGACGCTGAGTTTTGGATTTGAGGGGACTGCGTAGGCAACTTCCGAGCAGAAGGTTAGATTGAATAGCACGGCGCAGTTGTCATCTGGAAACCGTTAGATGGGATTGTCTATTTGTGAGGGTATAGTGGTCTTACCTGTTTTGGTCGTGAAATTCATCGGTTTCCATACCTGGCCGCCGCCGCCAATAATGCCGTTCCCAGACGCGGTCGAATTGCCCACCATGGCCAGAAGCCCACTGTAAGATGAACTCTGGTTCAGTCCGGTAATATAGAATTGCTCCTTGGGCTTATTCCCCAGTCCGCGGCTGGTCATGCCAACCTCGGTTGAATTACTGATTCGGCCCACCTGTGAAAGGGCATCGAGAGCGCAGAACGATCTTTCCAAGCCTCTCAGCGCTGTGTCATTGATGTTGTGAGCGAACATGGTGTACGGAGGGACAATGTTCATCCACTGATGGTAATTGGAAGTGTTGCTCGCGGACTGGGTCAGATTATTCGTCACCAGCAGAGCGGCTGACACGTCCGCGTCGATGAAGAACAAATTAGGGTCATCCTCCACGACTTTGTGGAAAAAGGCGTCGATAGAGGCTGCGATCTGGTATGTGTAATCTCCGGTATAGTCGGTCGAATTTGGCGCCGCGACGCCGATGAAGACATCGCTATCGGTGGTCTTAGTGATTCCCACGTACCCGCCAACAGCAGTGTGGATTTCCTGCTGCGAATCGTCTTCCCCCGGTCCTGGCTGTTGCAGATTCGCAGACTTCGAGACATATACCTGCAACTGCGGGAATCCACTTTGCGAACTGGTTTTGTTTGTATGGGGCTTGCTGCAGGTCGTAAGCGACAGATAGACTGTCGTCATTTCTCGCTTCGCGAGATCCTCGTCTCTTTTCCGTAGCTCATGGAGCGATTCAAAGTCATCATCATCAGTAGCATTCACAAACGCAGGCAGACCCGCGCCTTGGACATCGTGCTTGCCATTCACCACAACCTTGGGCAGGTAGAACCATTCGACAGCGCCGATCTCGAGCGAGCCCGCTGCAAACTGATTGTTACCCAACGCTTTCGCAGCATTGGGGTATCTGCGCACGAGATCCAGCCCGTTTGACTCGCCATCTTCGTCGACACTGTCACGCAGTTCCAGCCCGTTAAACGAGTCCAACCCAACCGGGAATCCGGCCCCGTCGCTGGCAATCGCCCCTCGGAGCTTCAATGTATTCTCTGCATCGGGAGCATGGGTGGTATCGGCATAAGCGACCGAGTCGCAGGCGAGAGCGAAAAGGAGGAAGATCGCGCTGATTGTTGCAGTAAGATAGCACTGCAGCGCGTGGTATTGAAGTCGCATGGAAAAACGGAGGGGAGGGTGTCGCTGCTCAACTCATGTAGCTTGGCAGATAAAGGTATCACGGGCAAGCGGTGGCATACACCAGCTGTAAACCTCTTCCTGGATGCCGAATCAACGGCTGCATGTAGTCGATGTAAGTTGAGAGGTGTTTGGATGAGACTGGCTATCGTGGAAAATGCCCGCCTTATCAATTTGGCTGCCTTGGTGCCTTGTTCGAAACACGGACGGAGGACTAGTTAACTACAACGTATAGAGGGCATGTTCGAGAAAATACACAGATCTTGATAGTCTACCTGTCCATTTCCTTTCTAAGAATATGTATGTAGTATTTTATCCAACAAGTATTGTACCATGAAAGCAGAAAAGAAGAACAGAATAGACTCTCCAAGACAGTTGATAGGCAAGTAAACTATGTAAAATTCACGGAAAACCCAAGTCTCAATAGCAGCAAACAAGTCAGACCAGCCTCTGCCAGCGAGCCAGGGCCATGCTGACAACAACGATACCGGCCATCACTCCCAGAATACCAAAGAACCAACTCAATCCATGGGCGTCCTGGCCAGGAACTTGAACGTTCATACCGAACAAACCACAGATCAGGTTCATAGGCACCAGAATCGTAGCAATCAGGGTAACTTTGCTAAGAACCTTGTTTACGTGGTTACCCAGCACCAGGTTGGTGACATTCAGCTGGGCCAAGTAATTGGTATGAGACCGACTGAGCATCTTTTCAAAATGCGCCAAGTTCGACATCATGGTCACGACGTGATCCTGAATATCGCCCAGGTAAAGACCAATATCGCCACGGGGGGTCACCGAGTACTGCTCGTTGCAGCGCTTGGAAAATCCACGGATAACATCAGCTTTGCCGCCCAGCAGGCGCATCAAACTCATGACCTTCTTTCGCAGGCCTCCAATGCGGGGGAGGAATGATTCGAAATCGTCAACGCGAGCGATGAATACATGATCTTCGATCGCTTCGGACTCTAATTCCACATCGCGTATCACGGGGCCGAAGCTGTCCACAATGTCGTCAATCATTGCATAACAAATCCAATCACTACTGAGAGACACATAGTCTCGCAGTTTTCCAATACGCTTCCGAACGTTGGAGGCGTGGGGGTTGTCCTCAAAGGAGAAGGTGAGGACACCGTCTCGGAAGACAACCATGTAGAAGTTGACGGGCTCGAGGAATTCCTCGCTAGTCTTGTCCATTTGGAAAAATGTTCGGAAACAGACAAAGTAGTACTGCTTGAACAGTTCCACCTTCTCGCGGGCTTCTTGCATCTGAATATCCTCCGTTGTCAGCGGATGGATAGAGAAAGCCCGGGAGATAGCGCCCAATTCCTCCTCGGTGGGGTTGACAACGTCCAACCACCACACACCTCCCTCGGGTCCAAGCTCAAACAGGTCTCGGAAGGTCTCGCCAGGCAGCACAAGATCTCCCAAATCGGCAGCGTGCACTGTGGTTTGGGACTCGGACGAGAAGAACCCAAAGCGAGTGCGCTGGTTTGTATTCTGAAGCGTCTTGACCAGCTCCTTTTCGTCCGCGATTTTGCCGTTTTCCTTTTCGTCTGCATTCTGTGTGTCGGACGAATCGGTCTTCTTTAGTTCACTCATATCAGAGCTGTCAGCGCCAGGGCGGAGGTCATAGAATATGCGGGGCCGTTTGCTCTGCGAGCTGGTGCTCTGCTTGCGGCGAACGCCATCCAGGCGTTTAGGGCTGGGGTTCAGGGCCACGAATTCTTCAAGTTCCTCGTAGTCGATGACGGGAATACGGCCTGGCTCGTCGTAGCAAGCCTCCTCTGCGTTGTCGAATGGCACATCGCCTAATTGGGGCCGAATGACACTGGCATTGCTGAAAGTTGGGCGCCGGTTGTGGGTTCCACCTGAAACGGTGCGCTGCAGTATAGCTTCGATGTCCGGAGGCGCATGACTGTCCAGGGTATTGGCGCGCTCGCGGCGACGAGGGTCGGCAAAGGCTTCGACTGAATTGGGCGGGGAAGAAGATCGAGCGGACACGGAAGACGAGCAGGAAGCGTTGGTAAGATCCTGCTTGACGATGCTGACGCGGCGAGGAGTCTGATATGTGGCATTGGGATCAACTGAGAACCGTCGGGCGATCCCGTTCATATCGTTCAGTGAACGGTCGTCGTCCACCATGGCATTTTCAAAATCCCGAGGAATTGGGCCGTCGCGGTAGGCATCTTGCGCATGAAGCAGGTCTGGACGCTCGGGCATGTCCCCTGCAGGCCCGGGGGTGGTGTCATGCGGGCTGTAGGAACGCTCGATGGGGGCTTCAATGCGTGGAGGCGTCTGCATCTGGAGGCGGTGATCGTCGAGTTCGGGTACCGGGGTGCTGTACCTGGTCAGGTACATGGACCTCTCGGATCTGGGAGACTCCGACATCGTGAGCTCTCCGTGTATGAGGATTAGACAAAAGGGTTTCGAGGCGCCAGATTAGCTAAGTTGTGTGTAGTTAAATTGTTGTAATTGCTCTTTGATAGCACGACGGCCGGAGCAGACGCAAGCCGGTAAGAGGTTCGTTCAAGGGTGACGACCCTCCATCCATAAGCCAGACCCTTCACAAGGGTCTGGCGTTACCGACTGACGTCTGACGGCCACAATAAGGACGATGTTGAAACCCAGTTAGGGGGGTCTGGTGTCGCCCCCGCAGAAGACCCGGAATTTGGGGCCTGCAAGAGGGTGGAGGAGAGAAGCCTGGGTGTAGCGAAGTCCCGCCAACTTGAAGAAGTGGGAAGACGAGGAGCTCGGGTGCTCCAGGGTTGCTGTTTCAACGAGAGGAGCGAGTGAGGTCGGCTCGCAAACCTTTCGATAAATGACGTCGAGATACGAGTTCTCGATAGAGGAGTTGACTTGGGGACAAGGAATCAAAGACGCTTGTCTTATTTGAATTGAGATGTTTAAGAGAAGTTGAGAAAGGTGGAAGTGGGAAGGTGTAAATTAAGTGGCGAGAAGACGGGGCGGCCGAAGATGGTTTCGGAAGCCGTCCACAATTAGGCAAAGCCAAAAAGAGTTCAAGGGCTTCAAAGGCACTATGATAAAGCACCTCAGGGGGTTGACAATAGTAAGGAGAAAAGAGCAAGACCACAGTGGGGGGGCTAGAACTAATACGAAGTATGAGAGACAAAGATTCCAAGCTTAGTGAAAATTTCAGCAAGCGGGTACTTTTCCCCCTCTCCCGTTTCAGCAGATAAAGGGAGAGACTAACTAAATAACAGACTAGAATATAACCTATTATTAACTCGAAACCATGCCTATTAGCTATGCTCTGACTATTTCTTTGAGGCATTTCCTACCGAATGTCATCGGCACATTCAATACAATGTATGATCGCGGCTTTTAGGCCAATTGTATGCGAGCGAATTCCCCCCGGTGCTCATTTTCATACTTCAACCTTGGAAAGGAACTCGATAAACTTGATCTAGATTGGCTTACGAAGGAGGTACATATATATCTTTTATTTTATTTTAGTTCATTTTATCTCGCTTGTTGGCTCTGTATGTGGAACCTGTTCAGGGATGTACATGTACCTGGTAGTTAACTAGCATAAGAACGTACAGTAATGGAGATGACAAGAAGCACACCGACAATGAGATATGCAATGGAACCTCACATCCTATGTAACACCTTTCTTACTACTTGAAAGAAAAGGTAAAAAGGAGCACCCTAATCCAATCTACGTTGTAGTTATGTTGTAGACAGTCAAAGAGTCCAAAGTCCCCACTCCCGCTGCCGACGTCGGCCAATTTTTTTGGTGCGCCAAGAGTTCAGAGTCACCATACCAAAGGACTATTCTCGACATTGTACTCAGTACTTGGACACTATACTCACAAAAACACACACATAGAAGTCAATATCTGCCAGTCATGACTTCCTTCGTGCTCAAAATCCCTTGCTCCTCAGCCAACATTGGCCCCGGGTTCGATGTGATCGGCCTGGCATTGTCCCTCCATTTGGATATCCACGTCACCATTGAATCCAAACCCTCATCCCAGCTCCCTTTCAACTGCGCCATCACCTATGAGGATCAGAGCAAGAGTGTCGAGCAGATCAGTCTCGACCCAGAAGTCAACCTGATCACCCGAGTAGCCTTGTATGTTCTCAGATGCCATGATCAACGGGCCTTCCCCGTGGAGACCAAGGTGCACATTGTCAACCCTATCCCATTAGGCCGGGGTCTGGGCTCATCCGGTACCGCCGTGGTGGCCGGTGTCATGCTAGGCAATGAGGTGGGTAAGCTGGGTCTGAGCAAGGAGCGATTGCTGGATTTCTGCTTGATGATTGGTAGGTTACTATGTTTTTATTGTTTTATCTCTCTTTCATGGAGGGGCAGAACTACAAATTGGATATCATATCGTACATGTACTGACGAGTGAGAGCAGAACGGCACCCGGATAACGTGGCTGCTTCCCTCTTCGGTGGGTTTGTGGGCACCTATCTGAATGAGCTTAAGCCCGAGGACGTGGCACGGAAAGAGATCCCTCTCAGTGAAGTCCTGCCCGCTCCGGCAGGTGGTGTTGACACCGGTTTCAGACCCCCCGCGCCACCAATGGCCATTGGTCATTACAGGAAGTTCAACTGGGCTCCGGAAATCAAGGCAATTGCTATTATCCCCAACTTTGTGGTGCCTACTGCCAACGCCCGTAATGTACTCCCGGAGACCTACTCTAGGGCGGACGTGGTATGTTCACTGTCTGAAAGCTGATGATGTCCGATTGAAACTAATCCGTGGCTAGGTCTTCAATCTTCAGCGCGCGGCACTCCTACCCGCGGCTTTGGGAAGCTCCCCGCCGGATCCTGATATGATCTTCCTTGCCATGCAGGACAAGGTGCACCAGCCTTATCGCAAGACACTGATCCCAGGATTGACTGAAATTCTCCAATTCATGACCCCTGCCACTCAACCCGGTCTTCTGGGGATCTGTCTCTCCGGCGCAGGACCTACCATTCTGGCATTGGCCACAGAGCGATTTGAGGAGATTGCTGACCGCATTATCGCACGGTTCGCTGCCAACAACATCACCTGCCAATGGAAGCTACTGGAGCCAGCTCACGATGGAGCCACTGTCACCTATAACTAAGATCTAGCGCATTCTGTTTCGTCAACACAGTTGCTGCCTGCGAGTTAGCGGTTCGCCGTGCTTGGCACATGGGACGCCGGCAGCATTGGCGCATTGGGCCTCGAGGAAAGTCTGCGTAGGGCTGGAATGGGAAGGAGAATTCCTGCTTCGTTGCCACCACATGGGTCATGCAAGATCTCCCTCTCACCGCTGCTCCTTGCTTTCCGCATTGCAGGGTCCATGTGAGCCTTCCGACACGGCAAGTTGAGTTTGGCTATCTTCGAACTTGCAGGGTCTTGTACAATGGTACATGGTGGGCCGAGTTCTAAGGACTTGGTTTTTCTTGGCAAAGCTCTGACTTGGGTGGTCGGTTTTTGGCTCTAGAGATAGATGGCAGATTACATTGAATGAAATCATGATCAACCACGTTAACAATCACAAAGCCGAAGGAGAGTCCAGTAAGGAATCAAGCCATCCGCAAGATACCACAGAGTGGAGAACATTGGAAAATCGTTCATCGTTCCAGCTGTAAAAAATACTTCGACTTCGACCAAACGCTGTGTACAAAGTTGTCGTAGAGAGCAAGGCGGTCCGACATGGCAGAATTCAAATGACACCATTGCGATAAGCCGCTCGGCATCAACCAAGGGATCGTCGAATTCGGCTTGTTGACCACGATTTCAACTAACTTGCTTCAAACATGGATGAACTACTCGCACCTATCCAAGATGCCCTTGAAGGCCAAATTGTATGCCCGAGCCATCCATCTCTATCATTATCCCTGCCCGTATCCAAACTAATGACTCTCGATAACAGGACTTTCACGGCCAGCGTCTGGCAGAGCTACTTTCTACAATCTTGCTGATTATCTCGGGGGTATGTCAGATGATTATGGAATTTATTTCTACCGGAGCTAATGATTACTGCTCTAGGCCGCCAGTCTCGTCGTCGGATACACCTACAAAGACATCTACCTCACGTTATGGACCGGTTTAGCGGGCACATTGTTCACAGCTCTCGTTGTCGTCCCGCCCTGGCCCGTATACAACCGCAATCCAGAGAAGTGGCTGGGCTCAACGGGCGGGAAACCAAATCCGCGGATAACTGTGGACGGCGTGAAGGTGCAATAAGCTAATGGGAACTTGTCCAGTGTAATAACACTGGTTGGGGTTGGCAGCACTTTCTTGTCTGTTACGGCATATGAAATAGCAATCTTCATATTAGTTCGAACGCCTGTCAACACCTATGCCATCGTAAAGGTCCAGGTGTGTCAAGGAGTCCAAGCTATCAACCATTGGGCATGTGGCATAAGCCAGAAATCGTGAATTTGTATCGTGTAGTATCTTTTAAAAATCCCCAGGGTCAACCGCTTCACCGGCCGTACTTCTGGAACTCCCAGTCTCGGTTGTCCAACGGGCAGACCTGGCGGGTCTTCAGCCATCTCGATATGCAGTGGAAGTGGAATGCGTGCTATAGTGAGCAAGTGATTAGCCTGTGATCAAATGGTCGGATGGGATGGATGCGGGGGTCCTCACGTTGCAGATACCCCAGGCAACAGTGCACTCTTCCGTTGTTGATGATCCTTGGTTGGCTTGACATTCAATGCCTGTTGCGTCAATCGGTCAGCTTGTCAGGTATGAGAGTTTCAAGGCATGGAGGTGAAGCGTACACAGGTCCATGATGTGGTTTCGGCAAATGGCACAGTTGTCAACGACGATATCCCAAGCCCACAGGGCAACGGCATTCCACTGGAGAGCTCGTCAGTATTATGAGACTTTGGAAAAGAGAGGGACTCATGTACCTTCTTGACCTCGAACTTCTTCTTGTCGCTAGCATCGGTGCCCTTTGAGACCGCCTTGCCCTTGGAGGAGCCGGTAGCAGCTTCTTTCATCTCCACGTCGGCCATCTTGGGAATGTCTTCGGAGTTTGAATGTGTTTTGTTTGGGATGCTTGGCCGAGACAACAAAAGCTATCTGGAGTGGGGGTATCAGAACTGTGACTGACGTAAGTGAGGCTCCGACGGACGGTTCAAGGCAATGATCGAGAGCGGTGATGGTAGTCGTAATTTGCAGAATGGAGGTAGAACGGACATACCTCTTTAGCGTTGTGGAAAGAAGGCGTACGTTCAAGGTACTCAATGCACGATAAGACCAGCGACCCTGTCCAGCAGTTGATCTAACGATAATGTTGTTTGGCTGTGTTTGCTGCCGCTATCGCGCTGGAGGCAGGTGGCGTCTTAGTCATCACGATCGATCTCCCCTCCCGGGTTGGCTGCATCCGATCATCTCTCACTTCAACCCAACAACAATGATTTTATATTCATTTGCTTCTCTTCGTTCTTCTTCTTTAGAGATGTTTCTAGTTGATACCTGCTTTTGACCACCGCTTCATTCACTTCAAGCTAGACAAGACGTTCCAGCGAACCGTCGATCTTTGCCTTTGGGCGACAACATCTGCCTGTCTGCCTACTTGACTCAACTTGCGACTCTTCACTTTCTTAGTTTCACACACGTCACTTTCCCTGCTTTCTCGGCGTTGCCATATTCTAATATTGTCGACACCTGCTGAGCAGCGATTTGACTGACCTTTCCTGATCTTCCCATCTTCTGCTGTTTACTGCTCCGTCATAGCGTTGCTCTTCTCTTTCTCTTTATCTCTCCCACCGGCTGCCTATTTTTCAAGCCAAATCGTCGCCATGTCGACTCAATCTCCTCACCCTCCGACCCCCAAGGGCTCGCGCACAAACCGCCGCCCCCAGAAGAAGAACATGACCCCCCAGGCCGCGAAAACTGGGCTTCTCTCTACTCCCCCCTCCTCTCCGCCGCAGGCCATGACCCCAGGCGTTCTCCCAGCTGACGCTCTAAACAATTTCAACTCTTCGAAGAAGAAGGCCCCGCGTTCAGGGAAGAAGCAGCGAGACCCCAAAGCTTCAGCTACCCCGCAACACGGCTACCATAGCAACGGATACAACGGCCAGCGACACACACCCAATCACCCCGCTGTGACTTCTCCTCTGCCGAAGTCAACCACACCAGCATACGCGGGACCGACCTTCCATGCGTCACCTGCCCCTTCTGCTTTGCCTATTCCCAGCTTCTTCTCGAAATCGGCGCCTGATTCAAAGATCGCTGCTCACGTCGAGACCGACAGCGACGATGCGGAACCGGGGCCGGATGTGACTCCTTCGAAACCTCGGAACAAGAACTCCGTTATGGCTGACGAGCAAAAGCCTTCCCCGCTGGATTTTCTTTTCCAGGCTGCTGTGCAAGCTAGGGACACCAAGTCCACCAGCAGTCCTGAGCTGAATAGGCTCCAATCTCCCCAGACTGAGCCCAGGGCCTCTCGCGCCAATCCTGACGGCATGTTCGCATTTGAGATGGGAAACTCT
This sequence comes from Penicillium turbatum, assembly GCA_030762825.1. Taxonomy (NCBI): domain Eukaryota; kingdom Fungi; phylum Ascomycota; class Eurotiomycetes; order Eurotiales; family Aspergillaceae; genus Penicillium; species Penicillium turbatum. The sequence continues at coordinate 1,676,642 of JAUJYX010000003.1, read as the reverse complement.
GATTGCCCACGCAACTCGGGTAACTCGGGCATTGGTCCTTCTTTTGCACCCTCTTACCAAGACCGCATGAACGCGCTCCGACCGCCTAGTGCCTCTCAGTCACCTGCTACAGCTGAGGAGCAGCACAGAATGAGGACCGAGGAGCTGAAGCAACTTTTGCTCAACCCACCTGCGCAGAAGCCGCCGTCTTTGGTCCAGTCCTCAAGTGATTATGCTGGAACTTTTGAACCCCGCCCGTCTAATGTGCCCCCTTATGCCACTCCCGTGCGCACTTCATCGGGTCCTCAGTTGACCTTGTCTCATGGGTCCTTTTCCCCGCACCCTCAACAGCAGCCACAGCAGCAGCAGGCTTCTCAGAATACAAGCCGTCACCCGCATCACTATCCTCACTACCCCCAGCATTCCCACTCGCCTCTGCGTCGTGAGGTTGAACTCGTTCCGCCTCCATCCATGCCTCAGTATCGTGGCCGAGCCTCCCACGGCGCCTCGAGTGGATACTCCAGCGGGCCTTCTCCAGTGCAGTATGGCAACCCATATTTGCCAAATGTCCAGGCTCAGTGGAGCGGATACCGGTCTCAGCAAGAGTTTATGCCACCTCGTTTCAACATGCCCACGAACTCTCCATCCCCTTCCCAGGCGATGGACACCCGGCAGATCGAAAACGACATCCGCCGGGTGCTGAAGCTAGACACCTCCTCGGGTGCTCCTCCCGTTACGCAGAGCTTTGCGTAGCTGAACAGGCAACTTCTCTGATGACCGCTGATGATCTTGCTTTGCCTCTCTCTTGCATGGCAGGCAGGCCCGGTCTTCTTAGCTTACCACGGTCTCATCTTTCTTTTACTGGTTTCTCATATGCCTTTGCTTTGGACTCTCCTGAATTTTGTTTTTTTTTATGGGCATATGCGACCGGTCTCATGCCCATAGGTGGTTTCATTTTCGTCTTCCTTTCTTGCGTCAGGGGCTTCGATGGTTTTCATCTTGACCTCTGACGGCAATGTTCATCATGATGCACGGCACTGGATGCTTAGATCACTAATAAGGTGATGGTTCTTATCATTTGCTTGACATTTTCCATCGTTTGGCGTCGTGGGTTGTTTTCAATGTGACGAATTGCATCTGGTTCTGGCATTGGATGATGAATGGTTGACCAAGCCGGGAATGGCTACGAAATGCATAATTCTTGCTTTTCTTCGTTGTTTTTACACTAGCTTCTAAAGAGAAGCCCTTCGCTCATTTCAATTTTCTTTCCTTTCCACTTCGGTCGAAGTAGCCGTCAGCCTCGGACAGCCTTCCGGGGCTGATCTGGGGTTGACATGGCTCTTCATACTAGTTTTATCTACCGTTTAAATGACTCGTCAAATCAGTGATGAGTGGGTCTAAGCAGTTGACCAGTCTGACACGGCACGGATCCGTGTCTTTACACTCGTTCAATGAACATTCATCTGGTCAGATCTCATTTCCAATTGTGCAGCGCAAGTAGTAGTAGTAGTAGTAGTACATAGCGCTAATCCTTAGACACCAGCGCGGGCTATTGGCGTGCTTGGCGCGGCTGGTAGCTGAGTAATTTATTCGATTCGATCTTACGCCAAGCTAGATTATCCTATTGTAATAAGACTTGAGACTTGACCCTGGTATATAGACGATGAATTGTATTCTTGGTCATAAAATGTTCCTTATATGGGAATTCAAATACAACATACATTGAAAATCCATATATCGTACTCAAAGGCCAAGATCGGGCTACATCGCAAACAAGCCACACCGTTAAAACGCCTGATAAATTCCAGGGTGGAGTCTAGCCCGCAAGCTAAAGGCAGAGAACATTCGCTGGATCCCTGCTGATCCTAATATTAATCCCCAGGGTTTACTTGTCGGGGCTGAAAATGTACAGAGTTTTCATGGTTAAGGGTCTAGAATTATGGAATCAGTTGAATGGAAGTTAATTGAAAGTGATGTAGTTCTTTTAATAGTGAATACATGTACACAGTATATTATACTCTGGGCTATACCTACAACATACATACACAGTAGGTAGTTAACTATAGTGTCTCTCTACACAATACAACAGTGACTCCTATTTGCCCTAGCACAGTTGCATCCTTCTCGAGATCCACTCAGTCTAATTTAGTTTTATATTTCAAGTCCAGCCGTAATCTAGTCAGGGGAAGTAGAGAACCCGAGCCCGAACTCGGTATTGTACCTCGTTCTCCTAATTTCTACTGTTTGTAGGTAGTTATACAATGTACGTTGTACGACGTATGTACAAAGTACATCGTAGGTGCCTTGTCTGCAGCTCATCGTTACATTGGGACAATAACATTCAAATCCACAAAGTCCGGACCTAGACTTACCGTCGACTTGTATTCCACTTGAGAGGTGCAATGTACAGGAACACACTGCATACTTGGCACAACGCCCCATTGCTGATTCGCATTCGAAAGCTTATGATGAGGGTTCGACATCATATCAAGGGATCTACATACCAGAAGCTGAGGCCTCGCTGGATGCGGCCAGAGATCATTGAACAAGAATCATCTATCATAACAATTGAAGTGATTAAGAGTGTAAATTGAGCATTACAGTTGTGAATGGTCTTCACGATCTTTGCGTTGCAAGATAATCCAGAAGAAAACCGAATTAATCTCTTTCTTCTTCCCCCCCCCCCTCATCTCGGCCTTTTCTCCTTCCTTACCTAATTCTGAATTCTGGACTTGCCCCTACCATCTTCACATCCTCAAGCATTCAAAGAGATTTCCTTCCTTTATTTCCATTTTCTGAATTCTTGCATTGCTTACTCCTGGGTTGGGACACGTTATTCCCCGTCTCTAATGACCGCTTTCGCGACCTAATCTCGGTTTTCCCCCTGCTCAGCCCGTTTTTTTTCTCTATAAGCCAAGTGTGACACCATGGCGAATATGTGAGTCTACTCTTGGATGTCTGCTCAACAGAGCCAACTGACCCTGTGATATAGGTTTACTTCGACATGGCGCTCCTTCTGGCATACCATGACCTCCAATGACCGTCATGCCTCCCACGACTCCCCCTACCGCACAGGGAGACACGTCCCTCTCAACCAAAGCCGCCATGAACCACTTACATCTGTCGCAACCAGCGCAATCGAGTCTCGCCCGGATCTCTCCAGCCCCTACGATGACGAGCCAACAAAAGGATCAGCAACTGCGCAAGCAAGCGAGTGGTCTGGCTCTCCCGATGACTCGGGCTCTCCTACCCGCCCTTACTCACCTGGAATGAGGTCGGTCGCATCCCAGAAGAGAAGATCGAATGATCAAGGTGATGGCACACCGGAAATCCAAATGCAAAGTTTCCACGATGGAGCACCACCACCACCGCCGGTCGCTCACTCATGGCGGAAGATCGAGCGCTGGTTAGAACACAATTATGAGGAACTGCTCGATCAACTCGGTGAAGGATGCACTCAGAACGATATAAACGAATTGGAGCACGAGCTCGACTGCAGTCTACCATTAGAGGTGCGGGAATCTTTGATGCTTCACGACGGCCAGGAACGTGGTGGACTGCCTACCGGTGTCATCTTCAGTGCCATGCTTCTCGACTGCGAGGAAATCGTTCAGGAATGGCGCAACTGGAAAACGGTCAACGACGAATATCTCAGCGGCTCAGCTATGCCACGCCCGCCCCCCAGCTCCGCAGCCAGCTCCTCTGCGGCCGGTCCGTCTCAGCAAGCCAACCCCACAATGTGGCGATCAGACCTGCTCGACCGCCAGGATTCCCAACCGCCAGGTGCCGTTCAGAAAGCATACGCACATCCCGCGTGGATTCCTCTTGCCCGTGATTGGGGTGGCAACAACCTTGCCATTGATCTGGCACCCGGACCCGCTGGAAAATGGGGACAGGTGATCATTTTCGGCCGTGATTACGACTGCAAGTACGTCGTTGCTCGGTCGTGGGCTGCGTTCCTCGCCACTCTCGCCGATGACCTTTGCAGCGGCCACGTTGTTGTGGACGAGGAGACGAATGAGTTGAAGCTGAAGCAATTCAAGGCTCAAGGTGTGGAGCCCCCATATCTGGAAATTCTGCGCTGGAGGACGGATCAGAAGTATGGCCGCCGTGCGCCTCGTCGAAAGGGTCCTGTGCCCAACGGTCTGGGTGTCAGCTCTTCAGGCAACCGATCCAAGAGTCGGGAGTCTCCCTACGGCAGCCCCACACGCGCCGAAGAACGGGGTCGCTCGCCGCACCGGTTCTCCAAGGGTGGAAATGCCCAGAGCCCTAAGACGCCATTCGGTGTGTCCAGTCCTCTTGCACGTGTGACAGAGGAGACAACAAGTCCCGTAGTCACTGCAGGACCCACGATTTCTGAAGATCCCAAGGAAAACGTCAAGGATTCTGGAGACGAAGACCTCATGGAGGTTGTCACCCCTCAGATCTCCAACAAGGAGAATGAGGGTTTCCCGAAGCCTAACGAGCTTAAGGAGACTGACAAGGTAGAGAAGACTGATTCTGCGGAATCCTCCAGTGGTTTGGAGTCGGAGGTGCTGGGTGAAATGAAGAATGTGGCTATTTAGAATAAGCCTGGCTTTCTGAGTCCGAACAGTCCCGTTTCTCTTTCGAGTCTAGGTTTTTTCAAGGGCATCCGGCGTCAATGTTGAACTTGTGGATGTGCTTCTGCTTCTGCTTCTGCTTCTGCTTCTGCTTCTGCTTCTGCTTCTGCTTCTGCTTCTGCTTCTGCTTGTATAGAATTTCCCCCCATTCATGTGGCCTCAGTTTCACGGCATTTGTTGTAACTCTAGGGTGCTGTTTTCCTGCGTTCTCTGCCTTTTCTGTTTTGGTTTGCCTTTGCCGTCGAGATGGCTCTGTGTTTACGGTCTCTTTTGATACTTTTCTTTGCCTGTAATTCTATGATGACAGTCTTGCCTTTTTCTTCGTGTCTGGCTCAATCCATTACTTCATTCTCAGTCTTAAGCCAGCTGGGCTTTGAGCATACATATGTACAGGATAATGTCTGGCAACTCTTGGCTTTCCCTTTCCGTTTTAGTGCTCACCCCTCGCCGCTTTTTGCTCACTGAGTAGAATTGAGTACGCCCCTGGCTCACTGATCCTCCCAGAGGCGCACTGATCAGTTCACTGAGCCTGATCAGTTCACTGAGCCTGATCTGAGCCCTGGGATGAGCAACCAGCCTCAAGCTCACCTCAATAAACTGCAACACGCTAGGCTCTTTCACGCGCGACCTTTGCACTCTAGCTAGCAACCATTGTAATTACCACGATTCAAGTATCTCGGCACAGCCACACAATATATTACGAGGAGCCACAAATTGGTGGGGAAGTTCTAAAGTACATACAATGTTGTATTTCCAACAAATCTCAAAACCTATGGTAAAACTACTCCATTTGTATTCAAAGTGATGCGGTCTCCTAGATGTGACTATTCATTCAAACATTCACCAAGACTGGGTGTCCGGTTGTAAAGGTAGGCTGGTCCAACAATCTAACCACTCGCTTCTGAAAGTTTGCTCGAGCACCTGGGGCCAGATACTTTGAAGGACGGACACAACTCTACTAGAGAGGCGGATCTCTTCATCACGAGACTCATCCCAATGGTTTTGCCTGGCTCGTTTTATCTCCCACCCCCTTTTCCCAATCTGCTCCATGACAGGTACTCCTGGATTCTCAAGGTTATAACCTGTAAGCAGATATGATCGCGCAAAGCAGTCGAGCAAGTAACGCTCCTCTTGGGCAAAGCACACGTTGCCGTATGGGAAAATGCGTAGGTCTTTCAAACTGGGGCTCTTGTCTTTGATCTTGGTCCAAATCTGGAGAGCCAGGCTCTCGTCCATGGCTGCATTTATGAAAGTTCGTCGGAGATCGAGATCGTGTGTTTCGGGAGAGCTGCCCATCCTCGGTACCTTTGGTCGAGCATCGAAATCCAAATCTAGAAATAGTCTTTGGAGATTGGGGAAGGTACCCAGCGCTTTGTACATCTCACACTCTGCTTGGTTGCCCGCTGACCTCTTCATTTGAAGGCGCAGCTCTTCCATGTTCGGACAAAGATTCATCATTTCGAGGAGCTTGGAAGAATTGAGTCTGGGATACTGGTGGACCTTGTTGGGCACGAGAGCAAGTCCCTTCAATGACGGTCCATGACGCTGGATGATTCTGTCCAACGCTTCAACATCGCGAAGGCCCCTGACATAAAGATATTCCAAGGGGCGAAAGGCAAGTATCCCAGCCATTGATTCTTCGATGTCAGTCTCGATGGTCGCAAGGCTCGGGTTCCTTTCGTCGAGATCAAGGAAAAGCCTCTTTAGATTTGGCAACAAGTCGGCAACGTTGACAAGTTTCCCCGGTTCACGAACGCAACCAATGTCGAGTGAGCGGAGTTGAGAAAGGTCTCCGGCGGCAGCTAATTTGGAAAGCATAATTCCTTCGGGCCGGTTGCTGGGAATTGTGACTGATTCCAACTGGGATATTGCCTTCGGCTTGGCTTTATCAATCAAGCTTTGCCATGTCGCTTTCAGCAGATCCACTCCGGCTTCATGAACACCATCAGTGGGCTTCAGACAGAGGTGCTTTAGCCCCGGGCTGGTGAATAAGAAAGGCATCATCTCCCAAAGCTGCTGGTGTTCAGCCGACCGCCTGTAGTAAAATGGAAATCGCCGTTGTCAGGGTGTGAAGGCCCGGCAGCTGAAGAGTATCCATTTTGAATTCGCTAGAATCTCTAGACACCGATGTAGTATCTGGATAGAGTGGGCTAGGTCCCACTTTTTGGTTGCTGAGAATATTCAGCCTGCAATCGGGATGGTAGCGCCAAAATGCTTCCGTCAAGTCGGCTGTGAAGTCGTCTTTCGTGATAAAGTCGAATTGATCAAGATGGTTCAAGCTAGCAATGAGCGATACGACCGGTGCCCAGTTTGGAGTTTTCCCAATGCCGCTGTGGGGATTTGAAAGTAAGTCTCCGCCGGTTGTTGAGTAGCAAGAGGTCATATAATGCTCCAAGAAGCCTTTTCTCGTCGCCGGATTTGGGTCAGTCACCATGTTGAGTGCCCATGGCTCTAGCATCCATGGCCGGGCTTGTCCGAATTCAGACCCCCACGACAATTTAATACAGACAAGGGATAACCTCCTAGCAAATTTCGCGAAATTACTCGCCCGGGGAGCTTCTGTCACTTTCGACAATGCAGCCTCCAGGTCTTGGAATGTATCGAATATCAGTGTGATGTTTCGGTAAAGGATAGGGACTGCCGCCTGGTTGCAGAGATGGTTGATCTGACTGAAAGATGACAGGTCTTTGGGTGGACAGTATGCAGGACCCTCGAGCTAATCCTCATCCGCACGAGAAATGGCGTGAACTGGGGAGGTCCCGTTAGCGACGTACATTGAGGCATATTTGCTGTAGAATCTCAACCGGAAGGCGATCGATTACGAACTGTGTCGAGGTTGCAAAGGGAAGAGAGAAATCGACTTGAAATCGTCGAGACTAGTGAATTCTTAGCGCGTATGACTTCCAAGGTCGAACCCGGTCATGCACCATTTTAAGGGAAATCCTTAGTATGGCCGACACTGTGTCTATAGAAGAGCAATGGGCCTGATAATGTTCGGGAATGATCCTGAGCATGAGCGCCCTCATAAAGCGGCGGCAGCTTTATCCTGTCTATATATTTGCATATAGTCTCGTTGAGACATGTCATTTGATTCTGTAAAGCCTCATGGCATGGGTATCCAGTATAAACATCAATCTAGGTCATCAATCCATTGATATACAGAAATCATGAATCCATGCCCAATGCCCTCAAGGATCAAGACTCTTAATCCCAATCCCCATCATCATCATCACCCCGATTTCTCACGTTAGGATTCGCATTCCGAATCCCCCGTCTCCCCTTCTTCCTCCCAAACCCTCTCCCACCACCACCATCATCATCACTATCCTCACTCTCCCTCAAATCATCATCATCATCCCCACCCGCAATCTTAGCACCCACCAGAATCCCCTTAACAACCAACCTCTTCTCCAAAACCCGAACGTCAAACCCCTCAACCCCATCAAACCCCCTAGCATCCAACCCCTCAAACCCAACAACCCGATCAACCCCAACTCCATCCTTAAACCCAATAACACAAGGCAGAACCTGAATCCCGAGCTTCGACGCAATGAACGGCGTATTCCGCACATCAACCCTAGCAAACGAAACCTCGTAGTGAACATTCGCCAGCTCGCCGAGCCGCATATCCATGACAGCGCAGCGAACGAAGTCCGGGTGCGCGAAGTGAACGAGACATCTGCTCGTCCTGGTTGTGAAGTCTAGCACGGATTGGTCGGTTGAGAGAGTTGGGTAGACTTCGTTCTGGAGGAGGGTTGTGCTGCCAGATGTTGCGGTTGCCGAGTGGTTATTTTTTGTGGCGGCGAGCTCGGCGTTAAGTTGTTGGATGCGGGCGTCGCGGTAGAGGGTGTCGTCTTCGTTTTCGAGGGAGGCGAAGAGGTCGTCGTCTGAGTCTGGCATTTTGGTGGGGGTGTGGGGTGTGGGTTGAATTGAGAGATTTGGGTTTTTTTTTTGGTAGGATTGAAGTTGTTATTTCATTCGAGGTTGTTTTTGGGCTTGATGTACCCTGTACTCGGTGTGGAATGGGATTTTCAGGGGAGTGTGTGGTTGGGAGGGTTGAGGTTGAATTGGAAGATCGGAGCTCCACTGATATGGCTCGGTAGTCTACATAGACATAGGAGTAGTGAACAACTGTACAGTTTAGAGGCCGAAATTGGATTGAATTGAATTGAGATAAGCTTTACTTGGCTTATTCTAAAGGCCATAACTGGAACAATTGTGCATTGCATTCTGTTCTCGTAGATACTAAAGTGTTAAGCAGCCATACCATGTTGTATACTAAAGCACAGATGATGATAGCGCCACTTACCTATGCTGTAAGTCTTAATTGATCTCAATTGGACCTCTCAATGCCAGATACTACCTAATATGAGTGAATAAAATCACCCAGTCCATACTGTTATTAACTAATGGACGTAGTAGTACTTCTGATTTCCTATAAATAACACCGGGGGCAAGTCTAGCTGAGTCATCCCCCCTAAACACCGGATTAGGTAATCCAGTATCTGCTTCCGGCGAAATCTGTTGTTGTCAAATCTCCCTGGGCCTTTTATTCTTTGGTCAACATCTTGAACACTCCTTTCGTTCTTCGACTCCCCCTGGATCATATCCTGGGCGCTATCTGTCATTTCGGTCCTCCTCCCCCCTTCATCAACAATCAGCCGATCAAACAGCCCCCCTTTCTCTGCGGCTCAAGATGGTCGAAGACAAGAAATCCGACGACTATACCGTCGACATGAACAAGGTCGACCAAGGCAATAAAGAGTTCGAGGCCGCGCCGCCGCCGTCTCTCGCGCCTCGCGCCAGTCCCTCCATGTCCAACAACCCCGCCCTTCCCGTTCTGGCATACTGCGGTTCGTCGATTATGATGACCGTGATGAACAAATATGTTCTGTCGGGCTTGGACTTCAACTTGAATTTCCTCTTGCTCTGTGTCCAGGTATGTGGTAGCTCCTGCAGCGTTGATTCGAAGCGCATCGCTAACACCACCAGTCTTTGGTCTGCATTTTCGCAATTCAAACTTGCAAGTCCATGGGTCTTATCACCTATCGCGATTTCAACACCGACGAGGCCAGAAAATGTATGGACTCCCATAACCGTGGCTCGGGAGACTTAGAATTGGTAGCTGACGATATCTGTTTTTCTTTCGTATAGGGTTCCCCATTACGCTCCTTCTGATCGGCATGATCTACACTGGCTCCAAGGCCCTTCAGTTCCTCTCGATTCCCGTCTACACTATCTTCAAGAACTTGACCATTATCCTTATTGCCTATGGAGAGGTTCTCTGGTTTGGTGGCTCGGTCACCAACCTCACCCTGTTCTCCTTCGGTCTGATGGTGTTCAGCTCGCTCATTGCCGCCTGGGCTGATATCAAGCATGCCGTCGAGAGCTCTGGTGATACCTCCAGCAAGGTCTCCACTCTGAATGCTGGATACGTTTGGATGCTCATCAACTGCCTGTGCACCTCGTCTTACGTCCTGGGCATGCGCAAGCGCATTAAGTTAACAAACTTCAAGGATTTCGACAGTATGTAGATTCTTTCGGCCTTGTCTTGGATGCCTGCTGACTTAACTCTCTAGCCATGTTTTACAACAACCTCCTGTCAATTCCCGTCTTGCTGGTTCTCACTCTGCTGGTTGAGGACTGGTCGTCCGCTAACCTCGCCCGCAACTTCCCCGAGGCCAACCGCGATGGTATCTTCTTCGCCATGGTTCTGTCTGGTGCCTCCTCCGTCTTCATTTCCTACACCTCCGCGTGGTGTGTCCGCACCACCTCCTCCACCACCTACTCCATGGTTGGTGCCCTTAACAAGCTGCCCATCGCCGTGTCTGGTCTCGTCTTCTTCGATGCGCCAGTCACCTTCCCCAGTGTGTCCGCAATTGGCATCGGCTTCGTCAGCGGTCTTGTCTACGCTGTCGCCAAGATCAAGCAGAACTCCAAGCCTAAGACCGGTGTTCTGCCCACGCCCGTCAGTGCCAGCAGCCAGAGCATGCGAGATTCGCTGCGCTCTTAATGCATTTGGAATGGGAGTATGCATCTGACTGGTCAGCGCATAAACCAAAAGCCCACCGTGTCCACGGTGCTCCTTTGCATGTGACATTATGATTCACGTTTCATTGCAGCCGAAATCAGGGGACTTGTCTGGTATGGGGGGGAATCCTGTGATCACTTTGGTCGGTGTTGGTGTTCAATTACTTTATTTCTCTCTTTTGTTCTTCTTCCCCTTCTTGCGCCTTACAGCTATGTCAGGTAAGCTGTTGAGCTTTCACAGCTTCTCCTCACAACCCTGCTTTTGATCTGCAGTATGATTTAGTAATTCTCCTTTTTTCTTCTGCACATGCGGCCATAGCATTGTTTCTGTCTGCTTTATTCAATGTATATAGCTATGCCGCGCTCTGGGTTTTCCAATAGAACGTGTCTTTCGATAACTAATATGACTGTTGCTGATTGTCTCATACTTTCTTGTTTTATTATATGCGGTCATGGCCATTCAGAATCTTGTCACTTATATCTCTGATAAACATCAAGTAAAGAATAAGATAACAACCCTAACTTCTGGTCATGATTGCCTATTCAAATATCAAAGTACACAGTAATCTCAAGACTCTATAATCTCAAACTACATCTAGCTGTCTCCCCTCTACCAGCAGTCCAACGAGAGCAGCACCCACAAAGAAATGATCCAATCCCCACTAAACGCCTTCTTCCGCTGCTATCCAACCTTCCCCTTCAACATCACGCTCCAACCTCACGAATCCTGGAACCAGCTGCAGCAGTTCTACAACTGTGCCAACGACGACACCCAATACCGTGCAGCCTGGATCCGATACCAGGATGCCCTAGCCCTCGATACAACAGTGTGGTTCGGTAAAGTGTCGCACATGGACTCGTAGAATAAACTATTTTGCGCCCTAGGGATGCGGAATCCACTTCGGCGTTGTGGGGAAGGGCAACACGTTTGTTATATACTTTGCTTGTCTTTGGGTCTTGTCTTGTTAACGGTGTTGGTGTTAGGCTGTGCGAGGGGTCTATGTCAATATCATTGACCTCATTCATTGGGCTCAGATTTCTGGGGCTTTTGGCGGGGTGGTGTCGTTTACGAGCAGTGTTGATTTTGCGGAGTATTCGGCTGAGGAGGGGAAGATCTTTTTTAGAATATTATCCTGCAGCATATGAAGCATTGCATGTTGGCTAGATTATTGCCGCCTACTTCGCTTATGGGCGAGGGTATTCTTCGTCATATGTCGCATTTCTAGATCTCGTTTTGAACGGGGAGTTCCAAGGTTGGAGTGCTGGTTTCGGAGTCTTTGGCACTTTACATAGGAATTACATTGGAGATAGATGATCGATGAGATAGGAGCAATCAATTCCAGTCTCCACGAAAGATGAACAGTCCAAAAGTAAAAGTAATTGAGACTTAGACTGAAATTGAAGTTTCAAAAGATCATCTCTTGAAGTCGTATAGGTCGTATAGTTCGGATCTTTGATTGGCCGAGCTTAATCCGCGATTTTCCTCTTCGCATCCTCCACCTTCAGACATCGGACGGGCTTTGATTCAGTCGATACAAAGCATCCCATAGGCATCTCTTTGATCCTATCTTCTGCCATGCCTCGCAATAACAAGAAAATGAAAAATGCCCCTCCGCCTCGCGCTCGCGGACCCGGCAAACCCTCTGCTCCAGCATCAGGCCCCGGCAAGGGCCAGCAGCATGGCAATGGCCAGAAGCAAGGGAATGGCAATGTCAATGCACCGAAGAAAGGTCCTATGCAGGCGAATCAGAGACCTATCGTGCCGTTTTTGAGGAAGGATCGAGTTTTGCTGATTGGTGAAGGTGAGCTTTAACCTGAAGAATGGCTGTGTTTTGTCCCTTATGCAAGAATCTCTGTTCAATCGAGTCCTATTCGATTTGGCTCTCATGGGATTCTTTATTTGATACTGCATTTCCACTTTCGTACATAAGATTGCAACATGCATTCCTATATAACTCCCCCAAAAAAACTTCAACCCTATCAATCAACCCAATATATCCACGAACCCCAATCTAACAAAAAGAACAGGGGACTTCTCATTCGCCCGCTCACTAGCAAAACAATACAAATGCCGCAATCTCTGCGCAACATGCTACGACACCAAAGAAGCCCTCTACACCAAATACCCCCAAGCCCCACAACACATCGAAGAAATCCTGTCCGCATCCAAGAAGCCAGCAGCAGAAACTGAACCCAACCAACCAGGAGAGACCCAATTCCCAGCCTCCAAGCAATCCCCCAAAGTCCTCTTCTCCGTGGACGCCCGCAAACTCGGCGCACAAGCCGGCGTCGGCAAAGAGCTCCGCACAGGCTTCCCGCGCCGCGAGCGCAAACGACCAGCCTGGTACCAGAAGGAGGAACCAGGACCACCGTACCAACCCGGCGGACCGTGGGATGTAATCTGTTTCAATTTCCCGCATGTAGGCGGACTATCTACGGACGTGAACAGACAGGTTCGCGCGAACCAGGAGCTGCTAGTTGCGTTTTTCAAGGCTTGTGTGCCGCTTGTTTCTAAGGCGCCGCCTTTGATGGATGCTGAGGATGATGAGTGGGTTTATGAGGATGGGGAGGAGAGTGAGGATGAGGATGATGAAGAGGTGGAAGAAGAGGAGGGGAAAGATGATGAAAGTACCGGCAAGGGATTCCGGGTTGGACCTGGTCAGATTCTTGTTACGCTGTTTGAGGGGGAGCCGTATACGCTTTGGAATATTCGGGATTTGGCGAGACATGCGGGATTGGTGGTTGTTACTAGTTTTCGGTTTCCGTGGGGGTCTTATGAAGGGTATTCGCATGCGAGGACGGCGGGGCATATTGAAGGGAAGGATGGGGAGAGGGGTGGGTGGAGGGGGGAGGATCGGGAGGCGAGGATGTATGTGTTTGAGGTTAAGCAGAAGGAGGAGGGGAAGAAGGGGGGGAAGAAGAGAAGTCGGGATGATGATTCTAGTGATAGTGAGTAGGTAGAGTGGCTGTATATGCAAAATGTATGTATAAAATGATATTGTAGGTCAATGTCCCCCCCCGTTGTTGGGTCTACTAGGTTTCACATTATGTACACTTTCTTCATCTCGTTCTCGCTGAATATCTCACCCGTCGTTGGGTCTTTCACCTTGCCTGCCTCGACTGATCCTATCTTCGTGCTGATGTCTATGAGCCGTTGTTTCCCGTAGACTCGGCCATTGGGTAGAACTATCGGGTCGCTTTCTACATAGCTCTTCGAGTGGTGGGCGTACGGCATTTTGCGTGCTAGCTCATTTAGTTCAGTCGAGCAGATCGGACATACAGATGTCGATGTAGACTGTGAATTTGAGCTAGATGATGTGTATGCCGAATGGCATAGAGGCGTTTTGAGTGCTGAAAGCCCAGCGGAAAGAGCAATGTGTAATAGTGGCTGTGACGGGAGTGAGAGCAACTCATGGTGAGTCTGGACGAATAGATTGGAGAGATAACGCCAACGATCCAGTGCAAAGAGTGTCTGTATTGTATTAGTAAATCAATACTGCAGGCCGTCCGAAAGTGTTTACGTACTTTGTAGGGCTCGGCTCTTGTGTCCTGTGTGAAAACAAGCAATCCTGCTGCACGCATAATCTCTGAATTCTCAGATTGCTGACTTGAGATGAGGTATCTTTTGGCGTGCATAATTGCCTCAACCTTCTTTGACTTGTCCTGTGTCCTGACCATCTCGATGTATTGCTGCAGCCGGAGTTCGAATTCAAGATTATGCTTCAGATACCGCCCAGTCAGTCAAAGCTACAAGATAACCTGAAGAAACTGCGACCCATCCCAACTGACCTGGCTCTTCTTGAGTGCTGCTTTATTCTCCCCGCACCACTGTAATGCCTCCTTTGTTTCCCCGCGCTTTAAGCTCTCAACCACCCGTTGGCACTGCGTGAACACACCGAGATCTACTAAATCCTCAATCTTCTTCTCCTGCGCCAGCTGCTTCGCACTTTCTGAGTATCCCGAGCGCAGCATGTGGTCCACGAGTAGTCGGTCCAGTCGTACACGTGACCACTGGTCATACTTGACATCCGCCAGACTTGGAATCTGGTGCATGGTCTCCAAGTGCTGAATGCGCTTGCGAGATTGGTTGTGTATTTCCTTCTCCTCCTGCTGCAAAGTTTCCATTTTCCGCTTGAGACCTTGCATTCTGGATATCATTGCGTCGAGTGCAGCGAGTGTCTGGTCGGGCGACTGGGTGTTGGAGAGAGAGGCATTGGAGGTGTTTTTAAGTGCGGGGATGACGTATTCTTTCTCTCGCTCGACAGCTCGTTGTACTGTTTTGAAGTTCTTGCGCGCGAGTTCCTGGGGTAGTCGGAGGAGTGGTTGGTCCTATGTGAGAGGCACTTCAGTTAGGTCCCACTTTCATCATCGTCATCATAGGTGCGGAGAAATAGTTACCAGGATGATGTGGCTCTCTGGGTTGAGCTTGGTGGACGTCAGTTCTGCCATGGTCCTTGTATCAACTCGCCTTTGTTCTTTATCTTTCCCGGCCTTCGTAGGATAGTATTTGGGGGATTACAGACTAGACATGACGTGGAGGGGGACGCCATGCGGAGAGGAATTCGGAATATCAGAAGGTCCGATGGCAAGCACTGACCACTTCCCTTTGCGGTTATAGCGAGTCTTTCGGCCTTTGAGCCCATTACATGTACTACCTCTATCATCTTTACTGTTGGACGTGGTAAGCCGAGTAAGCTGACGCATATTTGCCGAATCTTGGTTCAGTTAATGGCTCACTCATAGCCAATAGCCAACGTTGGTAGTAGATTTATAGCAGCCGAGAAAGACTAACATTGAAAAGCAAGCAATGTACGCAACTTATTTCCTAAGTTGACCGGAATCAATCAGAACAGGTACATTCAACAGATACGCAGCCTTCAATATGAAACTCTGGAATAGAACAAATTTCCCTTTTGACCCAAGACTCCGGAAATAGCAAAATATGGTACAGGAAAGGGACCTGACGGTCTTCCTGGAGTGCATCTAGTCGCTGTCATCGCTATCATCCTGCTGCTTGGACTTCCGGCGCTCCTTCTTCTCCTTCTTCTCCTTCTTCTTCTTCTTGCGCTCGGCCTTCTCCTCGGCCGTCTCGCCATCGTGCTTGCGCTTCTTGCTGTCGGAGTCCTCCTTCACAGGCTCGGGGGATTCAGCCTTGGGGGCCTCGGTCTCGGTCTTGGTGACGGTGGAGGGAGCGGCAGCAGCGGGGGTCTCGCCCAGAGGGAGGTTGAAGTCCTTGTACTCAGTCTTCCACTTGTTGGGAGTGGCCTCGTTGGTGCGGCCGTATTTCTGATATCATAGTCAGTATGTTGTGCGAAAAACTCAGAATCGATTTAGGCAACTTACATCAAGAGTACCAGCGGTCTTCATCTTCTTCTTCTCAAGGGCAGTAGGTCCCAAGCCCCAGCGGCGGGGGTAGAGGTCGCGCTCCATGATGCAACGCTTGACCTTGGCAACAACGCCGTGGTCGCAGGTGGTGAGCTCGACGGTAGACATCTGAGCGATACCAATGGCAATGGCCTCACCCTTGGTGGTCATGAGAACAACCTCCTCGTGGCACTCAATTCCAGCCTCTGCAGAGAAAAATTAGGACAGATCAAAACACTCAGGGGTGAAAAGTGTTCACATACCGTAGCGGAGGAGACCAGGAATCATCAGCTTGGCACCGTAGCAGACGGCGTTGACAGCGCTGTCCTTAACGACAATACGCTTGTAGCTGGTGAGCAGGGACTCGAGAGGGCTGATAACCTTGCGGAGGTAAGACTCGTCGCGGTTGTTATCGTAAACCCACTGGGCATCCATCACATCGTGCAGAGTGACCATACCCTTGCTCTCGTCCATGGCTCCGGAGCGAACACGGCGAAGCTCCTGCATGTGGGCACCAACACCGAGGAGGAGACCCAGGTGGACACAGAGGGTACGGATGTAGGTACCAGCCTCACAGCTGACCCAGAAGACACCGAGGTGGCGCTCGTTGTCGAACTCGTAGTTCTTGCTCTCGTGGATAGTACGGATACGGAGCTGACGCTTGACGGCGGAGATAAGAGGGGGACGCTGGAAGAGCGCACCGGTCAAGGTCTCCAAAGCGCGGACGAACTGCGCCTCGCCACCGGGGATCTTGTCGTGGAGACGGATCACACACACATACTCCTTACCGGCACCCTGCTGCGACTTGACCAGACGGGTGGCACGGTCGATACAGACGATCAAACATCCAGTGACCTTGGGATCAAGGGTACCACTGTGACCAGTCTTCTCGGATCTGTGAAAGAGAAAGCGATTAGCATAACTGTGGACCCATTGAAGAAGTCTGAAGATGTAAAATTTACCTGAGGATCCGCTTCATCCAAGCCACGACCTCGTGACTGGAAGGGTTCGAGGGCTTGTCGAGGTTGATAACACCGGAGCTGATGTATGACTTGAGGTCACGGCTCAAGGGGGAAGAGCCAGCAGGGATAGGGGTGAAGTGACCGGTCCGAACGAGCACTACAAGAAAAAGTCAATGTCGGCTGGTCAAGAACGGAGTTTTGGGACAAGCGTACGCTTCTCATAGTTCTTAAGCAGAAGCGGCCAATCCGAAGTATCAACGGAAGGAACGGACGCTTCAGGCTTGATGGCGTAGTCCATCTCCGTGGTCTTGACAACTGCCATTTTGTTGGTTGTCGTTGAAGGATGCGCGGTGAAAACCCCGAAGATTTTGTCGAAGGAAATTTTGCGAGTGCGGCAGCTCCAGTGCCCGAAGTGGTTTAGCGTCCGGAGATGTCACCACGTGACTTCGACTTTTACGCCTCCCATTTTCGAGAAATTCCAGACTTGGGACCATTGGTTAATAATTTTAGGAGGAAATTTTGGGCATTGGCTCTACCAGAGAGTCCAATTTTTTGGTAATTCGAGACAATATCTCATTTGTTGCTATGTTTGTGCTAAAAAATGTCGTTCTTTCAAGTATCACTACCTATGACAAGTCCATATAGGCGCAATGAACGCCGAAACATCTGCCAATGCACAATCGCTTCTCCCGTGCAATCTGGCCATGTTGATAGAACCTGCATGGACTCATGTACCAATCTAGCCGAGTCTCCGGCCAGCACCTCTGCCGCTCCAGGAACTCGAAGATGTCCAGCCACCCAAGGATGATCCTGACGTTGATGCTGACGATGGCTGATTAGCCGGTCTTGGTGGACGAACTGCCGTGCCATATCCTCTATTTCCACTGTCCGGATCGTGGCTAGTAAAGTACCTCTCCACGAATCCGGGGACTGTGATGAAATTCCTTCCACCACCGAAAGTCGGGTAGATGCGAGTGAGAAAATCGTAAAGGTGAGCAGCGAGGATTCCCATTGCTTCTACCAGAGCGCTACGCCATCCGTTCCTAACCATTTCGACGAGGAGCATTGCATACGGCAGGGCAACCGTTGGGATGTCGATGAAGAAGAACCTCGTCTTCGTTCCTCGGTTTGTCTGGGAGTAGGTGTAGACGAAAGCCATGATCATGGCTGATACCATATCAGTGTCTGCGGGGAATTGAGCAAAGTACGGGGGCTTACAATGCGTGAGAACCATTGCGTTCAGGTAAGCACCTGCGGTGAGCTTGTAAAAAGTTAGCAAGTTTGAAACGGACATGATGGACTACCGGAAGGACAAGTAAAATAGAATGTGGATGGTATTGAAGGAGAATAGATGTAGATGATGTATATAAAATGTAGGGCACCTCCGATACCGACGCGACATAGAATCACGCCAGCGAGCTCGAAAGAAATCCCACCATGCCCACACCTGCACAACACCTGAATTTTGCGAATTATATGGCGGTGTTGCACAGATGCAGGGGTGCTCTCCCTCGCCTTCAGGAACCGCTTCAGCTAGATTTCGAAGCTGGGCGGGCAGTTATAGCGAGGGAATGGATATGAACGCGATTGCAAGTGCAGAAAAGAATATAAAAGTGCAAAAAACTCTTATCGAGTCACTTACCATGAGGTTGAAAGCTACAAACAGGAGATACACGAAGAACTCTCCTGCGGCCATGCTCCTCTCCACGGCACCGCCATAGCGGTAAACTATCAGTACATTAGCACTCTGATCAAGCCAGATCAATGTGATACCGAGGTATCGTACTGAAGTAAAGATCAAAGACAAAGTCTAGCTTCGGCCCGGTTAGTAGAAATGGAGTGACCAGTCTGTATATCTGCGGAGGCCATTGAAAGATCAGGCTTGGTACGAATGGCACATAATAGAAGTCCCATAGACCACCATAAGTCACAGCGGATTGAATCAAAGTTAAAGTGGTGAGAGTCCTGGGTGAAAAGTCAGTAACGGGAGCTTGAGATCGGCGAAAGAGAGATGCATACCTAGTGACTGGAGGAGCCGCCCAGAAGATATCCATCTTGAAGGATAATCAGTTACTTGATGCTTAATTGATCACGGCATAGATCATTACAGCCGCTCACAATATAGCCAAGTTGCTGTGTGGTTGAAGAAAGAAAGAGAAGGACAGGTGGAGAGAAAAGGTGTGCAAAGCTAGCTTCGGTAAAGTTTCTCCGAAGTCCGTTGCTTACGTACTAGAAACGTCGGCCTCCCGGTCCCGAGATCCCGGTGAGTTCCATCTATGTCCATGTACTGCGATGACTTTCGAAGTACAACGTTGTACTTGATCCTTAGCTATTGTTACTGCTATTACGAATGATTCTGAAAGGATCATCATTGTGAGAATGTATGTTCATTTGGCAGGGAAATGGGTATCTATGGGTATTTATGTATATCATTGCGACCTCGTTCGTGCAGTACCCCGAACAGCCATCCCTCCATCTGGACCTTCAATCCACACATCCCAGGCTCCCGACTCATTTTTAGGCTTGCCGCAGATAACCAGCTCCTCCTCAACAAAAAGAGGTGCTAAATTTCTATATTCAACATCGCTAATGCAAAGATTCAGCCGGCTCAGTTGTTGCTGAAGCACACTCAGCAGAAGCGTGAGCGTCAGTGGACCATGTACTAAAAGATTCCGGTATCCTTCTTGGTTCTGAGTATAGCCCTTGTCAAGGTGAATGGAATGGGCATTAAAAGTCAGCGCTGAAAACCGGAATAAAAGCGCTTTGGTAGGTACGAGGGAATGGCGGAATGTCGCGTCTGAGGGAGCTTCAATCTCGCGGTAATTATTAGCACATTTGATGTCACGTTCAAGTTTGGAGGTATATTCGCACGTTTGACAATCCTACTAGGCTTGTCGAACTGCGCTTTATCGGCCTCGATCTGGGCGACAGTTTTCAGGCGCATGAAGATGAGGTCGCGGTTCTCAATGACAGATGATTCCCCGGCATCGTCTTTGTTCTCTTTCCATAGCCGGTTCCATGTCTGCTCGGTCGTTTCTTCCTCGGGAACATTGCCAATGCGTCGCTCGATCGTAACAATCACTTTCTCGTCTCCCTCACGACCCTTGACTGTCACGTTGCGAATAGATTCTATGCAGACTGCGCGACTGCCATCCAAAGGGGGACTGCGCACAGGGAACCTTAGATTTCCACCTGCCCAAAGGCGCCGATTAAAAGGTTCACCAGGAGTGTGTAGCGTGTCTGTACAATCCGGGAGTAGTTGGGACAAGGTCACTTGCGGCGGGAAGTAGATCAAGTGGTGGCCGGCCGGTAGCGGGGACGGATTCTGTATTGAGGGCAGGATCGTATCATCAGAGGTTTGGGATTGTGGAAGAAGATCACGAAGCGTAAGGTTCAGAAGATGCGAGGGTTGGGGATGTAGATAGTCGTAAGTCAACGGGAGCTTCCTTGTGGTTAGTTCATCATGCAAGCGCGCCGAGAGCGAGGAGTAGTTTCGAGACGAAAGCGTGCCTCTAAAGTAGAGCATCGACCGAAGCGAATTTCTTTTCGAGGACAAAGACATCTCAGATTGAATGGGAAGACGGTCAAATTGCAGGTTCAATGGAGGCAACACAACATATACCTCGGGATTTCACCGCAACCTTCATAGCTTTCTCTTTTCGGTTTAGTGCACACCCCTTGCCGCTTTTTGGTCACCTGACTATTACGTACGCTGCAGCCCTGGGGAACTCCGAGGTCCATTTGGCACACTGTGGATGAAAGGTAATAGTTACCAAGCAGCTTCCAATAAGCTTATCAAGGTCTCGGGGAATGTTCGTTCAGAGGATATCAATGATAGCCGGTACTCCTAATGCGAAAAACCCAAAACACAAAACTGCAAAAAAGGCATCCATCGCGAGTAAGGTGATATATAAGGACAACTCCGTTGCCGAAAGAACAACGTGCTATACCGCTTCTAGATAGTGTTAAATGGACCATCCATATACTATGCTGATAATCCATGTCTCGTATAAAGCGCGTTCCAAGTCTTTTCGGTAGCGGAGTGTCCTTTTAACAACCCCCCGATGTACAACGTTGTAGTTATACACCCCGCGTTTGTTTTGTTTGTGGTCCCACGGCCTATCTCGGAGTCACATTTAGCCCTCACCGCTCGGAGACCGAACATCGGATGTCAACAAGGTGAGATGCGCTCCGAGATTATATTCAATTCTATTCAGTCTCAACGTCTTCATTGGCACGCCAAAGACCACCTCATACAACAATCACAATGACTCGCTTGAGAGTAGCTTTCCTAGGGCCACTGGCATCCTTTTCACACCAGGTACGAGCTGTACCCCACACCCTTGCAAAACGCCGACGATTGATCCCTGTCCCAGGCCGCCGCAGAGTCCTTTAGCAAATTAACCGCCGATCTCCTACCCCACGCCTCATTCGCAGATGCCTTCGCCGCACTCCAGCAAAAAGAAGTCGACTACGCCGTGATCCCGTGCGAGAACTCGACCAATGGCTCAGTCGTCCAGACGCTAGACCTTCTGGCAGACCGGGAAAATGCATATACAGACGTGAAAGTGTGCGGGGAATATTATCTGACGGTTCACCACTGTCTGTTGGCGCGCAAAGGCTTATATCCCGGTGGTTGGGCGGAGTATGACGGTTCGATAACCAAGCTATACACGCATCCTCAGGCATGGGGCCAATGCGAGAAGTTCCTGTCGCAACATTTCAAGGGCATCGAGAGACAAGATGTCTCGTCGACATCCAAGGCAGCGGAGATTGTTTCGAAGGATACGACGGAGCGAGGCGCTGCCATTGCCAGTCGCTTTGCGGCGGAACACCATGGGACGGATGTGCTGCAGGAGAATATTGAGGACCGGGCAGACAACACTACCCGTTTCCTTATTTTAAGAAATGTGCTTGATGAACGAAGTGCGCAGCTTGATTTTGAGCAGCCAAATCCGCCAACGGCGGGAGACAAGCCTGCGCCGCAAATCACGCACAAGACATTGATTACTTTCACGATTGATCATTCTTCTCCGGGTGCATTGGCGAACGCGCTGCTCATTTTCAAGGCTCATGGTCTGAATCTCACGACCATTAACACGAGGCCGAGTCTGAAGAAGCCGTGGCAGTATATCTTCTTCGTGGAGTGTGGTAAAACAGCATCGGAAGAGAACAAAGAGGCTGTCCACAATGCTCTCAATGATTTGCAACAAGTCACTGAGACATGTAGGGATTTTGGGACGTGGAAAGACCAGCTGAGTGCAAGCAATGCTTGACTCGACTGACTCGCTCTAATTTGGGGTCTTAATTTGATCTGTTTGAGTGAGAGCATTGCATTGATTATTCTGTCAGCGCAATGAAAGCGTTATTTACATTGAAGACGTTTCGATCTACTATACGAATGAATGAAAGAGCGATGCATGTACGGTCGACGATGTGGGCGAAGCGCGCAAGACAGAACAGTCATTTAAAAGTAAACAAGAGCACCTTCTATAGCAACCTCTTGGGGTGCCTTTTTTTCGGAATAAAGAGCAAGCAATGAACGAAATGCCAGAAAATGCCATTCGGAGATGAAACGACAGAACTGGCTGACCACTAACGCAATCCAACGCCGTCCGGCTTACATAGAGTGAGCAGTGCAAGCAGCGGTGGATGACCAAATGTTGTAGCTAACAGCACCTAACCTTCAAATTGCAATTTAGACCTTCATCTCAGACACTGAGGTGACCTCAGTGTGCGTATCACGGAGCTTGGATGACACTGTAGTCAAGAATTAGAACCCAATCCCAAAGATAATGAGATGACAAGAATGTCTTACCTCTGAGCAGCTTCACGGAGCTTGGACCAGGCCTTTGGTGGTTATCCTCTACGGATGCCTTGGTTCCATTACGGGAGCCGCTTTCATGTTCCACGGGGCGAGCCGTCAAAAGGCTCGCCGCGGGAGCTTCTGGCCGTTCATCCTCGCTCTCTGCGAGGGGGCAATACCGTCAATCTGCACCAGTTAGTATTGGTCATAACCAAAAGAAGCAGAAGGGAACATACCATCGTAGAACTCGTCATCATCACTGTGATCGGCAAGCTGTTCAAAGTTGACCTTGTATCGGAGGATGGCACCGATACCACCGAAACCCTTGACGAACTGGTTTCCTTCGCCAGATCGGTCAGACACAAACTCCAGGGTGGCACCGAAGTCCTTGTAGGCCTCAGCAAGCCACTCGAGGAAGGAGCTTGAGTCAATAACCTCCATTTCCGTACCAGTGTCCTTGTCAAGGAAAAGTTCACGGTTGGCCTCCTGAGACTTGTTTGTGTGCAGAACAACCTCAGTGCCTGCCGAAGACTTCATAACCCAGCGAGTGACTTCCAAGTTCTCGTGGACGATCAAGATTTCAGCAGCACCAAGCTCCAATGCCTTGAGGGTATCTTCAATACCGTAGCAGACCTTGCCGGTATCCTGACTGATTTCCTGGAAATACTGGCCAATGAGCTTCTTTTCCTGAACGAACTTGACATTGCTCAGGGTCTCGCCAGCGAGTTCAATGGCCTGGTTGAAACCGTTCTCGCCACCGTAGGAAACATCGACAACCTTGATAACCTTGGACTGCAGACGACCGTCGAACAGGTCGGAGGCGTTGAGATCGTTCTTGAAATCAGCAGAACCAGCCAAAACGATACCAGCAACGTTAGGCTTATCGTTGGTGATGTAGTTCTGGACAGCCAACTCAGCGATCTTGCGAACGTAGTTGTGGCGCTTTTCCTCACGAAGACGCGAGAAACGCAGAGCGGATTGACCACCACGACCCTGTATAGATCAGTAAGGATGAACATAGTATTCGACGAAAATAGTGTACTTACGTGCTTCTTGGGCAGGTCGACGGAGAGACGCTGGAGGATCTCACGGGTGTTACCACTGAGGGTACCGAACAGAGTACCGTTACCATCCATGACGATGAAACCGAACTTCTGATCGGCCTCGAGAAGCTCACTCAAGGCTTCAGTGTGGAACTTGTTGTCACAGAGGTAGAGGGAGGTGTTGATTGGCTTGAAGGGTTCGAAATCGATATTGATTTTGCGCTCCTTTCCTTCTGAGGTGATAATTTCACCACAGTAGACGACCAGTCCATTCGGAGGGACTTTGTTATAGAGCTTCAAACGCTGCTGAGTAGAGGTAATGGCGGACAAGACGGAGAGACGGTTCACTCGCGACTTGATGTTGGATGCGGTACCCTATTCGTGCGATTAGGCGGCGTTCGGCGCAACTCAATCGGGGGACATGGTTCACATACATATTCTTCAGCCAACATCTTCGCTGCTCTGCTGATCTGATCCTTGGGGGCTTAATTGAAAATGTTAGAGAGGCAGCAGTGAGTGGCGAGGGGCAGTGACAGCGTACGGATAATGAGCGAGATCATGGAAGTTCCATTTCCACGAGCGGATTCAAGACGCTTGATCAGCTTCTTGACCTTCCAGATCTCAATATTCTTCTCTGCTTCATTTGGCGGAGGGGCGCTCATCTTGGCGAGGCGACAGTTGGTCAGGGAAGAGAGTAACGGAGGCCCTGCGGACGCCTGAAGAAATCGGTCAGTAATGGGGCGAGAGTCGGCGAACAAAGATTTGGTCTTCCAACCTTTTTTTACACCTGAAATGAGTCAGTACCTAGAAACCATGGAAAGGTGGCGAAAGTGAATGCTGCTAAATCTTTTTCAAATATGACTGAGTCAAGGGAGTGACTTACCGTAACTTTATGACGTTCGAAAGCAACAGCAAATTTCCTCGTGGGGTTAACATACACAACTTGAAGTTTGTTCGAGGGGTCGGCTGGGATGATGAGGTAAGCCAGGGCTACCCGTGACGTATCTGGTACTTGTCCGGTTATAGGCCAACAGCCGGCCGCTCAGGTACCGGTACAAGTGGTTCTCTTTTTAATAAATGCACGTGTGTAGCATCGAATGACCGCTTCTGCATAGATGTAGATCCATGTAGGATCGTTGTCTACTTCAAAGTACGTTGTAGATCAAAATTGGCCTATTTATGGCCGCGCAAACGCGCACTAAATTGTGGTTTCCTTCTTTTCT
The DNA here is from genome assembly GCA_030762825.1 of Penicillium turbatum. Classification (NCBI taxonomy): domain Eukaryota; kingdom Fungi; phylum Ascomycota; class Eurotiomycetes; order Eurotiales; family Aspergillaceae; genus Penicillium; species Penicillium turbatum. Next base: position 1,651,634 of record JAUJYX010000003.1, on the reverse strand, counting down.
ATACTGTAACGCCTTTGGTCCCCGGTTGGGTAAGAGATTGACATCCCCACATCTGATCAACAAACATGCCATTGTATACATAGAAAGAAACGTGCGATATATAGCAGATTTAATAATTGTATTCACTGCAATATACCATGCAGTGGACCTGATCCCATTCATTTAGTCACGTAAAAAATAAAATCCATAGCTTATCAAATCTTCGTGATCCGCACCCCACATCTTTGCGGAAGCTCAGACGCTAAGCTCTTTTCAATATCGCCGACTCGCTCTCGCCTCTTATCTTTCTCTGCGAGCTATCTCCATGTGATAAGTGAGGGGAGTTTTCCTGATCCTTCTTCTCTCTGGTGATTTGACTTTTCTCTCACTCTGCATTTCAACAACTGATACGTTACCAAACTTGGACCACTCGATATACAAGCTCCGAGGTCACGGCTCCCATCATCGCGGGTGAAGACATGGCTGGGAACGGAAGAACAGACAATGATGACAGTGAGCCGGTTTATGGCTCGTTGGGGGTACCAGCTGCGACGCCAAGCTCATACAATTATGGCCATCTAGATCGTGGCAGTCCGATCGCCGAATCCGAGGTCGGAGGCAGACAGAGGTAAATAGCCCTGTGGTGGTTGACAAAAGCTTGATCTTTAGCTAATTTGCTCCTTATAGGTCGTCGTCGTACTCATCTCGAGTTCGCCAAGCGGGAGGTGTTAACAGTCTGGACAACTTTGCGCGATCTTGGCAGAGAGCAGCTGCCTTCCCGGAGGTCATTCCAAGACGGTCTTCCTTTGTGTCCGTGGAGTCGGACGATGAGTTTGCGATCGCCACCGGCCAGGACTACGGGTCTCTATCTTGGGGTAGGCGCTCCGATATAGAGCGACCTCTTCTTCGTGGAGACTCGGACTCGGGCTCGGGCTCGGGCTCGGACCGGGATGATGGGGATTCGCGAGCACCCGAACCGTCCAAGAGGGCACTTCCCAGTACGGGACTGCTTGCTTCTTCGTTTGATAGGAGTTTCGCGACTTCGTACGGTACGATCTCCTCGCGGATGAGCGAGTCGACGCGGCGAAATGCGATTCAATTTCACAGAGAGCAATACCCCCACGCACATCTAGACGGGACTGGAGACCCAGATCGGGGTCCGTTGCTTGTGAAACATATTCAACACGAAGATGGGACAAAGGAGGATATCATTGTCGGACAATCCACTGTCCCGCAGACAATCTTCAATTCGGTCAATGTGTTGATCGGCATCGGCCTGCTGAGTCTTCCCTTGGCCATGAAGCATGCCGGTTGGGTTTTAGGGTTGTCATTCCTTCTGTTCTCCGCCGTGACAACCTCCTACACAGCCAAGATTTTGGCCAAATGTCTGGACGCGGACCGGAGCGTTGTCACGTATGCTGATCTGGCCTACATCAGTTTCGGGCAAAATGCTCGTTTGATCACCAGTTTTCTGTTCTGCCTGGAACTTCTAGGTGCATGTGTTGCCCTAGTTGTGCTTTTTGCAGACAGCTTATACGCCCTGGTACCTGGTTTGAGCATTCTCGAATGGAAGATCGTCTGTGGAGTTGTGCTTATTCCGCTCAATTTCTTGCCACTACGATTCCTGAGTATCACTAGCATCTTGGGTATAGTCTCGTGCACATCGAGTAAGTCTTCTTTTGATTGCGTCTAATTGCGGCGAAGACTTGGAACTGACTGCTTGACAGTTGTGGTACTTATTTGCCTGGATGGCCTCATCAAGCCTGATTCTCCGGGCTCCCTGCGACAGCCAGCTAACACATTCCTCTTCCCTGAGAACTGGGCCACCCTTCCTCTGAGTTTTGGTCTAATTATGTGTAAGTACACCACCAGAAGCAATCGTGTTGATATAGGCTAACTGTTGGAAAGCACCCTGGGGTGGGCACGGTGTCTTCCCTAACATCTACAGAGATATGAGGCACCCACACAAGTACGGCAAGAGCCTTTGGGTTACTTATCTATTCACAGTAAGTACACAAGTAATAAGGGTGGAATCTGATTTTAACAAGTTGACAGTTTACTCTGGACTGCTCAATGGCGATCATTGGCTGGCTCATGTTCGGTGATATCGTCTCCGATGAAATCACGGCAAACATCCTCACCGTCACCGACTACCCACAGTCTCTGTCTATCTGTATTATAATCTTCATTTCGATTATTCCGCTTACGAAAGTACCACTGAAGTGAGTACCATGCCTCCGTCTGAATATTGTGTTCGGACACCGCTGACCAAAGGACAGTGCCCGGCCTCTTGTGGCCACATTCGAAGTTCTTTGCGGACTCCATGTTCCTGCTCGGGATGGCTACGAAACCATCCATCAAATCTCACGGGCAATGGTCCGCGTTGTTCTCGTGGTCATGATTGTAATTTTGGCGGTCGTCTTCCCGGCGTTTGACCGCATCATGGCATTCTTGGGATCGTTCTTGTGTTTCACCATCTGCATCATCCTCCCTCTTGCATTTTACCTCAAGATCTTTGGAAAGGAGATCAGCCGAGGCGAGTATATTATCGATTGGGTCCTGCTCATCGTTTCTTCGATCTTGGCAGCCGTGGGGACTGTCTGGGCCTTTTTGCCACAGGATATCCTCTCTGCAAACTAGTTCTTATCCGCAGCGTTGGCGTAGCGCGGGAAATAGCATTTCTTTGCATGCATATTAATCACTTTTTGTTGAGAATGACAGCAAAATTGTTTCTTGTCCCGCCGGACCTTAACTCTTCCTTCTTGAAAGGCTTAGGCGAGTAGTCACCAGTATGTTCCCAAAGGTGAAAGACGAGCTTTGAAGTCCGCTTGCTTTGAGTAAGACGGAAGCCTAAGCAATTCATGATTTCTCCAAGTCTTTCCTCGTTAAGGTAGCGCGAGTTGTCCACGCATGCAATTGGCAACACAAGGAAAAGACTTGGCGCAAGCTCAATTGGGCATTTCGATGTCAAGAATTGAACACAACGCTTGAGCATTTCGCCTCGTCCAGTGGCATCAGGGACATAGTTGAGCACCAAAGACAGACTGATGATGTTGAAACGCTCATCGTCATCAGAGGGCAAAGGCCGTTCCATAAAATCCTGCTTGAGAATTCCCGGCTCTTGAGAATTCAAATCAATGCGGGTAACATCCAAGGCCGGGTTGATAGAGCAGGCGTTTTTGGTGCTCAAAGCACCGACTTCGAGGACCCGAAGCTTCGGAATGGTCTTGTTCCATTGTTTCAGCTGTGGCTTGATCCAGTCGATGAGGACTTTGCTGGAATCACCGCCGCGGTCCGTGGATTGGCCCAGCTTACTGGCGATCTGATAACTCTCCAGACCGCCGTTGGCTTGAATTTGTGCATCAATACTGCTAACTTTGGCTTCATCACCGGCTGCTAGGGCTTGCGCCCGAACTTTGAGGAGTCGATGGTGAGAGCGGATAAGAGTGCGGGTGGCTTTGGCAGAGAGAGAGGCGTCCTTGGACCTGGCGATTGGAGGTCGAGTATGCGACAACAACATCGGTCTCTTTGATTTTCTTTTGGGAGCCATATCTATGATCGTAAATGAACTGTGACTTCGGAGAAAAAGTCCGAACGCTAAGGAGCAGTTCGTGTTATTCGAATTCCCTTTGAGGGATGAATATACAGAAAGCTGAGGAGAGGGCTAGCTGCAAAGTAAACTTTCAAGAGAAAACCTGAAGCTCGAAAAGATCGCCAAATACGATGCTAATTCCAATTGGACGCAAAACAAACATACCGTAATCAAGCGTAATGAAAAATACACAAATACCACAGACCCAGCCGGTGAGAAAGTCACCTGACCCACACACAGCACTAGGGTTTTCGTTAAGCGAGCACCACTCCAAATCCGTTCGACTTTTGACACTGCGATAATCCATCATCGACAGCGACCGACGACAGCCATGGCCCCCTCCGACAACAAGACCGGTATGTTTCAATCACTATGCGCTACCTCTATTGCGATTGCCGACTTCCATTCGTGAATTCGCCGTGTGGACGTGGAGGATATTGGGTTCAAAAAATTCGACATTTGAAGATCACCTCGCAAAGAGCCGGACTGCGCCAGGACATATCGAAGAACACGCCTACATCGCCAATCAATATGTCCACCGATCTCATATGCGTCTCCAGCTCTTAATCCCTCGACCTACCACATCCACACCGGGAAATTCGCAAATGGCAATCTCCAAACTTTTTTTTTCTTTCGCATTTTCGAACTTTGCTTCCTAGTTCACAGGCTAACGAAATTCTCTACAGGCAAGAACAAGGCCAACGCCGCCGCCAAGGCGGTTGCCAAGGGCGCTTCGGTACGTAGCAAAAGATGAAGCAGACCAAAGAAACCCTTTTGGAGCCTATCGCTAACGCGGTTGTGGCAACAGCTTCACAAGTCCCGCAAGGTCTACACCTCGGCCACTTTCCACCGCCCCAAGACCCTCCAGCTGTCGCGGTCCCCCAAGTACCCCCGCGTGTCGGTCAACCACGGCCCCGCTCTGGACTTCAACAAGATTGTTCTGTACCCCCTGAACACCGAGTCCGCCATGAAGAAGATTGAGGAGAACAACACCCTCGTCTTCATTGTCAACGTCAAGTCCAACAAGCGCCAGATCAAGCAGGCTCTTAAGAAGCTGTACGATGTTGACACCGTCAAGATCAACACTCTTATCCGGTATGTTTTCCATTAATTCTTTGGGACAAATTTGGAATGTATAACTAATTGTATAATAGCCCCGACGGAACAAAGAAGGCCTTCGCCCGCCTCACCCCCGATGTCGATGCTCTCGACATTGCCGCTACCAAGCTGGCCATTGTTTAAATGGGGAATGCTCGAAATGGGATTTGTCTTGGGTTTTGGCGAACTTGTTTTACACTGCGGTGATGCTAAAAAACCAGCCGGGGCTGAATGATCAAAAAGAACATAACTTGTGAAAGTGAAATGCACGATTCCACACGAATCACTGGACTTGTCGGTCTTGTAATGGATGACCTGTTCAGATCTTGTAGATGTAGTGTAGCTTTATTGTAGATTTGAATGTCTCGATCGGACCTGATGTAGGTTGAGGAGCAGCGCAAGGGAGACTTGACTTGTTACAAGGCTTTCGGTCTGGTGTCGCAACCTAATAATCAACACAGAGTACAGGTATCGCCCTTATACTTGGTCTACGGATAAAGCTTCCTCCAGCTTAGCAGAGTCTACCTCGGTAGGTAGATGTATCTTCCATGCGTCCAAAAGACACTTATTCTACAAATCATACCCAAGGTCAACAAATCGAATGATAATACAAGACAACGTGGTTCATAAATTGACTCTAGTGTACAAAAGACGGCATCACCATCTATCCACCCAACCCGAAAGAAAACCGTCCAACGCGCAAGGAGGAGGAAGTACATGACTCGAATATCTCGAGATCCTCATCAACTCAAGCCTAGCATCTATTCCAGTGGACTAGATCATCGCCCCCAGCGAGAAAGAAAACGGCCGCCAGAAACAGAAGCTTAGTGACCAGCTCCGCCACGCATGGCATCCAACTTCGACAAAACAGCCAAGCTAGTATCCATCCATCGGTCAACGCAGTTCTGCGCGCACGCCTCCTCAGACCTATCGAGGGATCCGGAGGAGATCTTGCTGGTGATGCACTTTTCCCAGCACACTTCGTTCAGGTGGTGGACGGCTAGGAAGGATGGGATGTTAGTCGGGATTCTTTGCGAGGGAGATAATACAATATCAATTGCACGAGCTAAATGCATATCACGAATCACAAGATCCATGTACACGCATAGATCCAGACATTCGATGGAAAAGAGACACTCACTCTGCTGGATATTGGACTTCTGAGCCTCGTTGGTCAAGACCTGGTTGAGCTCCTTCTTATCATTGTCATTGAGCTTGGTGAGATCGAGTTGTTGTTCCATTTTGGCGGTAGGATTGAATAAGACTCGAGGTAGAATGTAGAGAAGAGAAAGTTGTTCAAGCAACGGGGATAGTTATGGCTTAAGGTACATGTTCCTTAATCCGCAATTCAAAATCAAAGGCGGTAACACCCGGCACAAAAATGACGCGCAGTTTTCGCTATCGATAGCGACGGCATCTTTCCTCTCTTCCCTCACATTTTAAACCAAGAACCTCAGCGCTGAACCTCAAAAACAATATTCCAGTTCCAAGACGACCGCTTTTTCAAATAGTTCTATCCACATCTGCATACGCATCTTCATACCCAACACCATAGCACGATGCCTCCAATCCGCACAGCGCGCAATCGCAAACCGCCTCCCGCAGGCTTCGACGATCTCGAAGATACACTGTTAGAATTCAGCAACAAGATGAAAGACGCTGAGAATGCCTCGCACGAGGGGAAGAAGAGATACGAGGTTCTCTGGCCTATATTCCAGATTAGTCACCAGCGTACGTGTTCCACCTACTAGCTACTGCGTAGCATGGGTTTGAGAAGCAAAGCGGGATGAAAAAGGCGGGATAACTAACAACTACCACAGGCTCACGATACATCTACGATCTCTACTATGAGAAAGAGGCGATCTCGAAAGAGTTGTACGACTGGCTGCTGAAGAACAAGTATGCTGATGCGAACTTAATTGCGAAGTGGAAGAAGCAGGGATATGAGAAGGTTTGTTTTAGCCCGAAGAGATACATATGGACATTTGCTAATTGCTCTGGACTATTTAGCTGTGCTGTTTGCGCTGTGTTCAGACGAAAGAGACGAATTTCAATTCTACGTGTATTTGTCGGGTGCCGAAGGCGCAGTTGAAGGAGGATCAGACGGTGCAGTGTGTTAGTTGTGGGTGCCGGGGATGTGGAAGTAGCGACTAGGTTGGTCCGCTACATGCATCGATGGGATAGGGCGTTTGGGTACTCAGCATTTCTTTTGATTTCTTTTGATTCTTTGATTTCTCTATTAGATCCATTCATCGGGTCGATCAGATATACCCTTGATTGAGGTTGAATGGTACAGTTTGATAAGCAGACAAATAATGACTTTCAATAGCTAAACTACATTAACTCGAAACAAAAAGACGCCTCCAATGTGTGTCCCAGTATTTCCTATAAAGATAGCCCCAACCCCGATATCCAAATCATAAAACCATATCGCTTGCATGTACATCTTAGCATCGTCATTAATGTCGTAACCAGGCCATCCCGGGCTCGGTGGAGGAAATGTCAGAACCGGCTCCATCAGCGCGGCCCCAAAAAACTCCCCAAAGAAAAACACCAGATCTTGGGAAACATCTCGAACCAACTCCAGGATACAATCCAAAACTCAAAACAAAGGTGGCAGGGCGACAAAACGCAGGAGAATAATAGGGGGATAGTAGTGAGAACAATGCATCGGGAATCAACATAACCAAATTCAAAAGTGGGTCTTTCAAAGATCCCACCCGGGGTGTAAAACAAATCGTGAGTCAAGAGCATTCTAAAACAAGGTGGTACTGCTGCGGTGGCCCATGTGCGGTCGAGAGTGAAGCGACTTGGGCTTCAGGGTCTCATCTCGGCTCATGCCTCCAATCTTTTGGAAGCCCTGCAGAAGATCGACTCCATCGACTTCCGTTGGGCTGTCATTGCTCTCATCAAAGAGATGGAACGAGAAGAAATCTTCCTGGCCAGCATCTCCAAAACGATTCGTATCCGGCAGCTTAGACGGCGACTCGGGGAAGAGGGAGGACTTGGAGCGGGGCAGCGAAGGTATCCCCAGCTTAGTATTAATGTTGCTCGAAGTAATATCTGAGAGCACAGTGTTCCCACTATCAGTTCGTTGGCGTTTGGCTGAACGCTTCTCGGGGGACCCATATGAAACCTGTCCTGATCCTGAATCTGCGAATACATCGAAACTGGCATGGAAATGATCATGAGGAGTGTATGTCTCATCCTGAAGATTGAAGGCTGGGCTCCAAGGAAGGGCATCTTCAGAAAGACCCAAGTGCTTTATGGGCGAGTTGACCATTTGCTGAATCTTGCGACGATGATTCCGCAGGTTGGTATTGGGAGATACAGAGGGCGGGGGCTTGGCAGGCTTCTTGAACTTGATGATAGGCGTCAATGGAGGTGGCTGCATGCTCACATATTGACTGCGAAGAGGCGATGAACCAACGGTGGGATTAGGGTTTTTGCGAGCTGGCGGCTGACCAGGGCTCACATCGTGAGAGGAGCTGCGCATGCGCGCAATCTCTTCTTCAGCACGGCCACGTTTGATACGCGGAGGCTCGATATCCAGATCAGATGTCAAAATGTGACCGGCCTTATTCGGTCGTAGGGCCGATGATTCCAAGGACGAGAAGTAGCCGCTGTCATTGATGGTAATCGACTTGCGCTTGCGCGGACGAGGGGCGGGGGTAGGTCCAGATTGAGTCGGTGTTGGAGGTGTACCCTGGCGGGCGAATCGAGCAGGGGCAATCGGGGGAGATGAGCGAATGGTCTGCGACGGCGAAGAACGGGGCAGTGCACGTGGGGCAGGCACTGGAGCCACTTCGTCCGCATCATCTTGAAGAGCTGGGTCAGACGCAGGTAACGTAGCATCCGAAGACAAGTCGTTTGGAGGCGGCCTGGGAGGAGGCGCACGGTGAGACGGCGCGTGATACGCAGGCTGTGGCGGTACCATCCAGGTCGTGGTGCTTGCCGTTTGCGACTGCTGAATGAGATCTCTCTGGGGGGCGGCGGGAAGAGGAAGGCTAGACATAGTCGCGCGACGCACTTGTTTGTCCTTCAAGAACTGCACCTCCATGCCGGGCTCAATGGCCCAGTAGTTGCCCTTGCCAGGGTCATCCTTGGGTCGCTCCTGCTTGATGAATGCCTTGTTCAGACTAAGATTGTGGCGAATGCTGTTCTGCCAGCCTGGGTCGCTGTTCTTGTAGTACGAAAAGGTGTCCGAGATCCACTTGTAGATCTGAGCTAGGGTCAAGCGTCGATTGTTGGCGCGTAAGATGGACATGCCGATCAAAGTTGCGTAGCTGTACGGTGGCTTGGTACCATCATCCTCAACAGGCGGCATCTCGTGCGGTTCCGGGAGGTAAGCCATTGACGCGTCGTCGCGCTTTTGCTTCTTGTTGGAGCGCTCTTTGAGCGGCGCAGCCTCCATGAGTGTGCGCTTCATCGGGAGTTTCGATTCATAAGACGGTTCTGGAAAGTCCGCGAAACTGTCATTGGACGGTTCTTCCGGCAGGCGGTTCTCTTTTGACGATTCTGTTTTGACGCTGGAAAATGTAGTGAAGAGGGCGGATTGTGGCATTGATGGTTGAGAGTAAATTTGGAAGGGCGCTTTCTTCGCTGGGGAGTCGGTGGTAAACATGGGAGGAGCGGGAGCAGATATGGGGACGAAACCAAGTTTTCCGTGGCCCGGATGTGAGCCTTGGGAGTGAAGGCCTTTTGTTGGCGATGGCCTGTGCGGGCCCGACGGAGGAGGGAAAGACGAGTTCTGAATGGGCTGGAGTGGTAGCGGTGAGGGTTGCAGACGGGGCTGCGATCTGATGATCTCTTGCGCTGATGGGGCTAGCACTGGAGAAAAGTGTGCGCCCGAGGAACGCGTCGATCCCATAATCTAATTGATAGGACACCAAGTCACACTGTCACCAGTCGCCAAATGGACCGTATGACGCGTAAACAGACTTGAGGGAAAGGGCGCGACTGTTGAAAACAAGGCCTCCGGCCGAGTTTGCGACACACGAGCGAGCCGTGTCTTGGGGGGTGTGATGAGACTGCGCAGATAATTCCAAATGGACCAATAGTAGATCGAGAACTCCAAACAAGAAAACCTCAGGCCGTCATGCAGTAGACAAGTTGGGCCACAAGGCGCTAAGGCGACACACGTCGAAGGCGCGAATCAGGCGGCAGAGATAACCAAGTGTGGATGAGGTCTTTCCAAGGAGATTTTGGAACTGGAAAGGGAAAAAATAGCCAAAATAAAAGGACCAATTGTTGAGTTTTCAGGATAGAGGATAGAGGATAGAAGATAGATAGAGAGGATAGGGAAGAATAAGAGGAGAGAATACAAAGAGTACAGGGAAAAGACGAGAGAAGAAGACCTCGGGAGAGCAAATCGGGTTTCCTTGGGTATAAGATGGGGCTCTTTGTGACAAAAGGGAGAAGGGAAGGTCAACAGTCAAAAGGGCTAGGATATTTCTCAGGCCCTTAGAAGAATTTTTCTCTTTTTCTTTTTCTTTTCAGTAAGCTTGGAAGGCACTAAATCATATTATAGAATCTAGCAATGTTCAAGTCTCTCAGAGAAGTAGAAAGGCGGGGGGGGGGGGGGGGGAGAGGAGAGAGAGAGAGGAGATCGAAGATGGAGTGGGATAAGACGATGATACCTGTCAGGTATGGTCATATCTTTGACGCGTCACGCGTTTTAGTATGGTGAGATAGGGTCTATTGGGTTAGTAATTTTGGTAATCTGAATTCATATCTGGTACCAAAGGGGGGTCCCTCCCTTGCTCACATTTTTCTAGCGCCGATCTGATCCACCGAGGGACAACCAAGATTGCGAAGTATGTAAGTGAGGCCCAACGGTATTAATTGGAAGAGTTGAGACTATTGAATATATATGGAATTGGACTTTGGTAATTGAGGTATAGTATAGATTAACCTAGAGAAGAGAATAGCACTCGGCACCCTTGAATCTACACAGTATAGCTTAGCCCATATCGTATACAATATACCTGAGATCTACGACCATTACAAAGGTCTCAGACTCTCAGTCAACAGACCGAGACAACGTCAGATACCAGCGACTCTTCTTGATCCTACCATTGGCACAGTCATTGGCCTGACCATCCCGGTATGTGGACAGTGTCGATGTAACTCTGAAACGGTCGCTTCTCTTCGCCCCTTGTTTCTCTGCTGTCATGGAGGATCTTTCTAACGTCCCTCCCCCACTAGTGGTCAATGGCTCTCAGGTTCCCTCGAGGGTCAATTGACTCACTATGCCTCCAGTGCATGTGCTGCAGTCTTGTCTGCAGGTGCCGCAACCTAATAATTAACACAGAGTACTACTACTAACTCTCGATTGGAACTAAAGTGGAGGGGCTATTGCTCGAATCTAGGGGAGATCCCTAGTCTCTCTCCTCCTCATGCCCTTGCTTGTAAATCAGAGACACCATGTAACAGATTTCATGCACTGTACCTAGTATATATGCTATTGACGCCTGGAGGGGATCGTCCCTCAAATCATGAAACCAACGCTTCATGACATATATTCTGCAGAACTGGAAAAAGTAAAAAAAGAAGAAAGAAAAGCTGTAAGATGAAAAAGTAAACGGAGAAGACGCCAAGCCCATGCATCACAAAAAAAGAAAGCATATGCTTGGTGTTCCCAACAGATCGTGCCCCCTTTAATTTTTTCGGGGCTTCGACTCTGGATGCCATAACTTTTCTCTATATCACAAATAAAAACCCAAGGGATATCTTTTAACAACGATGACTCTTTGCTCGACGCAAAATCAGGGGACATTTAGTCCAAAAAGGTGAACATGCTCGTATGGATGATATTCAGGGCACGGTCGGCATCTCGTTCTTCAATGACGCAGGAAATATTAATCTCACTTGCACCTGTGAGGGGGAAAAGAAAGAGTTAGTCCCAGTCAAGGGTAGAGCGAGGGGGGGGTGGGAGAGTGGGGAATCGGCAATTATTCAACTCACCTTGCGAAATCATCTCGATATTCACGTTGTTCTCCCCGAGGGTAGTGAACATACGGCCCGCCACGCCGATCATATTCTTCATCTGTTTGCCGACCAGGCTGAGGATGGCCATCTCAGGGATGATGTCCACGGTTCCATACCTCCCCAGGTCATTCAATGCACCTTGGAGATCTTCGTTGACGACCTGATATTCGTCCCGTCCGTTGCCATTGAGAAGGGGCATCTCTGAGTGAAGGGCCAAGGACACATGGACCTCACTGGTCGAGATCAAATCAATGGAGAGGCGCCACTTGTCCAGTACCGAGAAAATGCCAGCAAAGAAACCATGGGATAGCGACCGCTTGTTGGAATGTACGTTGATGACCAGAATATTGTGCTTGATGGTCACTGCCGTGGGCCGCTTGGGGGTCTGCAGGAAACTGGGGCTCCGGGTCCGGAACAGACGCGGATCATGTCCTGGTGTGGTTCTCTCCAATTCGGCCACAGAGTCTGGGAAGATGATGGTGCCCTCGTTCCTCGGGTTCATGACATTCTTAATGCGGATGGGGATCCGTGCACGAATAACTTGCTCCATAGTGAACGGATGAATGACTTCGGAGCCATAGAACGTCAATTCGGCGGCTTCGGCGGGGGTGATGGTAGGGAGCAGACGAGCCGTGGGTACTTTACGGGGGTCCGCGGTGAAGATACCGTCAACCTCCTTCCATACCTGCAGCTCCTGCGCGCGGGTTCCGACTGCGACCAGAGCTGCACATAGGTCGGTATATCCACGACCAATCTGATCAAGCAGACCTCCGGGAATGGTACCGAAGTAACCGGTCATCACAGGCACTCGATGCCCACAGGCCTCGATCTTGCGACCGAAAGCCGCTGCCAGGTTATTATAAAAGTCCTGATCCAGACCGTGGTTGCCAATAGGGAAATCAATAATCTCAGACAGATCCACATACTGCGAATCCACCCCGCGGTCTTGCAGTAAGGCGGCCATGAGCCGACAGCTCAGCTTCTCGCCAGCACTGATTACCTTATCCACACAGCGCGCACTAATCTCTCCGAGGGTCTGGGCGGCCTCGAGGACCTTGAGTACTCGTTCGGTTTCTCCGGTGATGTCCGCAATCACTTGATCCCTCAATTCTGCCGACTGCAGTTGTTCCTGGGCGACTTTGACATGTTCCAAACGAACAGCCTCCACCAATACCAGATATTCCTGCGCGTTGGGGTGCTCAGCGTCCCGCGCTGCCCGCAATAATCTATCAAGAGATTGATATCAGTACCTCAATCATGACTCGGCCGGGAGGTATGATAGTGACTCACCTGTTGGTAGTGCCTTCAGCTTTGGTCAAGCTGCTCCTTGCAGAACATACAACGGCGACTCTGTTGTGCACAAGGCTGGGTCTATAGGGGAAAGCTCCGTCAGCGTCCATCTCAACCGTCAACTTGAAAATGCGTCATACTGGACCACCTGCTCAATGATGTTGAGCGCGAACTTGCCGACACTAGTGCCGCCGAATTTCTGCACGACCCAATGGCTGTGAGCCTGCGCAGTTGCTGGCAAATTTGAATCTAGTAGTGTAGTGGCCATGGTGTCAACCCAAGAATCCAATACTTAAATCGAGATAGTAATCGTCCAAGGGAGAGAGAAGTGGTTTTGGAGGGGAGACCGGCGAAAGCGGAGACCCTTTAGGCCCATTCCGGGTCCTGATTATTTTTTTTTTGGTGACTCAATTGCCAATAGAGTTTTGGAGTGGAGACCGCCTACCGGATTGAGCCAGGTACCAAACGATGTCGGAGCCCCTCAGTCACGCCATTTCTCATCTGCCCCTCGCTACCTTAAAGGTGGGGTGAGTGTTACTCCGGATATCTAACATAGATCAATGAAATAAGTTGATATTCAAATTCATGCCATAGGATTCTTGGGATTATTACCTATTTAGTCTTTGAGGTCTACTTTGCACATTCATCACATCTTTCCACTTCCTTTTTGCTCTTTTCTCTAATGATCTGATAGGCTACCGAGGCACCATGTGTGCTATACCGGTCTCACGTAATTCTTATACGATGGGCAGGGGTTCTCTCGAGTCTCTAGCTCGAATTCGATGCAGCTGAAGCAGACTAAAGTCTCTCAGCTACAGGGTATATAGTCAATATGTGGATCCAGTACCATTGTATCGGGAAAGCCTTTGGCAGAATCTACAGTGGAGTCAGAATGGAGCGGGTGGTGACGGGGTGGCTCATGTACCAGGATAAGGTAATCGATCATAATCTTCCAATTCTATTCTTGTGATGGATCTAATTGTATATGTTTCGCTTCGATGCTTGCATACATGTACGTTGATGTAGGCCCTAAGACGCGGGTGTAATGGATATGGCGGTGGGTCTCGGGAAACGGGCACCGTCCTCGTTTAGGCATCAAATTAAGCAATCCTCGTGTATACATCGACATACTTCCGACTTGACAACATTGCATTTACTTGACCGTTAGTTTTAATTGTTCCCTTTGCGTCTTGTGGATACATCTGTTTCTAGTCTCGCACACGGTATTTACCAAACATCAGCATATCAATTTCCACTCCAGTCAGATCTGGACGAAAATATCATCATGGCCGACAATACCATCGCATCATGCCCCTTTTGTCCTTTCACAGACTCCGATGCCGAATTTGTCTCCCAGCACGTTGAATTCTGCCACCCGGAAACCGGGATGTCTGGTTTCTTGCAGGATGACCCGCTTGAAACCGCCGACCAAATTTTTGCTCCACGGCCAGATGACGAGTACGGCGCAGATAAATACGTTGACTGTCCACATGGATGTGGTGAAACAATAGCAAGCGCCGAGCTATCAAGCCATATGGATCTACATGTCGCAGAGGACATCGCGCTTGACGATATGGGGTCAGCAGCGGGACGCCCAACTACAAATCCACATGCCCATGATGACTATCAGGCCTTTGATGATGAATATTCCTTCGATATTTCCGATTCTCACAAGAAAGGCAAGCGTGGTGGGATGCAACGAGACTCCACGCGAGCGAATACAGCTCAACAGCCTCGACCTCACAGTCCCCCGCGGACTATCAATGCCGATGGCGTCAAAAGATTGGGGGTATGTATCCGACGACTACTTGCCAGTATCTGAGATACTGTATACTGGTATACTAACCATTTACAGCGCTCTGAACTAGGCCCTCATGCCCACGAGAAGAAGATGCCATCATGGCTAAAAAACATGCTAGAAAAAGGCGGCAGCACATCGAAGCAAACCCAAATCACATCAGACGGCAAACTCATGCGACGCGAGGTAGTGGAAAATGAGACCGACCATCTCATTCCTGTTCTTGCTCGGTTGTGTGAACAGGATAGTTCCGTCAAACGGGCATTCTTCTGTAGCCCCAAGGTCCGCCACATTTGCAAGATGCGTCGAGAAGGCGGCTTCTGTGGGTATCGCAATATACAAATGCTGGTATCTTGGCTTCAGAAATCTCGTGGTTTTGGACACGAGCACTTTTCCCCCAAGGGGCCATCGATTCTTGAGCTGCAGGATTTGATTGAGTCGGCCTGGGATATGGGGTTTAATAGCTCCGGGAGAGCAGAAACAGGTGGTATTAAGGGCACCCGCAAATTCATTGGAACGCCCGAAGTAAGTTTCTAGTTAGAAGGGTTGCATACAATCGTGCTAATGACAATCTAGGCACAAGCACTTTTTATGAGCCTAGGAATTCCGTGAGTTATCTACCCTGCTTGACTTTGACGCCGCTTACCCAGTCACCAGATGTGAAGCGAGCAGTCTGTCGGAAACAAGCGACACACGGGCCTGTGATGCCTTATACAAGAATGTCGCTGATTATTTCCGGTCAGCGTGTTCATCAGAAGACGAGCAAACAAAAATTGTCAAAACTGATCTATCTCCAATATACTTCCAGCATCAAGGTAAAGTCTCTTATCTTTCTTGGCACATATACCCTTCTCTAACTTGACCAGGGCATTCGATGACCATTATTGGTTTCGAAATCCGAGACAATGGCAGTGCGAATCTGCTGGTGTTCGACCCCATGTTCAAGATTTCTCCTGCAATGGAGCGCCTGCTTGGGGCCTTTGTCAAGCCCTCTGACCCGACTCGCCTTCTCAAAGCATATCGCAGAGGAACACCCTATCTGCAGAAGTACAAAATATTCGAGCTTCTCAAGTGAGTGATCGTCGATTTCTGTTTGTTCGCGTGCTAATCTATAGTAGACTGCCTATGTATAACCTGCCCGAAGATGAGACCACATCCACATAGGTCCAACCATTCTGAATAAGATACATTCATAGCCTTATACCACGATTAATTGCATGACGAAACAAATTACATTCTACACACAGTGGACGCTGGCTTACATATAGCAATCTTTTCCCCGGGCCTACATGTATACATGCCAAATGCGGCAACTTACCCCTCCACGATAAGATAGCCGGGACAAAAATTAGTCCGATGGAATTATTTCATCTGGGGAAATCAACCTTCACCTGACTTGTACAATTTTCAATTTCTCTTTGAAACAAGACTCTCCTCCACAAGTAAACATGCGCACCTCTCCGAACGTGATCATCACCGGCACCCCGGGCGTGGGCAAGACCGTTCACTGCGAGCAACTCGCGCAAGAAATCGGCTTGAAGCACCTGTCCATCAACCAGATCGCCAAGGACCGTGGTTGCTTCGATGAATACGACGAGGAATTGAAGACATGGGTAGTCGATGAGGACAAGGTATGATATTTCCTCCACGCACAAAATCACTTGCATTCTACCTTTCTCGCCAAGCTCAATACCAAATTTACATGCTAACCCATGTACTCCGCAGCTCCTCGATGCCCTCGAAGACGAAATCCCTAACGGCGGCTACCTAATCGATTGGCACGCCTGCGATCTCTTCCCGAAATCCTGGATCGATCTCGTCGTTGTGCTCCGCTGCCCCACTACAGATGTTCTATACGACCGACTTTCCTCAAGGTGAGACAATCGCCCGCGGAACCCTATCTACTTGTGAACCAAGTCTAACCTTTGTTCGTAGGGGCTACCACGAGAAAAAGCTAGAAGAAAACCTCGACGCCGAGATCTTCGGCGTCCTAATCGAAGAAGCGCGGGAAGCCTTCGACGAAGAGATCGTGGTAGAATTGACGAGCGAGCAGGACTCAGACGTGGACTCCAACTGCCAGCGAATCGCGCAATGGGTCGAATCATGGAAGCAAACGCAAGCGCAGAACGCGGACTGAGAGTTGGTCGAATATATATACGATGTTTTCTTTTCCTGCTCGTTTCTCATTCTATGGTCTTTTTTTTGAGGCCGAGTTATATACCCATGGGCAATCTATTTACTGTTGGCCTTCGGCTAGCCACTGCTGCAACTTCACCAGCGCCTTGTATCGGTGCGAGATCTTGTTCTGTTTCGGGGTTTCTTAGTAAATTTCTTTGTTTTTCACCGGGGAACACGCTTACCTTTGCCTCTTTGTCCATCTCGGCATAGGTCTGCTTGCCATCATATTCGAAGATCGGGTCCCAGCCTAGTACATGTCAGACCTTGGATCTTTGCATACACAGCGGAATGTCCACTTACCAAAGTTCGTCGGGCCTCTGGGTCGCACGATAGCACCCTGAATGAATATCACAGTTAGATCTACACACACACATAGAATGACTGTAAATCTCTCACCTCAGTTCTCCCCTGGAAGATAAGCGGCTCTTCACCCGGACCCCGACAAAAGGCAAAGGTACAAACAGCCTCAGCAGTCCTATCCTCAAACCCATCAAGCATCTTATTCAGACCCTCATGGCCTAAATTCTCCATAAACGATTTGCTAGAAACCCCATCAGCATGGTTCCCACACAACAACTGTATGTCTCCCATAAAAAGAAAGAAACATACATATACGGCCCAGGCAACCCCTTGAGCGCCCGGAACTCCAGCGCCGTATCCTCCGTCAAAGCAGGACCATTGATCTATGTAATCTCATTAGCAAGTGTTTCATCACCCTTTTCAATTGACCCCATTCAAAAGTAAAGCAGGAACATACCGCTTCAGCTGCACGTCTAGCCTTTTCCTTCGCGATTTCCTCGATTGTGCCCTGGATCTCGGGGACGTCGACCTCCTCGCTATCGACTTCGATGACGTTGCCGAGGATGGCGCGCACCTCGAGGAGCTTGTTTTTGTTTCCGGTGATGAAGTTGAGCTTGGTGAGAGTCATTTTGGCGGGGTTGTTGGTATGGTTTGGATGTTTCTTAAGTTTTAGTGTGAAGGCTTTTGGAGTAAGGTGGGACTTGGAGAGGACCCCACTGTGTCACCGCTGACCTCCAGTTATATATATCCTGGATAGCGGTGCATTCTGACGACTGCTTGGGTGGTATTTTATGTAGGTAGCCATTATCAGAATAACCTTGAGATTATAATTGTTTTTCAATTTGTTACATAGTCCATGATAGCCCGAAACCTTATGACTTATTGGATGCAATGCTGATCGTGCTTCTAAGGTTATTGCTTTTCCTTATGACAGGGAGATTGGATATATAAGACCAAGTCGAAAGAAATATAGATCCTTCTACAGATATACAACCATAATCAACCATCTCTTTTGGTCTATAGGCCAGGACGTCATATGCAATTGAAACAAATGAAAATCATGCGCATCACAATATCGCAAAGGCCATGGATAATCCAGGCAAGTCGTAATCCGTAGCTCACAGGAAATTCCCCCAAGTCTAATATACAACAGTACAGATCTATTCCTCAATCGGCCCGTTGTCCAATTCGAGCTTCTCTTGCTGTGCCATCGCTTGCGCGGACACAATCTCGGCCAGTCGTTTCAACCGCGGTGTCTGGAGCCACGAGGGGGTATAGGTCTCCAGAGCGGTGATGACACGCGGCTCGGCGATCTCATACGGTCCACTGTCCTCCATGTCGACCGCGGCCAAGAGAAGCACGTCGCTCTTCTCTGTCACGCGAGAGGCGACCGCCTTCATGATCTCGCCGTTGATGGGCTGTTCGTAGTCTGCGACCAAATACTGGTTCAACAGTTTTTGGATTTGGTTCGGCGACAGCCTGTATAACGTTAGTCAGAGGAACACATAGAGAAAACTGGGAAGAAGATAGTCTACTTACATCCAGCAAATATCCTGAATGATCTCGATATCATTCAAGGTTGCCTTCTTCAGCTGCAGAAGCTTGGTCGCTTGCTGTATATGTGTTAGCGGGATGATCAAATGAACGTTAGACAAGGCGACCTACCATTAGGTGCTCCAGCTGCAATGTTCCCTCTGGCATATCATGACTTTTGCACCACTCCTCAATCCGAGTGATGTTGTAGTTGATCTGCAAACCACGCTTCCACGACAGGAAGTTACGTCGCATAAGGAGATCGTTGAAAGCCGTGACACCAACGAGGCGGAGAAGTTCCGTGACAGTCTGGGTGATGATGGTGTCCTCAAGGTAGAAGGCTTTCATGGCCTTGTAAACACCGTTCAAGAGACTCAGGAGGTTGTCCATGCTGTAAGCTGGGTTATTGTTGGAAGGCAGAAGCTTGCCGAGGAAACGGTTCGTTTCACTAGTGACAAAGCCAGGAAGAGATTGAGACTCGATGATGGCTGGAACGATCATCTTGTACAACTTCTTTTTCAAGACCTTCATCCACGTGTGGTAGATGTTGAACTCCAAGCTCTCGAGGTCATGCTTGACAATTTCCAGTAGGCGGTCATACTCGTAGTTCTCGGTCTTCTGTGCTTCGTACCAGTCCTCGGCCAGGAAGACAAAGGATAGCATCTCATGCACGTTGGAAAGCCAGAAGGCACCGGGGTTGATCGCGTCATCCCCATCATGTTGCATGACTTCTTGTTGGATGGACTGCATCACATTGGCCAAGAACCGCTCGGACTCCTTAACAAATCCGTTGTTCCACATTTCCGATGTAACAAGATTGATAAGGTAAGCCGGGAACAGCACTTCCTTCTCAGTAGGTGGCGGTGTCGAGCTTGGAAGTGGGATCTTCAAGTTGCGGATAAGACCCATAGCAACCTCCTCGTTGAGGTCCTCCTCTTCAGAAAGCAAGTTCTCGAGTTCGACCTCAAC
This sequence comes from Penicillium turbatum, assembly GCA_030762825.1. Lineage (NCBI taxonomy): Eukaryota > Fungi > Ascomycota > Eurotiomycetes > Eurotiales > Aspergillaceae > Penicillium > Penicillium turbatum. The sequence goes on along the minus strand of JAUJYX010000003.1, from coordinate 1,631,907 downwards.
CGATTCCAGACCAGGAGAGATAGCCGCGTTTTGACGGGCAGTCATAGACCCAGGGGTGACTGCCATTGAAACAGGCCGAGGGTTGTATGCACCGCTAAAGCGATCCGAGTCGATTTTCTCGGCACCGGCACTACGTCTCTTAGGCTTAGGCTTCTTCGAAGACACAAGGTTGATCAATCCCGGTGTAGGGGTCTGGACAGCACCACCGTTGGGTAGTCCCTCGCCGTTCACACCGTTCACGGGCACAGATCTCTTGGCGACCTCCAGCTGTTCCTCGAGGTCGGAAATCCGTTGCCGGAGAGCAGTTTTGTCCTTCTCGTGGTCGGCATCCAAGAGCTTGAGACGCTCCAGCTCCTCGTTGGCGGTCTGGAGAGCCTCGCGGGAGATTCTCTCCTCCTCTTGGAGGCGCTTGATAGTAGCCTGAGCTTCAGTGTGGCTTTGTTGAAGCTTCGCCATCTCTTCTTCGATCGCCTCCAACCGGGCCCCGGTGATACCGGCCTGATTTGCTTCGGCCTGGAGTTCCTTCGTGCGAGCTTCCAAGGCATTGTGCCGAGTTCTCCATGACTTTAATTGCGCATCGTAGTTGTCCAGCTGCGAGACCAGGGTCTTGTTTTCGAGCTTGAGGCTTTGCAAGTACTGAGTCAACTCAACCACCTTGTTCTCCAGCTTATAAGAAATCTGCTTGAGATCGCGGGCATCCTCGCGGAGTCTCTTGTAAGAATTCCTTGCCTGTTTACCTCTCCAGAGGTTTTGAACAGTGATAACCTGGCGGCGATATTGTCTCCAGGCCCGCAATTGACGCCATGAGCGGAAAGCACGTTGGATGACCTTGGCTGCATTTCCATTAATAGAGTCCATGATGTTGCGTCGGCACAAGAATCCCTTGGCAACAGACTCGAACAGAATGAAGTTCTTGCGGATTTGAGTGTACTGCTTCCTGTCCTTCTGACCACGCCAGACCCGCTGGATCGTAGTAGCAGCCTTTGTCCGACGGATCTCCTGGGCATGTTGCCGTGCCAGGAAACCACGGATAAAGGCCTGCGTGGTGAGAATGGCTCCACGAGCGTCGAGGTAGCGGCGGCGGTAATACTTGGCACGCAAGTTTTTCTGAATCATGATGGCGCATTCATTCAACCTTGAGGTACGGAGATTCTCGAGGAATGCAAGCATACCAGCCCGGAAGAAGATCTTGGTCAGACCCAGCTGGTACTTGTCCTGCTTTTGGTCTCCAAGAGCCTTTCGGAGGATGGCATGGCACATCTCCCGGATCTCCGAGGTCCATTGCGAGGAATGGCACAACATGTAGTAGCGGACGGCAAATTCCTCATAGGTCCAACGGGTAGGGTAACCAGCGGTACTGATTCGGACAGTTTCCAGAACACCGCAAGCTCTCAATTGGCTGAGAACCATGGGACCCTCAAACTTCCAAGCCTCCTTCGCCTCATTGGGCTTTATGCAACGAATGTAATGGACCTCCGTGTTGTTGATAGTGTGCATTAATTCAATCAGTGAAGACTTGAAAATGCCTCCAAGCGTGGGTTTCCGATTGACCGCAACGCCAATCCGACGCCCGGGAGTTGCTGCGACTGGCTTGGACGACAAAGAAGCAGAATCCTTTTCGCGAACCGCCGCGGCGGTGTCTAGAATCTCCTTGATGAAAGGATTCGACGAATTGCGCAACACTTCCAAATGCTCATCCGGAACAGTGTCACGGTTCTTTTCGATAAATCCATCAGACTCATAGGTGACATCGACTGCATAGTGGCAGACGGTGAATGCGGATTTCCCGAAGCGAGGTTTCTTGTAGAACTTCTGCTTGTCGGCCGCAAAGTGATGGTGAAGCTTGGTGACAAATTGCTCATCCGAGCCCATAGGGAGTCGAGATTCTTCATCCAAAAGGGCCAAGACACCGAGCTTCGCTTCAATGAGATCGATACAAGGCTGGTTATCAGAAAAGTCAATGAAAGTCCAATCAATCTCTTCCCGAACATATTCTTCTTGCTCAAGCTTGAAGACATGCTGGTTGAATTCTTGCTGCAACTTCTCGTTGGCATAGTTGATACAGAATTGTTCGAAAGAGTTCTTGGCGAAGTGTTCGAAACCGTAGATATCCAGGACACCAATGAAGCACTTGAACTTCTCAAAGACTTCATCAGTAGCAAGGCGTCGGTTAATCTTGTCCACCAGCCAGTCGAACAAGCTTGAGTAAATAAACTTGGCAACGGAGTCTCGGACAACCAAGGCCTGTTGCTGTGTCAAATTGGAGGTAATCTTCTCACCACGGGTGATCAGCTGCTTCTTCACAATCCACTTCGCAAACTCGGTCGCATCAATCCCAAGCATCTCACATGCGCGGACAAGTGCAGGCTCGGTCGACGAGACTGATGAATCCGTGCGAGTAGCTGTGATCTTGACATTACCGAGGTGTAGCAAAGCGGCAAGAACGCGGAAAATGCCAGTTTGGTCTTCCTTCGCGACACCAATCACAGCTAACGACTTCCTGGTCGCTTCAAATTCAGCCTTGTCGTCGACACCATCAATCACCGGAGTACCACCCTGGTTCAGGTACTCAAAGTCTTCGGCAGGCAAGAGACCCAGCTCCTGTTTCTCCGCGTCGGAAGCACCGGCCACTAGTTGGTAGAAGATGTGGTAATTGCGCTCTTTGAGAGGCTGGAAGACCAGTCTCGACCGCTCAAGAAGATATGTCCGAATCTTGGCTCCGATGATGTTCGTCCGGTCGTCAAACATGATCTCGATATATTTGCCGAAACGGGAGGAGTTGTCGTTACGGGTCGTTTTGGCGTTACCGAACGCTTCCATGACCGGGTTGGTAGCTAGAATCTGCTCTTCGGTTTCACTGATGGCGTCTGCTCGGCTGGTGCTGTACTTCCCAGGCTGATCCGAAGACTCGCGGGTCGCAAAGTAGCGCATGATATATTTGGCGCTCACGGTCTTTCCGGCTCCAGATTCACCAGAGACCACGATTGTCTGGTTCTTTCCGTCACGAAGCATGTCCCTGTATGAAGCGTGAGCGGAGTTGTACCCTGACAGACGGAAAACAGACAGATCTTACGCGAAAGCTTCCTCTGCGATTGCAAACAGGTGAGGTGCCTGCGAAGCACGGTGTTTTCCAGCATAAACCTGCACCATCTGCGGCACGTAAAGCGAATCGACTCGAGCGAACGGGTTAGTTGCGATTAGAACGATACCACTGTAGGTATATATCTCCTTCTGGGCATATCGGAGTTTGATAGCCTGGAGGACTTCACAGGGTCGTCAGCGGACAGCACTCAAAACAGCAAGGAGCAAAACAAACCAGCGGGCTCGTTCAAATGAGACAAGTTCGTCAGATCTTCGCTTGCTTCTAGCATAGCAGGGTTCATGAGTGGTGGTAGGTTGGGGTTGTTATCGACCTGCAATTCGGACTGCGTGGTCTCAACGGTTTTGGTCTGCTCCGATCAAAACATTGTTAGTTGGCCAAATTTCCACCAGCACTTGATAGAGATGCCTGCGCGTCGTCTCCCATGCAGCATTCAAGGCACATACCTCCCCATTTTCCAACTCAAAGATCAGCTGCACTTTCTCTCCATCCTCCAGCTTCTCCTTCACTTCGGATGCCAGCCATCCCTCTGTCGGATCAGGCTGCCAGGCCCGTGTGCCGACCTCATAGATGTGCGCCATAGGGAACGTTTGTCGTTAATCGTGTTGAATGCAAGAATAGATGTTTGCAGAGCTCCGGGTGATGAGTGTTTTCGGAGATGGGGCATCGAAGGGAAAAGGTAATTTCAGGGTCCAAAGACAAGGGGGACTTCTTCAACCCCTCATCTCATATTCCGAAAGAATAGAATAAAAAGATCGAAGATAAGAGATAGTTAGACGGAGGTGGAAAGAAAACCCTTGAATGAGACTAACAACTGGCCATTTAGCGAGAGCCCCTGAAGGAGCTTAGGGAAATATACTGGGGGGCGCCACAACCCCACAGGCTGTCACCGCCATCCTACCTTGGTCTGCATTAAAATGTACCTTAGATGGTGTTTACTACGTGTATAGGTACCTAAATTATTAGCGATGTAGGTATTTTCTATTTTCTATAAATTCTTTGACTCCAATGTTTTGTTTTGATCTGGATCAGATTACTTATATATGCATATATTTGGTAGGTCTGTCTCTGATCTTGTCCTCTGATTTGCTTATTCAAAATTACTTTCGAATGCCTACGACATTCCAACCTTCCAAGGAAGCTTGTCATACAGAGTACCTACATGTAGGTATGTGACCATTTATATATGTACCATACCAACGTACTACATACACGGTACTTATAGGTACCCTTTAAGACAATGCTATTCCTCATCTATTGGACATTTGATCCAAGGACAAAGGACGCTAGAATTGCACATGCCGATTATGTCAAGTATTCATTGAGTATTAGAAGATAGAGAGGTCACGCAAGGGCACAAAAAGGCAGAAAGCAGAGCAAAATATCAGAGAGTACGGATAATCTCATGTCGGGCATTCACCACCGGCAACTTTTTGGAGTTTAGTTTTGCTTGCACTCGGCGGCCTCTTTCTTAGGCTTGGAGGTACCATCCTCCTCGTCTGAGTCCTCCTCGTCCACATCGCGGTCAGAACCGAGGTCTTCCTCGTCATCATCATCCTCATCTTCCTCGTCCTCGTCATCCTCATCCTCAAACTCATCACCCATATCCTCGCCGAGCTCCTCGAATTGAAGGGCCTCACCGGTGAACCAGTCGATGGCACGGGGAATGAGCTTCTCCTTGATATCCTCACCAAGCTGGTAGTCAAGCTCCAGACGCTCTTCGATATCGCTGGCGACTGAATCATCATCCTCGGCGGGTGGCTGTGGGGGAGAGAAGAAGTTGAAGAAGGACTCGGTAGGCACACTGATCTTAACAACGCGGGTCTGCTTGGTGTCTAGAAGGAATGAGATGTCAGTTTCAATATGTTTTACCCAATGATCGAAGGCACTTACTCTTGTTGCGCTGCTTCTTGCTCTCCAGGCGGAGAGTCAAGTCCTTATCCTCCTTCCAGGCAATCTCGGATCCATCGGCGTGGTCGTAGATGAAATCACCACCGTATCCACTCTCATCCTTGTAGTAGTATGACTTGGTAATAGTTTTGTTGGTGAAGAACTCGTTCTCGGAGAACTCGAAAATGAGGCGGAATCCGGGTCGGTCGAGGTATTCCATGCGAATGTCGGTGAGGTGCTTGAGGGCCTCCTCATCGCGCTCGGTGATCATCTCGGCGAGCGAGATCTGGTTCTTCATGGCAGAGAGCCAGAACTCAGGAATTCCGTTCTGGGGCGCACCCTCCTCCTTCTTGGATTCCTCTTCCTTGGTCTCCTCATCTTCCTCATCTTCTTCTTCGTCCTCCTTTCCGGCTTCAATCTCGGCCTCGGTAGGCTCGACAGCACCGTTGACAATAGTAGAACGACGCTCGTACAAAGGTGTAAACTTTCCAAAGTACTTCTTCTCAAGTTCCAGAACCTCCTCTTGGAACTGAGCCTCGAGCTTAGAGTGCTCCTTCTGGATACCCTTCAGACCAGCGACACGGCGGCGGACAGAGGGGGGAAGAGACTCGATGTAGCCTGACGAGCGACCGACGAGTTGGCCAAGCTTACCCTGGATCATGGAGACCAAAGCAGGGTTACGGGCGAAAAGTGAGGCAGCAGCGGCTTTGTCAAGGGATTCTACAAATAGCGAAAACACGGTCAAAGAAAGGTCGATGAAGACAGAAAAAGAATTGACTTACCCTCCTCGATGCTGGAAACACCAGGCTGCTGAGCGTGAGACGAGATAGGAGCATTGTTGGCCGGAGTGTTTTGCGGGGTCCTTTCTGCAAGTCAGTCTATAATTTTTTTTTTTTGGCTTTTGATAAGAAAAAAATAAAACAGGGGCATCCTTACGGTGCGACCGGGAAGTCGGCCTTCTTGTTTCTGATGGGCTCAGACATGATGAATGGATAGGAGAAAGGGAGGGAGGTGGGAAGAAGGAAGAAGGAAGAATTTGATACGGCGTTTTGGGGGAAGAGAGTCTGGAAGATGGTGGGATCCTTAGCGCCCTGTGGCCGAGGGCCTTGGCGGGACGCGACGGTTCTGGTTGAGAAAGCCTGCAAAAACTGCAAATTCTCCCAACAATACTGTAAAACACGCCACTCTTCTTGTTCTTTCTTTAGTTTTAATTGCAGTTCATCTTTCCATTTCTATCGTGAATTCTACATATACTATTATACATGACTTTGACACCTTAAAATATGTTGTTACATATGTGATTTCTGCTCCCGGTGGCGCGCTGGACCACAAACTCTTTCTCCCCTTCTTTTACCCCTCTCCAATAATTCCAATGCGGTGGATCTGAAATACTGCCCTATATGTCTGTCAAACTCTTCTATTCTGATATTTTTTTCACTCGATATGATTAGATTTTTTTCTTGTATGGAGAAGATAAATATATGTGGAATGAGGTTCGTCCATGGATACTCTGTAGAGACAGTTATATTTAGAAACATGTTTGTTGGATGGTTTGCTTGTCTGGCCTGAGGCTACAGGATCTTCGATGACGTTCAGGATGCAGGTATTTGAGTCATTGAGGTCTTGTTCTATGTTTATCTTATGTCTCCCTTAGTTTGGGGCAAAGCAATACATTGTACATAGTTCCTTGAACTCCGTGCGGTGTAGAAGGACCCTCGCAACTCAAGTCGCGCTATGTAGATCCTCCCGTACAATCTCAGATCGTAGACGATTGAGTGACCAATGAGATGTCGCCCGTTGAAGCCCGAATATGAGATATTTAAACTCATCTGCACTTGTAGATCTTTCATAGATTTCCAGCAAAGGATTCATAGCGCCACATACGTGCCAGTATGGAATAAAATTGTACACTTTAAGCATTTGTCCGATGTTTTTGGGACGTCGATCATTACATAATCCCAAACTATTCCCGACAACCAACCTGGAGGTATCCATCTGCCCACAGTCACATGGAGATAAGGCGCCCTCCGCTGTGGGACACCCGATAAGCTCCTCACATAACCCTGCTTTTCGTAGGATCTCGTGCTCCGCGGTAAATATTCTCGATTCGTCCTGTGTCGGTGAAACAACGACTTTTACCCGAATTACCGTACTACCACCCTCAGAGGGTTGCGGGGAACCTGTCAAGAGAGAACATTGAAGATCTCTCTGAAACATGGGAAGCCGTGCACAGTCTCCCTCGGGGACTGGTCCCGTGGACCTCTCTATGCCTCGGAGTGGGATGCGACGCGATTCCATGCGAAGCAGGTTGCTATTCCCTTTTATTTTGTGTTTGAGTCTCTGAATTTGTGCTAATGACTTTGTAGCATGAGTGTCGTGTCGGACGTGGAAATGGCTCGTAACGAGGTATGTCAAATCTCTGCTTTCATGTACAGGATCCGGCACAGCGGCTGACTCGCACTAGGTCTTCGATGGCCCGATATCTGAAAGCATTCCTTCCAGCGTTGTATCATTCGCACACCGCCGAGACCGAGCAGGCTCTACTGTGAGCTTTACCTACTTCCACGATGAGGAAGATTTCGCAGAATGGTCGAACGAAGATGCGGTGGAAGAGCAAAGCGAGCTTGATGTTGAATCTTTACATGGGATTGGGGATGCAGACGTCGAATCAGTCAGGGGATCTTTCGTATCTAAGCGTATGTCTACCTCGCGCGACTCGATCGAGCGTCCACTTCTTTCTCGCTACTTGTCCGCCAGCTCGTATGGCCGAGACCGAAGATCCGGCAGTCGGCTGAATCAAAAGGTCTATATTGCATCGGAGGATCTGACCGCCGTCTTTGCTGGCTTTTCCACAAGTACTGGAGGATATGCTCTGTACATTGCTCTTTGCATATTGACCGGTGGATTTGCATACCTTCTCTTTCGATGGCTACCACGATGGCGGGTAAAGGTGATTGGGAAGCCAATGCCAATAGGAAAGTGCCAATGGGTTGCCATTGAGGTGAGATTCCCAGCTCTCTTGAAATGCCACACAATGGACCGTCTAACCCATGATAGGATCAATGGAATCAATTCACCATTCACGAAGTCGGCAGCCAACCTTATGGGCGGCCGCTTTCCACCGTCTTCGCTGATTCTTTGAGTCACACCTACGACGAAGACAGTGATCCCACAATTCCTTCTTTACGCTTCATTGACTATAGATACTTGAGGTTCTTTTATCATCCACTCGAGGATAAATTTTCGTTGGTCAATGGCTGGAAAGATCCCTCGTGGACTAATGCGAAGGTCATGCGGAGTGGATTGGATGCCGATGAACGAGATAGCAGAGAACAGCTTTTCGGAAGCAATACCATCGAAATTGAGCAGAAGACAATTCCTCAGCTTCTCGTCGACGAGGTCAGTTTCCCTTTCCTGGTGGTTCCATCATGAAAATACTGACAGTATACAGGCATTCCATCCGTTCTACATCTTCCAAGTTGCCAGTCTCATGTTGTGGTCTATCGATGAGTACTATTACTACGCTGTTTGTATCTTTTTCATATCGTTCTTCAGCATAGCAACTACTGTGCTAGAGACGAAATCAGTGAGTTCTAGCCCAATATGTGGGGAAATGGACCGAAACTAACGCCGCTCCAGACCATGAGCCGGCTCAGGGAGATATCTCTCTTCGAGTGTGATGTGCGCGTGCTAAGAAATGGGTTTTGTGAGTTGGCTCAGTATATCATATTACTGGGTGATGTAAACTGATTTTATCTGCAGGGCGATCTGTCTCCTCCCATGAGCTGGTGCCTGGTGATGTGTATGAATTTTCCGATCCGTCGCTCAATCAGGTCCCGTGTGATTGCATACTGCTTTCAGGAGACTGTATTTTGAACGAGAGCATGCTTACTGGTTTGTCTAAATTCCCTGTGTTAACGCCTAATACTGATCTCAACAGGTGAATCCGTTCCTGTATCCAAAACACCACTCACCGATGACGCCCTCAAATACCTTGATCTCAGCACCCCTTCCATTCATCCTCATGTTGCCAAACACTTCCTGTTCAGTGGCACGAAGGTAATTCGGGCTAGACGCCCCCAGAACGTCGATGACGACGAAGCAGTTGCGCTGGCAATTGTCATGAGAACAGGCTTTTTGACAACCAAGGGCGCTCTAGTTCGCTCGATGCTTTTCCCGAAGCCTTCTGGATTTAAATTCTACCGTGACTCGTTCCGCTACATCGCAGTGATGGGATTGGTCGCTCTCCTTGGTTTCATTGCTTCATTTGTCAACTTTGTTCGATTGGGCGTAAGTCAATGCTTGGATAAATGAGTCTAGCTCATCTGCTGACTGACAACACAGCTTGCTTGGCATTTGATCATAGTGCGAGCCCTCGATTTGATCACGATTGTTGTACCACCAGCTCTTCCGGCCACACTCACCATTGGAACCAATTTCGCACTTTCAAGACTGAAGAAGCAGAACATATTCTGTATCAGCCCACAGAAGTGAGTGGCTGAAGTTCAATAATGTCTGATTGCCGACGCTAATACATGGAAATAGGGTCAACGTGGGAGGAAAGCTGGACGTCGTGTGTTTTGATAAGACTGGTACTCTCACCGAAGATGGGCTGGACGTGCTCGGAGCCCGTATAGTCACCCGTGGTAAAAGGTACGTGTCGTCCCGAGTAGTATTTTAAGCTATCACTGATGAAAGTTTTGCAGATTCTCGGAGTTGCTCTCTGACACGTCTGATGGGTTCCTCCTCCCTACTGCAAATGCAAATTCAGCATATGATATCGAAAAGCAGCAGAAGATCGTGTACGCCATGGCTACATGCCATTCCCTCAGGGTGGTAGATGATGAGCTATTGGGAGACCCTCTTGATGTGAAGATGTTCCAATACACCAACTGGGCATTCGAGGAGGGAGGACATAATGTTTCTGACCCGGCAAACCCCAAGTATGACACGATAGCGCCATCAGTTGCAAAGCCGCCTCAGGCTCAAATCGGTGGTCAACAGGATGTAAATGTGAGTTTAGCTGTTCCGAGTCACAGCTTCATATCTAACATTACTAGAACCTACTGGAACTTGGAGTACTACGGAGTTTTGAGTTCGTTTCACATCTTCGCCGTGCAAGCGTCGTTGTTCGCCAATTTGGTGATAATGGAGCAAGTTTCTTTGTCAAGGGTGCCCCAGAAAGCATCAAGGACATATGTGTTCCTGGATCCCGTAAGTAACCCAAATTTCTCTATTGAAGCCCGGGTTGCTGACCACATTATGCAGTTCCTTCGGATTATGAAGAACTCTTGAATTACTACACACACAAAGGATACCGTGTCATTGCCTGCGCCTCCAAGTACGAACGGAAGTTGAGTTGGATGAAAGTTCAGAAAATGTCGCGAACCGAGGTCGAATCTGATCTGGAATTCCTGGGTTTCATCATTTTCGAGAACAAACTGAAACCCAGTAGTTCTGGTGTGATCTCCGAGCTGAACGAGGCAGGAATTCGCAATGTTATGTGCACTGGTGACAACATCTTGACGGCTATCAGTGTCGCTCGTGAATGCAACATGCTAGGCCGCGATGAACCATGCTTTATTCCCCATTTTGTCGAATCACCTGGTCTCTCATCCAAAACTTCCCTCATATGGGAATGTGTGGACAACCCAGACCTTCAGCTAGACCCGAGAACACTTACGCCTATCAATACCGCGGAGATCGACTTGTCAATCCCAGGAAGCTCTCTCGTCGAGCGAGAATACTCTGTCGCTGTGACGGGTGATGCGTTTAGGTGGCTAATCGATTATGGAAATGAAGATGTACTCAACAAGGTACTTGTATGCGGAAAAGTGTTTGCACGAATGTCCCCGGACGAAAAGCACGAATTGGTTGAGAAACTCCAGTCTATCGATTACTGTTGTGGTTTTTGCGGCGACGGTGCCAATGATTGTGGCGCATTGAAGGCCGCAGATGTTGGTATTTCATTGTCGGATGCAGAGGCGTCTGTTGCCGCACCCTTCACTAGCCGCGTGTTCGAAATCTCCTGTGTTCCGACGGTGATTCGGGAGGGTCGTGCTGCCTTGGTGACAAGCTTCTCCTGCTTCAAGTTCATGAGTCTCTATTCCGCCATTCAGTTCTCCACCGTCAGCTTCTTATATACATCGGGGTCCAATCTCGGTGATTTCCAGGTGAGTCGGTTATACAGTGGTAAAAGGTTTGATTCATGGCTAACGATTTTCAGTTCCTCTTCATCGACCTTGTCCTCATTATGCCCATTGCGATCTTCAGTGAGTGGCTTATCTTACTTAACCTGCGTGTCTGAGCTAACTGAGGTATTTAGTGGGTTGGGCTGATCCTTCTCCGACGTTATCTCGGAAACGGCCAACCGCTGACCTTGTCTCGCGAAAAGTCTTAACACCTTTGCTCGGTCAGATCTTGCTAGCTGTGCTATCACAACTTGCGGTCTTCCAGACTGTTCAATTGCAGCCATGGTAAGTGACCATCACAACATACCCAAGGGAACGAGTTTAACGAATGATGCAGGTTCTTGCCACCGCAATTAGACCGGGAAAAGAGCAACATCATGAACTCGGAGAACACGGCTCTTTTCTTATTCTCCTGCTTCCAGTACATTTTCATTAGTATTGTTCTCAGCGCGGGCCCGCCATTCCGAAAACCAATGACTCAGAATGGTAAGAATTGCAATCCTTCTTTTCTTATCCATCGATACTGACTGTGACCTCTTAGTGCCGTACTTATGTACAATCGTCGTCAACCTCCTGATCTCGGCCTACATGCTCTTCAGACCATCTGAATGGATTTCGAATGTGATGCAATTGACCCCCATGTCTGATGGATTCCGAAGCTGGTTACTCGCGCTGGCAATCGGAATGCTCATTTTGTCCTGGATCGCGGAGAAGAACATCTTCCCTCGCGTGGCACAGATGCTTGGACATGCTCGTGCTCGCTTGCAGCCGAACTACCGCAAGAAGCGCCGGATGTACAAAGTGCTTTTGGAGGAATTGCGCTTGTGATTTGTGAAAGCACTTGGACTGTACTTTATCAGATACACATAGACCTGTAGATTGCATAGTTCTTGGATACTATGAACTAGTCATTTGTCTAAGAGGCTCCGCCTCGACCGTTTGGGTCACAAATTTACTATATTGTAGAATTGAAAAAGAAAGGGTATGATACAATTTGGCTGGTAAATGGCTATCGTGAACTGACACTTGTGGCTTGTAATGTGCTCTTGGCAACATTCCAGTTCTCTGCTTCTCTATCTGTCTCCAATTCAAGTGCATAGTACGCAATGTGGCCCAACCTCCGCCACTGTCCTCAACAAGGAAGGGGCCGCGCGACAGAAAGGATATTGACGATTGCGGTTGGAGGATCAGTGATCCCAAGGGTGCTTCCAGCCCAACAGAGCGGGACCGTCCTTCTTGGCCCGGTACATGAGCTATCCAAAAGAGTCATGTCAGTACACGCTTTCCTCGGCAGATCAGAAACAGGAGATTCTTACGAAGAACCACATGCTAGCGCCCAATGCAGTCGCAGTGAAGCGGTAGAGCGGTCGGACCGGGTGGATGTGGATAGGGTGGGAAGAGTTGCCCGCCATTTCTGTGCGGATACGGGGGATCCAGTTAGCTTCCACCGAGTCACAGTAGCAGACAAAGAGACAGGTGACACATACTGAGTTGTGAAAATGGCTGTTGTTGCTTCACAGAACGCCAATCTCGAATTCGCAATGGAAGACGGAGGGTTTCTTGCGGTTCAGCGGAGACGGGGAAGTTGAATACGGCACGTGACCCGTGACGGCACTCGAAATTCACCGGAGATGGAGCTGCGTTTGAATTGTTCGGAAGGACAATCGGCAGAACAGTCAATGATCTCATTACAGGGGTGTGACTTGGCTCCTATTGTATTTTCGCTTTGATTGGGCTGGTTCCTATACAAGTTTATATTGAGGACAGTGCATGGCCGAGCTCAATACCTAACACGCGGCATTGATACATGCGAAATCGTCACACATGCTATTTGTTCCTATGATATGGACTCGGCTCTCACTACATTCGACGCGCCTGGCTATTTCCGTGAAACGACCTGCTAGTTTACTACAACTTTTTCTTACACCTTGTGCCTGACAACTTCTCGAACCTTTTCCGCGTAACCCGGCGCCGACATCAGTCTGAGGCGGAATAAACGCCTTGACGGTAGTCGCCAACCCATACCAACCTCCCCCTTGTTAGATGCGAGCGAACCCTCCTCATCTCCAGTGCGAGCGACGACATTCTCCCCCAAGCGGCGTGAGCGACATAACTCCAACCAGCGCAGGCTGCCAGCGCGAGCAGCTAGCGCAAACAACGAGGCAGCATGGATATCAAGTCACTGGAAAAGAACGCAGATGGGCAGCCTCGTTTTCCCGGCTGTTCAAACATCCGCGACTATGAGTTTCTCGACAAGCTTGGAGAAGGAACATTCGGGTAAGTTGGCAGCTCCGTCTTCACAGCCGGAAGAAGCCAACTGACTGGTTGCTAGCGAGGTCTACAAAGCAAGGTCCAAGAAGGAAACCACAGTGGTGGCTTTGAAAAAGATTCTGATGCACCACGAGAAAGAGGGTGTAAGTCCGCTCGCTTTCCTTGTTTGTTTATCATTAACTGACAATCGTGACCAGTTTCCCATTACCGCCATCCGAGAGATCAAACTCATGAAGGCGCTTTCACATCCGAATATCCTACAGCTTAGGGAGATGGCAATCGAGCGAGGAAAAGGTCAGCTTGAGAAACCACTATGCTGAATCGAAGTACTGACATCCAGACAAGGCGAAGGACGGAAAAAGCCTAGCCTATACATGGTCTTCCCATACATGGAACATGATCTGTCAGGACTCCTAGAAAACCCAGCCGTTCAGTTCAGTGAACCACAGATCAAGTGCTACTTGATGCAACTCCTCGAAGGACTCAAGTTCATGCATGCAGTACGAGCGTCCTGACACACCGATTCCTATGATACTAGTCTAACAGCTTCGCAGAACCGTATCCTACATCGTGATATGAAAGGTTGGTGTTGAGTTCTGATATACCGTGGGATTCAAGCTGACATAGCTAAAATAGCGGCAAACCTACTAATCAGCAATGGTGGGCTTCTCCAAATCGCTGATTTCGGTCTTGCTCGGCCTTACGACGATGCACCTCCACAACCAGGAAAGGGAGGAGGTGATTCCACCAGAGAATATACCGCGCTTGTCGTTACAAGATGGTACCGTCCTCCCGAGTTGTTGCTACAATTACGGAAGTACACCACAGCGATCGACTTGTGGGGAGTCGGGTGAGTCCCCCCTCAAACATTATCAAGCAATTAAACCGTAATCTAATATCTTCCAGCTGTGTTTTTGGCGAGATGTTCAAAGGAAAACCCATCCTCACAGGAAACAGCGACCTCAATCAAGCACAACTAATCTTCAACCTCGTGGGAACACCCACAGAAGAGACGATGCCAGGGTGGAGCGAGCTTCCAGGCTGCGAAGGTGTGAAAAACTTCGGCTACAAACGCGGCACCCTCACAGAAGTCTTCAAAGAGTATGCGACTCCTTTCAAAATCCAAATCCCAATTCCCCGAACTACCAACTAAACTTCACAATAGACTCCACCCAGCAGCAATATCCCTCCTAAGCGAGCTCCTCCGCCTAGACTGGCGAAAACGCATAAACGCAATGGACGCCCTAAAACACCCCTACTTCACAACCCACCCCCTCCCCGCCCGACCAGGCGACATACCCCAATTCGCCGACTCCCACGAATTCGACCGCAAGAAATTCCGCAACCAACGCCCACCCGTCGCTCCAATCCCGCAATCCCCTCCGACACAACTGGCAACGCAAACGCACCAGGCAACGCCAGCTGGCAAAGCACCGGTCCCCGACCTGACTCCCGTAACCGCATTCCCGCCGTCGCCCGCGGAGGAAGACCGAATGTACCAGGTTCAGGTCCACATGGACATGGACACGGACATCACGGGAACCCGCAAAGGCGCGCGCCGTACCCACCTCAACGAGACAGCGGGTTACCGCCGCGTCCTCCGGTGTCGAGTAACCCGCCGTGGGAGGGTAGAGGCGATGGACGGGATGATCGACGGAATCAATTTGGACAGGGACGGTCTGGTGGCGGAGGCAGACCTGCGAATTTGGATTCTTATGTTCCGAACTACGGTGGGGGCGAGCGGCGAGAACCTGAGTCAAATTCGGGTTCGGATTGGCGTGGAGCGGGGACGAATCGACGTGAGTATCGAAGGGATCCTCCTAGACGGAGGAGTCGGAGTCCTGGGTTTAGAGATGGGAGTCGAGGGTAAGGTAGTAAGGTAGGGGTTAAGATGTGCAGTGTGCAGTATCTTGTTCACTTAATGCATTCTACTAGTCAACCCTTGCGGATGACGATGGATATGAAAAATAGAGAATGGAAAATGGATAAGAATTCATGTCATGGCTTTCATGGCTTTTCTCTAATAGCATATGTGGTATTCACGAAATATACAAACGTTGTTTTGCGTCAGTGGGATCCAACTCGATCTTCGCGAGCGGATGGGTGACTGGTGGTTCTTGTAATCTCCTAGGACCTCGTTGAGAGTGTCCCGTTGCAATTGAGATCGAGCGCTAAAGGGCTCATCTGGGTTAAGTTGATTAAAGCTTCATAGCCGGAAGGCTAGCTTGTTTTTGGGTTCGAATTGTTTAGTACAAAACACGGGTCATGATGCGAGCTGGAGTGGTGTTAGTGAGATCGATAGGCGACGTAGGTGGGATTGGATCTTACAAGGAAGGTTCTCGAGTCTGTGATACAAGTCCTTGATGGTGGCAGTGTCGACGTTGCTGATATCGGCCATCAGGTAGGCAACCTTTACACAATTAGTTTCTGAAATTCCACTTTCTTTCCGTTGGATGAACCTACATCGCCTCTGCTGTCGGTCATCTGCTTGTCGACGTTGTGGTCACCAATGATCTCGTTGACTGTGCATTGTTAGTGGAAAGATCATTTCCTCGAGATTTGAAATTGCTTACCCTTTCTCAATACACCAGGAATGTTCTTGTGAATGTAAATAACCTAGGAAAATTAGCATCGATGAAATACCATATGACCGCACAGGTAGGAGAACTTACACGGGCGTGGTTGGGCTCATCCATAGTCAAAGAACGGAGGACAACCTCGGGCAAGTTGACAGCACCCAAAGTCGAACCCTCGTTAGCATAGCGAACCAAAGCCTGGGCAACCTCAACACCAATAGCCTTCTGAGCCTCCTCGGTACTTCCACCAATGTGAGGGGTGAGGATAAGGTTCTTGAGCGAGCGGAGATCAGCTCCCCAGGTGTTCAGGTCGTTGTTGAAGTAGTCACCGTTTCCGGCAGGCTCGTTGGGGTACACATCCAGAGCAGCACCAGCAACCTTACCGCTGCGCATGGCATCAATAAGCGCAGGGATATCGACAACGGTTCCACGGCTAGCGTTGATCAGGTAGCTCCCCTTCTTCATCTTCTCGAACTGCTTGGGTCCGATCATGCCCTTGGTCTCGGGAATCTCGGGCACGTGGCAGGTGATGAAATCGGCTTCGGACATGAGATCATCCAGGGTATTGACCTGGCGAGCTGTACCGAGAGACATAATGTTGAGCACGTCGTAGTAGATAACTGACATTCCCATGGCCTCAGCCAATACCGACAGCTGAGCACCGATGTGGCCGTATCCGATGATACCTGAGGAAGTCAGCAAGCGCCAGAAAACTACGGCACCATTGAAAGAGATCACATACCGAGGGTCTTTCCGCGAATCTCCCAGCATCCATTGCTCACTTTGTTCCAGGTGCCGTTGTGCATCTCGTTGGAGCGATCACCCAGTTGACGGGCAAGCATGATGATCTCACCAATGACCAACTCGGCGACACTGCGGGAGTTGCTGAAGGGGGAGTTGAAGACCGCAATACCCTGGTCAGCAGCATATTGGAGGTCAACCTGGTTGGTACCGATACAGAAGCAACCGATGACGATGAGGTTCTTAGCCTCCTTCAAGACGCGTGCGGTGAGCTTCGTCTTCGAGCGAATACCAATGACGTGCACATCACTACAATTGACACAATTCATGAGCTTCGTGAGTCACCGAGAGATGAATGGGGGAATTGGGGACCCACCGGATCTTCTCAATGAGCTGATCTTCGGGGAGGGAAGACTTCAGGAATTCGACCTGGTAGCCCTGCTCGGAGAGCATATCACGACCGGCCTGGTTGACATTTTCGAGAAGCAAGACCTTAATATCTTCCGTGGCGAATGGCTTCAAGTGCTTAGGGTTGACTACAGGAACCGTGCGGCCAAGGACGGAGCTGTGGCTGGATGGGGAGTGGAAGGAGGCGCTGGGGGAGGTAGCGAGGAAGGCGGCTTCGTCCTGACGAGGACGGATATCTCTTGCGGTGGCCATGATGGGATTGTAGTGTTATAGAGAATTGAAGGAGAGAAGAAAGTGTTCAGGAAGACGTGATGCCCTTGGTGGGTCCACCTGTATGACTCTTAAGATTAAATGGAATAAGTAATTATCCAGGTCTCCGGAATCGGACTTGCCAATAAAAGCAGGTGAAGCCCCACCCGGCAGAGAAAATTTGACGTTGTATGTATCTTTGACCATAGTAAGCATGCATATAAGCTAAACAGAGTACTGTACATTTCCAATTGGCTATTATATGGCATCATTCATTTTGATTCCCGACGTGAAATTACCTGCACAATGTCCAAGGCTGCTGCGGAGGGGCATCGAGGGGCATCGCGGGGCAACTTTTTCTTTTTTTTTTCTTTTTAAGTTCAAAGTTCTGACCAATCAAGGCCCGTGCAGATCACATGCTGATCGCATGAGCCTATCTGTTTTAGGCAATATACAGTTGGCTTATGAATGTGTATGTGTTGGGGTTCTACGGAGTAGGGTCCCAAGGAAGCAGAGGCGAGAGAGTTATATTGGGAAGAGAGGGAGCGAGCTCCCATACAAACTATCTACTACACACACGAGAGGTTGGTGCCTTAGAGCCCAGGCATCCACCACAACAGTATGACTGTGCAGTTTACATGTACTGTCCAAGCTAAGGCCGATGGTCTCAAACACGTGAGATACCGCACTGTCTTTGAAAACACAGCCTCCTAGAGAGGCAGATAAACTCCATTTTTGACATTCCGAATCAGACCTAAGAGGACTTCACGAACAAGGAAAGAACTCATCCGCGCCCCGACACCCAAAAGCAGCTGTACATACTCGGCTTGTGCATAGTTTCGAGAAGGTGGTTGCACCATTGGCCATACATGGCTGTGAGAGGAAGGTAGAAGTTACGCTTGGTTGCTCCTTGCGGAGCAGTGCTAGCTGTCGAAATGAATAGGCCAAGCAAATCTGTCGGACTCCAGTACGAGATTTGATCGTGCTTGTGCCTCCTGAGCTTCATCTCAAGTTGAACTCCCGCAGAATATGGTGAGGCGGGTTCAATCTCGTATCAGGCGATCGATATTCTGATCCAGCCGGTGCACTACATCACATATTAGTCTCCTTACTCTGATCAGGGAGGACCACAGAGAAGTGAATGACACTAATTGGATGTCTTCTAGATACCTTAGCTCTCTGATTTCTCGGCAAATGTCTGCTAGTCCCGCCGAATATTCAAAAGGAGCGCCAAAATGCACGGGTGACACGGCAACAGAGCAAAGGAAATTGATGATCTAGCCATAAAAAAGGTACGTTAGCAAATCCATCTCACTTGATCAGAGGTAAACCATTGGGAGTGAGTACCGTATCGCGGCTCCAACTATACGCCATGCGAATTTCAAGCTGTCCATCGAAGGCTACATGTAGTAGAATCTGCTCCGAAAAGGGAGCCGCAGCTGCGGGGCCTAACTGCCCATGCAGCATGATGATGATTTTTTGTACGGGGTACGATAGAGCGTGAACGGGGAAGTCAAAACTACGACGGCTACGAAAAGCGAGTGTTCTTGGAGTTTCCGCATTGGCATTATGTATTTCAGAAGGAAGGAGCGCACAGCAACGGGTCCTCCTGTCTCCGGAGGATTCCCAGATTTCTTTATCTTATTTTATCATAGAAGCCTCTTAGTCTTTACGGCCCCATCTCCCTTTTCCTTCATAGTCTTGATGATCTCATCCAGGGTTGTCGGAGAGGTGATTTCGAAGACATCGAGACCAATGCAATACCATAAGTAGAACTTTTTGCCGGCTTCAAAAAGGTAGGCATGATCTGTGCAATGACACATAATCGGACGGCCTCTCCCAAGATTCATCTGTTCACACAGATATTGTCCGAAACTATCCTCCGCCTCCCAGTTATCTTCGTACTCGAGGTCCTCGGGCTTTGAGCCCCACCCGGACGGCGGGTCATCCTATGATCTGCATTAGCGTTGAATACAATGTTTTGACAGCGACAGGCTTACCACGATGGACATGACATTGGATTCGTCAATATATTGGAGTTATGGGTTATCTGAAACGAGTTATGATGAGTGAATAGGTAGGTCGGAAATGCGTCATTTAATAGCTGTGAATGGTAGAAAGCGGTTACTATTAGTATAGGCCTGAGGCAGAGATCCACTCTCAATATAATAAGAGCCTTGGTATTTATGCTACTGTGTTAGTACTACATTAATACTATGCAGGCACCTGGAAATATATAAATTGATCTAATTTTCATCTCAAGGTACATCATGGGATATCTCCTCAAAACTCCTTAAACCTTAAGACCCTGCATCTTTTTGGCAGCATCATCGGTGCCCTTGGTGGCCTTCCCCTTGGCCTTGGTGGATGTGCTATCTTTAGGAAGCTCCTTGGTGTAAGGAAGGAACTCGGGGTTACCAGGAATGTACTTGCGCAGAACCTCCGGAACCACAATACCCTATGACATTGTTAGCAACTGTCAGAGCAAATCATCCCAGAACGCTGCACTTACCTCCTCCGTCTGGTAGTTCTCCAAAATACAGCAGAGAGTACGCTCCGTTGCGCAGAGAGTAGAGTTCAAAGCGTGGACATAGGTCTTCTTCAGATCAGTGGCCTTCTTCACACCGTACCGGATCTCAAGAGCACGAGCTTGGTAGTCGGTGCAGTTGGAGCAAGAGACGAGCTCCTTGTACTCCTGCTGGAAGGGGAACCAGGCCTCCAGATCGTACTTCTTGGAAGCGGCGTTGTTCAAAGCACCGGAGACAATGGCGACGATGTTGTAGGGGAGTTTTAAGGACTGGTAGAATTCTTCCGATGTGCTGATCATGTCCTCAAAGGCTTGCCATGAGTCCTCGGGCTTTGTAAGGACGAATTGTTCGATCTGCATGGGGTGAGAATACGAAACTAGAAGGGGCAGTTGAGATGAGACTGACCTTCTCAAACTGGTGAACACGGAAGATACCCCAGGCATCCTTTCCATGGGATCCAGCCTCCTTGCGGTAGCATGTGCTGTAACCGGCATACCTGATTTTCGTGTTAGCAAAGCCGACTAGAAGTAAGCGACGAAGATTCTCACTTGATGGGAAGGTCCTTGTCCTGGAGCCACTCGCTGTCGTGCAGAGCGGACAATGGTTGTTCGGAGGTAGCAATGAGGTACTTGTCAGTCGACTTGTCGTCGCTCTCAGTGACCTTGTACAGTTCCTCGTCGAATTGCTCCAATTGCGCAGTCTTGGCCATGAGATCCTTGAGCATGAATTGAGGGGGCTGGTTGGGCGTATAACCCTTGTTGAAGAGGAACTCCAGACCGTAGTTGACAAGAGCCAGGTTGAGGAAAAGACCGTAACCAGTCAAGCAGTATCCACGGTGACCAACAATCTTGACACCGCGCTCGGGGTCGTATCCATCGAGACGAGTCAACACCTCGTGGTGGGAGAGGCAGTTAGGCTTCTGCATTTCGGCGTTCTCGGGGGTCCATGTCTTGATGAGCTGGTTGTCTGCCTGTGACCGGGAAAATCCGTTTGTTAGTCTCACGGTGCATTCATTGACCAGGCGATTGAGGAGACCCATACCTCATCGTTGCTAACGGGCACTGATTCGTGGACGTAGTTTCCAATGGTGCGAATCTTTCGGTCGCGCTGGTGTTCCTTGGCAACAGCAGCTTCCTCCAGCGCCTTCTTTTTAGCCTCAAGCTCAGCCTTTTGTGCGAGCTCCTCGGTTGCATCCTCCTTGTTCTGGGGTCAAGTAAGCATCTCTCCACGCCCTAGACCTGGCCGAGATATGCCTACCTTCTTCTTCATTCCAATTGCCTTCTGGACTCCATTGATCTGAGTGTTCATCTGCGACACATCATATCGTGCTGAACCAGTCAGTATAACTTCACGGATCATGCAATAAGTGCAAACCTACCACGGCGCGCCTCTTCATAGAGCGCAACCACTTCATCAACAGTTTCCTCTGGGGCAAAGCGCTTCTTCTGGCTCTCCTTGAGCTTCTTGAGATCACCACCACGCTCGGTAACAAAGTCAGAGAGGTCCAACATATTGACGGTTGGAGATCAAAGGTTCAGGGGAGTCTGAATGTTAAGAGGGGTGACTCAAATTGTGGAGGGGTAAAAACGAGGAAAATCAAAGTGCGTGTCTCCACGCACTTGGGCACAGGCCCCACTTAATCGGTATGGCCTGCTGCGGCCCGCCAAGCTTGAGAGTGCCTCTATTTCCAAATGGGCTAGTTATGGCCACGGACGTTCTTATAGATCAGTCTGATTTGTGTACATCTGAAACTCCAAAAGCCCGTTGAATTTGAGATTCATTACTCTATGCCTGGTACCAATCCATGTTCCCGTGATTCGACCCTAAAACTCATTATTCATGCAATAACCCCAATGTCCCACCGGAAAGAAAAGGACATAATAAACGAAAGAGAGCCAAAAGAAGAAGAGAGGCTCAAGCAAAGCCACCGAGTTGGTATGATCAAATTGGCGTCGATGATTCCTGGGTCAGATAATCAAGTCAGCAAACAAGATATGCCAAGGCTCTGGATTTCGAGTGAAAATAAGAGAGCAAGGCGAATAGTATTGTAGACTCCATTGAAAGAATAATTCCCCGATTCAGAGATCCAGAGGGATCTTGATCTTGTGATGGTTCCGCTTACCATCCCGGGAGAGAAAGCACACGCGTTCCAGTAAAAGTCCCCGAGATTACATCAAAGTGCACTTGTTGTTCCCAGTCGGTTGTGAGGGATTCTGAGACTTCTCGACCTCTCCGATCATAAGGTCAAAGGCTTTGGAGACATTGAAATCGAGGAAAGCACTGGCCTCAGTGAAGGCGCAGCCGAGCTCCTCCGCTAATTGCCGACCATCTTCGAGGGTGACCTGGCGATGATCCGGCTTGAGATCGCTCTTGTTCCCTACTATGACGAGAGGTACATCGTCGGCTCCCTAGAGAAAAGAATGAGGATTGTCTTTTGCTTAGTGGTCATGGAAAAGGCAGACTGACGAGATGGTTCAAAATCTTGTCGCGAATCACCCGCACCATCTCAAACGACTGGCGCGATGTGACTGAGTAGACAATGATGTATCCATGGATTCCAATGAAATGCTTGGAATTCAAAATACTATATTCGTCCTGTCGAATTATCTCAGTAGCCGAACCGTATCTCGAACGAAGATCACGTACCTGTCCCGCAGTATCGACGATCTCAGTTGCGTAGTCTTGGCCATTATGTTTGATAATTCGGCTGAAGGTATTCTCGATTGTAGGGTAGTAGCTTTCCACAAAGTGGTGCTCGACAAAGCGAACGGTGAGAGACGATTTGCCTGTGAAATCAGAACGGTCAATTATTAGCCATGAAGTTGATTTGAACCCAGCGAAGAGGGGCTCGTACCGACGGAGCGACTGCCGACAATTGCGATCTTACGCTGCTTAGGCGCGGCAGGCATCTTGCGCGTGTAGTGTGGTAAGATCCAGGCAAATCGACCAATGTGAGAGATAGCGAGTGTAACCGTCAAGAGAGCAGTGAGTTAGATCGGTAAAAATGATCAACGGAAATTTCAGAGAAACCAAAAATGGCTCCTGTCCAGAGATGAGGTCGTTGGGGGGTGGCAAATCCCCCTCGAAGCATGCGGAGCTCCAACTCCTTGTAACATGCAAACAATGCAAACCGCTGTTTCTCCAAATCCCGATTTGATTGCGAACTACACCACACGATGTACAGGAATTAGCCTGCATATAAGTACATTCAATGATGATTGAAATAATGGGTCATTTCTGTAATAATGCGTGCTGTAAACGGGGTCATTTTTTTCATGGGAGATCTAGTTCGATCTGAGGTCATTATTTCATTTTGACTCCATATGCATCTTAATTAGTGATAACATCGAGATGTGAACATCAACGTCAAATATCGTAGCGGAAATGCTTCACTGATAAGGGAAAAGAAAAGGGTATCAAATGGTTCCAAGAGACCAATGACTATCGATGTCATCGGTCTACAAATTTTGCAGGAAGGGAGGACCAAGTGGACACTCATCGACGGTCAAGTGATGAATGCATGGTACAGAATGCCACCAATTATTGCTCTACCAGTCGGATTCGAGCGACCAGTTCTTGTAATCTGGACAGGAACCCAGTCGCTGGTTGTCCTTGGGCTGGAACAGGAGAGGTCTCATGTTCAATTTTCAGATGGTATTGCAAGAATTCATCAACGGTAGATATAACCGCCGTCAATCCTTTCGGGGCGAGCGACTTCTTGATTTCTGACCGAGTCTCCGGATCCAAACTGAGCGTCAGTAGAAGGATGGCCAAATAACCCACAGCTACATTATGGTGGACCTCCAAGACCGAATGAGCCTAGACAGATATGATTAGTACAATTGGTCGACAAAGGAAGAGATACTAAGAACAGTGACCAAGGAACTTACCGTAGAGATTGAATCGACATGAGTCATAAATAAATGCAAGAGCTGGCCAAGGAAAGTCTTTTTGGCGCCGGCAGAGTGAAGAAAGATCGATCTAGATACTTCACTCTGTTCGGTCAGATTGATAAGGGCGCCGAGTGCCAGTATGACGTTGTCCAGGGAATTATTCGCTTGGCCAAGTGCATCTTCGGTCAAATCACCGAAGTTTGCAGAGACGATATGGACCAGCCCCCCAACCATCTCCAGATTTGCGAATCGATCGCAGAGAGACGGGTTGCTGTTGGTAACGTTCAGAATAAGTCTGATATATAGAGCTTTTATCTGGTTTAGAGTGTCTGACTCCAGAGAGAGCAGGTTATGGAGCTCAGATAGCGGGTTCAGGATATCCCGATGCTCGTTTGTGAGAGGTTCGGTCGATGCAGTGCAGGCTTCCAGGATTGAAAAGCCCATCGACAGTGTTTGAGAGCTTTGTGGGTCGATTTTCTCCAAGGAGACACAGCGTTGGCTCTCGGACACGAGCGTCCGTACCAGCATTTGGAGGACAATCGTGGAGAGGCTAGGATTCTCGCCTTTGGTTTGCATGGTAGCAATTGTTGATCTCAGGCAGTACAAAGCCAGAGTGCATGGGGTCAGTTTCGATAATGTAGTACCGGGAAACAGCATTTCAGCTATTTGTGGTACAATGTTCTGGACTGCCTTTTGCAAAGGCCGAGAAAGGCCGCTTGTTTTGGCCCTTGTGACCATTGATATTTCCTCCTGCGTGCCTAGTAAGGTAGGCGATGCATCTAAAAGCTTGGGCCATGCCGAAGCTGCAAGAACATAGGACATATGCCCGTCTGATGATCCTAGAGCGTAGGCAGAAAAGGCCAGAACCATGGGGACCACCTCAAGCTTCATTGACAGACAATCCACAAGCCTTTTGTCAAAGTTGCATTCGACAAATCGCCGTTTGAGCCCGGTATCCAAGAGTTTGCCACAGAGTTGAAGAAAGGCATTGCATCGACCGGTTAACGAATTTTGCGCATCTTCGATATCCTCGAAGATAGATTCGACAGCGCCTCGATAACGAGCATTCCCCCCAGCCTGCCTAAGCTCGTGAATACTTCGGACAGACTCTTCCTCGTTGATGTCCTCATTTGGCACGATCAAACGGGCATTAGAAGTAGCATCGTAATTCAGCTGCCGCTGAACTGATTGAGAACGGTGACTCGGACCAGAGGGAGTGTTGTGCTCTGGAAGATCTTCTAACATCATGTCATCAAGGAAAGAGCGCTGACGCGCGTAGGTGACTCGAGAGCCTTGTAGATGCGATGGAACCGAGGCAGGGGAGCCTTGGACCTGGCTGTCGACGGGACACTCATTTACAGCCACACCTGGTGAAGCCCGGTCAGGAATGATTAGATTCCGGGATGGCTGGCTACTAGCGGGACTCTCTGTTGAGGTTTCGACTCGGTCTTCTGTAATGCCAAGCGAGTCGATCAGCCTCCTTCGGCCAGTGGTGATGGTCGCTTTCGGCGTACAGGGCAGACTGGCTTCTGGCGAACTCTCACGCATAGGCTCTACCTCTCCGAGACTCTTGTCGGTTGAAGCTTCCAATTCATGATCGCGACTAGATACCTTCGTCTGGCTTCTCACAGACCTATCAGCCCTCGAGTGTGATGGCGGTTTCACGGAGCTTGTCGGCTTATGAGCGTCTCGCTTTTTAGCCAATGGGTTCCGGTCGTCTGGCACTTTCTTCGCCATTTTCAGTGACGCGTTACCCTCGTCAATGACTATGGGCTTCTCGGACGGCCTAGTCGCAAGGACAGCCGTGTTTCCATCGGGGCTATATCGCCTTCGCTTTCTCCGAAGCATGGGCGTCTGTTCATCATCGGAAGAGGGAATGTCGAACACGTTCAGTTCTGTAGTAGATTTTGATGGCGGAGGGGCGCGAGGTATGGCCACTTCCACTGATCCAGGCGGTGATTTAACTCCATTCTTGTCGCGCGGTAACCTGGCGTGGGATGGCCGTGGGGGACGCGACGAGCTTGGCGGAGGCAGTTCTTTGAGAGATGGCTTAGTCGTAGATGAGCGCGCAGGCTTCTCGGTATTTGCGCGAGGCTGACTTTTGGCAGCAGAGCCGTAAGTTACGAGTCGCCGATTCCGAGGGTTTGTGTTCTCCATGTTTGGTTCACAGGGTAGGGTCAGATGCGCGCGTGTATTATGATGCAGTTAATCGAGTATGTATGTACTCAAGCAGCAACAGAGATATGCTGAGGACGAATTGGGGGAATGGATTGAGCAAGATGAAGTCGTAAAGACGAAGCCATGTCCCTGTGTTTCAATGGAGCTTACACCAGCTCAAAGGGTGTGGCGCAGTCATGAGATGAGGCGCCTGACAAAGTATAAATTAAGCTCTTTCAGGCGGAGTGCGCGTCCTCGGCTTTCATCAATAATGGAGTCAGAGGAAGTGCTGATTGGAATGCAAGTGATAAGAGGCGGAGGAGATAGACGGGGCAGAATCACCCACTGCGGTATAGCTTCGAAGATACAGAAAAAGATAAGAAAAAAATTCCGACATACTTCCCCGCTCTTGGCTTTAAAAGACAATTCTGTGTCCCTCACTGTGCCTCACTTCCCCTCTTTTGGACTCGTATACTTATATAAAAGGTACTTTGCACTGTCGAGCGTACTTCCGGCAGCTTCCACAGTTTATGATTATTTTCTAACCTTTTCTTTTCTCCCAAAGACCTACTTCCTACGCCTCACACTTTTTTTTTGCTTTTTTTTTTGTGATATAGCAAACCATGGCTAGCAATCAAGAGACAGCCCCCTCCTGCACAGGGTGTTGGACCTCTGTATCGGCCTGATGGCGAGAAGCCTACTGCGACAGTCTCAAAGGATGTTTCCTACGAGAATGTCCACGTCCTACCTCAAACACCGCAGTTGATTGCTCTCTTGACGTGAGGATCCATTTTCCGCATTTCAGTTCACCTTAGACTCATATGTTGTACCACGAATAGGATGATCAGAGACCACCGGACAAGCCGTGCCGATTTTATCTTCTACTCTAACCGCATCATCCGGTTGCTGGTTGAGGAAGGCTTGAACCACCTGCCCGTTGTTGAGCAGTCCATTACCACTCCCGTCGGACGGTCCTACCTTGGTGTGAAGTTCGAGGGAAAGATCTGCGGTGTGTCTATCATGCGCGCAGGTGAGGCTATGGAGCAAGGATTGCGCGACTGCTGCCGCTCTGTTCGCATTGGAAAAATTCTCATCCAACGTGACGAGGAAACTTGCATGCCTAAGCTCTTCTACGATAAGCTGCCCACCGACATTGCTGAGCGATGGGTCCTTCTCCTTGACCCCATGTTTGCCACCGGTAAGTTTAGCATACTCTACAAGGCCTCGACCTCGGCTGATTTTGTCTAGGCGGTTCTGCAACCCTTGCTGTGGAGACCCTGATTGCCCGAGGTGTCCCCGAACACCGCATCCTCTTCCTTAACCTTATTGCTAGCCCGTCTGGCGTTGCCGAGTTTGCTGAGCGGTTCCCCAAGCTCCGTGTCGTGACCTCTTTCATTGATGAGGGACTCGATGAGAAGAAGTAAGAGCACCATACCCTTATTTCATGAAACCCTAATACTGACCGTTGATAGGTACATTATTCCTGGCCTGGGTGATTTCGGCGACAGATACTACACTATGTAAAGTGGCTACTGTCTACCACATCGAAAGGAATGGGTCATCAATGGTTGAGAGGTAATTTGGAAAAGCCGATCAATCTAGTGTCCCATTGTCCGTTACTCAAATTTCTTCCAAGCGCCGTGAGACACTCTCACTGGACATCCACTTCGCTACACAAGTCTGCTAAATGAATCTGACTTGGCATAATGGTCATTAGTGGTGACAATGGTCTAGATGGTTGAGGTACTTCTTGGATGGCCGGTTAGATGATGTAGCATATGCAACAAGCATATGCCTTAAAAGATATCTAATATGCGATGTACAGAGAAGAAGAAGCTCACAACTCGAGTATTGTTGATAGAATGCCTTAATGCGCCGTTCGCCGTCCTCATATGATCAGTATTCATCATCGTAGTCTTCTGGAATATCCGGTTTGCTGCTCCCTCGGGGACCAGCTTGGCTCGGGACTGGATCATATTGGTTGGCTGTATCCTTCGCAACTGAATCACAGGCATCTACCCAGTCTGAGTACACGTCCACGGGGGCAGAAAGGTCTTTGGGAAGTTGAGTTAGTACATGACGAACGCCTCGACGTGTTTTACCAACTCACAGTTGATGCCTGTCTGGAACTTTTGACCACAGACTTTGCATGACAGATCTCCCAGGCCGAGCTTCTTGTCTAATTTGACGACGACCGAATTCTCATGGTTGCAGAAAAGGCAGGAAAACGTCGTGGGAAGGGGCTCTCTCTATATCACCTAGTCAGCGCTGGGTGTGACTGTCGGCAGCTTGTGATGCTCATACCTTCTTGGGCCCTTGGGGCTTGGAACTGGACTTCTTGCGCTTACCCTGTAGAAATCAGCATCTATCCACGGTTGAAACATTTAAAAGAGGCATGGAATAGGACGTACCATTGTTGCGATGTGAGTTGCGACACGGATTTGGTGAAGGTGTGGGGAGTGTTGACTCGTGCGGAGAGCAAGTGTAGGGCCGGCGGGCATGCCAAGGCCCAACTAGGAGCGGAACAATGAGCCTCCATCCTCCGTCATGTGATGTCAATTGGTGGTAATTCTACTGTGATCTACATTTAAAAAGAAAAGTGACGGTTGTTTCAAAATGTTCTTTTGGTGATGATTCATCGGTCATTGTCGGCAATTGTAAAGCTGAACTATGGCAGGAAGCTATATCAAGGTTGTCATGGTATAGAACCAAGCTTGACAAGTGAGTATACAGTATACAGTGTACAGTATGAACACAGCATTAGCGCCAATAATAGCGTAGGCCCTATATGTAGCAACAACCACAGATCTACTGCATTCCATTTGTCAGAGCACAAAATATCCTCCAATGTCACATTGTAGAGCCTTAATGTGGGTGGATTCGACCAATATGGTGATGACATAAGGGAAAAAAGATAGCGGGACCTTTTTTGTTAATGTTCGATCACATGACCTCAAAGGATGACATAATCCGCTAGGGCCCGCGCCTCGCTTAGCCGAGTTTTCTGTGGGTTTTCAACCCTCCCCGTCGAGCGTCGAAACCCTCTGAGCGCGCGGTGCGATACCTTTTGTCTGTCCTCCAACAACACACAGATACGACTCGCAATCATGGCTGTTGGAAAGTAAGCGCCCTATTCTTTCTTCTTTCCTTGCTTTATAATATCGAATCACTTGCGCATCAACAACGTCTGAATTCACGAACATACGGCTAATCCTCATCGCTCAGGAACAAGCGCCTATCTAAGGGTAAGAAGGGCATCAAGAAGCGCACCGTCGACCCCTTCACTCGCAAGGACGAGTACTCTGTGAAGGTACATTGGATTCCCCTCTTCATCATGGATGTGCAATGCTAACCGTTCTCGTCAGGCTCCTTCCACCTTCCAGACCCGCGAGTATGCATCTCTCCCCGAATCGAACATGACGATGAAAAAAAAATTATGACGAAAGATTGGGTTAGCTAACGGAATTCTCAGTGTCGGCAAGACTCTGGTCAACCGCACCAGCGGTTTGAAGAACGCCAACGACTCCCTCAAGGGCCGTATCTTCGAGGTCTCTCTCGCCGACCTCCAGAACGATGAGGACCACTCCTTCCGCAAGGTCAAGCTCCGCGTCGACGAGATCCAGGGCAAGAACTGCTTGACCAACTTCCACGGCTTGGACTTCACCACCGACAAGCTCCGTTCCCTTGTCCGCAAGTGGCAGTCCCTGATCGAGGCCAACGTCACCGTGAAGACCACTGACGACTACCTCCTCCGCCTGTTCGCCATTGCCTTCACCAAGAGACGCCCCAACCAGATCAAGAAGACCACCTACGCCGCCTCGTCTCAGATTCGCGCCATCCGCAAGAAGATGACCGAGATCATCCAGCGCGAGGCTGCTACCTGCACCCTGTCTCAGCTCACCCACAAGCTCATCCCCGAGGTTATTGGACGTGAGATCGAGAAGTCCGCCCAGGGCATCTACCCCCTGCAGAATGTACGTTTATATTTTTTTCAACATTGGGATAGGTTGAGGTATACAGGTTCGCTAACATGTGATTGTCTACAGGTCCACATTCGCAAGGTTAAGCTGCTCAAGTCCCCCAAGTTCGATCTCGGTGCTCTCCTCGCTCTGCACGGAGAGTCCTCCACTGATGACAAGGGCCAGAAGGTTGAGCGGGAGTTCAAGGAGACGGTCCTCGAGAATGTTTAAAGGTTATGTCAATGAAGTGGTGTCACGTACTGGTCAGCCGGGGCAAATCAATGTCTTCTGGTCATAGGAAAAGAAAAAAGTTCATAACGTGCATGACAAGATTTGAACTGGCGTCGGACTTTTAGCTACGCGTTGCCAGTCTTAGACATGATCCCAAAAATTCAAGGGTAGTAGTTCATTCATGTTCATTTTTTTGTTCACTGTCTGCTCCTACCTGTAGTTTCGTAAACCAATTGAGTAGATCTACGCTTGCTGCTCTGGAACTTGGTGCTTGGTCAAGGATAGTCTCATTGTGGCTTCCTACATCATCTTGGTGGGCATGTTCTCGTCGATGAACTACAACAATTGTAACAATGGATCGACCTTCCACGTAACAGATCCACGTGTGGAGAGCTACACGTCATACCCAACAGTCGACTGAATCTGGTCTTGCGGATGAAGGCAAAGTGCAACACAGATCACAAGACACTATACTATGTTGTATATAGCCTAACATTGCCATCTCTCACTGCTGTCGTTCCAGCGAGGTCTTAGACCTCGAAGATCCAAGAAAAATGATAAAGTGGGTATATCAAGTCTTGCCTCTAACACGTTTGATAGGATGAGTGCTGCTCTAGTCTGCTCCGCTCTCTATCTTCTAACCCGTGTAAATCCCCACTAGACTCGAAGGATGTTAGCCCCGGGGGAAAATCATATTCCAAGTACCTAAGTTGAGCTCTCTTGTTCCCGAACATACCAGATGGGGTGTTATGAAGCTGAATTCTAGGTAATCTAGTTGAGAGTACATATAATTGAGGAAGATACGTACCTATACAAAGCAGCTATAACATCCAAATGGCGCACCCTCAACCAGCACCCTTCTTCCTAAAATCAAGCCCCTTCGCCAACCACGGGTCCTTCATTAGTCCCATTGCAGTCGGCCTATCCTCCGGATTCCATCGCAGCGCCAATCGCAACCACCGCAAGAAACCTCCAACATCCTCACCCTGGATATCCGCCGCGAGCTTCTCAAGAGTCCGACCCTCCGGAATAGATACACGATCTTTCCAGTTACCTGCTTCATCCCAAAAAGCCCAACCCATATGCTCCTTCGCCAGAAACTCCGGCGGAGGATGACCAAGTAGCGCTACTAATTCCGCGATGTGTGCTCCATCGTCGATGATGCCGTCTCTGATGTCTCCTTTGATTATAGTGCGAGGACAGACGATGCCCCATGCCTTGCAACGAGGATTAACATAAGTCTTGAGTAATTGAAAGCCAAGGCGGGCTCTACTTACGACCATGGCAACGCTCCATATATCTACCTTGTTGTCCCATTTTGCCTTCAAGATGACTTCAGGCGCACGATAGGAGTCCGGCATGATATCGCCGCTGTGTACCCCGTGTTCGAGTCTAGCTTCGCCGAAATCACTTAGGAGGGGGAGGCCGTCTCCTGCTGGAAATTGTGAACTGGTGTATATCGTTCGGTCATTGAGGACCTTCCTGCGTGCAGGTTTGTTGAGTTGGCGTTGTTCGAAATCAGACAGTGCTTGTGGTGACGGGGGAGGCAGGAGGAGGTTCTTTAGCTGGATGTCTTCGCCGACGTGAGTTCTCTATTGATGCCATTAAGAAACATGTAGAGAAGGTCATAATACCTGTGTGGATGATATCAGCCTCGCAATGAAGAAAATCCAGCACACTCAGGAGCTGCTGAATAGCAGGCTTCATGCCCTCAATTGCCATTGCACAACCAGGAATAACTCGCAGCAGCTCAGTTGTACTTATTCCCAGGGGTTCGTGGACTAGACAGACATGGCGGCCATAGGGACCATTCACGAAGAAATGGCCAAATAATTTGCGAATGAATTTCTTGCCTGGATGATCTGTTTTTATAGAGTTGATGCGGGTGTAGACGTTCAATTCGTGCTCTCTTGCTTCGCCCAGTGTGTATATTTTCAAGACGACATATGTAGAATCACTGGGTCCTCAAGCTCAGACTAACGGGAACTGCTAGTGTAGATACAGGCTCGGATTGGACTTACACCAGGTCACGGGCAAACCAGGGAGTCGAGGTAACTCCGTAGCCTAGCTTGGAGAGCGCTTGGTATCGATTGTTGAATATCTCTCCTTGTTGGACTGGATAGTATTTTTCCGGGGAATAGCTTGGTAATGTTTCTTCCTCAATTTTCGAGGATTGGTCAATTACCTCGAATCCGGAGGTTGGAAAGACTCGTGGGGTAGATATCCATGTTGATGAGAACATGACTGGTTGAGAGGATGCGTTCTTAGGCTTGTGGCTAAGGAGGGAAGACCTCTGAGATGAATGAAAAGAGCGACGTAAGGAATGGGCCCCGTGGCTCCAGCAGATTTGCCTAGCTCGTTTCATGGTCAGAATGAATCCCCCGTGGTCGTCACTGTATCAGTGCTAAAGGGACATCAGGCAAGAGAGGAAGATCATTCAGCGACAGCTTTATCCGTGGGACGGAGCCCTCCGGTGTTTATTTACATAAGCACTTCACTTGGAGCTACCTGGCATGGATGGATTAGAGAACAATTCCAGTGCTGTTGCTGTAGTATAGCAGTGTACTTTGAGAAAATCTGAATCAAAAAGGTTCCATTATGGTGTCTTGGAACACTTCTGTATTTGTGAAGGGTAGAGTATTTTCTGGGTAGGTGATAGGTGTATATATCGCCATGTTAGAGAGTATCTGTACATAGAAGTGTCATTGAAACAGACAAGCGCTAATTCATAGGATAGACACATCTAAACGGGCTTTGAATGGGTTGAAAACATTGATAATACTCAATCCTTGTTTATTTTATGTTTCATGGCTGGATCGCCAAGCTTCTACATGCCTAAGTAGGATCTTGGACAGCTGATGTTACTCGCATTCCTTGACCCCAGAGTTCATTTATTTTCTAGACGAAGAGGAAAAGAGTTAAAAAGAGCAGAGAGCACAAATAATAGCTATTAGTTCTATACTACAAGTTAAATGCTCATCTCCAGTATATGAAGTCTCAGCGATATACAAGAAATAAGGTTAGTGGAGCCCTCATTAGTCCAAACCCCCGCACTCTCGGAAGTATGAGGTCACGAGTACAGAGTTACGCCCCCTTCTCCCATGGCATGATGCTCTTCCCCTTTCTTCTCCTTCCATCACTAGAAATCAAAATCACTCTTATCTACCATCAACATCCACCATCCAAATTGAAACAAGTAAGCCCTCCCGCAAAAACATCTACCTCCATTCTTGGCAACTATATACATCAATTCTACATCCCCAAGTGGCAAAAAACCCACAACTAACCATTCAATCACACATCCAGTGACTCGCTCACACAAATTGAATGACCGCGAGCATTCCATCGAAGGCACGATGGGGACCCGCGACATTCTCCCCCGCTACTTTGGCAAGTCGGGCCCAACTGACGCTGATCCCCGCAAGACAAAGAAGGACGGAGGTGGCAAAGGCAATTGGTAATGATTGACCCATGCAACCCGTTCAAGTGTCCCAGCTAACATAATGAAACAATGTAGGGGTCGATCGGGAGACGAGATGCAAGACACTCAGTACTCGTTCGCGAATGCTCGGCGTCACTCCAACAGTAGTACCCAGGGTCTGTCTGACTTCAATACCAAGTTTGAGGGCATTGACCAGGAGCCTGTCTTCGAGGAAGAAGATTACAGGGATTCTGGTGTGGCTGCCAATGAGAGCACCATGACCAAGGTCGATAGTGCCAGCAGCAACAATAGCGACGCTGAGCAGGGTCGAGTTAAGTACTAGGGAGTTAGGGCTATCGTGGTGGCAGGTTTATCTCCTGCCTTTGATTCCCACCCGGGGTAGACATGAACAAGAAGCCACATCCCAGAAGTTATGACTTGGTGACAAGGAGCACCAATATTCGTTATACGAGAGCATGAGAATATAGCATTGAAGCTGAATGAAAACCATATTTTACCTGATGTGCTCAAGGAGCTACGAGACTTCCAATGATAGCGTAGTATATTCAAATGCTTGGTTTATGTGTTGTAGTCTGTTGATACGTTACTGAACAATGTCATAGCCGGGAGTTATATCTAACACAAAAGGCAAGGACACCAAAGATCTCTTGAGATTTCATACATACAACATAGTATTATGGCCTATGGCCATGGGATAACTAACAAAATCGAAAACGCCGCCATGTCAACCCCCAACCCGCGTCAATTGCAGAGAAAAAGTAATCATTTGCCCGGCGACTTCCCCATCAAACATAGTCTACTGCGAGATCGAAGTCGACGTCTGGACCTCTGCAGTTTCCCGAAGGTTTTGGAACCAGAAATCCAGTTTCCCGACCTCAATGCACTGGCGTAAGATATCGTTCTCGGTCTGGAGATCGATAGCCACACGAGTCTTCTGCTCTGAGCGGAACCGTGAGACAAGGATATCGGAATCGGAATCAGCCATCAAAGCCTCCGCGGGTGAAACAAGAGTGTAGACAGAGTGGAGGCCACCATTTCGAGGTTCTAGACAGACAACGTTAGTTATATAGATCAACCAAATAAGAAATTTCATGAACCGCGCGAACTCACCTTCCAAGCATGCAGTTAGTGCCCGATACAGTGCAGTATTGGCGACCGTGTTATCTGCATGACCGTTAGGCCCCTCAGCAGCCTTGCCCCGAGCCACCCAGTCATCCTTGATCATGCAGCGGCGCCAGATCAACCGCTGCAAAGCCGCGAGGTAGGATGGGTCTCGTTGTCCGTAGCGACCGTGTTCAAGAACCTGCAAGGCGAGATGGAACTCGCTTCGGATGAATACATCGCTCTCTGCGTCATCCGCAGGCTGACCAGGGCCCATCAACGTCAGGATATCAATCAGACCATCGGCACCGACAACCTCCTTGTTGATCAGGGTGGAGAGGGCCTCGCCAAAGATTTCATGAAGCGATGGCCGTTCTTCGACGAGATAACCTCCATAGTGACTGAGCGCCAGGTCAACTTCCGCCTTTCGGTCAATAGCAGCTATCAGAACATGCTCAATGTGTCCGTAAAGGTGGTCTTGGAACGCATCGAGTTTGACATAATCATCAAGGCGCTTCACATCCTCTTGCACGGTGGCAGTCACAATCTGAGATTGCTTGCGCTCCTGCGTTGCTAGTTTGCCGAGCTTAGCCAGCGAGATCTCCACCCGGTGACTCCACAAGTCCTTTTCACTGTTGAGGGCCAGATTCTCCAAAGAGGCTGCAGCAGTCTCATAGTCGTCTTCACCGGTGACATCGTTGATCCAGCTCAGGCGAGAATATGAGGGGTTTCGTCGAAGGAATCGAGTCACGGCAGACTGGTAGTTTTGCATGGTGAACAGCGTTCCAGGGTAACCCATTGCTATTTGCCGGGAGAAGTACGCATCCGCCCATTGGTCGCCAAACTTGTCGAAGTATTTAGCGATCAGTTGGTCGGCATCAATCTCAGTTTGACCTGAGGTTTCTGAAGGCGCTTGTTGTCCTGCCTTTTGATCTTGAAGCTCAATAATCAACTCAACCAACGCTCCCATGTCTCGGAAGCTTTCTGCCAGCTCGATAGCATCAGAAAGATGGTCGATACCGGCCAGCTTGAACAGTTGCCACTTGCGGTCTTCGACATGGGCCTGTTCAATCGAGACACTCTCGTCCATCAGTTTAGGGTCGCCTTGCGCAGACAGCCATCGAGTCCGCTCGCGGTGCATTTGACCGAGCACGCGAAGATGCCGATAGCTGTTTTTGGCAACTTGGTTCGAAACAGGTGTGTCGGGGACATCTGCAGCGGACACAGGGGTTTTCCATGCCCGGCAGCTATCCAGTTCCAAGTCGAGCAAATGTCCGGCTTCGGAGTACCCGACGCCTCTCGATGTCCAGAACTCGGGAAGGTCCTCATATCCATCAGAAAGCACACCATCCTCCAGGAAGTCTTCGCTCAGGCCATAGAGTGCAGCATGCTCATCGCGATATCGGAAAGCAGTCTCTGTGACAGCCAAGAATAACTCACTGGCCGCCAGTATCCTTTCTGACAACGCGCGCGCAGGGTTGGATGTGTTGCCCCGACCTTGCTTGATTGCGTTCTTGATCCATGGGATAACATGCTCCATGCGATAGGAGTCTCTCAAGAACCATTGACGCACAGGATCGGTCTCCCCATGTTGCGGGTTCACGGGAGTCTTAAATTTGTCCTTCATGGATTTGATGACGTGGCTGAGGAAAGGCTCGTCATCTGTGCTCTTGGTCTTGCCGGACTCTTGAACCTTCAACATGGCTCTTTGTGCTGCAATCTTTTCAGCAGCCCAAAGCAATTCCCACCTTGCCGGTCGGCTCAGTGGGTTGCCTTTGCGTGACAACAATGAGGCAAGGTCATCCAGTGCTTTGGCTCTCAGTCGGAGATTTTGTTCCAGTGAAATAGCGGTGGTAGGAATGAAGCGTGCTTCAGATGTGAGCAACTCCCTGCAGATCTCCAAGGATGCTTGCTCCATTTCCGATGGAGCGAAATCCAAATCACCTTCGCTAGATAGATTCAAAGGATTCTTCGCCATGGTTCCAAAGAATACCGCCTGCTCAAGCTTGTGCTTTGCTGTAACTTGAAGCTCGTCGATATCTGCTTCAGGGCGAGGATGTACAGTGACACGAAGGACACCGAAATCGCGAAGCATAAGCACACATGCTGCGCTCGCCGAATCATTCACTTGATCTTCTGATGTGGTTCCCAGAATCTCGTGGTCCGTGCCAGATCGCAAGTGGATGGTGTCTTGGAAAGGCAGTGGTAGTTTATTGGAATCGAGAAGCAGTTGTGAAGACGGAGATTCTTGGATATTTGCCAATGACAAGATGACAAGAGACTGGCCAATGAGAATGAAAGCGGTTTCTTCTGGCTTTGGCACAAAGATCTGTGGTTTCGAGTTTGCAAGCATGGGTGCAGGGATGTGATGAACATCCACGGGGTGCGTTGAGAGAACACGAGATTCATTTCCTGACAAGAGGACCTGAACCACGTAAAGCGCCCTAGTTTCTGACCACTGAGGGGACCTGACCACCAAAAAGAGGCGCCAGGATCCATCGGCGAGTTGAACAGCAGCGTCGGAAGACTGCATAGTAGAGAACGCAAAGTCCATAACTTTGAGCTCGGAATCGCTGGTCGACTTCGCGTGGTGCTCGGGGAGAGCCGCCAAAATCTCGTCCTTGACATCGTATCGCTTCTTGAGGGTGTTTCCGTGATTCCAATGTGCGTCCCATATTTCTATCAACCCGGTCGAGGTTGCAACAATGACATCTCGCTGGCCGCGTTGGTGGGAACCACCAGCACGAACGGCAGTGACCTCTTTCCTCCAGTAACCGCCTGCGAAAACGTTTTTGATGCCGCCTAGAATACCACCGCCTCCGGCCCCTGCATTGCTTCTGAGGAAGTTGACGAGCACGGAAGGCTTTCCCTGAGGATCCCTTAAGGTGATGTGTGCTACTCGTCCGGACGAGAATGAGGCGATGATACCGGAAGGTTCTGCGTTTATTATTTCCGTGGCATACTCACCAGAAAGCATACCAGGAGTGGTTCCTTGGATGCCATTCTGCTTTTGTCGAGATAAACCTAAAGATGCGGCACTGGACACAGTCTCCCAGTAGATGATCTTTCCCGTGGAAGGGATTATCACCAAGAGACCGGGATGATCTCCTGTAGCCGTCGATAATAGAACTCCGAGTGGGACTGCGCCTTTGGGATCCCTGCATGACTCCGGAATAGATACCGTGAACGTGTCCGACGGAGACGGGGACGAAGCGGGCGCAGAATAGGGCCACACAATTGCGTGCGAGCGAGTCAAAGCCAATGCGTGATCATGGCCGGTTCCGAAAAAGCATCTGAGGGGTTCTGCTTTCTGAGTGTTAACGAGCTGCGACTCAAGTTGAGAACAAGATATCGAATCTGAGATACCTGATTGTAAGCCACGGATTTGGTCTGGAAGAGCGGGCAGTTGCTCCACGGTGTAGAAATCGGTGCTTGACTGATGGATTCGGTAAATTAGCGCTTTGGCCTTGAGGGTTCACTAGAACGCGCAAAGATGACAGTTGCCAGAGTAACCCACCAAAACGATTGTGCCTTCATTGTTGTTTCCAGGACCATCGCCATGCTTTGCGGTTCGGGTTGATAGATGCGAATCGGTATTCACTTCGTCTGTAAGGGCAGTTTCGCCGTTTGACAGAGCAGGTGTTGCTAATTTTGTGAGTTCACGCCCCAGTTTGGTATCGGGCGGGGATTCGTCCGGGCGTCGCAGGACTGAGCGCTGTCTCTTCGCCTTTGGTGGTTTGACGGAGTCATCCGAGCTTGTGCGCTGGCGTCGACGAAGGCTGCGACTACCAGCTTTAGGAACGAACATTTTCGAGTATGCAACCTGTAGTTGCGGGAACGCGCTGGCCAACAAAGCTGCTTGGAAGGTTGTTGACCCTTGGTGGTCCGATTCGACCTGCAAGTTTGGTGCAAGGTCGGAGAGATGGGAAAGAGCTAAGCAGAGGGCGAAAAAAGCTCCCCTAACGAGTTAGCGTTTGAATTGGAGCACAGTGATAGCTGCGATAGGGTTGGTCAATAACAATCGAGGATGTTTGTCCGAAGGCGGTGAGCCAAGAACACGCAGAGTCTAGGGCGGTATGTAGTTAAGTTACATACAATACATGTACATGTATCATTCAACTGGCACCTAGTTAACTACCAGGTACATAATAATGTACATGTATATTTGGTTGAACGACAAACAAAAGGTATGGTATCTTTTCTTTCTATTATACTCCTCCCTCTCTCATTGAGCAGCATGCTTCTACCTATCCAGGGACGGCATGTCGGGCAATGTGCATGCAGCAGGACCCTCATCTCACGATCAACGCTCCCTCCACAGCCTGATAGCCGACAATCTCTGCGAGACCACAGGAGTCGTCTTGGGCCATTGAGAGGGCTGTGAGAGTACTAGGCTCCACACGATTCTCCCATAGGGTCTGGCCATGCTCATCCACCCAAAAGGCCTTGATCAGTGCTGTAGTAAAAGCTTCCCGGTCCAACAAGTACACTGTCGTCTGTACCTGTACGCCGAGCTTTGAGAGAAAGCTGGTATCCTCGTCTCCCTCTTCCTCGATCCCTGCCAAATTAGACTCGTCGTCCTGTCCGCTCGAATTCTGAATATCGGAACCATCCCCGCCGTAATCTCTAACCCCTTGGAAGTCTGTGAGGCCGGGCATACGCACCAGTAACTTTCTCCACGAATCCGGAGTGCCGTCCTCGAAAGCGTAGAGAATATCATCGTCTAAGATGCAATCTCCTGGGACACCATCTTCAGCAACCCAGGCTGATTTCTTCACTACCTCTTATTTTTCTGCAAGAGTGAGATCGTAGCATGTTCGCAACCAGACTGCTTCCAGACACTACAGAAGCCGACGCTCAAGTTGCGCTCTGCAGAGCGTTGATTGTTGCCAAGAATCCGCATCGCTTCATCTTCACTTGCAGCAGGCGTGTCTTCTGGCTCGGTTCGTTTGTAGTAGGCTAGCAAGACGGGAATTCCGTTCATTGCTGGGCCCTGTCACTTGGGAAGAGCGGTAGCTATCCCAACATTCAACCAGAGTCAGGCGTTGGTATTCCCAGGCTAATTCTCCCACAGGGCTTTGCTTCCCTCCGGTGTCAGCTCAGCCTCGCGGTCCCATTTTCCCTATGTAGATGTCAGAGATACTGACGGTCACCGACCTAATCGCAGGGGAACAAACCAAAGCAAAGATGTCAAAATGCAGACGGCCAAAGCGGGCTTCTTTCTTAATTGTGGTCATAATTTAATTTGGAATTGGGGGAGCTGAACAAGAATAAGGAAGGAAAGTAGAAAAGACAGTAAAAGGTGCCACAGGAGAAATTGCTATTTTCGTCGTCCGCTAGACCTAGCGCTATGTCACTGCTTGTAGAATGCATGATCAAATGGGTAGAAGTTATTGTATTGGCGAACTGTTCGGGCATTCGAAGGCTACGTACGTTGTATGTAGCCAAGGCGGGTTTACATAGCCGATTACCCCGAAAAAAGGAGCTCACGTGAATTTCACATCCAACCCCACACGGAGTTACTCCCTTCGCATACACCATGAACTGAATGACTACACTCCCCTAGCTCCATGGGATAGCGCATCTCACCCTCGCGATACCGGAATAGCAATCATGCTCATATGTTGTGTTGATACGGCCAAGATCAAAGCCCCCGAGCTAGGCTTAGGGCTGCAACTATAGAAAAGATGCTCTCACGCTTGTCGCATCCCAAGGGTCATCTCCGACTGAGATCCATTGCGCAAGTTGCAACACAAACTTTGACTACACCTTCGAGATCCACACACCTTAATGTTCCATCCTTCAGACGAGACCTGCACACTGCCCTCTTTTTCCCGGGTTCGTACCACACCTACACGCCTTTTCCTTGGAACATCAACTGGCCGCTAACGCATAAAACAGGACATGGAGTACAAAGGGTTGGCATGGCCAACCCCTGGATTGAAAGTTTCCCCCATACTGCGGCAGAGGTTCTGAACGAAATGGATAGCACCCTCGGATTCAAATTATCCAGCATCATAGCCGATGGCCCCAGCTCCAAGCTCAACAAAACGGAAAATTCCCAGCCTGCTGTGATGGCAATTTCAGTTCTGATACTCCGCATCCTGGAAAAGGAGTTCGGGTTCGACGTCAAATCTCGAGTCGATGTTACGCTTGGACACAGTTTAGGGGAGTTCTCCGCGCTGGTTGCCGGAGGCTATTTGGAATTTGGCGACGCTCTTCGATTAGTCCGTCGTCGAGCTGAGATAATGGCCGAATGTACGTCGCAGTTGACCAAGGAATCTGGCGAGACCTATGGCATGGTTGCACTCCTCTGTGAGCCCGAGCATCTGGAAAGTCTACTTCGAGCGGTTGAAGAATTCCTTGGGATCGAATCACCGGGCATTGAGATTGACAGAGACCATAGGGTCCCCGCAATCCAACAAGTGGTGGTTGCAAATATCAACTCCAAGAACCAAATTGTGCTGAGTGGCAGCATTGAACGAATCAAAATCCTGCTGGTCCAGCTGCGTCAATTTGGAGGCCATGACCCAAGGGCTGTCAGACTAAAAAGTGACAGCCCATTCCACAGCCCTGCTATGGCGCGAGCTACAGATTACATGAGAGATGCAGTTGAGAAGATCAACATCACATTCCCGGCTTCAGTCCCATGCATATCAAATGTATCCGCCTTGCCATTCCAATCGAAGGAAGACCTCAAGGATTTGCTCTCAAGGCAATGCAGTGAAACAGTGAGATGGTGGGATAGTATTCGCTACCTCCATCAGGACCGAGGTGTCAAGCGGTGGATCGGAATCGGTCCAGGGAAAGTTGGCAGGAACCTGGTTGGCAAAGAGGTCGGACGGGTTGACACGAAAGGTGGTGGCGTGTGGGCTTTCTGCGACCCTCGCGAGATGTCAGAGATTATAAGTGCTTTGGAGCAAACCGAACCTGAAGCTGAAGGCTAGCATAATAACATCATTCTTTTAAAAGTCTATCTTATTGTATCCACATCAACTATGACCTAGATAACACATAAAGTGGTCAATCACCTTAGCTCAATGACTAAGGAATACAATGACTATTGTATGAGAAGTTCGGTAATTCCCGTGGGGTGTTCGCTGTCTCGGATTGGCACAGATTGGTATGCTTCTTCTGCGTCTTCACGACTACCTACAGAAGTCCTAGTATTTGTCATCGGCGCAATCCCTATGCAAAAGAACCCGGAGCCCATGACTCGCCAATACGTTTCACATCCGCAATGAATCTTTGATTAGAGATCGGCTGGCAAGCCGAGACGGAAGCAGCTTTATTTCCGGGAACCGGTACATGGTCGTCAGGGGAGTAGAAAGGATTCTGCAAAAGCTGAATGTATGCACTTTGTAAAGCGCGGAATGCCTGTGATAAGTTGTTAGTGACCTGTGCTCTTTCGGCAGACAAACAATTGCCAGGCGTAGATGCAAAACACACCGGCTTCATATCAGAATCCCTCAAGCCATTGACCGCAGCGCTCGCTTGCTTTCCAGAGCTAGCTTCTTCTTGACCATATGAATCCACGATGATCAATAGTTTTACTCCCGTGGTCGTCAACCAGCCGTAGGCCGCAAGTCGCTCGTCGATTGCATGTAACAGGCCTAGATCCTGATCAACGGAGGTTTGTTTGCACCGAATTTCGAAGATGTCGAGGCACGAGTTCAATAAGAAGGAGAATTCGATACCGGAATCCGTATACGGGGGAAACAAGGAAATGTGAAGAGGGTTATCCTACGATCGAGTTAGTACGGACAATCCCCAGAGGATCAAGCTGGCGGAATGATACTCACTGCCTTTCCAATCACACCAATGCAGGCAATTCTGGGGCCTGCCATTTCTGAAAGAGCCGTTGAAAGAGCAGGTTATGTGGATTGGGCGCAATATTTTGAGCTTTTGCGGTTTGGGGTTAATTCCAGTGTCTTGACACTGTGAGC
This sequence comes from Penicillium turbatum, assembly GCA_030762825.1. NCBI lineage: Eukaryota > Fungi > Ascomycota > Eurotiomycetes > Eurotiales > Aspergillaceae > Penicillium > Penicillium turbatum. The sequence continues at coordinate 1,589,224 of JAUJYX010000003.1, read as the reverse complement.
GGGTGAAAGTGTTAATCTGGTTAGGTTCTATCTCTCCATATCATATCCACAGTGCTCTAAGTCTGAGCAACCCTTTAAGGGAATGGGTCCTTCGCAATGAAAGAGTATAACGTGGACAGTAGTGGAGTGGTTGTCTCCAACTCCCCGCTGCATGATGTACGGGGAAGACGCGTTCAGGCACCGAGGCAGCAAAGTGAGGTTGAGAGCCAATGACCACACAGGCAATTCGATTTGGGAGCATCTCACCGCTTTTACCATACTTGGTACAGTAGCTGAAAATTACAGCCACTTGACCAATCAATGCCAGGGTATTAGCTTACATCATTGTCTTCAAACCACTCCCATACATCATCTTCTTTGCACTCTGAACTCGGCACGTTTTTGGGGTTCTCCTTGTCTTGCCGGCCCGCCACCTCTGCTCTCTTGGGATTTCATATTGTCGCCACTGGCTCAGGCTGCAATTACCTTATTTCTTCAGCCTCCCGAATCACGAGCTCTTATTTGAACCGGGTTCTTCTCGATTGAAGAGACTATCTTCAAGATGCTGCCGATGGCGAAGCCCGCCATCTCTGGCGCTCTGTGCGGTATGGATCTTCTTCACCCGGTCGACAATGTCAATGTCAATCTACTAACAGAACTCAGCTGTGCGACCCCGTTTCGCTCTCGCTCTGCCCCGTGCCCAACCCCTGGCCGCTCTCTCGACCTCATCAACCAAATCAGCGACTGCGCTCGAGCGTCAATCACCACCTGGCCAGCAATTGACCGCGTCAGGCAAGGCCCGGAGGGAGGTTCCCTTGCCCAGCCAGGAGAAGAAGGAGGGTGCTATGCAATATGCCTTGTTCGTCGCTCTCTGCGGTCCCACCCCTTATGCGCCTTGGAGTTCCCGCTGACCCGATATCACATAGGACCACCCTCGATCAGGTTGCCAACTGGGCTCGTCAAAGCTCTTTGTGGCCCATGACTTTCGGTCTGGCATGCTGCGCTGTGGAGATGATGCACTTGTCCACTCCACGTTACGATCAGGATCGTCTGGGAATCATTTTCCGTGCTTCTCCGCGTCAATCTGATGTTATGATCGTGGCCGGTACCTTGACCAACAAGATGGCTCCTGCCCTCCGTCAGGTTTACGATCAGATGCCCGATCCCCGTTGGGTTATCAGCATGGGCAGCTGCGCCAACGGTGGTGGCTACTACCACTACAGTTACTCTGTTGTGCGGGGCTGTGACCGAGTTGTGCCCGTTGATATCTACGTTCCTGGATGTAAGCGTTCACTTCTTCTGTCACTCTTTCTATGTTGCAACTGACTAACAGAACCAAGGCCCGCCCACTTCCGAGGCACTGATGTACGGCATCTTCCAGCTGCAGAAGAAGATGAGACACACTAGAATCACACGCATGTGGTACCGCCGTTAATTTCTGATACCAATGATATGGTGGACTGTTTTCTTGTCTCTTCAGTCATAGTGCATGGTGAATTGGAATTTAAGCAACTCAACCTGACAGCCGTGGAGTTTTCATGTGTCTTTCTATCTTGTATATCAATGTCAGGCCTCAGGATCTGATGTTTTGTTTTACTCTCACTTTTACTGGTCTGTTTCTTTTTTTGAATGTCAAAATATCCATCCAAAAGAATAAAACCAGTGTCACATTCAATGGCTAAACAGCCGTACTTGACTGGCACAACTTCATTCTTGCACAGCCAGGACTGTTTCCGTGCACCGTGTGTTCTGAATTGAGTGTCGACGGTAGTGAATTCTGCGGGGTCATCCATTGAGACTTTCTCGCAAGTGAACATCTCCAAAGACAAGGAGTCTGCACTATATATCTTCATTGATGTAGTTATAGGTAGTCACTGTTCTTGCCGCAGCTCTGTGCCGAGTTCAATTTCGGGGCCATGAGAATAGCTTTCGGTGACCATACTCAAATCAAAAGCAAAAATGATAGAAGAGCTTCTGATATACGGGTGTGTTTGAGTCCCAAGCTCGTTTCATGGTCCATGAGTCCGAAATATCGCATTGAAATAGACACCTGAGGTGTCAATACTCGCACTTGCTCCTTCTGTTTAACGAACTTTTTCATACCCACACTTCATCTTCACCGTTAATCTTCTAGTTCCACTTACTGACACACCCATAAACTCACGATCTCTCAATCCTGCTTTTGTAGGCCATAGAGGAACAACCTGGAAGGCCATCAGTGGAATTACTAATGCAAGAACTTGTGTGGTAGTTCGGTGGCAAGATTTTCCGCACCGGTGATCGCACCTCCGGGGTTACCATAACGCACCTCAATCTAAAGGCTTTCCACGGACTCTTGACGACTTTTGCAGATTCCAGGCAGTAAGTCAAGCCATCTGGGCACAAGGAACTGCATATTGTGTCCCGGGAATTCTACTCTTTGTGTGCCAATGGGCTGACGTTGATTCATAGGTCAGAGTCTTCTCATCATGGCTCGCGGTATCGTGAATGCCGCCAAGTCGGCGTCCAATGCCGTCTCTATCAATCAGGTATGCTACGCCGCCAGAGATCAGATGGCTCTATGCCATTGTTATGCGCTGGGTGCTAATGCTTCATGCGCTGTAGAAATACACTGTCCAGTCCACCGGCGTCTGGGAGCGGATCCGTCGCCTTCTCGCTGTCGACCCTAACCGTTCCACCGGTATCCCCCTGAACTCCCAATTCCGCCTGCCCACCCCGGGATCTGTGCCTCCTCTGTCCTACGATGACCCCGTCACCGTTCCCGCCGGCGACATCGCCGACAACCCATACTGGAAGCGGGATGTTCGTCGGAATTACCCCCAGCTGAGCACTGTGCGCCAGGCCGATGCAGTGAGCCTTCTTACAGTTGGTAGCCAGGCTGCTCCCAAGGATGATGTCCTCAAGATCGGAGAGGCTGGAGAGCAGCAGCTGGTTGCTGTCAAGGAGCAGGGTGAAGAACGCGGTTTGGCGGCTCTCTTCGAGCAAGATAAGAAGAGCATCCAGGGTGTGCTCGGTGCCAATGGCTTGCCTCCTCTTCCCTGCAACATCAACTCTACCTCGAAGGCCACACAATCCAAGTACGAGCTTGGTACGGAGAATGGCTACCCCGAGAAGTATGTACCGCCAACCGCTCATTGACTTGGTTCAAGCTAATGATATACAGATATCCCTGCCGCACTTTTGTTTGATTAGACTGTCATGTACAGCAAAGAAATACATTTTTTTCGTTCTATTATTCAAAACATCAAGCTCTTCTGGCCGACAATTGCAAGTATGACAAGTAGTAATCATAAACAAATCCCCGAGGTATCCACCTTCTTTCCCCGTCGATAGGAGCGATGGCTGGATCTCGTTCAAATGGACCGAAGAACGCCCGCTCCGCCGTGAAAGCGCCTAATCGGACTTTACAATGTGCTCGGCACTTGGCCCCGCTCGACGGGAACCTTGGAAGGTTGGCAAGATCACGCAATGACAACTTGGGGGGGGGGGGGGGGGGGGGGCTAGATGCGGAGACGAACTGGAGAGAAGATGAAATTTGTGGCAAGCAGTTCTAGGAGTGAAGTGGTATCTAGTATACTCCCATGTGTACTCGGCTTTCCAATCGCCCTATATTTCCCTTTACGGATATGCATGTCCGGATCTGGCATGGAATGTGCCGTACTGTCGTATGGTACCTTGAATTGGAACGAATCACGCAGCAATTTGCTAGCGATCGATCGGTTCAGACCGTTTGAGCTAGCTCTCAATGCTAAATATGGGTTGTTTTATGGTCCATGGGGTTCATAAAGTACAGGTTTGATTCCGAGTCAGTAGTCCGTTCGATGCAACATCTGCGTAGTCAACAGTTGTATTTAATCAGTTTTCTTTTCTGTGTCCCTCTTTTACCTAGAATGGAGACGAGGCAAACTGGGAAGAATAAGTAGCTTGACTGGGGTGGTGGTTCTTTAGACTCCTCAAGATGGTGGTATTGGTGGAGGGTCTACAGCAATGCCTCGAAGACGGAACTTGCAAAGGTCTCGCCATGTCTTGAATATAGTGTTAATATCCACACCTACGTTGTAAATCAGACCGTATGAGACATGCCCAGCATTTCCCGAGTTTCTCCCTTGATTTCCTCCGCCAAACCTTGGATGCGGCCCTGTCTGCGCGTTGACGTCATGGCCCTCCGCATTGTACACCTGCCTCTGGCGCTGAATCATGACGACGTCACCTTCCAATCCCGGTTGCATAAAGCACGCCCTCTCAGTACTTAATACTTTTCTTTTCCATTATTTCTTCAACCACTTACAACCACATACATTCAAAATGACTACCTTGCACTGTGAGTACACCCGACGAGGAATATCTTCATCATCTTCAAGATGGAACTTGGTAACTAATAACGGGTTTAGACCTTCCCCCCGTCAAGCCCTCCGCCATTGCGTTGGGTACAATCTTCACCCACACTGCCTCCCTCGGCATCTTGGCCCCTGTCTTCGGCGACACCTACCACCGCGCCCAGGCCGCCAACTCAAAGGAGGAGTTCATCAAGTCGAAGGAGGCTGCCGGCGCTGCCGCAGCCTGGGGCAGCTCCCTCGTCGGAAGCGCCGTCCAGACCTACGGTGTTGCCGCACTTATCAATGCCACCGGCACACTGAGCTACAAGGGTGCCGCGTACCTCGGAACACTTATCTTCTTCGCAAGCTCCGCTCCTGGCGTAAGTTCTTGGATTACTACTTTACAACCTCGAAGCAATCATACTGACGAATGTCTGCAGGTCGTGAGCCAGATCTTCTCTGAGAAGCGTCCCCTCGATACCGTCGCCGTTGGTGCCGTCTCTCGAGTCTTTGAGACTGTCGGCCTCAGCTTGTTCCTCACTTGGTGGGGAACACGCACTCACCCATTCAACTAAGTTACAGTTACGAGATGAGAGATGATAACTTGAGCGCGAACCTCCTGGTCCGGCTGTGATCGGACATGTTTCTGAACCCCGAGCCAACCTAGTTAATGGATGTAAATGTATTCAATATCACATCGCCTTTTGATCGAAGTGATCAACTCTCTCCTACTCCCCTTCATCTTATAGTGTGTACCCCGTAGAGGTAGTTCGGGTCACAGACTGGCGAATATTATGCATAGTGGTGACTGTCTTTGACTACCGTACCATGTACTTGTAGATGTACATAACATAGCTGGGGTAGTTGACTGGGGTAAAATGAACCCACATGGAGATTGATCGTCCGGTTCTAGATGGAGAGTCTCCACGTAAGCTTTATGGCACCTACATCGCAGATGTTCTGTGAGTCGACTGATCAGTACAAGAACCCACCGAACAGGCACTGCATCCCTGCTATACCAATGCAGACACCGGAATAGATGCAGATCGACTGAAGATCATGCGAGTTCGCACGGGCCAGAAGGGCCAAGCTTATCTTGGCTGGATCGGTTGCACATCAAAACTTCTCCAGTCCACGGGGTGTACACTGTTGTATATCATGATACACCTCAGATACAACATCTCGAGTCTCGCACAAGGCCAGCCAATTTTCTTTTCCCGATTCGACCTCTCCTATCTAAGACTAATTACTATGCAAATCGCCACCCCTCCAATCATGTGATCGTTCTAGATCGGCATTGCGATAAGCTACAGATCCCCCACCAAAAACATTTCAACTTTCTCCGATCAAAATTCACCCACAATGATAGACGTACCAATTTTAACATCTCCGGGCCCAGAATTGAGCCTACCGTCAAGTCCCGACGGACTCAATGTCAGCGAATCTCTAGCGCCACCGCGTGAACGCAAAGCCGCAACGACAACAGACCTCACCTTCGACGGACTCCTTCAAAAACCCTTGCTACTAAAAGAAGATCTCAAAGATGGATGCGGAGGCCAATTGTGGCCAGCAGGCATGGCCCTGACCCGCTACCTCCTCAGCCGGCACGCGACCGATCTATCTGACAAAACAATGTGGGTTTCCAACCGCGCCTTTCCTCCCATCTCAATCTTAGTTCTCCCTAATCCCATCTTCGAAAAATAGCGTGGAACTTGGAGCTGGAGGTGGCCTTGTTGGACTTGCCGTTGCACGCGGCTGCCAATTCAAAGAACCGATCTATATCACAGACCAAGAACCCATGTTTTCCCTAATGAAGACCAACATCCAGCTAAACAATCTCGGACCCAATGCGACTGCTGCGATACTAAACTGGGGCGAGCCGATCCCTGACCAGATTCCCGCGAAACCGGACGTGATTCTCGCGGCAGACTGCGTCTATTTCGAGCCTGCTTTCCCGCTCTTGATCACTACCCTCCGGGATCTGCTGGGACCGGACTCGGTCTGTTACTTCTGCTACAAGCGTCGTAGACGGGCCGACATGCGGTTCATGAAGGCGGCGAAGAAGGCTTTTGTTATGGAGCCTGTGCTGGATGATCCGGGTGCTGATGGGTATAACAGGGAGAATATATTTCTCTACACGATACGGGCCAAACGGTCTGAACAGAAAAAGTGATGTCGAGATGATATGTGCAATGCTAGAAAATAGATTTTATGTAGAAATGTCTGACTCCTGGATAGTACATACTGGCCCCCTGTTATTTGGACCGTTTGGAATCAAACTCCTCACAACTTCAAATTGTCTCCTCTGTTCTTGGCTGCTGCGTCGACAGCACCACCGTCGATATTCGTCACACGGCCTTCCTTGTCAATGACCTTGACACCTCCCTTCTTCAGGTCTGATAGCACCTGTTGCTTCTCAGCCGCCTTGCCAGGCTTTTGCTGGGAAAATTGGGCATCGGTCTTCTTCTGAGTCTGCTTATTCTGCCGTCTGTTCTTGGCCTTTTGCTCGCGAGTCATCTCCTCCTTGGAGATAGATGCACCGGTCTTAAGAATGACCTCACCCTTAACCCGGCCACTATCACCAGGTGTGTAGATCTCCTGCGGTGCAAGTCCAACAGGAGCAGCGGCAGCACTGCCAGCCGTAGGACGAGCCTCTTCCATCATGATAGTTGGCGCATCGGTAACGACGTTGATGCTTGCCTGGGCGACCTTGGGCTTGTAGTGCCAGTTGCATAGCGTGTCCAATTGAGCGCTGACCTCGTTCCAGAGCTTGTTGATCTCGGCATGTTCGCGCATCAACTTGCGGTCCTTAGTATCCACGAAGTTGGGATCATTAGCCTTGAGATGCTCGGTTTCATACATCTCGGCCAGACCCTGCTGCGGCTTGGTATCGTCCAATTCAAAGCGGGGCTTTCTTCCGGCTTGTTGGGTCTCTGCGCCTGGCCGACGACGGATCACTTCGTCAAACTCCATAGCGAGAATGCGACGCTTGACTAGCTCTTCGATATCCTCGGTAGTCTCGTTGGTGATGACGGGGACGGGTTTTCCAATGCGCTCGAAATCAAGATCCTCTTCGATGAGGGAGTTGACGGGTCTCTCGATAGCTCTGGCTTCACCGGTATACATCCATTCTTTCTTGGCCACGTTGTTCGCCTCCAAGCGACGGATTTCATCTGCGATCCGTGCCCGCTGCTTCTCGTGTGTAGAGCGCGGAGCATTGGCATCTCCAGATCCTTCAACATCGGCCGCCTCTTCATCGGCGGAACCCGCATCCTCTTCGTCAAACAAGTCCCGTCGAACGTCAGCCATAGCACGGTTGACATCTTCTTCGTCGACTGCGGGCGCAGGTTGGGTCTTCGGGAGAGCGCGCATCTTCTTGTTGGAGGCCTTGCGAGGCGGAGGCGCGAAGAAATCGGCGTATTTGATATCACTAGTGTTCACCCAGGCATCGGCCTCGCCGTCCTCCATGTCTGCGTCTTCATTCTCATCCTCGTCGGAGTCGGCGTTGAGATCGACATTACCAAAAGTCGGGCCTTCCTCCTCACTGTCGTCCATGGCATCATCGTCCTTTTCCGTTGGGCGTCGCTTTGAGTCGTCGCCACGGATGGGCGCAGCACTTCCTGCTACCAACGGGTTGGTATGCCAATCAAGATCCTCCTCATCGCTGTCTTCATTCTGCTCGGGTCCCCCTGCGGCGTCTAGTCGCTCCAAAGCTTCGGACTGCTTGTTGAAATCGTCGATTGAGAAGAATCCGTCGTTCAATCCGAATTTATCCTCTACGAATTCTTCGGGCTCTCCGTCGGCGGAGCCGAGTGATTTATCATCGTCCCAATCTTCCATCTCATCGTCTTCGGCCAGCTCGTCAGATCCCATATCGATGTCTTGTTCAGACTCTTCGTCGAGATCTTCTTCAGCACCTGAGCCCTCGGAGAGATCCTCCATCATGCTCCCTTCCAGGCTGTCGCTGTCGCTTTGCGCACCCTCAGGGTCAGAGACATCCTCAAGATCGGAGTCGGCCTGGTCCATGTAGCCGCTGTGTTGAGCAATCAAGGTGATATCGCGTTCGATCTCATCGCCAGTCGACTCGAGGATGCGTGTTGCTTGCTCCCATATTTGGTTCGAGGTGAAACCATCCACATAGAGGTTCTTCAATTGTAGCTGGGTGATTGAGTCGGATTCGAGGTCTGAGCGTTTGCGTTTTTTGTTGAGTTGTCGGCGAATAGTCTGGGCATCCACGACTGATCCAGCGAGGGAATCCAGAATGTGCTTTGCAGAATCCACGACTGTTGTATGTAAGTCGTTAGTGGGCCGGAGGAAGCCCCATGGCGTTGTCAGAGCGGACGAGAGAGCCATCTGCTCGGTGGGTTGAGCGGTTTTCACCGACGCAGACTTTGATTTGGACTGCCCTTTTGCCATTGTGAAAAGAGCGAGGCAAAATGTTGGTATACCGAGATGTTCTAGAGAAGTGGAAAACGCGATAGAAAAAATTATCGCCGGGCGGACGGTCGAGAGCCAATCAGGTTGCTGTGCGATAAGATAAGGAACTATCCCATTTTGGGGATCTCCAGTGACTACGACGACGACGATGACTACTACATTGCATACTGTATTACTTGGGTTGGGCTTCGTTGTAATGGAGTCACCTGGTATTCCAAGTCCACTTGACACTGCAAGCTCTGGTTGCTTTGTGTGGAGATCACGAAAGTGTACTACAGGATACCCAGCCCGAGGATCTATATGCGTGTGGCACTTGGTCTTTCTCGTTCTGCTCTTATCATACAACTCGAAGAAAACCTCTCGTCTCACCTATAGCTGTTGCATATACAGAGCTATTCTGAACTGTTGGTCCGAAGTTGAAGAGTGCCGCCAACTAACAATTTGAGCAATGACGCCAATCCTCTGTCATGCCTCCTCGACGGCAAACATGCCACAGAGACAGTACACAGTTGAGATATGGATGGAGATCAAACCAAAGTGTCATCCAGGCAAAAAACAACAATGCATGATTGGACCTTGACTTGTTCTTACAAAAGATATTTGTGGCTACAACAATAAGGAATCCATTGACCCAAAGTGATCAACTCATTCCCGCCACAGTAAAGGTCTAGAACGAAGATCTCAGTGGAGGCCCTTACCTAGACCACTTGTTGCCTCTATTCAGGCGCTGGAGGATACGAAATATATCATAGTGACATTTCGGACCATTCTAGTGGCCATGTCCCTTTGGCAATTTCTACTTAAACAGAGGTCTCCTGGATCAAGATATTGACTGCTGCTAAAGTATTCAAAAGTGAAAAGCTATCTCTACTTACTAGTGTCCACGAGCTAACCCTCCAATATGCCTGTGACCCAGTATATCGATCGAGCAGCCAGTGCCAAGTCTCAATTTGAGCCAGGTGAGCAGTTGTTGACAATGTTCAAGACCAAAGTTCCAACTAACATGGTATAGGCCACCAGATTCCGATCCAACACCTATCAAAGCCTGGTCTGCAGTCTGACATGGGAGAGCCCAAGCCCGTTTCTACTCATATCCCGACCGAGGACTTCGGCTATCAAACCTACAAAGCCGCTGGCAAGCTCAAAGGAAAGAAAGCGATCATTACCGGCGGTGATTCTGGTATTGGAAGAGCAATTGCAATCATGTTCGCAATGGAGGGTGCATCAAGCTTGATCAATTACCTGCCAGAAGAGGAGTCGGATGCGCAAGAGACTAAGAGGCGTGTTGAAGAGTGTGGCCAGAAGTGCCATACCCTCGCTCTCGATCTTCGCACAAAGGAGAATTGCCGAAAGATCATCGATGTCTCCTTGGAAAAGATGGGTGGCATCGATATCCTTGTGAACAACGCGGCGTTCCAAAACATGCTGACTGATATCAGCGAGCTTACCGAGTGAGTTAAGATCCTACAGCACTAGCATGCTTCCTACTAACGAAACAAAAGGGATCAGTGGGAACGAACCTTTGCCACCAACATTAACTCCTTCTACTATCTATCCAAGTATGTTCTGCCTCACATGAAGCAGGGATCCACCATCATCAATTGCGCGTCCGTCAATCCTTATATTGGCCGAGGTGATCTGCTTGATTATACCGCGACCAAGGGAGCAATTGTTGCTTTTACTCGCGCCTTGTCAAATCAGCAGCTGAAGAATGGCATTCGGGTCAATTGTGTCTGTCCTGGTCCTAGTAGGTCTTCCGAATATCTGTTGTGCAAAGTTCAATGCTAACGAGACAAGTCTGGACCCCTCTGATTCCCTCAACCATGCAGACCACCGCTATGGAACAGTTCCATGCAGTGCCAATGGGTCGACCTGGTCAACCTAGCGAGGTCGCAACATGTTTCGTCTTCCTTGCAAGCCAGGACAGCAGCTATATTTCCGGACAGTGTCTGCATCCTAACGGCGGTCTGATGGTCAATGGATAAACAGGACTTGCAAGGGATCAAGATCAACTGTGGTGTACCAGTAATTAAAATTTATAGAGGGACTTACAGCATGCGAAATAGAATGACCGATTTTGACCTCTCATGTTCTACTATGTAGTACTCGAAGCACGTAGTTATGTTGAGTCTGGAAACCACCTATATATTGCTATGCATGCATATCTGATGTCTGGTATCAAAATGTCGCTTGTTGGGATGGTGATTGTGATTGTGACTGCACGGCCATTCTCGTCGAGCTGAATCACTCGGCCTTATCGTCTTCCTCCTTAGGTTCCTCCTCAGGTTCCTCCTTCTTATCTTCCTCGCTAAGCGCAGGCCCAAGGGCAACAAGCTTCTGGACAGCATCGACAGTCGCATCTGGGCCACCGACCTGACGAAGCAAGACCTTGCCATCCTTGTTCACGGCAAAGACACCACGCAGTGTGCCCTTGGGAGATTTCTTGAGCCCGATAGCTGCGATGAGAGAAAAGTCGGGATCGCACATAAGCGTATAAGGAAGGTTTTGCCTTGTCTTGAAGGTGGTGTTGGCCTTGGGAGAATCCCCCGAAAGACCATAGATAGACAGGCCAGTGGAGCTCAGGTGGGTGTAGTTGTCACGGAACAAGCAAGCTTGCTTTGTGCCTAAATGAAGTAGTGTAAGCGGCGCGATAGATCAGGAAACACCATCCAGCTCTCCGAAGAGCTCTGGACGTAATCACAACTTACAGCCCGGTGTTGAGGCTCTGGGGTAAGTAAAGAAGACGACACCAGACTTGCTCTCCTCGAGGAGCTTCTTCAATGTAGTTTTCTCGCCCTCATTGGTCTCAAACTCGCCGCCGAATGTCTCTATGTCGATTATATCATCCACCTCGGGTACCTTTGGCGCGGGGCTTTTTTCGGTCTCATTATCGGTAGCTTCTGCTTCTTGTTTGGGCTTGGGAGTTTGTTTGGTCTTCTTTTCTGCGACGGGAGGTGGGGCTGGCGCCTTGCGTTTCCTGAGTTCGACCATGATGTGGAGCAAGGGGGAGAAAATAAGAGGCCGAGAGGCAGAGTGTTATAAATTGACCAAGTTCATTGGACGTTCTGGACCATCAGCTTGCATCTGGGGCACCTGCCAGCTCGTGCAAGCTGTGATTAGTCAGCAGCGAGTTTCGCCCGGGTTCCGACCGGGAAAACCCGGTAGCGCTGTGGCGCTGTGGCTCGAACTCGCCGCCCTGGCCCTGACCCGGACAGAAGAAAATACTAGAAAAGATTTTCCCCTCAGACGGGCGATCGTTAAAATCCACTTTGCTCCATTATATTCTCTGATCTGACTCGAATTTTGCCTCCCGGTTTCCATTCATAGACTTAGACTGAGCCTCGTTCATTCACTTCCTTTCTTCACTCTTCACGTACACTTGACCCGAGGCATTCCACGTCTGCTCCCTGCTCTCTCTACCCTCGGTCTATCCAATACACTACATTACATCCGCCACAGCACATCTCCAGGATCTCCTTTATCACAAGACCACGCGACCTTCAGTGTCGTTGAAGTGATCCCAAACCAGCCACGATGAAGGTTTTCTCTTCAGGCTGCACTTTCAACTACTCATGGGACGAGGTATCAACTGCCAACTGGCGCAAGTACTGTCCCTGGAACGATAAGTCTACACACGTCGTGGGCGTCGACACGCTCTCCCGAACGGTTGACCCGAGCACTGGCATTGTGAGTCATTCCTCTTTGAAGCAAAGGCTTCGACACACTCCTCCGACGCACTCTCAGAGTCTTTTAACTAACCTTTTTTTCCTCCAGCTGCGAACCGAGCGTTTGATCACGTGCAACCAATCCGTACCACAATGGGTTCTCTCAATTCTCGGTGGAACGAACACATCCCACGTCTACGAAGTTTCCTACGTCGACCCGGTTGCCAAGAAGGTGACCATGTGTTCCACCAACCTGACCTGGTCAAACGTCCTCAGCGTACGTGAGACGGTTATCTATCGCCAGTCCCCCATTAGTCCGGCCACCACAACCGAATTTAGCCAAGAAGCAAAGATCACTGCTCTCTGCGGTGGATGGCAGAAGATCAAGAACAAGGTCGAAGAGGCAAGCGTAGATCGATTCCGCGAGAATGCCAAGATCGGCCGCGAGGGCTTCGAGACCGTCCTCGAAATGAGCCGCCGCGTGTTCGGCGAACAGCGTGAGCTTGAAAAGCAGCGCCTCTAACCGTCAACGCTTGATACCATCGACTTCCTTCACAACATTCTTTCAGCCTCTTCATTTTCATCAGCATCAAGCGACTGCATATCCCGGCGTCTATTTTGCATCTTCGAGCACGTGGCGCCAATTGGAATTTTTTGTTTTTCTTTGCTCTTCGACTTTTCCTCTGCTCACCAATACCACTTTGCTATGCCTTTGGGCAAAAAAGTTATCTAAGTTTTCACGAGCGAGTTTTGTTTTCACCTCATGCTTTCTACATCGATCAGCCCCAAATCAACAAGGCGGCACAGTTGTATTATTAAGAAGCTCTCAATCTTAGAACTGAAATTGCTCTCAATCTTAGAACTGAAATTCATTATCGTACAACGTTCACGTTGATGAATTCATATCTCATTAAACTGTTCATAACACCAGACAGTTATAAACCAGCAGCATTGCTAACCCAATAAACCACCGAGTACCACCCGACTGACACCCGTAATCTCACTCTTAACAGTATTCCGGCTGGCGTCTTCAAATTCACGCACTGCGCCAGCTACCATGATCTTCCGTAACCTGGCATCCGTTTTAGAAAATATTTCGCCCAAAGCCACCGTGCAGACAGATGGAGATGCTACTAGAGCAGTGAGCCGACTATAGGTATCAATCAAGACATCACAGAGGGTCGCAAACGTCTCGAAAAAGTCCGGCTCGAATGGCAACGATGGCGTGAGGAGATAAGTGTATTCTTCTCCAGGCAGAAGATCCGAAGACTCTGTAAGTGGGAAAGAAGTAACCGACGCGGCCGCAGAGGAAGCCGCCCCGAGATTCCCTGCAGTACTCTTCAAGTCTGATGGGTCACTGGTCTGCATCGGCAGTCCAATCTCATTCGCAGAGCTCGTCCGTCGGGTCTTGGTACCTGCATGCGTCGCCCGCTTGAACATTTGGGGTATACGGGCTCTGGCCAGACTTGACGAAGAACTCCCGTCCGGGGGATGCACCTGCTGGAAAGCTTCGAATTCCAATAGCAAAGCATTGAGGGCGCGTAGGTACTCGAATGGGGTTGTGTTGACGTCGAGGATGGTTGGCAGTGACAAGCCAAGAAGCAGATAGTTGATTGCGCGGCGGGAAAGCTTGCGAGCTTCGAAGTATGGCAGACGGGCGATGTCAGCCCGGGAGAAATGCACAGTATTAAACCAATAAACTCGTCCTTCGTGGCTAACGATCACACAATATGAGTTAGTAGGGTTGTTTCCCTCTGGTCGGCATGCGATCCACTCACGCCTTTCTCAAGTAGTCGAGAGTTTGTATCCTTTTGGCGGCCATCTCATGGATCTGTTGATAGATTGCGCCTGCACTTTGCGGCCCGAGAAGGCCTCCCCCGCTGGCGACTGGAGGTGGGATGGCATGCGAACTTTCAAAACCACCACCAGATTTGGCTGTATCCCGCCTTGAGAGACTCGGGGCAAATGTAGAGGGAACCATTGGCGTTGGTGGTCTATTTCGGAGCCAACTAAAATGATGCGACACGAGCGAACGTGGACAGGGGTCGACTGTAGGACCAGGGAGGTGCCAGAAGAGACAAGAGAGCGGGAAAGCGAACAGGTCAGAAACTAGGCGAATGGATCTAACCTCCAATAATATATGTGTGAAGGGGAGACTCAGGAGACCCGGAGAAACTGTGGGAAGTTCCCCGCAAGTCCCTGGACCCAAATGTGATGTTGAAGATTACATACCCGGTGCCCTCCTGTCCCCGGGTAATTTACCCTTTGTCGATCACATTCCCTCCTGCCCCTCCTGTACTGTCAGGTCTCATCATTGGATCTGAGAGAGTATTCTATAATTGAAAATGACCTCAACACCCCCTGAAGAGCAGATTCCTCTGCCTGGACAATGGCCTGTTGACCCTCAGGAGAATGTACCAATCTCGGAGGACCGCCTTTGGGTTGATGGATGTTTTGATTTCAGCCATCACGGTAGGTCTACAAATTCCCTACCACCTGGGCAATTGCCATGGACTAATCTTTGGAATGGTCTACAGGTCATGCTGGAGCTATGCTTCAAGCCCGCCAACTGGGAAAGGCCCTTTACGTGGGAATACATTCCGATCAAGCTATCCTTGAGAACAAGGGACCGACAGTTATGTCACTGGAAGAGCGGTTGGTTTGATCACTGTTCTAGCTGCTGGGCTCTGCCTCTAATTATGTCGTTATTTGTCTAGCGTCGCGGCCGTCGATGCGTGTCGTTGGGCAACCCAGAGTGTTCCCTATGCCCCCTATGTGACCTACCTACCCTGGGTGTCTCACTACGGTTGTAAATACGTCGTCCACGGAGACGACATCACTTCCGACAGTGATGGAAACGACTGCTACCGCTTCGTCAAAGCTGCTGGACGCTTCCGTGTCGTCAAAAGAACCCCTGGCATCTCGACAACTGACCTTGTCGGCCGCATGCTGCTGTGTACCAGGAACCACTTCGTCAAGTCCGTAAAGGGCACACTCGCCGGACAGGAAGGCGTTGGAAGCCTGGAGGAACGTCAGGCTGCCGCTACAGATCTTTTGCAGAGAATCAGGGACTATGCGACGGACGAGAGCGGTCTTCAGCCTGGGCCTCAGGTTTGGACCTGGACTGGCTCAGGCACAGCGAAGCTAGACCACGTTGTCGAGGAGGCTGGCCTGTTCGAGACATTGGTCGACGGAAAGGGACCTAAACCGGGACAGAGAGTTGTCTACGTTGATGGGGGTTTCGACCTTTTCTCCTCTGGTCACATTGCATTCCTGCGCAAAGTCCTGGAGCTCGAGGAGTCTGAGGGCCGTCAACGTGGCTGGTATGAGCAAGAGCAGATTGAAAAGAGACTGAAAGACTTCAACGAGGACTATGCTCCAGCCTATATTGTCGCAGGTATTCATGATGACGATGTGATCAACCACTGGAAGGGCCTGAACTATCCGATCATGAACATCTTTGAACGTGGTCTCTGTGTTCTTCAGTGCAAGTACATCAATGCTGTCATTTTCTCTGCGCCCTTCACCCCCACCGAACCCTACCTGAAAGCTATTCCTTGGGGCACTCCCGATGCTGTTTATCACGGACCTACGACCTTCATTCCGCTCACCTATGATCCCTACACTGCCCCCAAGCAGATGGGAATCTTCCGTGAAGCCGAGCAGCATGCATTCCAACACGTGAACGCTGGCGAGATCGTTGGTCGCATTTTGAAGAGTCGTGAGGCTTACGAGGCCCGGCAACGCGCGAAGCTGGACAAGGCCGTTGCTGAGGACTTGGTAAAGTCACAAGAAGCGGCTGCTGCAGCCAACGCAGCTCAATAGGCTGTGTCTTGACTTTCGTGGGAAATACTAATCATGTAATGAAGATCAACTGTACATATGATGTCAGACCTCATCAACTGGGGTTTCTTTTCTTGAAACAAGCGTCTACTTCATTCCTTTGGCATGGCGACTTGCAATACATTGGTCTACTAGATCGTTGATCAATGTCTACATACATGTAGACATTGCGCATATGTTGGCGTACAGATATTCCAAAAAATACATCCTTTCAAGCATCTCCATTGCCCCAAATAGAAAGAAAGAACAACAGCTCATCCGACCAGCAGGATATTAGACCAGAATAAACTAGGAACAAATAATCTTACAGAAACAGCCGTCTACCAGATCTGATAGACATCCACCACTTGGGCTCCGCTGCTGTTTATTCATCCGCCGCAACCAGGACACCCTTGGTCTCCAGAAGCTTCGCAAGCTCACCGTTCTGGTGCATGGACATCAGGATATCGCAACCACCAACAAACTCCTTCTCGAGGTATAGCTGGGGAATAGTGGGCCAGTCAGAGTACTCCTTGACACCTGCAGACCAGAACGAATTAGCAATCAATCCCAAACCCAGCAAGCCACCAGAAGAAGTCTCTACGTACCCGAGCGCAGCTCCGCATCCTCCAACACGTTGAACGCAACAAACTTCTTAGGGTCAACACCCTGCAAGCCGAGGATCTGAATAGTGGCACGGGAGAAACCACACTGCGGAGTCTCGGGGGTACCCTTCATGAACAGCACAACGGGGGCGGAAGAGACCGCCTTATCGATCGCTGTGCGGGTCTCATCGGATAGAAGGCGTGCATGGAGGACGGAGGGAATAGAAGGGCCCGCGGGGAACTGGATGGCCGAGCGGACGGGGCGCAAAAAGGTTGGTCGTGAGACCGGGCGGAAAGCCTGTTTCATGTGAGCTGGGGGACCTTGGAAGATTGGGGAATATCGCGATATACGTACCGATGCAACTGCTCTGGAAAACATGATTTTAGAAAGTGAATGGTAGTTTACAAGAGGAAGAGGAAGTTCGGGGAACTTTGGGAGGTTTAGTATTATTTAATCAGCGGTTGGTCGGCCCCGTCAGAGATCCCCACATTGACATCTAAGCTCCGACTACAACATAGATGGACCAGTCTCTGACGACTTTCTTTCTTTTTGCTTATTCCAAGTTGTAGATTTTGATTTCTACTACATCCAGGTGCTGCAATGGATTCTCATATATTGCCTACGCCGTTTGTTGCCGAGCAACATATGCATGATAAGAAGATTCATCTCCTGCTGGCAGCTGCTACTTCTAAGCTGTCCAGCATTGCAGAGGCGTTATGTCAGAATAAAAATATTGCAGTGCGCATTCTAGTCACCGAGCCTGCGGAGAAGTATCTCATCGGGCAGAATCCGGAGCAGCCGGACTATGAGTCTCTGCTCCAAATAGATGGCGTGGATGCTATCTACCGGGACGAAGATGAATGGACTCCGTCGTGGACGCGCGGGGGACCGGTCCTACATATTGAACTGCGCAAATGTCAGTGGATTTAGATACTCAATTTAACCTGTGAATAACTAACTGACACCACAACAGGGGCACATATTCTACTGGTTGCGCCAATGTCCGTGAACACATTGGCGAAGATGACCAATGGGATTGCTGATAACCTGCTCCTCTCGGTCATCAGGGCCTGGGACACAACTGGACTGGTGGATATGGGATTTAAAACCCAGAAGCCTATGATCTTTGCAGCATTGGCTATGGACACCTGTGTGTCCCGACATCCGGTAACGGAGAAGCAGCTGAAAGTTCTACGTGATGAGTGGGGATGCAGTGAATCAAACCCAGAAGGCTGGGTGACGGTGCTGTCTCCCACGAAGAAGAGGATGGCCAGTGGAGATGTCCACACCGAAGGCATGATGGACTGGAGAGATATCGTCGCCGCTGTTCAAGAATACTTGTCGGGATTGGCGCAGAAGCCGTGAATAACCAACCGGGCATTGAATGCTCATTTATATTGTTACATGATTATTGTGTGAGCTTGGCCACCACGGGCTTCGGCTCCACCTTATTGTACAGACCAAGGTACTGTGTCGCATACTCTGCGAGCAAGCCCAAGGAGATTCCTCCACCGGTCAACAGGCATCCGTTCTTGAACCACCACCAGCAGTTCCGAACACTCTTCAACTGGACCTTCCAAATCATGAGACCAAGGGACAACACGGCACTACCGCAGCTGCCGACGAAGAACACGGGACCGCAACCAGCAGCGACTCCTGCAGCCGCAAGGAGAGAGACCTGAGCCATGGCCAGTCCGCTCAGGACGGCCTTGGTGTTGTGCTCGTGGCGGAGAGCAATGGATTTGATGCCGGCCTTGACATCGTCTTTGATATCCATGTGTGCATAGATCATATCGTACAGAATTGTCCAAGCAATGCAACTGGAGTAAAGGGCTCCTGCCGCCATCAAGGCATCATGATTAGCAAGCAGGTCCACCCCCAACGCTGGGAAGCCCATGATCGCTCCCCATGAAAAGGCAAGACCCAGGACAGCTTGGGGGTAATTGGTTACGCGCTTGGCAAGGGGATAGGCTACCACGATAGGCAAGCTAGGAATCCCATACCAAAGACACTGAGTAGGGAAAGAAAGAAGTACACCCAACCCAGCAATCAGCTGTGAGCCTGTGAAGAGGACTGCCTTTTTCGGCGAGAGCGCACCCCTGGCAATAGGTCGGAACTTGGTGCGTTCGACGTGAGGGTCTAGGTTTCGGTCCCACAAGTCGTTGATCGCGCAGCCTGCACCGCGCATTATCAGCGCACCGGAAAAGAACAGTGCTACTGTGCCCAGGACCTGGAGAGGTGTTGCCCCGGCCATTGGCGCAGCGAGAAGGGTAGAAAATAGTGTAGGGAAGAAGAGATAGTATGTGCCCGTGGGCTTATCCAGCCGCACCAATTCCGCATACGGTATCCATGAGCTCGGCAGGGATGCGATTAAGCCGGTCTGTGGAGGGATGTAGTGGGTGGCTGGGTTCTTCTCCGCAATGTGTGCCTGGACCGGTTGTGTTGCGGGCGGTTGCGATTGCGAGTTGTGTCGGACTTGGACTTGTGTTGTTGGCAAGGCATTCTTGGATGAGGTGCCGACGAGGGACCGACTACCCTTTAAATGTGTTGAGAAACAGACATTGTGAGTGAGTGTAGGGATGCGCCGATTGTACAGGCCAGTGAGGTTGATGCTTTGCCTGGCGCATGGCGATAGTCGAGTGCGGAGGAGACGAGAGCTGTTGGAAAGCATGGCGAGGGTAGGGTTGGGATCGAAACACCAAACGAGGGTCAATCAAGGCGATTTGGCAATATTCATGTTCTTTATGAAGCCTTGGGGGTTTTAGCCCTGTCAATGTCGAGAACTGAACTTGTCATGCAGGAAAAAGCGGCCTGGTTCCTCCGAGCCTCCCCCTAAGCCTATTTGGGTAGCTGTCAGATCTATGAAGTTATTTGTCGCCAACAATTGGACCTACCTATATACTAGGTATATATTCAGCTGACTATCTAGAATATTAGAGCCTTTAGTAGACTAGAGGAAACAATAGAGAATTCATCTACTTGCAAAATTTCTCTGTAAAACAAAAAGTCATATCTCACGTGTAATTTCCTGCCTGAGGCCAAAACACAACACGGCATCCCGCGTTCCCCAGACGTGAAGTGATGATCGCCAATTCAAAGCAAACAAGCTGTGAAAGCACCGTCCGCATTCCTTTCCTATATGACTTCACATCCCATCACTCACCTAAGCGTTTGCTATTCTCTTCTTACTTCCGTTGTGCGCCTTCTCACTCCTCCCGCTACTCCCCCTACTCTTCTTAACTCTTGACCCAACCATTCATCCAACCCGGGCGAAAACAGCAGCAAGAGAGCAACACATCTTGCCCAAGCAGCTCACAAATCCAAGTTTGTGCGACACCAATCTCGGTCCTGACACCTAATACATCCCCTCAAACCATGAACTTGGTCCCTCCGAGTTTCGCGCGCAAAATCACGATCAACTGAACACCAACCCATGCCCCATTTGGGGCCCTGCGCTCATTATGCCCGCACATCGAACCCGCCTGGCCTTTGAGCCAATCTCGCCTCTACTCAACATCCAGCGGGTGGTTGAAACTACTCCCAATTTTGAGTTTGCGATGAAAATCACCTGCGATGCCGTGGATGAGTTTCCCCTTGAACAGTTTGAGAGGCTCGTCCTGTACCAAGTGGTCCTGACAGGCAGACCACTGGTCATTGAAGGCTTTCACAAGCGCCTTAACAAAGATATGTTCTCGGAGAAATGGCTTCGAGAGAAGTACTCGTCGAAAGGTGAGTCCGTTCTATGGAGTTCTCAGTCTCTCCATAGATCAATATTAACTAGCGCTTTGGACAGTTGAGGAGGTTCGCGATCTTGTGAAGAAGGCGAACAAGCGATTCACTATGGGTCATTACCTCGAGAGTCTTCATCTCCTTACTAGCAAGATCACGGCCGACAACTATGCAAATAAAGACCGCCAACGCCTTTACCTCAAGGATATCGACTGCCCTCCTGAATGGCGCGACCATCTCGAGAAGCTGTTACCACCTTCTTTGTTCTATCTGAACGAAACTCCCAAGCCTTTTGAAGGTCCAGCGTCGGAGAAGGCGAATCTGACGGCAATCCCGAAGACCAGCCAAGGCGAGCCCATCGCCCCTGCGGGTGATCTCATGAGCAGTCTCCCGCCAAGCATGCGCGCGGAGAATTTGATGTGCTATATTGGCCACGAGGGTACATATACCCCCGCACATCAAGAAATGTGCGCCAGTCTCGGTCATAATATCATGGTGGATGCGTCCGATGGGACGCCGGAGGATGGCCACCCAACTGAACCTGGCTCTTCTATATGGCTCATGACAGAAACTAGAGATCGACCAATTGTTTCTGAATACTGGATGTCTGTTCTCGGACACGACATCGACATTGAGGATCTTTTTGCTCCCTTGCATGCATGGGAGATTGCACCTTTCAAGACCTGGGTAGTTGAACAGAAACCCGGCGACCTCATTCTTGTCCCCCCTCTTGCTGCACATCAGGTCTGGAACCGTGGCACACGCACGATGAAAGTTGCGTGGAACCGCACCACAGTGGACACGCTCGAGCTGGCCTTGCATGAAGCTTTGCCGCATGCGAGAATGGTCTGCCGCGATGAACAATATAAGAATAAGGCCATTGTGTTCTTTACGCTCGAACGATACTCGAAGTTGTTGCGACAGGCTAAAAAGCTTGACCATCCATCAGTTAAACAGCTCTGGAATGACTTCAAGAGACTGTTCAATATCTACAAGGGAATCCTGTTGTCTGAGTGTTTCTCGCAAAAGAAACCTGAGAAGAACGTTGAATACCACGAGTTCCAGAGCAACGTCACTTGCTCATATTGCCGATGCAACATCTTCAACAGGTTCCTCAGCTGTCCTGGCTGCACCACTGCCCTTGGTGGGGAGGATGACCCTTATGATATCTGCATGGACTGTTACGTCATGGGTAGAAGCTGCAGCTGTGTTTCCAACCTCAAGTGGATGGAGCAATTCCAATGGAAGCAGCTGACAGACCGCTATGAATCATGGCGTCGGCTGATTGTCTCGTCCGACGAAAATAACAAGGAATTGAAGGTGCAGTTCCCGACGTTCGTTGTCGCCCGAGGCCAGGCTGGTAAGAAGTCTGTGGCAGAGATATGTCAAGAGCAACTGGCGCGTCGGCCATGGAATGATCCGAAGAAACTCAAGCCCGTCGTGGACCTTCAGCTTCAAGATGGTGACAGCGAAGGCGAGGGCCTCGAGCGGGCCAAAAAGCGCCGTAAAATGCGACAGTCTCTCAAAGCCCAATCAGCAGATATGCACCGCTGTCACGTTTGCTTGCATTTCGAAGTCAACTGGAAACTCGCTCCCTGCTCGAACTGCGACCAGCGCTATTGCTACGGCAGTCTTTATCGTGCATTTGAAATATCGCCCCAGGAGGTCATGGAAAAACATCACTGGCTCTGCCCCAAATGCCGCAAACAGTGCAGCTGTGGGGCTTGCAAACGTGATCCTTCCATGAAGCCATATGAGCCGAATACCACTGTCTTGGGACATGACACGAGCAAAGTGGCCGATCCCCGCAGCATTGAGGTGTTGGTCGACTTTCGCAAGTCGAACCTTTGGTGGTTGAAGAAGTTTGGCGATGATGTCCATGGCCGGATTCAGAAGCGTCAGAAAGAAGCGGACGAAGCTCAAGTGGTATGGCAAAAAACACTGGAGCAGCAGGGTTTCAGCTTTGAGTCGAGCCCCTTCGAGCACCCGATGCAATATGGCACTGCCAATGACGAGAGTCTGGTGAACTTAAACAGCTATGATGAAGAGACCCCTGTGGATCCCTCACTGTCATGAGCCTGGGGCTGAATCAACCTGGAATACTAAGATGGAGACCGATGATGAGGATCAAGAGCCTCTTGTGAAAAGTTTGTACCTTTGAACACAGGTTTGGGATGGACAGCGCTATTTGAATACCTTTGAACACGGAAGGATATGTATGATCTATGATTCCCTGAAGGGCTTGCCTCTTCTGCGACAATGCTTTTACAGAATCTCGCTGTACTTTAATAATGGACACAATAATGAACACAGTAACGAAGATCGAATTTGCTATTTGAATGATTCTGTTTAAGCACCTTTGTAGTCGTACTGTAGATCCTTGAGCGACGCAAGGTCAACAGAGAGTATGACACTTCGAGCCAGTAAGATCGTCACAAGCATGACTATCATGGTCAGACTTGATATCGACCAGCAAGAAATTAAAGACTTACCTCCAGGAATCAAATGCAACACCGGCTGAATCCCATCAGACGATCCAGCAGAGAAATAAGCCAGACCCAACAATACACAAACTGCACCATTGCCCGGCACCAGCGCCGCATGAACCCGAGCAATACGTTCATTATGAATCGTCATCGCCTTCTTGCCCTTGCGATCTGTCTGCAGAGGAGAAGATTTCATAATATAGCCCGTCGTCAACAACGAGACGAGGCCTAGCAGCGCAAACAACCGTCCAGCCTTACTAGAAGCCGAGAACACCGGTGCCACGAATACCGTAGCAGCCACCAGTGGAAGCGCAGTGAAAATCACCTGCGAAGATAATTTAGCATTGATCTCTTGAGGAATAGAAAAGAAATTCTTATGTACACTGTACTGGGCGTTGCGGGCATCATTTTGCTTCTGCAACAGCTCGATGACCCGTTCCTGTTCTTCTTCGTCCAGCTCCTCACGCTCGCCGTCTGATTCTTCAGGATAATGAAATGCTTTCCGAAGTCTTACAGCAGCCATCTCAAGAACAGCAGAATAAAATTTAAAAGTAGAATACCACCTGCAACCGACAAGCTAGAAATCAACAGTGACGTCGCGCGCCCAAGATACCTAGATCC
Source organism: Penicillium turbatum (assembly GCA_030762825.1). Lineage (NCBI taxonomy): Eukaryota > Fungi > Ascomycota > Eurotiomycetes > Eurotiales > Aspergillaceae > Penicillium > Penicillium turbatum. The sequence continues at coordinate 1,565,563 of JAUJYX010000003.1, read as the reverse complement.
GAAACCATGTTTGTCTTGTTTGTCAACTCTTTTTCACCTCCAGCTCCCTCCAATAACCAAACCACCACCAACACGACCACACCCCCATTCACCTCCACTAAACCCCCAAAAATGCACCTCGCACGCCCTCTCACACGCGGCCTCCGCCTCCCCTCCTCCGACGCACCCTAATAGCCGCCCCAGGCCCAAACACCGGCCCCCTCCTGACCCGCCGCGCAGACCGCGAACTCCCCAACATAAATCCCGGCCGAAAATGGCTCTACACGTTCCCGATCTTCGTCGTCGCTGTCGGAGCGGGAATGCTCGGTATCTTCAACTACCAGAAATCGTCCAGCAGCGTCGTGCACAGCACGCTGTATGCGCTGCGGACGTCTGAGCGGGCGCGGGAGATCCTGGGTGACGAGATTTATTTTGCGCAGCAGATTCCGTGGATTAGTGGGGAGATGAATCAGTTGCATGGACGGATTAATATTTCTTTTTGGGTTAAGGGGAATAAGACGCAGGGGAAGATGAGATTTAAGAGTATTAGGCCTGATCGGATGAGTTATGTGAGTTGAGATTGATTTATGAAGAGTGGGCATTGGGTGAGGCTAATGTGTGATTTAGTTCCGGACTGAGGAGTGGAGTCTAGAATTGGAGGATGGGACGGTTGTGCAGTTGCTTGATAGTGACAGTGATCCGTTCCGGAAGGATTGAGTTGTGGGTTGGTGTGTACAGATACAGGAGTGCATGGATTGGGCGTTTGGAGATTCTTTGGATCATTGGGTTAGAGTTGGCGAGGCCATTGAGCTCATATGTTTTTGTATAAGCTCAACAATGGCTACATGGCTAGCAGAGAAAAGGAAGAAAGGATATCATTTTATGTATCATATACAAACGCCGCTCAAGTCAACCAATATCGCGCGTATGGTGTAATAGTACATGTCAGAACTCAGAAAAGAAAAATGCTTCGATCAATCAAGCAGTGGCAGCTTCCGCTGCAGGTTCAGCAGCTGATACTTCCGGCCATGGCTTCTTGATCGCATCCTGGATTCTCACGACACAGCCCTTGGGACCGCTGACAGCACCTGAGATAGAGTATTAGCAAATGTATCCAGCAGAAAGTACAGGGAGAATAGTGACATACCGCTGACAACAACAATCCCATTCTCAGAATCAACCTTCAGAATCTTCAAATTCTGCACAGTATTCTGCTGATTGCCCATATTTCCAGCCATCTTCTTTCCGGGGTAGACACGCGAACCACCACCCTGACCAGGTCCGGACGAACCCATCGACCGATGCGTCAAACTCACACCATGACTGCGATCCTGACCATGGAACCCATGTCTCTTCATCACACCCGCAAAGCCCTTACCCTTAGTATTGGACCTGGCATCAACAAACTGTCCCTCCTGGAACCAGCCCGCCTCGATACTCTGCCCAACAGGCAACAGCCCCTCCTCCCCCTTAACCCTAAACTCAAAGATATGTCTTTTCGGCGAAAGCCCATTGACCGAGAAATGTCCCAGCATCGCCCGCGGCACATTACTAGGATGTTTCCAACCCGCCCCAACTTGCACAGCATAGTACCCGTGTCTCTCGCGGGTCTTGTGCGAGACAACCTCAACACGATCGAGCTGCAGAACAGTGCATGGCGTGCGCTTTCCGGTCTCCGGGTCGAAGATGGCGGTCATGCCCTTTTTGATTGCGATGGCGCCGGAGCGGAGAGGGAGGGAATTGGCTTTGCGGCGGAGGGCGGCTGTAGATGTCGACTCGAGGACTGGGAGGCCGGGGCCGATGTTGAAGCGGCTTGGTTTAGGAGGGTTGAGAGAGCGGATGCCGAAGTTGCGGACGGGGATGCGCGGTGTGAGGAGTGGCGCTCCCCATAGGGATGAGGAAAGCGGGATGAGCCCTCCTAGGCGCGGTGACATGGTGGGTAATTGGTGGTGTTTGGGAGGAATCAGGTCGGGGTTGGCTGGGAAGTAGAGGGAAGTTTTTGGTTTGTGCTTAGTCAGCTTCCTGCGCGAGCTCAAGTATACAAGTTGGACATCGGCAAGGAATTGAGTCTACTGGTCATAGGTAATTTAGCGCATAATCGAATAATAATAGAACTATCTCTATCTTATTCTCGAATCTACCTTAACTCATACCTACTACCGCCCACCTAACTATATGCCCGTAAGTAACACCTAACTCCGGCATAGACAGCCGCAACCCCCGATCGGACCGGAACCCGAAAACGCCGAAAAATAGAAAAAGATCCCGTCACTGAACTTGCACTTGCACATCCCCAGTTCAACCTCTATCCAATGCTTTACGCATAATCACAAACAAATAACCACCAACCCTACCTACCCTCCTAAACCAAGGCCAACAGGAGCACACCTGCATTCACAAAATGACCACCTCCCTCCGCCCAACCCTAACCAAATTGCTCCAACCACTCCTCAAAGCAAAACTAAACACAACTCCCTCTCGCCAATTCCTCCCTCGCTTTGCAAACGCCACACCGCGAACATACACAACAGCATCGGCGCGCTTCACGCGTCCCCGCACCTCCTTTCCCTCCCGACCACAGCGCCGCTTCAATTCTACAGATAAAGGCGGAGCTAAGGGATCTACCTCCTCTGGCTCTGGAGCTAAATCTGGAACCGGAGTTGAGGAAACCCTATCCCTCTCCCAGCGTCTAAAGAAACTATCCCGTGAATACGGATGGTCCGCGCTGGGCGTGTACCTTGCACTTTCCGCGCTAGACTTCCCATTCTGTTTCGCGGCTGTACGCTTGCTAGGCGTTGAGCGGATAGGATATTATGAGCACGTTGTTGTTTCATTTGTAAAGGATAGACTCAAGAGTATTTGGCCTGTTAAGGTGGAAGAAGTTGATGAGGATGGACAGGGACAGCTTGCGCAGGCTGAGGAGAGGAATCAGGAGGAGGCTAGTGAGTTTTTCCCTTTCTTTCACACTTCATGTCTTCTTTCTTGGTTGTTTATTGAAGGAACGTGCGTGAGGTTTGTTGCTAATTTGTTTTCCAGGCATCTGGACACAATTGGTCTTCGCATACGCAATCCACAAAAGCTTCATCTTCATCCGTGTTCCGTTGACAGCGGCGGTTACGCCGAAGGTCGTGAAGATGCTACGCCGTTGGGGCTGGGATATTGGGAAGCGCAAGCCGAAGAGTACGTGAGCGTGAGCCCTGGTGATGTGATTATAATATGTAGCATAGCGGGAGACATGGATACAGGGACAGGGACAACTTTCTGGATCTTCGGACCATTGTACATTATTAGCCATTTCAGCTCTCTAATACGGCAAATTTCTCTTGCCTTCTCCTCTCAAGGGTTTTCCAGATCTACATGAAATAGAGACAGCCAACCCAGATAATCAAGCCGAGCCCAGAGTCTATCCAGCGCCATGGATAGGAAATGACCAGAAGAGCAGCAAGTGAGGAAAATATCATGTGCTAGATCAGCTTTGCCGGATTAGGTAGCAAGAGCAAGATAGAGAACACAAATAGGGAAAGAGACGTGGCAAGATACCAAAGCTCGTAATCTTCGTGGAAATTAATTCGCGACGTTTATGTAAAGGGTGTTTCCCCGGAGCTGGAGAAGGAAGATGGTGAAATTGATCACATGTCGATCATATCGTTGAATCGCAGGATGCCGTTGGCGCGCATGATACCGTTGACACCGTCCGGCATGCGGTATGCCCACTCTGCAACGCCCATTGTATCGACGGCTGGGAGTTCCTCGATTCGATCGGACTGACCGGCTTCGTCAGAAGTGTCGGCCACAAGGACTAGGCCGAGCTCCTTGATTGTTTCCACGAGGGCGGGAACGACATTCTACAGATGGTTTGGTTAGCAGATGCAATAATCAAAATGGGCACAGGAAAGCAAACGCACCAAAAGGCTAGATCTACAGATTAATCCCATAAAGTTATTACTCTGGGCAATCCGAGCAGACTCCTTAATCGACATCGAGGCCCGCCCACTGCTGTTAACATGGGGCAGAGAGTCGACATTTCCAGCCAGATCCCGAATCTGTCCGAGGTCATTGCAAAGAAGAACCGGGTCTAGTGATGGCATTAGTATCAAGCACGTCAATGAACTGCATTTCAAACTCACAATTCGGCTGCTTCCAGTTCAGCGCACTACAAATATTGGGGTTATACGACGTGAAGACGACAGAGCGCATAAACTCCGGGTTCCTCTCACGGGCCACACGCGCATGATCAAAGACATCAGTCAAAATCGCATCCGCGAAGGTATTGACATCCGCCAAGGAGGTCAGATCGAGCTTCTTCTCCTCCGCGGGTGATGGGTAGAGGATCGAAATATTGACATTCAAATCGATAGGCAATTGCTGCAGGACACCGCGTAATGACAGGAATGACGCCGCCAGGAGTCGATGAGCCTGCGGCATGTCGTGTGCTGCGCCTGTATGCAAGAAGTGGAGGGTCTGGAGGGGGTTGACACCCCGTTCGACGCCAATGGCCTGGAACTGGGCATATGTCAAATGCGACACTGGGATGTCGACTCCGTGGTGGTTGATCATGAACTGCGGGTAGAGGACTGCGACGCGGTCCCGGGTCAATTGGACGAAGAGCTGGATGTAATCGCCCGACAGACTGGAGCCGGTCACCAGGCCGTTGTGCTCTGAGTCCAGCGCACTAGTGGCCTTCCAATATGTAGCGAAGTGCGTGATCTCCAGAGGATCACCGTGGTAGGGCTTGATAACTTGGAAGTTGAAGCGCAGCTGGCCGATTGTGCGGAGGCGAGGGTCAAACAGGGGCAAGCAGCACGAGCCAGTGCTCGACGACTCGGCGCGGAAAATATCTGGCAGAGCCACGCTCTTTGCAATCACCTTTGAGCCAAAGGTAGGGAAGATCTCGAAGTCCACGGCAAAGGTATCCAGGTTATCCACATGGAATGATATTGTGCGTGTCTCGTCCTGTATTGGTAGCATGATCGTGCGTGGAATAAGATCTGACAGCTTGGAAGAGATAGTCATGCGAGCCGCAGGATGGCGGCCCGCCTGATCAAACGCGACGGACCCAACATTTCCTTGATCGAACAGAAGCTGGACGAACACCTTCTTGTCAAGGAAGTTGTGGCCGTAGCGGCGGAGAGGAATGATAGGGGGAGGCAGTTCAAGATCCGGAATGCCATCGGCCATTTCCATTTCGGATGCATTCGTGTCCATGGACATCGGATCGTTCATCGGACCGGGCTCTTGCATCCGCACACCATTGAGAAGTTCCAGCGGGCCCATGGCAGGTTTACTGCGGAAGGGCTGGGCCCAAAGGAGGAGCATGCACTCCAGATGCCCTTCCCAGGCAGCATAGTACATAGCCGAAAGGCCCTTTTCATCTGGGACCTGGGCATCAACACCGCACTCGAGCAGGGTGCGTAGGCAGGGAACACAGCCCTCACTGGCTGCGTGGAATAGCGGAGTCCACTGGTAAAGCTTATCCTTCTGGTCGAGATCTGCACCGTGCTCTTTCAACAGCAACAGTAGCTCTGGCGATTGTGAGGCGCGTGCGACCATATGCTGGGGATATAGGCCCTCGGCATCCGGCAACAATTTCGCTTTTCGCTCAAGCAGCATCTTCGCGATGGGAAGGGAGCCGTGTTGACAGGCGAGGTTCAAGGGAATATGATCCGGTCCCTTCAAAGAAGGCGACTCTGGCTCCGGATCGACACGGGCATTGCTACACAGGACCTGCTCCGCGCACGCCAGCTGGCCCTTGACAATGCTGTGGATGAGAGGGGTAAAGTTGTCGTGGTCCATGACATCGACGGTATGGGGGCCGGCTGTCAGCAGGTCGCGCACCATATCCACACGGCCGTGCATACACGCGTAGTGGAGAGGGATTCGGCCATAGACGTCGGCCCGGGCGAAATCGACGGATGCCTTGAGACCTGCCTGGAAGACGAATGTCCGGCCCGAGATAGCCGCTTCATGGAGACAGTTCCTTTCGTTGATGTCGTCCTCAGCATGGAGGTCAATCAGTTGACTCTCCAATATCAAAGCGAGCACCTCATCCGAGAACCCGTTGATGGCCGTCAGGAATGTGCGAGTGGCGCGCTCCCGGGCGTCCGGGAGCTGCTGTAACCTGACCAGCCATTCACGCAGAGTTTGCAGATTTCCGGTAGAAGCTGATTGCAGCATCTGGTTGTCCAGCTCATCTTCCTCAAATCCCACGGGTGCAGCCCGTTCCAATGGACGCGAGGCGTCATATTGAATGTTCTCTCCCTCAGCCCATGCCTCTAGCTCGAGCCGCGCGGTGGTAGCCCTATCTGCAAGATCCCGAAGAACTTCCCGGTTGAAACACGGTTGCACTTCGACGGCGCGGTGCAGATACAATTCTTTCATGCGAGACTTGGAGGTCTTATCCCATTTCTTGAGGATTTTGGACATGGCAGTCTCGTTGATTTCAACGAATTGCTGCAGCTTATTCAAGTCGCCATCAAACTGCTGGAAGCCCTCAAATAGGGCAACAAAATTCGAGGGAGCTTTGGAATTTGACGTATTTCGGGACTGAGTCACCCTCTTCTTATCGACCAATGTTTTTAGGCGCAGAGAAAACTAGAACAATCTGATGAGTTTTTGGACAGGGCTATAAAAGCGGGAACGACCATACCTCTGATTCTTTCTGGAGATAGAAAGTATTAACCTTTTCAATCTCTCGTTCCTACGCAACGTCCTCGTTAGTACATCCACCCTCCCATATACAGACAACATATCAAGACCTACCAAGCGGAAGAAAAACACCTCCTTATTCGCACGCAGAGCAGTTTGCGGATCAACATTTGCTCTCGCAATTTCCTCAGCCGTTCTCTGTGCCGGGATAGTCGGTGTGGCGCTGAGCTGCTTGATCAGCTGTGCGGAGGAATCCATTAGCCAAGCGCCGATTCCCAAGACGGAAATAAACCAACCTGTTTCAGCGCCTTGTAGTTCACAAAACTAGCGGCATATTCAGGGAGATCTAGCTGCCTGCGCTGGATCTGTTTGCCGAACTTCCTACAGGGGGTCAGGCGATATCAGTAGCCGCTCAACGCTCACGCTCAACTGAAGGAGCCACAAGTCACAGTGCGCAGGGAACCACCTACATGTTTGCACACTCTCGGAGAGAGCTTCAGCTCTCCCGAGCTCTAAAGACCGAAGCGCAACTGTGTCGCGACTGTACTCAGCAACGCGGAGCTGAGAGGATGGGAGGGATGGCTTTTTCCTTGAGCTGACTGTGCGGAGTGTGGTGCGGGCGTGTTCAATGGGAAGAGGACAGAGTGGGAGGACAAGGAGGAGACGTCTGGGACCGGAGAAAAGCCGGTATTCCTCAAGTCAGGGCGAGGGGGGTCCGTACAGCGGAAACCACGGTGGGGAAGAAGAATAGTGGGACAGTGGGCGAGACTCGAGAACGGAGTGACACAAGAGGCCTGATAAGATGTGTGACGTTGCGTTGGGGATATTTTCGGGGATCAAGTCGAGGGGGAGATTGGAGTAGATCTGCGCTGAACAGTAGAGGTGCTGGACGAGTTCAAGGATTGAGATAGAGGGTTGAGGCGGCGATAGAGAGGGATGATAGCGGGGCAGAAAGTGAGGAAGATGAGCATATGGAAGTGGACAATTACCAGGTACCTCTAATTAGACTGTCTGCACACACCAGAGAGGGTTATAGTTCGAATCTAACAGAGAAGGGAAAAGCCCGAGGTGCAATTAAGCCGTGGAGTGGGGAGCTGTGTGAATCATCTATCGCCAATCACCGCGAACAGCGGACGCACGTTTTCCACTTACTGGTATGAGGCCGAGGAGAAGTAGAAGGATCGGGTACCTATTTATGTCTTACAAATTATAAACTTACGTATTATCTTCACAGTTCTGATCTATGAGATCTATATGTACATTGTATACGATGTGTTCTTTGTTCATCCACAGAGGTATCTTCGACTCCCTTCGATAATTCTGCCGGTATTCGCCGCTAAAGTGGAGCCACGGACGTTATAGGAGGTAGATCTGCTCCATAGCACATCTATAATGTGCAATATGCGAATAGTATACGAAAATCTTCTAAGGAATACTGTTCAATTCAATCCTGTACCAGTTAAAATATGCAGTAAAGGAAATGGGAGTAACTCCACTGCAGACACCCGAGGTATCATTGCAAATCTCGAGTATATGTCCAGTGCATGGGAGGTCTCCACGCTTAACAAAATGTACATAAGGCAGCTCCTTACAATTCCACGTCCGAAGACATAAAATAGAACAGGAAGCACAAACAGAAACAAGGCGCAGTAAACAGCCGGTAAAGACAAGAGCTATGCAGTTGGGATCAGATGCGCGGGATATATCAAACAGAGATGACCAAATCGAGATCAAAGCCCGACAGGCTGATTAGAGATGGAAAGAAAAGAAAGAGATAAAAAAGAAATAGTGAACAATAGGGACATGAGGAAGCGAAGGTCCATCGCGCCGGGAATTGGAACATGAGAGACCCGAAATAATGAATGAATTCGGCGGTGGTGAAGACGATAGAGAGAGCGTGTGGTATTGTGCGAGAGAAAAACAAGAAGAAAAAGAAATTGCCGAGCTTTTGGGAATCAAATATTATTGAAAGGAATCCGATTCGAAGTCGGGGAGGTCATCAGAAGTTCTGGGCAATACCGGCATTCCCTTGTCGTGGGTAGACACCGGGGTTCTCAATGCGGGTATTACGGCGCGCCTGCACATCGCGAATCACAGGCTGGTATTCATCACCACCGTACGCCCCATGTGTGGCAATGTCGCCGTAGTACGGATTATCACCGTAGTAACCACCCGACGGGTGGTGGGCGGACATGTGGCTTTCCTCCGAGGCCTCGGAGCGGTTGGCGGCCGAGTAAGCGGAGGATGCGTTGGACGGACCGCGGTGGATGTCGCCATTGCGGTTGTTTGCAGCCACCGGGGCAGCACCCAGCACACCAATGGGCTCAACAATCTCGCCAGAGTCGGGACGGGTGCCATCGGAGTATTGTACAGTGCCATCACTGGGTGTTGCGGCGTGGTGATAGCCGGGGCTGCTCCCTTCCGACATGGCAAGGCCGCCAAATCCGCTGGAAAGGTTGGTGGACGCCTTGCGCCCGGCTGAGGTGGTTCCCCAACCGCGGTAGCCGGAGGAATCGTCTTTGGGAGCTACAACGCCTGCCATGCCGGGCAGGGTTGGGTCGTTGTTTGGGTTGAATCCATACTCCTCCACTTCCTTGCGGCGCTCTTCCTCGGCCGCCTTCTTCGCCTTGCGCTTGCGCCAGAAAAAGAGGAGTGCCAAGATGATCAATGCCACTGAAACAACGGGGACAACAACTGCGACCGCGATGGTACCGCCAGGGGTGAGCCCGCCGGAGGATGATGCGCCTGCAGTGGAGTTTGCGAGTCCGGCCGCATCGGTTGCGCTGGAAGACACGAAAGATGAGGTCTCGGTGTTAGTGGGCGCCGCTTGGGTGGATGTAATGTAAACAACAGTAGTGCCCTGACTGCCACTGGAGGTCGAGGAGCTCACTGTCGTCTCGGAGGAAGAAGTAGTGGTCGGCGCAGTTGTGGTGGAAGATGTGGTCGGAGTGGGCGTAGGCTCGGGGGTCGATGTGCTAGACACGGTCGTGGATGTGCTGCTACTGGTAGTACTTGTGGTGCTCGGGGTGGGAGTCGATTCACTGGTAGTGGATGTGGTGGAAGGGCCCGCAGGCGCAGGGGTCGATTCGCTAGCAGAGGGAGTCGGAGTTGCAGCGGGTTCGCTGGTCTCAGTCGCCGTATTCGGTGCGGGAGTATCCGCGGTGGTTTCCGCGGCCGCAGCCCCGCTAGTAGCGAGGGCGGCGATGTTGCTCAGTGCAGCAGACATCTTCAATTGAGACGTTGTCTGGATGATGTTGGTGCTCTCCGGTGTGGTTGGCGGTTGTTAGGATCAAAGCGATCCTTAACCGGGAGACCGTTCGGCGAGTTTTGAGAGTTCAAGGATACTTCCGGATTCGAAAATAATGTGCTAAAGAGGCCAAAGGGTCACTAGTACGATTCCGAGAAGATTGATTTAACGAGAGACTGCGTCTTGGGACGCGTAAAGACAGACGGGGCTTATGGTCGGAGCCTCAGGGGAAAATCGCCAATATCTCAGGAACCATCGGTCGGAAAAATAAGAAGTGGAAGAAGAAGAAAGAAATGAAGATGAAATGGAAATGAATAAAAAGAAATCAGAAGATTCACAATCTCTCTCAAGGCCGAATCTAGTCGGGAGCCATGGGAGAGTGCGAGAGAAGTGTGAAAGAGAGACGCTCTGGAAGTGGGAAGTGGAGATTTCTTACGATTGCAGCGTATCCGCATTCCTAGTCGTATTAATAGAAATCGGGTTCTTTTCTTTTTACCTCTAACGGCCTTTTTAATCTGGCTATAAGAGTCGATGGCCCCGTATTATTGCTACGGTCAAGTTGCAGTTGCATCCCCCACAAACATGATGCTGTTTCTAGTAATCCCTTGATCCGGCCATGCGTCCCTGTCTGACATAGGGCTGTTTTCTCTTTTGTGTACAATTTACATGTACACATCTTCTTTTAACTATATGTAGTTATGTTGTACTTTAGTTAGTTATGTTGTACTTGTATATGTACAGGTATCTTTCCGGACACAACACAATGCGATACATTGGTTGAATATTATTCGGTACCAAAGACGCTGAGAATTGAACCGAGATAAGAGATGAGAGTACCCATGGGTAAATTGAACTCTGACTCTGAGCAAGGGAGAAGTCTGCCTCAACTCGAATGTGATCTAGTCTATTATGTACATTTATATGGTCATCTGTTCCTAATACCTGGACAGGCAAGATTGAAGTCAATGATGCAGACTGTACTCAGTCGCCACATCGAAATCTGTTCCTAATTTCCCCACTTCAACGGTGTTGGTAAATAAACATCATCATGCCAGGTCTATGATCAAATAATAAAATACGATCAGCGGAGATTAATCTTGTTTTCGGCGTCTGGCCCATTGCTAGCGTTCGAAATTAAATAATTGTGATCGCTCACTTTGTTAGCCCCTGACTGTTTGGGATTCTCGGCCCGGTGTGTCTTGGCAGTGTGGCTCATTTCTTGATAAACACGGTAGACATGTAGGGGCTGGCGCTTGATCGTACTCGACGTGGCTATACATTGTAGATCGGTAGGTTAAGAATAGCGTTAGCATTTACTAGGCCTCAATGTTAATTTCTGTGTTTATGCTTGGGATATACAACCTAAGCCTTGTGCGAGGAAAGAAGCCTCTGCTAGTGGAGCCAGATATCGTCGGACCCAACAGCCCTGGATGGAGCCGCTTCTCTTTCTTCCTTCGGGTCTCTTTGTTGCTTGCTCCCTAATTTCCCCTCGGCTGAACGAACTCACTTCAGAAGTACTAATATCGTAGCTTCATTATTAGCTCCAAGGATGGCGCCGTGGCCCCCGACTCTCGACTCGCGTAGTTGCACGCCGAACTGGCTGGCCTAGATTCCGACACACTCAACAACCCATACCGATAAGAATGATCCGAATATATACAGCCCCGGACAGGGCAAACGAAATGAAATTTCAGGTTTGAATCCAACCATCTTCTATATACGCCGTAGATAGCAGAGTTTCAGACAAAAGACAAAAAAAGAGAACACAGTAGTAATGTAAATAACAAGGCGGGATGACCATCTTCCCCCCTCCAAAAACCTCGAGCACCGAAGAACCCAGATTCCCGATCAGAAAAATAACAAAACAAAACAGAATCATCACATGCTCTTATTCTTATACAAGGGTACCAAATAAGCAGAGTCATGACATTGGAAAAAGCAAGAACCGTTTCCTTATGTGTTGTTCATATCCCACTTCGGACGCAGAGTGGCCATCATATCGTCCCTAGTGCCAACCGCCTCAGCCGGCAAGCGGCTGATGCGGTAGTTGCCCATGCGGATATTATTCTGGTGGGCAGCAGAGACCGCACTGCGAGCACTGCGGATACTACCCGCATCGCTGCCGGCACCCTCGTTCTTGAACCGGGGCGGAGGCACGAAGTCCAGGTTGGTGAACGTGCCGGACTTGCGCAGGGCGTAGGGGCTGGGCATGACGGAGAGCTCTTCGAAGGCAGAGACTAGCGGGGTGTGGGCACGCACAGCAGGGCTGTAGGGTCGTAGACCGCCGGTGGGGGTCTCGGGGCGACCTTCGCGGCGGTCCTTGAAGGTATGCGCGGGCGCAAAGTCCATAGCGCTGAAGATGGCGTCATCGGTCAACATGTGAGGAGTGGGAAGGACGGCCAGCGGCGAAGGGGGAGGGATGGGCTTCTTGAAGCCGCCACGGGGCCCGGGCATGCGGCCGGAGGCAGAGGAGAAAGCGCGTGGTCCCGGGTAGTCGTTGAAGCCGGCCGAGTTGGTGGCCATGTGGCGGGCGGCTCCCTGGAAGCGAGGAGGAGCGCGAGGCGGCGGTGTCATTGCGCGGCGGGTGACCGGCTCGGCGTAGGGGGCAGCAGGAGCGGCATCGTAGTAGTCTCCCGTAGTGGGATCGTAAATGAAACCGCCCGCACCTCCACCCTCGTAGAACTCCGGGCCGAAGTCCTCGTAGTAGGTGGTCTCCCGCTTGCTCTCATCGAAGTACTCCTTGTAGAAGGAGCGGATTCGATTGGCACGCTGTTCGGGGTTGTCGGCGGGGTCCTCTGGAGGCAAGGGGCGCAAACCGAGAGTCATCCGGCGGGTGTCGCGGCGGTTGTCATATGCCGCATCTAGATTGTTCGGGTCCTCTGGAAGGTCTGGGAGTTTGTTATCGTTGTTTAGGGCATCATGGTGCTGCACATGTTCTGCGTCATGAATGTTGACCGCAGGGAGAATATACTGCGACTTGCGGTCATCGCCATAGTCACTACTGGTAACATCGCTGGCCGGCAGGGAAATACGAGGAAGCTGTGATGCAGGAACCTGGCCATGTTCTGCGTTGGAAGATGAGGGATCAGGCAGCGGGAAGTTAAGGCGCTCTTCGTGCGGACTGGTGTATGTGTTGCCGTATGTGGTGTTGTCCAGTCCAAAGTCAAGACCGGAAGTGGTGTCCAGATGAGGCAGGGGCTCTGGCGAGGGAATCCTATCAGCGGTAGGACTTCCAATAGCCAGGGCGGGTTGCTGTGCAGGAGGTGGAGGCGTCAACCCAGGAACCGGTCCAAGGTAATCATGATGCTGATTCAAAGGACTGGGTCCACGAGCTTCGGTGGGAGAGGTGTACAGCGGCGGAGATGAACGGGACATCCTCTGTGCATTATGAAGAAGACCTGATTGGCCATCATCCTGGAAGCTCGATGCATCGTCGCGGTTGTTGTTCCTGGAATACGACCGAATTGAAGCAGTGGCCGGACGGTACTTGTCATCATCAATTGACATGGAGCGCAGAGATTCTTGGGATGTTCCTTTCAGACCCGGAGGAGGCACCAAGTATGGGCCGACGTCAAGAGACAAGCCTTTGGTATGATTGGGTTCTGACATCGGTGGCATTCCACCATGTGCTCCTCTCCTGGTGGCAGGCCCCACTTCGTCCATTCCGAAATCGAGCGATTTATGTTTATCGTTTGCATCTTCCCGCAGAAGTTTCTTGACATGTCTCCGATGCAGCACGATGAGAACAATGATAGCACACAGAATGGGCACACCTGCACCGAGTACGACTGGCAAAACCGTCGTAGTCAGATTGCTGGTAGGCTTCTCACCCGTCGTCATCGCAGATTCTTCGGCTCTTGCCACGAGGGAGGGAAGCTCAGTAACTATAGAGGTGGCACTGGGGACGAAAAATGGCAGACGATGTGACGGGACGACATCCCGACGATAGTGGTTTCGCATCACCAAGCCGGCATGGTGAGCATGAGACATGGTCGAGGCAGTCTGGTCTATGGGAATAGACCCGACTTTGGGTTGGAACGTGTAGACCGGTCAACACGTTTTTAAAATGGCAATGGCCGCTGATGATTGATGCTCGTCATTTAAGATCGGGATCACAGTTCGGAGAGCAGGATGATCTATATGGATAGGTATGAGAAAAGAGTGTATTGAAGAGCAGGGCAATCGGAAGGAATGGACAGGACTAGGTCCTCAAATGAACGGCGGCCAGCAGCCTAAGGGAATGAATATGGGTCGGATAAAGAGAGTGTAGGAAAGGAAAAGAGGAGAAGGAGAGAAGAGTGAGAGTTCTAGAATAGTGGACTAGCGCCCACACAATATTATACCACTTCGGTAATGTACAGTACTCACTCTCTTCCTCTCTCTCTCTCTCTCTCTAGTTATCTCCGCATTGCCCCCCTGAATAGGGTTTAATTTAGAATACCTCACCAATTGTTCTCTCCCATTATTGTTATTGTTATTGTCTCTAATTTTGTTTTGAATCACATCTCTCTGATCTTTCACCTTTTCAGTTTTATCAAGACTCGAAACTGCAGCAAGCAAGGCGAGGGTAAGACACCTCTGGGGGGGGGGGGGTCTTCTGCGGTAGCGTCAGGAACCCGCTCGATGGCAGCCAATCGTTAAACGGCTGCCCCTGAACCAATCCCCTGGTGGGGACCCGACGGTGTATCTTTGGTTACACTGGAAACTGCTGTACTGTGTACTGTGTACTGTGTAGGTATTCAATCGTTGTCTGTGTCTTGTAAGAGCAAGGGGGTGCCTTTACACTTTTCGCTTCTCCTCAACGCCAAGATTGAATCTTCACATTGGCTGATGCTTATTCTTCAGGGAGTAACTGATGCTTATTCTTTAGGGAGTAAATAACCTGGAAATCCACAAATTCCGAGAATAGATGCTAGCTATGCATTCTATCTATAAAGTACATGTATATATAGTATAGGGGAACACAAACTCATGAGCGAATACAAATGTTTGAGGCTGTGATTTCCGAATCCATCAGGCTGAGACGCCGGTGAACCCCCTCATTTCCTCATTTCCAAAGTCGTCGGATAATATTCGGATTAATTCTATTCACCTACATTTATCTCTATCATAACCACCAGCCTCATCCACTATGAAACTAACATATAATTCTCTTGTGGTACTTCATATTGTCTCACTGGTCCTTTGCCTTCTGATTTACTGACTATTCGAGCTGTGTCGTTAAGGTCTCTCGAGAGTACATCTTGGACACACACATATGGGTAGATAGGCAAATTTGGTCTACTAACTATAACAGTGATCAATGAATAAGCCGCTATATATCGAATAACAATGCAGTCTGGCAGTAGACTTCCCTACATGTAAGGTTCTGTTGATGATGCGCAGGTGGTAACCTTGGAACGGGAAGCAGCCACAAAACGCCCCCAGTGGACTTATCAGATCTATGCCAAAGAAGAATCGACACCGTTGAAGCTAATGCAATAGTCTAATTTATATAGCAGTAATAGCACAGAGTAACACAAGAACCCATAATGAGCACCTATATCCATGGATAAAATGGGAATTTAGAACTATGTCACAGCTCCGATATATATCGAGGCTGGATTGTAAATATTTGATCCAAAATTGAATCGTCCAATTCAATTATTCGCAGAATTCCAATGGTCTTGAAATATATATTGTCGTCCGCCGAAGTATTAACAGCGCCTAGAGTTTCCATCCATCAACATTGGTTCGGGATGTAGTGGACATGAACTCCCGAGTCCAGACTGTGAGAAGCGTGATATGACTATTGTCATTAGGGTTGGCTGGACTAGGACCATGCTTGATGTCTATCAGGTTGTGCGAAGATGTCGAATCTTCCGGCCGGTCCCAGTTGTGTCTCTCTTCTCCAGGCTTTGAACTATATACTTCGTGCATCCATATATATGTATTCGAAGAGGATGCCCAGGATATACGAAAGGACGTGTTGGAACGCATATCCCATCTTTTACATGCACCAATCCCAACTATATCCATCACATCTACAATGGAAAATGCATAGCGAGATTCTGTCATTTGAATTAGACTTAGACTGGTTGGCAAGTTCATGATAATGCTCTTGTCCCCGGGTTGTTAATCATCACATGTGGGGGGTCATTGCTTTTCATCTTGTCTTGTATGGGGGGTGGTCTTTGAAAACATCATCAGAGTACAGGTCATCCACTTTGCAAGGAATCCTCCGCGATTAGTAGCGCAATTAGAAGATATGGGTTGCGCAAATATGAAACAACGAAAGGAATAGGAAAGAGATGACACAAGAAAAAATGAAAGGTCATGAGCCCCGTAGGCACTCGTTGAGAGTTCAAAATCGCATGTGTGGGATGCACACATGAAAGTAGAAGGAAAGGAGAATAATGCATGGTGGGCAATGTACATTGGGGAAGAGTTGTACACGAGAAAAGAAAAGGAAGGAGGCGTTGGCGTTTTTGATCAGTCGCTCAGTGGGAGAGATGCACCGGAGTGTCCGGCAAGATCATTGAGGGGGGAAAACATTAAGGTATGAACGGTGAATATGGTCATGCAAATGATCTTTAAGGGTTTTTGTTCGGGTCATCTCATGGGTGTGTTGGCGGAGGAGAAGATAATGAGAGGGAGTGAGTATTGAGGTATGATGTCGACGTAAACAAGAAAGGAAGGCGATTAAGACATGTCGGCGAGCGCTGCTTCGAAGCTAGCAAAATCATCGTGAGAGGGCTTGTCGAAGATGCGACGGAATGGCGGGTCCTGGGGGAAGTCTTGGGGGCTGGTTGCAACCCCGTCTGCTTTGCGAATAACTTCCTTCAACGAACGTGTCACCACTCCAGCCCGAACCACCAAGTTCTTCAACGATGAAGTATCGAATGGGAGCTTCTTCGCACGAGACGAGATCTCCAATTCATCCAGAGCGGATGGTGATCGTTGTTTTTCACGGCGAGGCTGAAGGATATCAAGCACGGATTTGGACTTTGGGGAGTCCTTTGCAAGCTGAGCGAGGGGCAGCGTGGGCTCACCACACTCACCCTGAGGTACGTCCCACGAAACTTGGCTATTTCTCTTTGACACGTGGAGGCCATCATCATCTGATTCATCAAAGCTGAACGTGAGTGAAGAAGGAGATCCTGGAGGCGAATGGTGTTCTTCATCATCGTCAATCGTAGCAAGATTCACGATCTGCTCGGCTTCCGCCCATAGTTCACTGGAAGGCCCGTTTACAACACCTAGCACGTTTGCTTGATGACGGAGGCGTTTCAACTCTTCCACTAGCAACGTCAATTCCTGAACCTGCCCGAATTGACCACGGAGACTGGCTTGACGCTCCAGAATGGCCTTCGGAACAGTCATGCTCTGGCGACTGATATCAGACTCGGTAAGTTGTTTGTCTTCAGCGACGGGTGTTTCGTCCGACTCGTCAAAGTCGAAATCGCTATCCCAGTCCTCACTAACGCCCTTACTGCCCAGGCCCCAGGTACCGAACTTGCCAGAAGTTTGACGCGACTCGTTGACCGGGAGATCACTGACAACGGGAACACTCTGGCTTCGAAGGTGAACGGTGGATGGTGCCTTCCGGCACACAGCGCGACTGTTTCTGTCAACAGCACCCTCTTGTTTGCCATGCATGGTCTTGGGACGCGTCTCACAATCAAATGACTCGCGATCAGGGCGTGTTTGTTCAGACCAGTCAAAAATGTTTGTCTTTTTGTTGTTGTCTGAATCCATAGCGCCAGCAAGCACATCAGGCAAGTCCTTGGCTGAGTCATGAGGTGATTCGGGCTGTTCAGCATATTTGGCAAGTGATTGTGTCAGAGATGACGAGAAACAGTCACCATCGTCGCCATGAAGGGACTCAATCATGCTGAGATTATCGACATCCAGACTTTCGGTAGGACCCAACGGAGCTTCAACCTTCGAGACGTCGGCCGATGGAGGAGATGACACAATCGGACCAGTGAACATTTGAGAATCCTTGTCCAAAGATCGAGTCGCCAAAGAACCCCTTGGAAGGAGAGACTCCAAAGTGGTGGCTTCTTCGTTAACCAAACTCGTACCTGCCTTGTCGAACATTGTTTCAATCCGCAGCCCCTTCAAACCACTGGTATTGGTCTCCCGTGTGCGGACCGAATCCCAATAGTCGGACATCACGTCAGTTTCATATTCATCGCACGATGTAAACACGCGAGTGTCGTCTGAACCAATGATTGTGGAAGCTGGGTCGGAGCCTGAAATCGAAAAGCCCTTGGGACGGCGACGCAGAGAACCATAAGCTGGCTGCCCAGGACGTGATGCCTGCTGCCAGGCCGACAGGGCGACCGCATCCGAGGCCATCTGACGTGGACCGAACCGAGACCCCAGGCCAACACCATAGTCCTGCGAGACCGATCGGGGTCCAACTTGCGATCGTCTTTCCAAAGCCGACAAGGCCCAACCAGGCTGCGAGTCAGAATATGGAGCGCAAGACATGCTTGGATCAGTGACGTTGCGCCGCTGCTCAGGCCCCGGGGAACTCGGACTAACGACATCGTTTTCTTGAGTTGAAAGGTCAGAGCTAGGAATAGAGAAGGTCCTGCCCTTCACACGCCTCAGAGAACCGCCGCGAACAGGTCCCATAATCGGTGTCCCGTGCGCGGTGACTGTGTTAGCCATGATAATCCTCGGCTCGACATCGTTAACCGAGTACGATTGCTTGTGGCATGGTTTCTCTGGTAGGTGCTCCGGGGCCAGTGACTGCTCGGGGGCAGGCTTAACGACGGCCGATTGAAACGGATTGCGGAACTCAATTGGTGTATGAGGCACCGATTGCTCTTCACGGGGCGTCGCGGAGTTGGGCGAAAGGACATTAGCCATGATCAAGGCAGGAAGATCTCCCTGATCGGACACAATCTGCCGAACACTCTGAGCCTTTGGCATAGTGGAAGTTGAGAACCTGCGGGAAAGTCGCTCTGCCAATGTACCAGCCTTGGAAAAGAAGAAGGGTTTCCACTGCTTCTGCTTATCGAGCTCAAAATCCTCGATCGCTGGACCTTCGACAGACGGCTTGGGGAAATAAGCCTCGAAATCGGACGTCAAAGGAGTCTGGAGGATCATGGACTCCGAACGTTGGTGACTGGTCGCAGGCCGGCGCAGCGCATACGGCGACGGCCCCGATATGGTACTCATACCAAGGGGGTGCATGTTGGCGTGTTGTGAGGCTGGCCGCTTGATCAGCTTCTTCGGAGATCGTCGCTGATTGGGAGAAAGTGGAAACACCGGACTTCCTGATCCATTGAACGACGGCGTCACTGGACTGTTCGCGGTCGGGGTTTCCGATTGGAACGAGGCCATCGACAAGCGCCGCAGCCAACCGGTGGATGGTCGCTGGGTGTGTTTTAGGACCGACGAGTCCGCTGGTTCATTCTCGGGGATCCGCAAAGGCGGATTGGTGAGGGTCTGACCACGATGCCGGCGTCTGGCACCGCTGAACGATGGTGGTTTCCGCGTATCAATTGCTTGATATTGATTCCCACGAGAGCTCTCCTCCTCCCTGGCGGCGAGCCATTCGGCCGCCGGACTTCGAGATGGAATAGCGGTCTTGGGCCGGACATCAACTGCGGCCACTTTGGTATCCACCGGGACCTGATTGGGGGTATCTTGCGCGAGTGTTTTGCGCCGGAAGAGGCTGGGGCGCTGGTTCCGTTCAGCGCGACCGAGTGCGAGCCCAGCGGGGGCTATTCCGACGGTGCTTAAAGCACAGAGCTAGATCTCGCAGTCAGCTGAAGTCCTTATATCGTGATCACAACATCCCGCCGTTGTGCAAAGCAATTCCGGTCTTGTTCCGCATCTTGATATTGGCTTGGGTGCTTACCGTTGATACGTGATCCATCCTTAGAGGATGCCGGAAAGAGTGTCAAGCACCCCGACGATCAGCTCCAGGTTGAATAACCTCGTGAATGACATTCCAGATGGAAGCGCAAGCGGAAGTGTTGAGAGAAGTGAATGAGGGATCGAGGGGTGGGAGTGCGCAACTTGGTGTGAAGGAATGAAGTACGCTGCCTCCACCAGGCCACGATCGTGACGCTCAAAACGGAAGGAGAAAAAGAATGAATGAGCACCACCGATTAAAGAACAATATCTGCACCAGATCGCTGCCTCTCGCCCCTGGGAGGCCGAGTAAAGAAGGAGACAACGAGCTGATGAGCCGCAGATGGGGAAATCAACAACAACAGCGCCGGGGATTAATCTCAGCTCCGCCCTGCGCACGCTAGGAGCAACTTCAATAACTCCCTCCTTTGGACCCTTACCCAAGTTGGGTTTGAATTTAATTGGAATCTTTCAATTTATTTTTTGATCGAGTTGTGATATCCTCCAATTTTCATGGGAAACGATGTGAAGATTATGAGGTACAAGGTATACCCTAAATCAAAACAAACCAGATCTCTAGAGTACGACTAACCACTAACCACCCACCACCCTCAGCTAGTCTCGCGTGTCATCCCGTGGAGGAAATACCTCGATTGCACTCTGTGACAGGGGAGCACGAAACAGTACTAGCTTTTTGTGCACGATCCTGCGGGTGTTATTGCAAATGCAGGCGAGAGATTAGGCGCAATGTTGGCAGGCCACTTGCATCCCTTGCGGCTCACATTGCATTGGCGTCATAGTCCAGAACTTTTTTCAAGGAAAGCAAAACGGAAAACTCCGTCCGCGAATGGTCTAAACAGCAGGGAAATGGCCCAGAAAAAGCCATACGATCCAGAAGTTCCCCACACATCTTGTTTCGGCTGGCTGGGATCGCGTCCTCGGCCCCCTAGCCTGACTAGGATCGTTAGTCGCAAGATCGCAGGCCCCTCAAGCCGATCAGTGTCCACTGGTTTCCCACGATGAACTCTTTCTCCGAGGTAGCTCCATGCTGAACCATGGTGCGAGGTTATTAACGACCTTTGAAAGGCTCATATAGGTGCGGTATATCTCGGCCTTATCCACCATCGAACCTGTCAAGCCGTCATCATTTGTAAATTTTCTTTTGTTTTATGTTATTATTATTCTTTTTCTCTTTCTTTCAGGTCCACTTTCAGCTGATTTTGCTTCTAGAGCGGCATACTATCCGGCCGGAAGCTGACCAGTCGAATAGAAGTGCCGAGAAGAGTACCAGCAGTGAATAGCTTCACATTATCATGATATGAAAGAACGGGGCTCAATATGGAGTAATGCGCTCACTATTCCACATCAATCTATACAATCTATACTACTGATATTGAGTACAGAAGACACCTTCTTTGAGAATATGACCTGTTCGATTCTTTCAAACTAGAAGAGTTATCCAGTCCCTCGGTGTTATTCTTTTCTGATTGACATCGTCATATCAAATTTCGAACCCCACTCTTTCCACTTAATGGAGAGAGAAACAGAGGAACAGAGAAAACCCCTGGATTGGACAAGAACTCCCATCGGTTTCTGTTTCCGAGTTCGTGCCGCTTCTGAGGTGGCATTCGACTGTCAACAATGGACCACAACAGCGTATCAAATCCAGAGTGGGGAGCCTCTCGTGTTTCAAGCTCTTTTTTCTTTCATTTTTTTTTTGAATCAAATCCGATCTCCAAAGTCTTCCGAAGCCCTGAAAGGTGAACTTAGTTAGTACGTTGTACTCGCTTCTAGCGATCGGCATATCCAATCAATCAGTTTGGAAGGTCAACACATGAACAGGGGTATGTTCCCACGTTCGAAGTGATCGTCTCCGGTCCTGCCATGTGTACCATGTCAACTGTCGAGATTGTTCGAAAAAGTATGAACCAATGCTTTTGACCTCGTATATTTAGGTATTTCTTTTCCTGTCACCCCCGATAATTCAATCTGCCATCACCCGTTATATCAGTGTCGACTGTGATCTGCAGCCCGGAACAAGATATTCTTTGCAACTGCTGGATGATCTTAAAGCGCTTTGATCGAATGGTCATTTCTTGGCTAATCCCGAAAAAGATCGGGCCATAATAAACAAAGATCGCGACTGAGTGATGTCTTTGACTTCGGCGCTCAACTGTCGGCCTTAGAACACTCGGCAATTCTGCAAGCCCGTGCTTTGCAATTTCCGATTCTTGTGATGAGTGTGAATTCAGAATATTTCGTCAAGTCTGCTTCCGGCTTCCAGCTTCCGAGCTTGTCTACATGGTCCTTGCCATGTACTTGGTACACAAGGTTGGATTAACCAGTGCTTTCGTGTGCGCTTGTCGGATCACCTTCCGCTGCCAATTGCTGGTCTGATGCAACTCCCAACATGAAACTGCCTATGAAACCCTGCAGCCTGCACAAGACATTTAATTTAGGCAAGAGTTTCGTCAGAGTCTGGTCGTTGATGCGAAGCGAAGCATACTACATACCGGTACATAGACAGACCACACCTGCCACTCCACCATCTCAACATACACTTACATATTGTCATCAGCTGTAGCTGAAATCTCTCTGAGGTAGACGAGCGGTCAGATCTGCTTCAATCCATCAAATCGGACATGAGATGATAATCGCCGTAAGCTAAATCTCGTATCGCTCATCTATCGACGGTCGGCGAGGCGGCAGAAACTAGAATTGATCAAGTACGATGGGCGCCACATTCACTTGGCTGCCACTAGGAACTTCTTCATCCGACAAACATCAGGCTGTGTGACATTCAGGTGATCTGATGCTTGTTTCCCCTAGGCCGGGCGGTATATCACAAACGCCCCCATGTGATTCAAAACTTGACTATATGCGGTCAATCAACTAGTTTACTGGGAACTTGCTGAAGCGCGGTTGATCTTCTCGGCAAGGCTAGGCCCGCTAGACTGACCGATGTGAAAATCTGGTGTTACTCCTATCTCGCGACAGCTCTGATCCCAATTCGCTAAGTTGGATTAGCTCCTTAGGAATCAATTCGAGCACTATGTGATGAAGGTTCTTGCGGTTTTGCGAGATATCACGGAACATACATACAGAGAAGGGCATTGTGCTAACATGATATTCACTGAATCACTGCGGTAGGTAGCTCCCAGTGCCGGCTAACTAACTCTGACTTAGCTAAGGCTCTCACTCTATGGCCAATAGTGACTATAAAGGCTTCATTTAATCATTCAATCTATTACTGAGCATTGGAATCTAAGCTATGGATCGACTATCTCTGTGTCCATTGCCGTAACTATAAGATCCTAGAAGTTGGGCGGGAGAAGAAACTACATTTCCATTCAAGCGATATTCGAGTGAAATTCAAGTGAAACAAAGTTCTGAGCCTATGAAATTCCCACTGCATAAAACTGAGGGTGAATGTTTACCTCCACTGAGATTGCCTGCTACATACAACCTACGATCAACAACATTTACAGCACGTGACCTTATCGATAACGCACATCCAAAAATCCGCCACTATTCAAGATGGGGTCCTCGATACCAGAACTCTGCGAAACCTACTTATCCAAGCTCCCTCCCTCTCGCCTGCGTCGGCGTGACTCGAATCCCTGCGGTCTTACAAGATGGAGGCTGAAATCCAGGCCCAGATCCCTGGCATCGACCACATTATTTCCGAATACGCGGTGGTACGTCTCTCCGCACAAGTGCCGCGGAGGAGGGTTGCGAAATAGTCGAAGCTAATTATACAATAGGGCTACTTGAACCACGCTGCAAACTCTTATGTCGAAGATACCAGCGGTCAGTCTCCCTTGTCAGAGGCCGCCGAATTCATCACCGAGCTCCTCGTCTCCGCCGCGGGAGATTTCTCCCCGCAAAGCTATGAAGCGATCGGCAATATGGTAGGGAGGTTCATCACCACGGTGGGCTCGAAGGATGGCGACCCAGAGCGAAGGCAAATGATGCCTTTCAAGGCCAAGAAGCTCGAACAGGCTATCAACGTCGGCGCGCAGCGAAACATGTCGTCTACACTTGGTTTGACTTCAAACGCGGTCGACCTGGAGTCTGCCAATGCTAGGAAGATGGAGTCCAAGGTGGACAAGAAGAAGCTTGAGAAGGCCGAGCGCAAGATTCGCGCCAAGCAGGACAAGAAGACAATGAAGAACGTCACCTACGAGGCATCCCGTCTGCTCAACCAGCCCGATGAGGCCATGTCATACGAGGAGTTCTTCATGGCAGTTAACCCTCTGCAACTGGGCTCGGACTCCCAGGCCAAGAGCAAGGACATCAAGCTCGATAACATTGATATCTCAATCAGTGGCCTGCGTATTTTGACTGATGCCGCGTTCACACTCGCTTATGGTCGTCGTTACGGTCTTGTTGGTCAGAACGGTATCGGTAAATCTACGCTGTTGCGTGCTTTGAGTCGCAGAGAAATCCCAATTCCAACTCACGTTTCGATTCTTCACGTTGAGCAAGAGGTATGTCTCGATGCCAGCTGGGTGGTCGGCTTTTACTGACTCTCCCATCCTAGATCACTGGTGACGATACACCGGCGTTGCAAGCAGTGCTGGATGCCGATGTGTGGCGGAAGCATCTTCTGGCCGAACAAGCGGTTAGTCAAGGCACACTATACTACTATAGCATATCCACTAATGACCACAGAAAATCACCGCACAATTGACAACCCTCGAAGAAGAACGATCTTCAATGGCCGACACATCAAAGGACGCCGCTAGACTTGACGAAGAGCGAGAGGGCCTGGATATCACGCTGACTGATATTCATTCAAAGCTTTCGGAAATGGAATCGGACAAGGCCGAGTCTCGTGCGGCCAGTATCTTGGCTGGTCTTGGTTTCTCCAAGGAGCGCCAGCAATTCCCCACCAAGACCTTCTCCGGAGGTTGGAGAATGCGTTTGTCACTTGCGCGAGCTCTGTTCTGCGAGCCTGATCTGCTTTTGCTTGACGGTATGTATCATTGGTCTGTTCCTTAACAAGCAGCTTACTGACCTTGAACAGAACCGTCTAACATGTTGGACGTTCCGTCGATTACTTTCCTTTCCAATTATCTCCAAGGATACCCCAGTACTGTTCTCGTTGTTTCTCACGATCGTGCATTCTTGAACGAAGTCGCCACCGATATTATTCACCAGCATTCCGAAAGATTGGACTACTACAGGGGTGCTAACTTCGGTAAGTCACGCGAGATCCAGGCCATGAATTGCACTAACAGCTAGTAGAAAGCTTCTATGCAACCAAGGAAGAGCGTCGGAAGACTGCCAAGCGCGAATATGAGAAGCAAATGGCCGAGAGAGCTCACTTGCAAGGTTTGTCACCCTCTGAATTTGGTCATCGGAGCTATGTTAACAATCTTCTCCAGCATTCATTGATAAGTTCCGATACAACGCCGCTAAGTCCTCCGAGGCACAGTCAAGAATCAAGAAACTCGAGCGCATGCCAGTTCTCGAAGCTCCCGAGGCCGAGTACACCGTGCACTTCGCATTCCCCGGAGTCGAGAAGCTTTCACCACCCATTGTCCAGATGTCCGAGGTCTGCTTCGGTTACACGAAGGACAAGCCTCTTCTCAAGAATGTCGACCTGGATGTCCAACTTGATTCACGTATCGGAATCGTCGGACCTAACGGTGCTGGTAAGACCACCGTTCTGAAACTGCTCACCAACCAGCTTGAGCCTACCAGCGGTCGCATCTCGACCAACTCGAGACTGCGCATCGGATTCTTTGCCCAACATCACGTCGACGCTCTGGATATGACAACCAGTGCAGTCGGCTTCATGACCAAGACTTACCCCGGTAAAACCGACGAGGAGTACCGACGACACCTGGGAGCGTAAGTAAACTTCGACCACTCAGAGCCTCTGCATTGACTGACTCTATCACACAGATTCGGTATCACCGGTACAACCGGTCTCCAGCGCATGGAATTCCTGTCTGGAGGTCAGAAGTCCCGTGTCGCATTCGCTTGCTTGTCTTTGACTAACCCCCACATCCTTGTTCTCGACGAACCTTCCAATCACCTGGATATCGAGGGTATGGATGCGCTGTCAGATGCACTGAAGTTGTTCGAGGGAGGTGTGGTCATGGTTTCCCACGACGTGACTATGTTGCAAAATGTCTGCACCAGTCTGTGGGTTTGCGATGGCGGTACCGTTCACAAGTTCGATGGCACCGTCAATGCCTACAAGAAGAAGATCACCGCGCAGGCTGATGCTGCTGGTGTCGTGGCTAAGCACTAAGTTTCGAGAGAAGTTTCCAGGGCTGTTATGTATAGATTAATGCCGTAAAAGTATGAATATCCTGCATGAATCAACGTGATTATTATCTCTATCGAGCATTCATACAACGTACTCCTAAATATTTCTGCTCTCTTTGCTCTTCATTACTCGGAGCACGTGGAATCCACGACTTCCGTATTGAGGCCCGCTTATCAGCTTATCAGCTTATCAGCTTATCACAATCAACCCCAGACGTCAGTTTAACATTTCCGATGCCTCCGAGGACCGGTGGATACATCTCAGATGATTTCCCAGCAATAGAGCCTACAGAGCCTAGAGAAATGCCAGGGGCAGATGGAGAGGACCCCTCAGGTCCCAGCGTCCCTTTGCTCGCCCAATCCCACACCTCCCACGATGACACCAACCACGACGAGAACCTAGCCTCCGAGCTAGAATACTCCGGCGGCTGGTTTATATGGGCGCTGACCTTCTCAGCCGGGATAAGCGGTCTACTATTTGGATATGAGTATGCGCACCACCACTTCCCACACCATGAGACTGCTCCTTTGTCCACTAACAACCGTCGGAACTTCCAGTACAGGTGTTATTTCGTCTACTTTGGTGACCATCGGCTCGGATCTTTCGAATCGCACGTTGACAACGCTTGATAAAAGCCTGATTACATCGTGCACCAGTCTTTGTGCGCTGATTGCGAGTCCGTTTACCGGCGTCTTGGCCGATAAGCTTGGTCGGCGGAAGGTTATACTTGGCGCAGATGCGTTGTTTGCGCTTGGTGCTTTGGTCCAGGCTTTTACGAGCCAGGTTTGGGGTATGGTGCTTGGGCGCAGTATTGTTGGGCTCGCGGTTGGTAGTGCGAGTGCGGTGACTCCATTGTAGGTTGGCCTTGTTGTGCTAATCGGGAAACCGAGACCCATAAGCCGAGGCAGATAATTGGTCGCGAGAAGTTAAAGATTGCTAATATATTGGGATTTCATTTAGGTATATATCCGAGTTAGCTCCGTCACACGCAAGAGGCAGACTCGTCACGATCCTCAGTCTATTTGTCACCGGCGGCCAGGTGGTGGCATACATAGTCGGGTGGCTGTTCTCCAGTACAACTGGAGGCTGGCGATGGATTGTGGGCCTTGGAGCATTCCCCGCTTTCGTTCAGGTCGCCATTCTCGTTCTTCTACCCGAGACGCCGCGATGGCTGGTCCAGGCTGGATTGGACGATCGGGCAAAGACCGTTCTAACCAAGATTTACCAGGATTGTCCTGGCTGTGACCGGGTGGTAGACCGTGTGTTGAAGGACATCAGCGACGAGATTGTCGAAGAGGCGTCCGAGATGGGACAACTCAAGTCGCGTGGCACGAAGCCCCAGTGGTTACATGATGCCCTTCAACGGGGCGAGCAGTTGTTGCATGGGGGAAACAGAAGAGCGTTGATAATAGCGACGATGCTTCAGGCAATCCAGCAGCTCTGCGGATTCAACAGCCTGATGTATTTCTCTGCAACCATCTTCTCCTCCCTTCACTTCTCCTCCCCAACACTGACATCGCTCTCCGTGGCTATGACGAATTTTGTCTTCACGCTTCTTGCATTCGTGCTGATTGACAAAATCGGTCGTCGACGCATTCTTCTGTACTCTATCCCCGTCATGGCTATTGCGCTGGTCGTCTGTGCCTTTTCATTCTCGTCAATGGACGGTACATGGAACTCCCATCCCCCAACTCGGCGTCAAGAGAACCACGACGACACCAGCTCTCTTGTGCCCATCGCAATCCTACTCTGTCTTACTGTCTACACTGCAGCTTACGCCCTTGGACTCGGCAATGTCCCCTGGCAGCAGTCTGAACTCTTCCCTCTGAATGTTCGCTCTCTGGGCTCAGCGTTAGCAACGGCAACCAACTGGGGATCGAACTTCATCATCGGTCTTACTTTCCTACCGATGATGGAATTGATCTCGCCCTCGTGGACGTTTGCACTCTATGCAGTAGTCTGTGCTGTTGGGTGGGTTGCTGTATGGGCGATTTACCCTGAGCTGAGTGGACTTGGTCTCGAAGAGGTCAAGGGTCTTTTGGCAGATGGCTGGGGAGTGAGAGAAAGCTTACGGCGACGTCGTGCTTCTGGACATAGATAGTAGACGAATAGACCATTCTTGGATGTGTCGATTCTGGCCTACATGCGCTAGTCATCTAGAAGGTATGAAAATCGAACATGGACATCTCTCTCTTTTAACGCAATTACGACTGACATGGGCGTCAGTGTCTGATCTAAGTGTGCGGCACCTGAGAGCACCGAGTCCTTCTATTCTTGTTTTAGAAGATCGTGAGATGAGCCCTAATCACTCAGGCGGTACCAGTGAGACCACACGCCCATTTGTACCTACAACTCCAACTTCAACTACATTTCCTTCTGCACATCACCTATAACAGTCTTTGCTCTTCAGTCTTTTACCTCAATTATATTTGCATCTACACATCACCTAGCAACTCTCGTCCCAAACTTTGTTCTTCGATATTTTGCCTCAATTACAATTGCATCTACTATCACCTCTCGTCCTCGTCTTTACCAATCCCAACCTTCATCTTTCATCTTATAATGTCCCATACTCTCATTGCTACTTCAATCGAGCTGCATACAGTGAGCCTATATACTCGCAAAAGCTATTCATATCATCCAACTTTTACTTCTATCAAAGTCTCAGCAAACCTTCAATCTCCTGTTTGCAGATACGTCAATCGCAGCCATGCTGATGAACGAAGATCTCATGCTGGGGGCCACAGCTGCCATCCCGACTGTACCCCGTGGAATACTTGACCTGCCAGTCGAGGTTAGTAAAGCCCTATCTTTGTTCATCTTGCAGTCATTGACTTTACACTTCATCAGCTCCTCCAGCAGATTGCCTGCGATCTCCCCACTGACCGCGATGTCCTCCATCTTTCCCAATCTTGCAAGGAGATCTGGGCAAAGGTTTTCCAATCCGAGTCCGCAATCTGGCGAGACCGATTCGGCAGACACTATGATATCCCTCCAGGAAGACATTCCAGAGAGCTCAAGATAGAATACCAGATCCGCGCCCTCGTGCTGGACCCTAACCTCAAATTCAAAGGAGCGGAAGACAGTCGCCAACACCTCTGGGAGCAGGTCATGCTGAATATGCTTGACGAGGCACTCAAAGTGCCCATCCGCCCAGGAGAAGAATCCAAGACCCTGACTCGCATCGAAGAGACCCTGGAGGAGGTAGACTTCCTCAGCGAGTTCCAGAAAGAAGGGACTCTCTCGCCGCTTTACTATGCCCTTCAACTGGTAAGCCAATTCCTGTCTTCATAGAACCGGACATGCACTGATGTTAATGCCATACTATAGGCCCTAACTCCCTTTGCTCTTGCCCCGAAAATCACACAACCTTGCCGTCGCACCGACTACGACATGGAAGTAATTTATTCACGTGCGGAAGGAGTGGGCAAGCCTTACATCGGTCATGAAGACCTCGACCTTACCAAATTACTTCACCTCCGCTGTTTCTGGCAGCGTCATTTACTGAACCCTTCCGAATTCACCTATCACGATTCCTTCTCCGAACTGCCTCAGCTGCTAAGACCCAGAATGCGAAAGACCGATTCAGCCAACGTCATGAACCTCAGTCGATCTTGGCTGGGATATTACTGTGAGTATAAGAAGTCAGAGATCAAATCAACAACCCCAGCTGACTGTAACACCCACCTAGCATGCATGCACCCAGTACCGCATATCCGAGACTGCGATCGCCAGACATGCGCCGATCTTGAAGGCCACTGCAGTACAATCGACATAATGGTAAGTACCAGCCAAGGGCTTTGATACGCCGGCGCGAAGCTAACATAAACAAGGCTATGGACCTTCAGCCCTCCAAGGAGCTGTTCTGGCCCCAAGAATGCTGCGAGATCATTCCTCTGATCGGCGGCTCCGATACCAAGCGGACATACTTCAAGGGCAAGCAGTGGATCCATGGCTCTCTGGATGATTCCGGTAATCATGTGTTTGGATTTACCGAGGAGATTGATGTCGCGCATGGTGGTCTCTGGGGATGGACCCGGATCTGCTTCACGATCGTTGAAGCGGCAGAGGATGAAGGGGATGACAACCCGTTCAACTGGTCGTTGGACAGTGAGTACTGGGTTCATGGTTATGAGGCTGTCATCATCCCTGGGGGGCGGCTGATGTTGGGGCGATGGTTGGATATGCATGACACGGGGGCAAAGGGCCCATTCATTTTCTGGGACTCGTAGGAATAGAGCCCCGTTGCAGTTGCCCTTTTAATATCTAGTGGTATCAATACCTGCAGTTCTTTCCAATTATCTTTCGTGAGTGGATTTTCAAGGCAATAGCGAGTTCGGACCAGGAACGAAGGAAGAAGGAAGTGACAAGGCCCGGAGACAGGACAGAATGAAACAGACCGAACTCGCTTATAGCGCTAAATATTTGATTTGAGATCCTCGATCCAGTGGAGTGAGTGTCTATAGCATAAAGCAGTGTAGCTTGGGGTGAAAAGGAATTATGCGTTGAAAAAGGGAATAGTAGATAACATAAGAATTCAAACAGTCCCTACTCCTCGATATCCTTGACCTTCTCCCACTGGCCCTTGAGATTCTCCTTCCACAAGCTGACCTTGTTATCCCCCCCGCTGACGGCGAGGATGTTGCCGCTAAGGCTCCAGCTAACGCGCCACAGAACAGTGTCGAACTCCAGTGTTTGGCTGGACCACTGGCCCGGGTTGGAAGCGTCAGAAGTCCAGATGCGGACTGTCTTGTCTTGCGCGGCAGAGGCAATGTAAGACTTGGAGAGAATGCTGGGGGACCAGGCCACATCTCGGACCCAGTCCGAGTGTCCCTCAAGCGTTTGAGTGAGGTTGTATGATTTGGTCTCCGCGCTAAAGACATTGCGTTAGTTCACGTCATGGCTGGTTATCTCGCAGTTGAAGAACATACTTATAATCCCAGATCTTGACCAGGTTGTCGCTACCACCGGTAACAAATCGGCGCTGTTGGCCAGGTCCGGGGTTAGAGCTGATAAGACTACCAGCAAAAGTGGCGGGAGCCCAGCTGATGGAGTTGACGCCCATTCCGTGGGCGTGGAAAGTCTGGTGGGTCCAGTTGTTGTCATGGAACTCCAACACGCTGACATGACCGTCGGAAGAAGCACAGGCAAGAAGACATCCGCTCTCATGGGGAGCCCAGGAGACCATGTTCACGGAGGCCGTGTGCAGGGAGAAATCGAAGACCTTGTTCCATGTGCTACTAGCGGAGGGCGAGGTTGCAGTCTGGGGCTGCTCCCGCCATATCAAGACCTTGCCGTCATAAGAAGATGAGGCCAAAATTGTGCCGTATTTCGGGTGAGCCTAGATCAGAGAATCACACGGTCAGTCAGGTTGCGCGTTTACAATTGCTGCTCTTTGGGATATCACTCACCCATGCGACACACCACACAGCACCCTCGTGGCTATCAAATATCCAGATCAGTGACCGGATCTCTAGCTGCACCCATAGCAAGACCAGCTTACCCTTTCAGCGTCTCGACCAGGCGGTGTGATTCTCCCTCAATCTCAAAGATCTTTATCGTTTTGTCGGACGAACATGTTGCCAACCGGCGGCCGTAGTAGTCCAAACCAGCATCGTGCTATTTTCGAAGTGGCCCAGTTAGCTCGCGTTCCACATGCGATGACAACACATGCCAATTGAAGCTTATTTCTTAGCACATACAATCATCTCTTCGTGCCCCGAATTCGAGATCACCTGAGGGGTGGCCTGGTGGTTTGAAGGTGTTAGCGAGGGGATTGAGGAACTAGCGCAAATACATGTAGCAAGAAAGATTTTACCATTTTGTTGGATTAAATAAAGCAAACAATGTAGTTGACAACTGTGAAAGCGCGGGGACTCGGAGCAGCTCTCCCTGTTTGTATGAGCCAAACAACCTGGCCCTTTCCGTATCTTATCGTGTGATGATTAAGCTGATATACACGTGATCTATTTCATACACGTGATGAGCCTCGGCCGTCGGCAACCCCACGGCGGGCGTAGACAGTCTCCCATCTGAAGTTCAACACCTCCTTTTCGTTATTTCCTTACTTATAGACGCGAGTGCTTACGCGCAGTTTCATTTCACTACTATACTATCCCACCTTTCGCTTGGTTCTTGTTGGCCTCAAGACGTCATCATGGGTGATGCGCTGTGCGGGCCGTCGAATGCCCTTCAGAACTTCCAGAAGCATACATCTGTTGATCGAACCCTTCAGCAAGACCGATTAACTTCGCGTCAATCACCTGCTCAGGTTGGTAGTGCTCTTACGGTCGCATCGTTTCATTTGTGCTAAACATGCTTTCAGGGTTTCCGGTCCCAGAACCACCGAGAGGGAATACTTGACCCCGAGTTCGCTGCATTCGAAGGGAACCTTGGTGGCCCTGCATTGCCCGACTTACAACATCCCGCCCACTTCGGCGCACCAATACATCATGCTGCGACACAGCGTCCTGCGGCGCAACATGCGGGCAACGCCGGTTGGGCGTCAGACTTCCAGAACTTGCAAATCTCAGGGCCCTCACATCCTGTAGCGCAACTACAGATGCCAAATGTTGCACCAGCGGCGACACATGGCGGTTGGCACTCGGAATTTATGAATCAACATCGAGCGCCTGTCCCCCAGACCCAGCAAACCCCGCAAATGCATGGTGCCTATCAACCATCCTTTGCGCCAAGCTACCCGATGTATGGCTCCTCGATGAATCAGATGCAGATGCAGCCGCAGGGTATGCAAAGCATGCAGCAGGCCTCCACACAGCAATTTGATGAATCCGCCTTTGAGGCTGCGTTCGACCAAGCACGGGCGGATATGGAGTTGCAAGCCACGGATGTCGATCAGAAAGATACCCAGCAGAACCTGCAGGAGATCTCTAAAGTCGACGTTGTCGAGCCAGTCATGCAACAGGAGATTCGAGTGGGCTCGGATCTCATTGCTCAGAGCGAGAAGCAGGACCCGCAAAACCGGAGTCGGGATGGAGACGAACTTGCGCGAACAGCAGGACAACTGCTCGACAGCGTGCGCAACGAACAGAATCAAAAGTTCCAACAGAGCAACTTCCTGGCTTTGATGCGGCGGATTCGGGATCGCGAGGTGGAAGTTGAAGGGGATGCTTTTCGCGAAGTCAGTACCAACCCGTAACGGTTTGGATGTCGAACGCGACATAAACACCGGTATCACTCGGGTAATCTACAAGGGCCGTTGTCCTTGCTAATAGTTTGCAGACGGCGCAGTCTCTTCACCCAGGTGGGCGATACTACCCGGGTCAACCCCACCCCAACCTCCCTGGTCCCGATGTTTCGTCTAGTAGTAAGGAGTCACCCACCCTACCGGTAGGGTCTGATGCCCTGCGGCCATGATGAGACCAGCCAAGAATCTGACCAGACATACGCACTGTCCAGATGTAAACATCAACAAAGATCCCCGGCCGACCGAAGAAGAAACATCCGATCACCAGGGATCCAGTCAGTTTGTCCATGGTGACTCAAATGCACTGTACGAAGGCTTACTCCATAGCCAAAGGCTTGTGGACCGGCGCAGGGTTCCATTTTGCTTTCTAGGAAGAGAGTTGGAGGCGCATTTTCTGCACTAGCGAGACCATGTTTTGGACCGGATGTACAGGTACTTCCTACAGTATGGCGGTAACTAGCATGGTTGAGGTACCGGTACATAGTTTATTGATACCCCCATGAACAATAGCAATCACGTGATCTTTATTGAGAACAATAAGAAGCCCATTGAGGTTCCCGATTAGGCAACTGAATGGCAATTGAATGGCAATTGAATGGCGCGTCAATGGCGTGCGGCTGGCTTTGATTGGCTGGCTATTGAATGTTTCTTTCCTATTGTTTGGTCCCATTCAAACGCCTATTCAAAATCCCTGATCACTCAGATGGAGGAAATTCCAAGGTTGCTCGACCATAAATACCCATCTAACTCTCATCTTCCTCTCACTTCTTCGCCCATATCTTCTTGTTACCAAACTTCCCTCAGTTTAGAAACATACATAAAGGTCGTCACTTGATCACATCCTTCAAAATGCAGCCCCCATCAGATTCTTTGCGACACCAACTTCACAAGCTCGCTGAAATCAGAGCAAATCGCAACGCTGCCGCTAATCCAACTTCTACTACTGGAACCACCCCAACTCCAGCCCCACCTCATTATACCCTCTCTATCACTAGACCAAGTGGGACCAGAACTGTGACTGTCCCAAACTATCTAGCGGACCAGGATGACTACCTGGATTCAGTACCGATCAACATCACCATCGACAGCTCGGTCACCTTGATCGGAAATGGGAACAATATCCAGCTCCCGGAGTCTGGCATCTCATCTCAACCAGGCCAGACCGATGGCTCTAACCCTCGCCTCACTTCTCTGGCAGCTGTCCTCATCGGTGCCCTCAACCGGGCTGACAGTCTTGTTGACCAAGTTGGCAACCCGAGGCCCTTAAATATCAACATCAGGAACGGCATCCACGTCCAGGGCTCTAACAACACCCTTCGCGCAGTCCCTGCCAAGAAGGAGACTGCACAGGATGCAGAGTCCGGTCCTGTTGCTGGGCCTAGCAGCACGTCTCAGGCGTCCCAGACCGAAACTGCGCCTGCTGGAGAGGTGGAAGGCGGCGACCGCAAGCGTCGTGCTGACTCGGTTCGTACTCTATTCTGTCGAAGGATCTTTCAAAAAGCTTGATTACTGACTGTGTCTTTATAGGAGCCTACTTCGAGTGCTCCGGCCCCTCAGCGCCGCCGGGTGGACTAAGATGTGGCAAGGTGCCGCGGGCGATGAGATCGGATCGCATTGCTCTGTTCACTTTTCTTAAGACTTTATTATCAATGAGGTGCATACCTCAGCGGGCTGCTTATTTTCTTTTACTTTGCATTATCGGTCTATTAGTCACTGGGTTTGCCATTTTGGCCGGCTTTTTACGGAGTTGATACAATTGCCTACATGATTGCAATTCTGGGTATGCTTGCTCTGGGTTGATACCCTTTTGTTTCTTACCAATGTACAATAACTGGTAGCTCTGAATTAATCTATTTATGATTGATGATCTCTCTCACTTCATTGTCACAGGCGTATCAATCAAATTTGAAGGACAAGCGAGGAGTGTGCTTCCATTTTGATATCTGGTCTATCTCGCTTCCACAGCCCCTATAAGTGCCACGCAGCTATGTATCTTGCAGACCTCCCCATAGTCAAATAAGCACTCTTTAACTCTAGTTTACTATTACTGGCGTGCGCAGCTACACTCACCTCCTTGCAGACCACAATGGTATAGAAAGTTTCGAGCCTCCACTAACCCTCTTCATCTAACGATCGTATGTGAGAGTCTTCCCAAGTGCATCAACTAAATAAGCCCGATAAATGCTCAAATCGATCAGATACCTTAGTCTGCATACAAAGTCAGCAGACTAGCGGTGTGTACCGGTGTGGAATCCTTTAATGTACCATTGCATTTCTCCGTGCCACGGACTTCCAATAATAAACCCAGCATGAGTAGAATACAATATGCCCACTTGAATGTACATCGATCGACGTTGCTCTTGGTGGATCTTTCTGACACGATTACGATACAACTAGTTAGCGTCTGGAGTGGAACTATGTTGATCACTTTGCTATGGGGAAAACGGACAAAGTGGCGACACTGTGAATAATCTGGGGAACAAGCAGAACAATCAGACTTAGTTCTCCTTCACATATCATGCTCATATTCATATGGCATCTCAGATGGACTGTTCGGGGACTCCATCGATGATGGGTGAAAGGATACCATTACCAAGATACGAGCATCCACCCGAGACAACATGTCCGCGTGAGTGATAGCTATCATTGTAAATCTGAACTTGAAGACTAATGGCTGCCAGTGAAATATGCAAATATCATCACCATCGACCTCTCCGACTATGATCGCCCAGGAGGCAAAGAGAGACTGGCACAACAATTCAAAGAACATGTGCATCAAGTTGGTACTGCTCGTCGATCCCACCTAAAACAGCAACACATTGACACATAAAGGCTTCTTCTACATCACCAACATCGGCCTATCCCAAGAGGAGATCGATCTCCAATTCGCCATCGCAAAGGCATTCTTCGAACTCCCCGAAGAAGAACGACTCAGACACCGCGCTCCCCTCGAAGAGGGCAGCTACAACGGTTACCGGCCTATGGGAGCACTAAGTCTATTTCCAGGAATGCAAGACACGCTAGAATTCTACAGCATCTTCAAATTCATCCCCCAGAGCAAACGCTCCCACCCCGACCTAATCAATCAATATTCCACCGAGATCGAGAGATTCTCCCGCTTCATGCACGAAAACGTATCCTTCAAGCTTTTGCAAACACTAGCAACCATGCTCGAACTACCAGAAGACCAATTCGTGAACGGAAACCGGTACGATGACGAATGCGACAGCTCGATTCGCTACATGCTCTACCATGCCCGGTCTGAAGAAGAGAACAAGACCTTCGACGACGTTTACTTCCGCGGACACACGGATAAGGGAACTATGACGTTCCTCTTCCAGCAGCCGATAGCTGCGCTGCAAGTGCAGCAGGAGAAAGATGCGGAGTGGGAGTATTTGAGGATTCCTGCTGGGTCTGTGGCTGTCAATATCGCGGATACGCTTCAGTTTCTCACGAATGGGTATCTGAAGAGCGGGTTTCACCGGGTTATTGCGCCGCCGAGGGATCAGGTGCATCTTGATCGATTGGGGTTGCTGTATTTTGTGCGTCCGACGGATAAGCTCCCCTGGAAAGCGTTGGATAGTCCGTTCTTGCAGGAAGCGGGTTATGGGAAGACTACCACGGAGAATGATCAGGATGTTTCTGGGTTGGAGTGGTGGAGGGCTGGGGTTAGGGCTCGCAAGGGAGCGAATTATGTTAGTTCTGCGGCAAGTACGACTTAGGTGTTGTCAAACAATACAAGCATGGAGGTAGAATTCAACTATAAATCTCATTTCAGTATTATATGTACAAGTAAAAGGTGGACATCAAGTATATACATCAACCCCCCAAGATCCCAGCAACCATAGACGTACCAGAGTTAGGAAAGTACTTGCCAACACTATTCTTCAAGAAGCAATTCCCATCCTGTCCACCCTCGTACACAGCCGTCAAATTCGCAGAATAGGTGACTCCCTTGCATTTCTCATCATTTTCCGTATTCCACTCCACACACTGGGAAATGCAAGATTTCAAGTCGTATTCAGTCGATCTCGTCAAGTCGCTGACTTTGCCATTGCCATATGCTGTCCGGATACCACCTGGCCAGTCAACGGCACACAGCAATGTGAATATCGAGCCGTCTGAGCCGGTGACTGTGGTCAGATTCTGGCCGGGACATGGGTTTGCAGCTATTCCCGTCGTGCCTGATGTGACGGGTGCTGATGATGTTTTAGATGGTTCGGAAACCGTTGTGGTTTCCGAAGAAGAGGTTTCGGTTGTTATTGAATTTTGGGGATCCTTATCCGCTTTGGATGTTGGTGAGGTCGTGCTGCTGTCGGATGTACCGATCATGATAGGCACCAAAGAATCTGCATTGGTTCCAGTTGTTGTCGTCGTCGTCGTTGCGACTGTTGCAGACGTTGAATAAAAGTTGCTTCCGGGTGTCCTGGACATGATGGGCAATGCAGAGGTAGAGGTGGTATTAGAACCAGGCGTTATTGGGTTAGAGCTGCAATGATATATGTTAGACGGTTGTCACTGCTCCGAGAGAAAGACAAGACCATACCCGTTATTCTTGTTTATCAGATAATACCCTCCCACTCCACCTCCTACAGCCGCAAATACCACGACCACGACTGCAATCACCAATAGCAGCCAGAACACAGGGGCCCTGACTCCGCATACTCTTTTGGCAACCTTTCTCGTATCAGAGTCTTCCGAACCATCACCAGCTGTGCTTGAATCCGCCCTGTCTGGTCCAGATACGTAATATAGTTCTGACCTAGCGATTGGAACTTCCTTTCCCGGTTCAACAACAACCTCGAGACCATCATAACTCTTTGGCCATCGCCTAAGATCAGAAACGAGTTCAAGCCCACCATAGCTGCTTGGACCCCTCCTTAGGTCAGAAACGACGTTAACTCCTTCCATGCGAGCAATCTTGACTCCGACACGGCGATAGTACCGCTTGTTATGGGTATACACAGGCTCTGCGCACTGGAGATAGAAAGTATAAGTTCATCGACGGGGCACCTTGTTCAATATTTGGAAACACTACTCAACTATAAGACTAATACCAGCACTGGGATCTAGAAACGAATGTACTATTATTAGGCCATGGGGCCCTAAGGTGGGCGTCTAACTGCCATCTCCCCGTTCACCAAACGACTTGAGGGAACTCAGTAGCCGCCACTAAGTCTACCCGGCGTCAACCTCCCCTCAGTCGCCATAAAAACTATACACTTCGTGCTTGGCTTGTGTCAGGCTTTTAGCGTGG
This sequence comes from Penicillium turbatum, assembly GCA_030762825.1. Lineage (NCBI taxonomy): Eukaryota > Fungi > Ascomycota > Eurotiomycetes > Eurotiales > Aspergillaceae > Penicillium > Penicillium turbatum. Next base: position 1,527,090 of record JAUJYX010000003.1, on the reverse strand, counting down.
TGTAGACACTTGTTTCTGTCGAATGAATCTCCTCGATTTAACGCTTCCTCGGAGCGTCTAAGATCGCCGGGATTTGTGTGGATCATAGACCCCACCAACCTTAGGTCAGACATCGAACATATTCTTCCACTTGACTTGGTTTTTGTGACTAAAAGTGCAAGACAAGTCGAGCACGGCTCAAGGTCACCCTCAAATGCCCGCAAACCATGGATATCAATGTGGTAATATGAAATAAATACTCGTCTAGGCCCCGGGGGTTTCCTTCTGCTTGTTGGTGTTTGCATTGTTTGCACCTTCCATATTTACCCCCAGCACCCCATGACATGTCTTTGCCATCAAGTCACTTCAACCTTGGACTCAAGGTAAATATGCAGACATGCATACCGACACTTGCATTTAATTCCACAGAGTATCATCTCATGGCTGGGCACCAGCTTCCCGGAGCTGGATGGCTCTGAGGATGACTGCGGGCTCTGAACAAAGGACCGAGCTCCCATCGATGGGGTTATGGGACACATCTCTTTCAGACTTTCAATGAGAAATGTGAGAACGATATCCTCAAGTCACAACGTGCGCAACAATTGCACACAGTGAATGCACACATCACCTATTCATCTCTGTAGGAGATGGCGCCACAATCTATTTTCGACTTGATCTATTCTTGGATCTTGCCTGAGTAAGTACAAAGATCTGACTGAGCTCTATGAAATGACTGGTCGATGTCGATGTCTTTCATAGCTTTGGAGGAGCCCTGGTGAAGACTTCGCATTGAGGGGGTGGAATCCACAATCTTTGTTTGACAAGCCCACCACCGCAGATCGAAAACCACATTCGATGGGGCAGTGACTGTGATCAGATCGAGATCAAAGAGGCATCGTGGGCACTGTTGGGTTTCAGCCAAACGAGGACTTCAAAGGACGTGACTGTGCTGAACTGGTCAACCCAGATGCACTACGCAGACGCCAAGGACACGATCAAGGGCTGTTATGAAACTCCTGCCAAATGGACACCAAAATCAAAGAGGACCGAAGATTTCTCCCACGGTATTCTTTGTACTCTGCGGTTTCTTTTTATTTGGTCTTGTCTACGATGCCCCGAATTTGTTTGACTTCGCAAGGTCAAGACTCGATTCGGTGCTATGCGCATGCAAAATGCTTGGGATATAAATACCATCATAGTTCCTCTCCTAATCGATCTCTATACACATTCTCTCAAGATTACGCTCTTTTGCATCTTACAACTAACTCTTCAATCGTGATCGAGTCGCACAATGGAAAAGACCAAAGTTATGAAGGACGAACCAGCTGCACCACCTGCTGACGGAGGGGGTGCGGCGGCGCGGCGTTCTCGCCGCCAGGCTAAGCAAGCAGCAGAGCAGACAGCGTTGCCTGAACCCAAAAAGCGCAGAACAAAAGATGGCGACGGCGCCACTCCAAGTAAGAAACAAAAAAAGGGAGACGCAAAAGATGATGCAGCTTCTAAACCCGAACCCATCGATGTAAAGAAACTACTAGCTGATCTGAGTGTCGATTACGCCAAAAAGGCACCAGCCCCAGCTCCACCAAAACTGGGAGAAAAGCAGGATTGGGGTAAGGCCAAGGACGGCAGCGTGGTCAAAGATATCAGGAAGGCCCCTAAGGGCTGGAATTCCGATGAGCCTGATCTACTTCCTGAGTGAGTTCTACCCGTCCTGACTATTCAATGATAGCTCCATTGCTCAAGATCAATACTGATAAGTGACGTACCTTGTGTAGTGACTTAGATGCGCAGATCAAACGATGCCAGGAGCGGATCAAAGATGGAATCATGCCTCAGGTCTATCAACTCAAATTGAGGGACCTCGAAGCGCAGCAGAAGAAACGCAAGTGAGCTTATACAGTGCCCAAGCTAGTTTTTTCACAATAACTGATCCACTTTTGCTACCTAGAGAGTGGATGGCGGAGATGCCTGGACTGGCCTGGCCCGTGGTCGAACGCCTTCACGGGCTGCAGAAGATCCTGGAATCTCTTGAGACGGGATTGGGCGAGCGTAACGGCAAGGCCAAGAATGGGCGTAAACCCATTGATGCAGACAGCTTTATGCAGACAGCGTGTGCCATCACGAGAGCATACAAAATGGGTCAGTTGGACTGGAATCCGGGATTCGTCACCTACTGGTGTGCTGGAAAGCAGCTCTGCCTTCCTAGGCCGTTCAGATGGGATGAATATCGTGTTATCCATGATCTAAACAATGGACATGCATCGTTTTGGGTGGAAGGGGTAAGTCCTACCGAGTGAATCTCTATGAAAGATGAACATACTAACGAGATACATTTAGCGTGAGGATTCTTCGCCTGCACCTCTAAAGGCTAGTTGCGTTACGGGCGTGCCGCCCCCAGAGAAATCCTGGTCGAGCATGTATTGGGTATGTTTCTCTTGAGCATCTTGTTTACATTATATTGATGCTAACCGTTCTAGATGCAAATTTCTCTTCGCATCCCGGCCATTCCGCCGCCACCGGGTGCAGGAAGACCAGCTGTGCCATGGCCACCGGGACCAGGGGTACTGGCTGCAGCAGCACCGGCTGGTCCAATGCCACCCGACAACACCTCACATTCATTCAACTTTCTCGAGGATTCAGGGGCCGCAGACATGCTCATATTCGACGAGGACGTGGAATACCTTCAAGAGTTAGATCCCGATTCGAAAGGAAGACCGCATCCACTTCCCCGATGCTTGGGTATTGTTACTTACATAACAGCAGACGGTAGCAGTCATTACATCCTGAACAGAGAGCTCGAAGTCAACATATGGGATCCAAATAAGCAAGACTTTGTGTTTGTCGACTGGGAAGCGATCCCAGTTGCCATCATTGTTGGTGATGAGACTACGGCAAACCGTTTGAATGGCCCATGGCTACGGACCAGGCTTTACTGTGCAACTGTTCCTGATCAATCAAACCGATTGTGGATGTTCGACTACAATCCGGGGAACCCTGGAAGAAGGCCCACTCTTCCTACCGCGAGTAGGATTGCAAGGACTGCTCCATATCCAAGGCCGCGCCCAAGGGACATCCCATATGGATACCCTATCGACCTGAGTAAAGCTGCAGGGGTTTGAGCTTTTTGGTGTCTCTCAGTCACTACCTCATAGAGGCCTTGCTTTGATCTCTGTCTGCTACTGGATTTATGACTGTCAGTTTGTTTTTGATTTTTTGATTTATTGATTTAGAAGTTTTTGCTTTTGGTGTGCACATTTAGTAACAGAGGATGTTTTGCTTATAAAGAATTTCTCCTTGTAGCGACTGCGTGCAGCTCCCACTTGGTGGCGCGGGGCGCTTCCTCTAGAGACTCCTTATGAGTGGCTTGCTAATATGCCACAGGATCACGGTAATGCATTGGTGGTCACTTCAGCTCTTGATTTAGTTGCAGATCTACCTATCTCCAGCTTATCACTTGGCAGTCGAGCCTTGCATAATAGTACCGGCCTCAGACCTGGGCGCGCATCTGATTTGATAAGCTTAAGCGCCGTACTAAATCCCTTCAGCCCAAGTAGCCAACCTCGGTATAGTGGCTCATTGGTGAGCATTGATTGGAAAGCTACTAGTCAAATTTGAAGGCAATCAAGGCTATTCCTTTTCTCGAGAAGCATATAAATATGGATGGTAACCGAGTCAAAGTATCAAGCGTCACTTAAACTAGAATAGCCGTTCAACGGTTAGAAACTAATTACCTTTAGATTAAGTGAGTATTTAGGAGTATTATGTTCATTTTGCAGTCGCTTATAAATGTCTTCTCTCCGATTAGATACCACTTCAATACAATGGTAAATCCCAAACTATACGTTGTGTTTTATCGCCCTCGCTACGGTAATTATTAATATTGGGCTTTATACGTCGACGATGACGACGTGCCGATGATCTTTAAAGTTATTGGATAGTATCCGAACTTTAAGCGTAACGTTGTGAACGCTAAGGCTGAAAAGTCTAAGAGCTTTCTAGGTAAGGAATACGTTAGAGTTATTAGTAAAGCTAATATTAAGAGAATTAAAAACGTTGCGTTAACGATTCTTATAGATAACGAGACGGTGGAATAGGACTATTAGGATTATATACTTAAGATCTTTAATAAGTTGGAAGATAACTTTGTTCTAGAGGAGGACAATGAAGATTATCGTGAAGCGCGAAGTATTCTAAGGGGGAAAAGGGGTGTAATTGTCTAATAATCTTATTGTATAGAAGCTATTTCTAAATATACCTCGGCGGCGGCTTATATAACTCTAGTTTCCCTAACTCGATCGAGAAGCTACTACTAAGCGTAGATATTTAGTAAGATATATTCTAATAGATATAAAAACTAATTATCTTCCTTGTAAGGGCTGAGGTAGTTTATATACCGTATAGATTTATAATAGTTAGGGTAGAAACCGCTATATTCCTAGTTAAGTATTCTAGAAACTATATATTTATTGTTATCGGCCAATTTAACTATAATATTATCCGGCCTTATATCTCTATATATAAAAATAATACGAGGGCCCGAATGGTTTGTAAACGATAGTAATAATCGACGGAGAAACTTAACGAATATATTACCGCCTAGATACGAGCTCGAGAATAAAAATATCTTAAAATCTTTAAGGCTAGTAATAGGTATCTTATTTATTCGAATATATCTCCTAAGATCTCTATAGCCTTTACCTATAACTCCTCCTAGAGGAGTCCTTTCTATAAAAGGAAGAGTTCTTAAATCTTCTAGTATTGTGTTAAGTTGATTACTAAGGGAGGTCTTTTAATAAGAGTCGAGTATATACTAGACTTCCCTAAGCGGTGTAGATCCTATATAGCTTATGAATATTAAAGAAATCCTACTTATATATACTAAGCTAAGAGGCTTTAGTGCTAGAATATTCGACTTATAACGGTTAAGATATTGTAAAGCGGTGTATTTAGTATAGTACTCTATATTGCGAACCGCTTTGATAACGATTTCTACGGAGTATTTAAATACTCCTTTCTATCGAGCGAAGGGAGCTTTCTAAAGAATTTTACTACTCTTTAGAACCTTAAATAGCCTTTAAGAGAGTCCGACCGGTAAACCCCCCGCGGTTTGTGATACCGGCTCGATTAACTTTATAACCGTATCTAAAAGAGGAAATACAATTTTAACCGGGTCTAATAGGTAAAGGGATCGTCGAATGTCTTTATCGGCCTCGATAAAACCCGGTAGATTATATTTGATTTTCTCTAGTAGATGATGATATTAGCTATGCGAATAACGAGAGACTGAATTGCGGTACTGTGGTGCTTACTCGGAGAGCTTTCGATTGGTTTTTTCATTTCTATGAGACGTTGCGGATATTCCGCGGGGAATTGCTCGACTAAGTTGATCTCCGGGTCTTTCGTTATTGTGGCTTGTAGCTTTTTCAATATATGGGCATTGAACCTCGCGGCTTTGGACTTGCTGCCATGTTGAGCGCCCTCTAAGTCAAATGCCCTTTTTTCCGCCATCTTGCAAGACGGCAATTTGAAGCCTCACGATCAAAAAATATAGGTCAGAACGGATGGTAATCTAGGATACCTGGAAAAAAGGGAGGATATGGGTGAGTAAAAGGGAAGATGAGTGAGAAATAAGAGGGTGCTTTGACAACTACTGAGTCTCGGTCAGGTGATTGTGGCGCCAAAACATTGTTATCCCGAGCACTTTGCAGGGTTTGCAAAGTGTCGGCGCCTCAGGCATTCACTTGCTGAGGCCGAGCCAACGCCGAGCGTCGGCTTGGCCCGGCTTGGCCCGGCGCACATTGGGGTTTCTACTTGGCAGCAAGCGAGAAGGATGATTATATAATTAGACTTAATTATATCGTACAGCTAGCACTATCTAATAGAAACCATACGATCCTTATAAAATCACATCTAGTAGCATATTATATTAACGGCCCCGCCTACTATGGCGGGCTAGTGAAGTAAGCACCTACTAAAGCAGTATATACCCTACTTTACTAGATCTTAGGAGCACTCTGAGATACTAGGCAACGGGGAGCTTACTTCACGAAAAGCTCCCCCTGCGAGAAATCGATCTAAGGGACCGGGAAGAGCGTATAGTAAACTAGGAAGTAGGGATAGTAATCTCGCTTACTAGGTTATATAAGTAAACTCTTCTAAAAGGTTAAGGATCTACGTCCTTAGGAGAAAAGTAGGGATCTCCTAAGAATAAGAGGGCCGAGATAGTAAGGAAAAGGAAAAGTTCCTCCTACTATAAAGCCTCTAAATAAGAAATCCCTAAAGAAATAACTTAAAAGTAAGAAAAATAGACCTAACTACCTACGATCCTAAAGCTACTTAATAGGCGGCCTAGTACGCTACCTAATAAGCGGCCTAGTATACTACCTAATAAGCTACCCTATAGGCTATCTAGTAGTACCCGGCCGAGCTAGCTTAGAATAGCTTCCTAGAGCCTATAGCGTTTAGGGAATACCTACCCTAGGGAATATAATAGGCGTTTAATAGCCTCCTAGATCACTACTAGAGGAGTGTCCTATTTAGATAAGCCCCGATAACCTAGGATAATCTACTTATATAGATCGAGTAAGTCTTCTACCTTTTAATATAGTATAACCTATAGCTTTCCTAAAACGGACAATACCTATCTAAGCTAAATAGTAAACTCTAAGACCTTATATAACCGGAGTAATACTATAGTAGCTAATAAGGGAATATAGCGAATTACTAGCTCTATAATTATTAAGAGTACTTCGAAAAGCGCCGCCTACTCTTAGGCCGCGAGAAAGCTAATACCTATAAGATAGTCTTTATATTAGGCTTACTAAGCGGCGACGCGGCTAGTAAGTAGAGAACCTACTAAATATAGGCCGGAATAGATTAGGAAACCGAAATCCTAACCTAGATAGAGTTTAAAACCTAGATTAAGGAGCGCTTTAAACTAAAGATAGCCGAAGCTAACCGATACTATAGCTTTATAACTAGGGTATAGAAAGGAGATATAGTAGTAAAATACTACTTAACCTTACTAAAGCTCTCTAATAATCTTAAGTAGCCGGCTATAGAGTATATATTTATCCTCTAACTAATCTCTAGGTTAAACCCTACCCTATAAGCCGAATAGTATAAATAGTAGAACTATCCTAAAATAGTTACTAGCGTTATCTACCTCCTAACTAAACTTAAAAGGAGCGGCTAAGAAGCGACTAATACTTACTTCCCCTATGTTACGAGCCAAATCTTTTAAGGAAAAAGAGTGCTTTTTATTCAAAAAACTAAACGTGGAGAGGAAAAAGAAAGAAGAAGAGAAACTATCTGAGAGAAGCCTTTTTTTGAGGCTTTCTGCCTTAGGCTTCGACAATAAACAATCCGACTTTTGGACCCGCTCAATAAGCCTAATTTACGTAAGTAAGTAAGCAATCCTTATACTCGATACTCGTGATACTCCCCCTATAAAACTATATTTAGTCCCTTAAATATTATTATTCTATCATACTTTATCGTTGTTAAGGTAGTCTTCTAGTAATTAGTCTACTATTATAGCTTCCTTCTAAGCTTATAGATATAGGGGTAGTCCTAGCTTCGATAGATAATTATTATAGAATTCCTTAATCTTATTAGCTAAATTCTTAAGATTCCTAGTAGGATACTATATTAAGTCGATATTATATCTAAGCTATTAGACTCTATAAACTAGCTTTTAGTAATAAAGCTTTATATCTAGGATCTTCTTAACCTTTTATTCTTTAGTTTCTCTAACCTAAATAGATAGTAGTAGGTCTAAGTATTATCTTTATAGTAGTTTAGTCGTTACTACTCTCTATAACTTATTAGTATAAAAGACTAGATATATTTTAATCGATAGAGGAAGATCTAATTTAAATAAGAATCCCTCCTTCTTAATAATCTTATATAGTCTATTAATAATATTAGATAATTTTCTACTAGGTCTATCTTTTAACTAGTCTTTAGTTATTATAAATATTAGATTACTAATATCGAAATCGATTTTATAATAATATCTATTTATTTACTAAGCTTATAGTCCTTAAAAATATATAGCTTATTCTTTTATTTTACTCTAGATCTTTTCTAGATAAGCTAATATATTTAATACTTTTTATTTATTTATTATAAGTATATTTTAGTCCTACTAATTAAATAATATTATAGATTTATATCTCTATTCTATAAAGAAAAGAGACTTCTAAGTTATTTCCTAAGGTAAAATCGATACTATAAAGTTAACTATTAAAAGGTAATCTAATTAGTTATCCTAATTATATTTAATATAAGGGCGGAGTTATTATACTATATATTAATTAGTAATTTTATTTTATACTATTAATAACCTCTATTTAATCCTAAAGATTTAATAGAACTTAGTCTAGAATTCTAAGATAAACTATCCTCTATAATCTAATATAATTAATATTAGGATCCCTATAATCTAGATAATATTATTAATGAATAGATAGGCTATCTTCTTTATATTAATATCCTTATAATAGGGTATTAAAATAGGCCTTTTAGTAAGTTAATAAACGATTATAAATATAGTATTAAAGCTATATTTATCTTTAGAGAATAACTAGAAATCTATAATAAAATACTCCTATAGGCGGTTTAGGATTTTAATTAGGTAGAGTAAACCTAGGGTCCTATCTCTCTATACCTTAGTCCTTTTATATATTAGATAGTTATTAATATATCGCTTTATATCTATAGCCTATCTATATTAATAGTACTTAGTAGAGACTAACTTTTTAAGTTTTTTAATCCTAGAGTAAGCTATTAATAGCTAGTAATATATCTTATTAAGGAGTTAAATATATAGATTACCTTAATTAGGTACTTTTAGCTTATTATAATAGAGTAGTAATCTATTATTATCTATAGATTAGTTTATACTACCTACCCTAGCTATCTCCTAGAATTTATTAAGGCTTAGATTATTATAATTTATTTATTTTACTTATTTAATAATACTAAATCTATTAGGTTTATTAGGTTTATTATTTATTAAATTATTAGAAAAGGGAATAATCTATATAGAGTTAGTACTAGGGCTAATTATAGGGTTTTTAAAATAAAGTCTAGGAAGTAAAATAGCTTATTAACTATTATCTAAGTATAGGGTATTATTCTATAATAATATATCTATAATAATATTCTTTCTTCTAATATAGTACTTAATTAAGAAGCGAAACTAAGAGAGGAACTTACTCTATTATATTTATTATTAATTTAGCTAGCGATTCTTTATAAAGTACTCTAATAATTAATAGTCTATTAAGATACTAAAAGGCTCTACTTAGATTAGATTAAGTAATTTAGGTCTCTATTCCTATAGAGTATAGACTATTATAAAAAGTTCCTTATCTTAGACTTTATAGTTTAGCTCTATCTATTATATAATCTTTAAGTAAAAAATAACTAGATATTAAAAGTTATCCTCTTTATAGTATTATAATAGGGCTATATCTAGTATTCTATTAGATATATTAGTTTCTATTTAGATAAATTATTAAAGATTATAATAGTATAATATTAATACTAAAAGAAAAGCCTTTTTTAGTTTATAAAAGGTTTCTTTATATTTATTATCCTAATTCTATAGAGTATTCTTTTAGGTTAGATAATATAGTAGCTTAGCGATTTTACTATAATCTTATATAAACCTTCTAAAGCTAAGGAATAACTAGATATCTATTATAGTATTTAGAGATATCTATTCTTTAATAATCTAGATTTTTTTAGGGTCTATAGATATTCTATTAGTACTAATAATAAAACCTAGGAATTTTATCTACTAAACTAAGAATTTATATTTCTTAATATCTATTTATAGTCCTACTACTCGAAGCTAAAGTAGGACTTCCTAGATATATCTATAATAATCCTCTTTATTTTCGCTATAGATTAAAATATTATCTATAAAAGCGATTATATATTTATCTATATATTTATAAAGAATATTATTTATAAAATACTAAAATATAGTAGGTCTATTTATTAATCTAAAAGGTAAAACTCTATATTTAAAGGATCTATATTAAGTCTAAAAGGTTATTAAATCCTTAGTATTTAGTTCTATATTAATATAGTAGAAGCCTTACTATATATTAACCTTAGTAAAGAACTTTACTTTACTTATTTATTATAAGATTTTATCGATTAAAGGTAATAGGTAGTAATCTTTCTTAATAAATATATTTAGCTTTTAATAATCGATATAGAAATATAATCTACTTTCTAGCTTCCTAGCTATTAGAATTAGTAAGATATATAGCGCTAAGCTTAGAATAATAAACCCTTTATTAAGATTTATTAAGATATATTTCTTTACTTTTTAAAGTTCTTTAGCTAATAGTTTATATAGAAGATAATAACTAGACTAAGCTTCTACCTCTAATATAATATTATAATCGACTCCCTTTTAGTATAGAGGAAGCTTATCTAACTTTCTCTTTAGGAAAATATTAGCTAAATTATAATAGTTAGTAGATAATATCTAAAGAATTTTATCTATCTCTAGATTATTTAATATATTATTAATTTTTATCTTAAAAACCTAGTTAATTTCGCTTAGATATATTATAAAGACTTCTATTTTTAGATCTAAAAGAGATCTTATTTTAAGCCTTTAGTAGCTACTAATACTAATTATATTAATATTAAATATATTTAATATATTTAAGAGCTCTAATAGTAGCGATAGATATATTCTATTAAGATTTTATTATATTTTATCTAGATTTTCTTAATAGTACTATAAAGGTATAATATATCCTCTAACTTAATCTAGTTATAGATTAATACTTTATTTAAAGACCTTATCCTATTAGTTAATATCGATCTAATAAATAATATTTTAAGGGTTTTTTAGAATTATAATAGATATTAAAAGAGCTATCTTACTAGCTACTTCTTTAAATAAAGATACTTTATAAGGCTAAATTATTTAGTAATAATAATAGTCTAGTAAAATATTATATTCTATAAACTATAATCTTCTAATAATTATATTATATTTCCTAAGATCTACTATTAATATTAGTTATTATTACTAGATATATCTATTAATTCCTATTAATAGGACTACTATATAAATAATAGGTTAAGAGGGCTTTTTATTAAAACTATTTATAGGATAACTCCTAGGGAGTTATTAGATTTTAAATCTATACTATCTAAGTAATCCTATTAAAGAAAAGTTAATAAAAATTAAACTATCTACTTTAGTATTATTAAGCGCTAAAATAGAAAAAGATTATCTATTTAATATAAGTTTTATATTAAAAACTAGACTATCTTAGGGGTTTCCTAATAACTTCTATAAATTTAATATAAAGAGTAATATCTTTAATCTATCTAGAAAGGAGACTTTACCTAGGTAGAGGCTTTTCCTAAATTATTAGTTATAGGGTCTTTAAAAGCTATTAGATCTATAATAGTCTAAGTTATAGTAATAATAAAGGTAATAGGCTTCGATAATAACTTCTTAGAATAGTTATATATTATATATCTTTATTCCTTATAGTTAAAGTATTTTCTTTCCTTTATTAAGACTATATATTTAGTAGCCGATAGCGGTATATATCCTATACTTCTTTTATACTTTATATAGGGGTTTAAGATTAAATTAATAGTATTAGCCCCTATACTACTTCTTAAGGTAGTTATAGTTATAATATAAATATAAGGAATAGTTCTCGATTCCTACTAAAGATTAATCTTATATAATATATTCTAATAAATCTAAGTAAAGGAGTTAAAGGAAACTATATTAATATTTATAGCCTATATTATTTAGCTTTATAGTAGATATAGAAGCTTTAAATATAGATTATACTTTTAGTTTTCTTTAATAATAATAGCCTCTTTAATAAACTATATAAATTTAATAAGAAAGTTAATAAAGCTATCTTTTAGTTTTATTTTTAGCTTATAATAAGCGGTATAAGCTTTAGCTTAGCGATTTAGATTCGCGAAAATAGTTTTTAAATAGGTAATTATATCCTTAATATCTTTATATAGGTTTATTAAATTAGTTTTTATATAGGGTATAATATAAAGCTAAGCCTTTCCTTTATAGTGACTTTATATATAAAGCTTATAATATATAGGTAGTAGGTAGTAATTAATATTTACTTTAAGTTTCTATTAGATTATAGTTTCCTAAGTCTTAAAGCGGATATCCTTTCTATTATTAAATATTAGAGTATTAGATATCTTTATAGACTTCTTCTAGGTCGCTACCTCTATAATTAATATATAGTTTTAAAGATTAAAAAATTTTATAGCTATCTTATTTTACTTTATAATTATAGTATCCCTTTCTATAATAGCTATATCCTTTTCGGCGATAACTATAGCTATATAATTAATTACTTTAGCTTTAGCTATATAAAAGATATTAAAGGTAGTCTAGGCCTTATTTCGCTATTTAATTACTCTATAATAATAAGCTATTACTTTATCTCTTTTATTAGTAATATTATCCTAATTATTATTTTTATCTTCTAACTATAAGTTATACTTCTTAAGTTTATAAAACTTATATTTAAACTTTTTATAGACTAAGACTAGTTTATTATAGTAATCCTTTAATTTAACCTTTAAAAGCTATTTTATAATAGTTAATAAGTTAAGCTAATAAGTCTTTAAGTAAGAGCTCTCTAGTTTAAGTCTACTATCTTTACTATTATTAGGGTTAGGATTAGTAGTTATAGGGGGATTTATAGGGGTTTTAGGTTCGTTATTAGGTTTATTTACTATCTATAATCCGCTATACTTTTTATTAACTTCTAGAGGGGCTATTTTAATTTATTAATATAGTTAGCGACTATAGGTCTTTAGTTCGGTTTATTTATTAGGTTTAGTTCTTTAGTTCGGTTCGGTTCGGTTCGGTTCGGCTTAGGTTGTGGGGTTAAAGATGAGCTAAGGCTAATCACAATGATAGCCTATATAGCGCTACTTTAAATAGAAAAAAGAGGTGATATTTAGTTTTATATTACGAGCTAAATCTTTTAAGGAAAAAGAGTGCTTTTTATTTAAAAAACTAAACGTGGAGAGGAAAAAGAAAGAAGAAGAGAAACTATCTAAGAGAAGCCTTTTGTTGAGGCTTTCTGCCTTAGGCTTCGACAATAAACAATCCGACTTTTGGACCCGCTTAACGAGCCTAATTTACGTAAGCAAGTAAGCAATCCTTATACTCGATACTCGTGATACCCTACTTCCTATAGAAGAACTAGGCTAACCCTAATACTATAGAGCTAACGGCTATATCTATAGATCTAGCTATAGGGAAGCTATATTAGGGCTATAGAGAGAAAGGCTACCGAAAGTAGGATTACCCTAACCTAAAGGAGGGAAAAGGCTAGGGTTAATAAGTAATAGTAAGCTTATTAACCTACTCCTAAAGCCCTAGCGTCCTAATAAAGGGAAAGGAAAATCCGCTACTCTATAGCTAAATACCTTAGGTGAGGACCTTAATTTCTTCGATAGTCTCTTATACCGGCTAGCTATAATAAGCGACCCCGCCCTAATAAGAATACTACTAGATAGTGGGGCAAGCTATACTTTTATATCGCTAGAAACCGCCTAAAGAGTAGGCGGAAAGTAGGATAAATACCGACTATTACTAGTATTACTCCTAAATAGTAGGAAGATCTATACTAGAGGGAGCTAAGAAGTAGTTATCTCCCTTAGTAATTAGATAGGAAGCTAAAAGGTCTAGGTAGCTAATATCTAGGGTTATAATATTATACTAGGTAACGACTTTCTAACCCTATATAAGCCCTAAATTAGCTTCCTAAAGAAGAAGATATAGCTAAAGAACGGGTAAGGTACCTATAAGGTAATAGCGGTAAATAAGTATATAGTTAATACTAGATTAGAAGGCTCTTTAAACCTACTTTCTAAGAAGGAAATATAATAAGTAATCTATAGAGAAGATAGTAAGTATATAGTATTCTATATAAGCTATACTAAGGAGTTACCTATTCCGATAGACCCTTATATAAATATTCTACTTATTAAATATACTAATATCTTCCTAGAAAGACTACCTAAAGAGCTCCTATCTAAATAGTTATTTATCTATAATATTAATATAGGTAGTATAGTACTAGTTAACCTTAATACCTACCTACTATTATTTAAAAAGCTTAAAGAGCTATACCGCTAAATTAAGGACCTACTTAATAAAGGACTAATCTAGATATTATTAAGTCTATAGGGCTTCTTAGTAGTCTTTATTAAGAAGCTAAAAGGCGCTTAGTAAATATATATTAACTACTAGGCCCTTAACGAGCTAATAGCGAAAAACGGCTACCTTTTACCTAGAATTTAGGATTTATTAGAAATTATTAGTAGAGCTAAGTACTTATTAAAAATCGATCTAGCTTCTAGCTACTAATAAATAAGGATAGGCGATAAATCGGTCTAGAAGATAGCTTTTAATATAATCTAGGGGAAGTATAAATAGTAAACTATACCCTTTAGACTATATAATATACCTACTACCTTCTAGATATTAGTAAATAAAATACTTTACCTATACCTTAGTATATTTATTATAATATATCTAGATAATATATTAATCTTCTCTAACTTAGAAAAAGAGTACTTTAAGTATTTAGAAAAAGTATTAGTCTATCTTAGAGAGTAAAAACTCTATACTAAGCCGAAGAAATATATTTTTACTATAAAGGAGCTTAAGTTTTATAGATATATTATTAGAGATAGAAAAGTATATACTATTCCTACTAAGCTAAACGCGATTATAGATTAGCCCTACCCTACTAATATTAATAAAGTATAGCGCTTCCTAGGATTAGCTACCTACTACTATTACTTTATATAGGGATTCGCTAAAATTATAGGACCCCTATATAAGCTAATAAAGGAAGTAGATAAAGAGCTTTATAAGAAGAAGTTTAGGCTAATAAACTAGACTAAATAATATAAAGTTACCTTTCTATAACTAAAGGAGGCCTTAATAAACGTACTAATATTAATTTAATTAGACCGCTCTAAGCCCTTTATTATTAAAACTAATACCTTAGAATAGGCTATTAAATATATCCTTTACTAAGTAGGAAAGAATAGGAAAGTATATCTAGTTACTTTCGATAGGAGGAAGTTAAAAGTAGCTAAATTAAACTACTTAGTCTATAAAAAGGAGCTATTTATAATTAAAGAAGCGCTCTATACCTAGGATAGATATCTTAAAAACGGTACTACTATAACTATCTTTACTAATTACAAAGGCCTCTAATACTTAACTATAACCTAGGTATATATTAAGAGACTTACCCGCTAGATAGATAAATTCTAGGTATATAACCTTAACTTATACTATCGAAAAGGTAAGGAAGTAGTTATCCTAGATATAATTAGTAGATACCCTAATTTCCTTAGGGAAGGACTAGTAAATATAGCTTAAAATTAACCTATCTAAGGATAACTTATCCTAATAATAATAATTAGAGGCTTCGAAGAAGCTAATTAGTATAAGGCTATAGTATAATATCTAATAGCTAGTAGTCTCCTAGATAATAAGAAGCTTCGGAAGGAGGTCTTATAATATACTAGCTACTTATTAATATAAGATACCCCTTTACTAACGGCTACCTTATAGGAAAAAAATAAGAGGTTAATCTTTAAAAATAGAGATAGCTCGATAGCCCTATACCTAGAACCCTAGTTTAGAAAGGACCTATTATATAAGATATATAAGTAATATAGCTATCTAGGCTACCTAGGACTATAAAGAGTATTTTAGATAAGAGCTTAGTAGCTAAATATTCGCTAAGATACTAAGGAAGTAGTCTATCTATACCTAAATTACTAGGTTATAAAGTTATAAAATAAGAAGTTTAAGTAGGAGTCGAGTAAATATATAATAAGCGCTAATATCTACCCCTTTAAGAGATAAGGGCTAGATCTAATCGGCTTATTATCTATAACTCCCTATAGAAATCGCTAGATCGTTACCGCTATTAACTATATAACTAGCTAGCTATTAATAAAAGCTCTCTTAAAAGTAATAGAGGAAGCGATTATAGCCTTCCTCTATAAAGATATCTTTATAATATATAGAGCTCCGCTAGAATTCTTAATAGATAATAGGTCGAACTTATTAGCTACTTCTATTAAGTATTATATTAAGCTTATAAACGTAAAGTACCGGCTAATAACGCTATATTATCTATATATAAATAGGAAGGTTAAGAATTTTAATAGCTTACTAGGATAAATATTAACTAAATATTATATAGGAAAACTAATATAAGTATAGGACCTTTATCTACCCTAAGTATTATTTATAGCTAGGGTCTAAGAGTATATAATATCTAGAAAAAGTCCCTTTTTCTTAGTATATAGAATATATCCCTACTTACCTAGTAATATAGTACCGATACTACCTAGCTATAACGTTACCGACCTTAATATATATATCTAGGTAGTAAACTATATATAAGTAGAAGCTAATAAAGAGCTTCTCCGAAAAGTAATCTATATAAAGAAGATCTAAGATAACTTAGTAACGATATCTATACCGCTTAAAGTAGGAATATAGATATTTATAAATAATAAAGCGAAGTAGAAATTTAAACTATAGTAGTTTAGGCTATATAAAGTATTAAAGAGCTATCTATTTAGTATATATATCCTTACTAAATTAAGTAGCTAAATACTCTATAACCTAGTTAATAGATATTAGCTAGTAAATACTAAGGTTAAGAACCTTAATTAGCTTTAGATATCCTTAGGTAATAAGTACTTCTTCTATTATATAGACTTAAATATCTACTACCTACTTAATAGAGGAGAAGTTATCGACTTAGATTCTATATAGCTACTAAGTTACTATAAACTTTCTACAATCTTATATATAGAATAGAAAGAATTAGAACGTTCTAGGGTATATTCTAGCTTAGTAAAGAGAGAAGAAGCGCTTAAATATATTATCTAATAAGCGATAATAGCTAGATAAAAAGCCCCTTAGTAAGTGGCTTTACCGCTAGATAAAGTAGTAGATCTAAATCTACCGGAGGAGCTATATATAGTAGGTTCGCCGCTAGAAGAAATAGTCGAGAATAAGAATTAGTAGACTATAGAGTAAAAAGTAATATTAACCTATAAAGAGGTCCTAAGTCCGCGAATTATCGAATTATTAGATAATAACTAAGAACCTTAAACTACTTAATAAGAGGCGGTAGAGTAAGTTATAGATATCGACTTATTAGATACTATAGAGCCGTTTAAAGAGGCTAGCTAAGGGGATTTATATATAGAGGATACTTAGTAAATATAATAAGAATCTCTATATCTCTTCTATAGGCTAAGAAGGTATATACTACCCTTATAATAAGGAATAAAGGGGTAGTAAATAGTTTAAACTCCCTAGGAAGTAGGAGAAACTATAAATCTACTAAGTACTATATAGATAATACTATAATAGGAATACTATCTATAAAGGAAACTACTTCTAGAAAGTTATTACTAGTAACGATTTATCTTATATTAATATAAGCTATCTAAGAAAAGGATAGGGAGAAACTATCTAAAGGGACTAAGGAGCTATAGACCGGTTTCTATAAGGGATTCTAGCCTAAGTAACCTTACCTATATAACGCGAAAGAGCCTAAAGATTATCCTCTATTACTAAAAGGTCCTTTAATACCTATATCTAAAGCTAATAAATATAAGATTATAAAGTAGAAAGGTTATTAAGGGAAGAAGAAGAAGTAAAATAGGTAAAGGTTAAAAGGGAATAGTAAGGGGGATAGATAATAAATTCCTCCTCTTAGACTTCTTCCTCTTAAATAACTACTTCCTCTTAAACTTCCTCCTCTTAAACTTCCTCCTCCTAGACTTCCTCCTCTTAAATAACTACTTTCTCTCGAACTTCCTCCTTTTATATAAAAGGGGACAAACTTACCTAATAAGTATACTTATAGGTAGTAATAAAGGAAACTAAGATAGGGGTATAGGGTATATAGGAGAAAGAAAGGATAAAAGATTATAAGAAGTTTAATATAGAAATAGGAATAGAAATATATAAAGAATAATCCTAACTAACTCTAGAAAATAAATAACCTATATAGGACCCTAAGTAAACTACCTCCGATTTCCCCTTAAATAAAAAAGTATAAACGCGATAAGAAGTAAAAGAAGAAGAACCTTTAGTGTAATAGTTATATTAATCGGACTTACCTAGTATATATCTAAGTAGCTAGCTAAGTACCCTAGAGATATAGTTTATATTAGAATTTATTATATCTTATATAAGTAGTACTCCCTAGGAGTTAAAGGGCTAATCTAGGATAAAGGTATCCTCTTCCTAGATCGCCACTATAAGGCGCTAATATATACTAGACTAGAGGCCCTTAAGGATAATATTAAGGTTATTATCGAGGCTATAAAGGAAATAGATAGGGGTATTAACGTTATAAAAACGGATATTACCTAGGAAGTAAGTTAGCCTAAGAAGTAATATAGGAAAAGGGGATAACTTACTAATTACCTATATATCCTCGCTAACCCTACTCTCTACGTTACTAGATAGATTAGTAGAAAGGGGCGAAGGGTTAGTACTATTATAGATTATAGGAGTCTTAATATCTCCGGTACTACTAGCCTCTAGAATAGGGTTTACTAAGGTAAATACTATCTCGAACCCTACTAATAAGTTAGCTTACTTCTATTAAAATAATAAGGAAAAGGACTTACCTAGTATAGTATTCGGTAGTAATAAAGGAAAAAGTAGCTAATAAGATAAGTATAATTCTATAATAGAATAGGAGACTTAGGGAAGGTAGGAGAGCTAGGGAAAAAGAGGAAGAAGGATTAGGGGAGTAGGAGATATTTATATCCTATCCCTATCTATTTACTCCCTAAGTAGTAAGTAAGCTATATATATAGGTAAAAATCCTCCTTTATCTACTAGATAAAGGGAGTAATCGCTTCGTTATACCTAAATAATAGGAAGTAAATAACTTACTTATTATATAGCGAGGATAAATAGTTAGGATTACCCTAATAAAGAAAGTGAGAATCGGTAAGTCCCGCTGCCTAATAAGTAGCGGGGAAGATAAAGAAATAGGCGGATTTCTCCGCTTATCTATAGGGATCTAGCTAATTTCCTATTTAGGAAGTTAGTAGAACCTTATGATCGGGCTTACCGGGGCGGTAAGCCTTAGCAAGTCGGGGGGGATATTATCCCGAGCACTTTATAGGGTTTGCAAAGTGTCGGCGCCTTAGGCATTCACTTGCTGAGGCCGAGCCAACGCCGAGCGTCGGCTTGGCCGGGCTTGGCCCGGCGCACATTGGGGTTTCTACTAGGCAGTAAGCGAGAAGGATGATTATATAATTAGACTTGATTATATCGCACAGCTAGCACTATCCAATAGAAACCATGCGATCCTTACAAAATCACAACATACAGAGACATACTATAACGTTGAAATTAGATTTTCTTTTATGCGAACCACCTGCGCACCCAATTCAAATTCATCTGATCTTTCCGCCAACGAGGTAGAAGGACTAAGCGACTCGTTGATGCGATTATGAAAGTGCTCATGAAACGGGCCTCGGTGTAAGTGATTTTATGGAAGCATATGGGTTCGTTTCTAAGATTATGCAATGCCAGTATATCGTCATGTCTTGTGGGGAAAATAGGCTTCGAGCATAAGTTCTATACGGTTTAAAATTGGCGTAGAAGAAAGACTAGGTGATCTGTTCAAGGCCCGTCATGAAATGAGTGGATGGAAGGTAGGAAGAGCAGCGAAGACAGGTCTTTTATGTCGGCGGCATTGATGGGAGGTTACGTGACAGCGTATTGGGGCGCTAAACCCAAAAAGGCAAAACTAACCGGATACAGTAATTCACAGGTCCGCCGTTTACATAAGTTATTTACTTTTGTCTCTCAGAAGAAACACCCAGAGAACATGCTAAGAAGATCTCTAAATACTAACACATAGCTTGGCCAGCTGAAGTGAATGAGGGTGATAGTAGACAATTATTTATACCAAAATGCATGTGGCACCTCGTATGTTATGTTATACGTACTTGGGTATACACGTCATGACTTGTCAAACGAACAGTCTAGATATCAGTTGTGGTCACTTGATAAAAGCTTCATTTCTTCCAACTATCCTTGAGTTGCACTCATCGTTTCGTCCCTGTGTCTCAGTCGTCATATCAGGGTGATCATACATCCTCACCAGGACTACACATCATGGCATCCAACACAGATAAGAAGAGCATCTCTGCTTACGGCACGGCTCGCTCGACGGTCGAAGGCAACCCCCTCGACACCGAGACAGTCCGTAAAATGAATGCCTACTTCCGAGCCAGCATGTATCTATGTCTGGGCATGCTCTACCTCCGCGACAACCCACTACTCACAGAGCCCCTCAAACTAGAGCATCTCAAAGCTCGACTCTTAGGTCACTGGGGTTCCGATGCCGGACAATCATTCACCTGGATACACATGAACCGTCTCATCAAGAAGTACAACCTTGACGTCCTCTTCATTTCCGGTCCCGGACATGGCGCCCCCGGTATCCTCTCGCAGTCCTATCTAGAAGGTGTCTACTCGGAAGTATACCCAGACAAAGTGCAGGATGCGGAGGGCATGATGAAGTTCTTCAAGCAATTCTCTTTCCCCGGTGGGATTGGAAGCCACGCGACTCCCGAGACGCCTGGTAGTATCCATGAGGGAGGTGAGCTGGGGTACTCACTCTCGCATGCCTTCGGGACCGTCTTTGACAACCCCGATCTCATTACTTTGACAATGGTTGGAGACGGCGAGTCTGAGACGGGCCCGCTTGCAACAAGTTGGCATAGCACGAAGTTCCTAAACCCTGTCACCGATGGCGCAGTGTTGCCTGTTCTTCATCTGAACGGATACAAAATCAATAACCCTACAGTCCTTGCGCGTATCAGCCACGATGAGCTTTCGTCCTTGCTCATTGGCTACGGGTGGAAACCCTACTTTGTAGAGGGAAGTGAGTTTGACAGCATGCATCAAGCCATGGCGGCTACACTTGAGCAATGTGTCACAAAGATCAAGGAGTACCAGAAGAAAGCGCGGGAGACAAAGACCCCGTTCCGACCCCGCTGGCCGATGATTGTTCTTCGCACCCCCAAAGGCTGGTCAGCGCCACGGGAGGTTGATGGGCATCTCCTCGAGGGGTTCTGGCGCGCTCATCAGATCCCTATCGTTGATGTCCGCACCAATAATCAGCATCTCCAAGTATTGGAGACATGGATGAGGCGCTACAAATCAGAAGAGCTCTTCGACGAGAATGGCACATTGATCCCAGAACTCAAGGAACTTGCACCTACAGGCAACTCGCGCATCAGTGCCAACCCAGTTGGTAACGGGGGTCTCCTACGCCGACCGCTTAATCTACCCGATTTCCGAGACTACGGATTCACAGACATCAACCCGGGCTCAACACTAAAGGGAGGAATGGCCAATATGGCCAAGTTCCTCCGAGACGTAGTCGCCCAGAACATGCACAACTTCCGACTCTTCGGACCCGACGAGACAGAATCCAACAAGCTCTCCGAGGTCTACAAAGCCGGCAAGAAAGTCTGGATGGGAGAATACTTCGACGAAGACCAGGACGGCGGCAACCTCGCTCCAGACGGCCGGGTAATGGAGATCCTCAGTGAACACACCTGCGAAGGCTGGCTAGAAGGCTACATTCTCTCCGGCCGGCACGGCCTCCTCAATAGTTATGAGCCCTTCATCCATGTCATCGACTCAATGGTAAACCAACACTGCAAATGGCTCGAGAAGTGTCTAGAAATCGAATGGCGAGCCCGCGTCGCCTCCCTCAACATCCTTATCACAGCCACAGTCTGGCGACAAGACCACAACGGCTTCACCCACCAAGACCCAGGCTTCCTCGACGTGGTTGCCAACAAAAGCCCCGACGTAGTCCGCATCTATCTCCCGCCAGACGGCAACACCCTCCTCTCAGTCATGGACCACTGTCTCCGCAGCGTGAACTACGTGAACGTCATCGTCGCCGATAAACAGGACCACATCCAATTTCTGAATATGGACGAAGCCGTGCAGCACTGTACCAAGGGCGTCGGGATCTGGGACTGGGCGAGCAACGACCAAGGCGCAGAGCCGGATATCGTGATGGCGTCCTGCGGCGATGTCTCGACGCACGAAGCGCTAGCCGCGACAGCCTTGCTGCGCGAGCATCTCCCGCAGCTGAAAGTGCGGTTCGTGAACGTCGTGGATTTATTCCGGTTGATGTCGGCCATTCATCATCCGCATGGAATGTCGGACAAGAAGTGGAAAGCTATTTTCACGGTCGACAAGCCTATCTTGTTTAATTTCCATTCGTATCCATGGCTTATCCACCGACTCACGTACAAGCGACCTGGACAACATAATCTGCATGTGAGAGGATACCGGGAGAAGGGCAACATCGATACTCCGTTTGAGTTGGCTGTGCGCAATCAGACTGATCGGTATAGTCTCGCGGTGGACGCGATTGACTTGGTGCAATCGCTTGGAAATACGGCGTCGAGTACGAGAGAGAGATTCATTAATGAGCAGCTTGCGGGTAAGGCTGAGGCTTTTGAAAATGGTATTGATCCGGAACATATTCGGAACTGGCGTTGGCCCTGTTCGAATGAGTGAGTTTTCTAGGCAAGGAAGTTCGTTTAATAGGACCATGACTACTATTTCCAAAATATGTAAAATGGCTCAGGTCCTCGATCTTTATCAATGCAATTATTGTTTATTCGTCTTGATATGAACGGCGACAACAGTCCACATGATCTGAAAGTGTGCAAAAGCCCTAATCTCACCTGCCTCCCACCGAAGAACCTGGCGATGCATAGTTACTTCTTGATTCGGTAGACATGTCGCCATTCTCTTTCTTCAAAGGCAAAGTCGACATGCCTCTCAGGCAGAGCTGAAGTGACACAGCAAAAAAAAGAAAATGTCAACAACATCCCCAGTATGATAAGCCGACCACTGCATTGTTCGGGAGCTCTTGTAAAACTTGGGTTTTTTAGGGTTTTTTTCGAGCGTTAGCCACGATGGGCTAATGCCGAAGGGTAAGGGTACAGAAGGGTGGACTTAAACCGATACTGAGAGGAAAGTCAACAATTATAGCAGTAATTCGTTCTATACTTCTTGCTCGCCTGAAGAGTTGAGACCTTATACGTCACCTATGCCTTGCTTTCGTGGCATATATCAGAAGAATGCTCAATCCATACTTGATAACGTTCAGAAGAGTAGCAGATCCTCCAACTGACTACATAGCATTACGCCAACTAATGAGATCTGGAAGTATCAAAGTCGACTTTTATCTGCTACCTCCCCAGCTACTTTACGTACGTGTCGGCCAGGCGAACCCCCATATCTTCGCGGCATTGGAAGGCGTGGTAGTTAGTGCGCCCAAGGAAGAACATGTATCAGAGGCAAAGCCATTGATGCAGAAATTGGAGAAATCTGACGAACGACAGAGTAACAATGAAGTAACGGTAAAGTAACGAACAAAGGACGATAACGTCATGGATTTGATATGGATATTCAAATAAGATGCGCCACGGCGCCGAACTAGAACTAAACACTCCGTCAGATCAGACCGAGCAGCTAAGAATAAAAAGTACTAGGCATATAACGAGTCATTCTGGCTATAGATATTCATACATTATAAATTTAGCGGGAGAACGCGGCCCGCCTACCGCTCAGCGTAACGGCCAACGGGCACGTCATGACGGTGGAGGTCCTTAGACCACTCCGGTGCGACCTTGTCGCGTTCGTAAAGCAGGCCACAGTTGTGGCACAGGGTCTGTAGAAAACGGTCATTAGAAACAGCCTGCAAACCATTTGAGGAGCCGTCACTTACCCTTGGTCCGTCTGGGCCGTCACGTACAGCCCAAACCGCTGTTCCCCAAACAGCACAATTCTTACACCGCCAACTTTGGCGTTCCCTTTGATTCAACAACGTTAGTGTATATCCCAATCACGCGAGCTGGAGGACCACATACCACTCAGAAAGGGTGCCACCGCCGCCGCCATATCCAGCACCAGCTCCATTGTCAGGGGTGCCCCGTCCACCAGGGGTTCCACCCCGACCCGAAGGGCTCAAGCTGCGGAAACGACGCTTGCGCTTATTCCTTTCACCACGTCCAAGAGGAGTCTCAGCGTCGACCTCAAAGTAATTGCCGCTGCCCTGCCGTGAGATCTCGGGTGTAATACCCGTAGTCGATGAAAATCTAGCCGTCTCTCGGCGCAGACGTCTGATCTGGCGTTCGCGGTCACCTTCTCTGCGTTCTATCTCCTCCTTGGACAAGGCCTCAACCTGTGGTTGCCAGCCATCGCAGATAGTCTCAGGGTCGTAACGCCAGCCGGCCTCGATCCCGTTTGCTGCCAAATTTTCGATTTCGTTGCCGTAGCCATTGATGCCGCTGACGAGAGTGCCGCTCTCGCAAACTTCCTTTTTGAACTTCAGAACTGCTTCGTAGATGGCGTGCGCAATTGCGCTAACCCATTCGCCGCCAAGACTGAGATCCGCGCAAGTGATGCGCGCAAACTCCTCGGCCATGCCGGGTGGGTGTAGTAGAGACCATTCGAATTTGTCTGTATATAGCTTGTTTTGCAAATTGATGTTGAGGGTGATCACACAGCGGTATGCGTCATCGGGATTCAGAAGACTGTCATTCACCAATGCCTCTTTGGTCACTGTGACAGTAGTTGCCGCGTTGGCACGGCTATCTGGTGTCGCAATGTTGATAACGGCGGGCGTCATTGATGGGTCCCGTGATGGCTCTGTCTGTGGAAGACTGGCGACTGTGCCTGCGTCTGTGCTCTGAAAAAGAGGGTGGAGAGCAACACCAGCGTATTCCTCGAGCTGCTGTCGGATCTGGTTGCTGATGGTCATGGTCGTGGCCTGGGGATTTGGGAGGTCCAGGTCGCGGACAAACCCAATGGCAAACTCCTCGGGAGTTGAGAGGGATTCATGGAGATTCCACAAGAAGGTGTCCTTGATGCGGAAGGGGGGCAATGGCTCGGGTCTGCGATACGCAGGGAGAGTTTGATTAATACTAGGGTCCACGGCAGCGCGTGGGAAAGGGAAGGGTTCGAGAGGTTGGTGCGCGGGGACTTCGACATCGATCCGGATGGGAACGAGAGTCAAGGGCAGCTGCGCTTGAATCTGCAATTGGTCGGCGCATCTAGAATCACCACGCTGGGTGTTAGCCAGGTTCAAAGACTGAAAGACAAGACGGAGGCCAGTGTCTTTTGTGGCCCCATGAGTCTTGCCAATGAGGAACTTACGCTGGTCGCAGCATTCTCTTGATCATCCACTCGCGAAAGATACCCTGCACCTCCACCGGCGCATGCACTTCTTTGCCCAATTTATCGGAGTAAGGCACCGACTTGTCGGCAGTGGTTTCTTCGCGCCGAAGACTTCTCAGTCCCGTCGGACGGCGGGGACCATCTTCGTCGAAATCTTCTTCATCAAAGCCATCCTCTGCATAGTTGATGGCTGTAGTTCCACGCTTCGTCGTGCGCGGAGTCGGACCGGCCTGAGTCGGAGGATTAACGGGTGTGAGGAGCGCGTTGCCATACTGGCGCATGCGCGGGGGGTAGGAGGTGATGTATCCTCGAAGAGGGGACATGTTGGCGATTCAATTGCACGGTAACATGCCCCTTCGGGGATATCGGCGGGAAGATAGAGAGCTTGCGATTGTTGATCAACTCGATGTTCGAAGGGCTGATCACCGCAGTGAGGTACAACTTGGGATGGTCCAAGCGCGAAAGAGTTGACAACGAAGACAAGTACGAGGTCAGAGGAAATTGTACGAGAATGAAGAAGATCGAAGTCGCGTGACGGGTATCAAAATATGCTCAGCTGGGAAGTCGAGCTCTGAGATCGATATTCTGCGCGACTTTGAGCATTTCGACGCTAATCCGTTTTGGGACCATCATCACGTAACCATGCCTCAGGCGACAACAAAGCAGTCAACGGGAATTTCAGTACGTAGAACCCGCATTGATAGGAATTGTCGCGTAGTTATACCCATTTCTCCACATGGATGGCTGTAGAAGTGGCTTCTAGTCCATTGTCGCGTTGATACAAGCTAGGACTAAGTTCCAAAGGAGCGAGCCAACCCTTTGTGGTTCAAATTATGCCGCCGACGATTCCTCTGTCACTAGATTGCCACGAGATGCTCAAAATTCAAAGCAAACAGAACGAGAGCTCGTAGATGGAAAAATACAGACCCCTGAAATGCCAAGTACGCCAGCCCTGCTGGAAGTGAGATGAAGACTAGATGAAGACTGGAATATTTGGGTTGCAGACATATGTACATGCAACAGTAGACAAGAAATAAACGAAACTTCGGGGCATACAGCCGGGGGAATGGTATTTGCAGATCGCAGTAAAGATGCAAAAAGAAGGAAGGAACGAAAATAGGAACAAATCAACGAAGACCGATCACACTCTGCATTTGGGTTAGCCATCAGAAATCCGAGTCAACAAAGGGATATAGGTCTCACCATCTCTAGCGTCCAGACGCGCCTAATCCAGATCTTGACTGGACCTTCAACGCCCTCGACATCGTTAAGCTCAATGCCCTCCCACCAGCAGCGGCGGGCAGGCTTGCGCCAGAACAGGAGAAGCTTTTGGGCCATGCCCACAGCATTGTTGTTGGATAGATCTCCACGGACGTCGGTGCGGAGTTTGGCGAGTGCAAGACTGCAGATAACCGCCTTATGAGGCTCCGGGGCACGATGGCCCCACTGGTCCGCACGGTCAAATCCTCTTCATTGATATTAGCATTGAAAGGTGATCTGAATCCAAGGTGTTACTCACCCAGCCGTCAGCATTTCAATCAGATGCTGCTCAGTTGACCCGACCTCTTCACTCTTTCTGAGCCCAGAGAAGATACCGTCTTGTCTCAACAACGATCTGCCAGCTGACTGCTTGACTTCCAGCATCTCTTCGTGTCCAATGTCGGCGCGCGGGGGAATCACATAGAAGTCGAGATCCTCTCGTAGGACAATGATGCCAGCACGGTCCTGCAGCATGTCGCGAGTTGAGTTCTGCATTGGGTCCGCTCCTTCCGGTTCAGGTGAGGCTGAGCCAGAAGCCGGGGGCGAAGGAATTGTTTGGGCAACCGTTCGGAAGAAATCCAGCATGTACTGGAGAGAGGCCGGATCGTACTGGATAAACGCCGTTAGAAGGTTTCCATATGCTACAAACAGGGATTTACGTACGTCAACTGGGAAAACATCGCCTTCATAACCATTTGCAGTTGCATGTCCATCGGGGAGGAGACCGTTGGGGAAGAGTGAAAGCAAGACAAATTCCGGCAATGTCAGCAGCTCATCTCGAGAGAGACTGAATCGAATACCCCTATTAACTTGTTAGTTTATACATAAATTGAGGGCATAGTAAAGGTGTCACCCTACCTAAGGTCGAGATTGATGTTTTCATCTCCGCCGATATCTACAGATGAAAGGCGTTAGCACAGAGCGCCAAGCGGCATACTTCACTAAACATACCACTAAGAGTGTTCAGCGGCCCAGTCTGTTGGACCTGGGTGATCAAACTGGAGGCACCTCCTGCAGCAGCCATCACGTAGGTGAAAGACTCTAAGGGACTGTAGCCTTCTGTATATGGCGGCGGGGGTTCACCGTCGTCGGAAGAGCCGTCGCTTTTGGTCTCAGAAAATGACGCTTTTGTGTCAGCAACAACCGCCGAAGAAGGGGCTGGCTCAAGCGACTCTTCGCCAGGTGCTGGAGGCGCTAACGCAGGAGGGCAAGCGGGTCCGGGCTCGGTGACTTTGGATGCGCGATTGGCGTCGGGGAGCGATGGAAAGACAAGGGAGGAGAAAGGCGGAGGATGTGTATGAGAGAGGCTTGAGCTCGAAGCTGGCGTGTGCGGTGGTGGGGCAGTATAGTAGTGGTCGTCGTCCTCCTCTGGGGAGTCCGTTAAATGGGGCGGGCAAGCCGTGATTGATGGTTGCGACGATTCTCGCGACACTGTGTTTATGAGCTGCCTGAATCAGAGCAGGCAGATTGGTCTGCGCTTTACAAAATGTTGAGCTTCTGGACTGATTTAGCAATGCGATCAATCTGAGTTCTAGCGTTGAGCAGGTCGCTGCAGTGGGCCGGGGCGTCCTAACCTCTTCCAATTTAAGACTGGCGTTTAGCACCGAGTCAAACAATGTACCAAATCGAGTATGAATGGACACAAATTCTGTTATTTGAGGTCCGTCGCGGTGATTGAGATGTGTTAACGGGGGCAAGAGCAGCGCCTAGAGGTCGGGGAAGCGTCGATCGACTTGGCTGGCGGTAAAGCCCAAGCGGCAGGTGGCCATCACAACCTTGGCACGTGCCGTGTCCTTCCCTTAGCTTGTTTTTTTTTGGTATTGCGTGGATTCTGGGAGTTGAAGCTGTGTCGTTATGTTATGTTGGCCTGGATATCACTTTGTACTATAAGATGATGGTGAAAGTGCTCAAAGCAGGCAAAATGACTACGGATTCAGCCATGTCATAGGCTTTGGAGCTCCCGTCCCCGCAATTTATGAGCCTATTTTATGTTATGCGTTATCCAATATGTCTACAGCACGAGTTTTTAATGGATATGTGTATAGTTATTCTCACAGGTGCTTGTATCAAGGGGTTAAGTCACAAAGTTGGCATTTTACAATAATAAAGTGACAATAGGAATCTACTACAGATATATGTTTACTGGAAAAGACCACCAAGATCTTAGAGAGCCGAAAAGAACAGACCTCCCTTTCGTAGATGGAGATACCTATGGTATTCATTTGTACCTCATTTCTCATAATTATATGCTGATCAGACATTGCGCTCGGCAAAGCTCTGAATCAAACCCTCGAGAGTAGGCTCATACTCCTTCAAGCTGACCTCGTCACCCTCGAGAATAGTATTAGCCTGTACGAAGACCTTACGCGGGACCTTGTTCTTCAGAACAACCTCACGAACGGTGGATCCCCACCAGCTATCAACAGAGGTAATATCGTCGTACAAGCCCTTACCAGCCTCGATATCGGCGGTACTCTTGTAGACATGCAGTTTCTGGAGATACTTCTCCACGGCGGGACGTCCGTGGGTAAGAATCTTCGAGCGGTCAAGATGAATCTCCAAGTCAGAGAGGTCCTCCTTGCTGTGCGACAACTTGACGAAGTCATCACCGGCATCGAGGAAAGTGCGCAGAATACTGTAGCGGGCCTGCATGTGTGCCTGGCCCCATTTTTGGGTTTTGGGGTCCCAGAACTCTAGGGCAACAAGACCGGCACGAGCCATGGACAGGTATGCTGCGAACAGGACATCGCCGGCTTCGCCGGCCAAGTCTTCCTTGCCATCACCGAAACCGAAGATCTTCAGGATGCCAAAGTCGCAGCCAAGCACCATGGCCACGCACTCAGCACGGCACTCCTCATACGAGGAAGCAATGGAACCAAACACCGAGCTCCAGGTCTGGCCAGGCTTGTACCAAGTCGACACGGGCTTGTTCGTGACAGGGCTGATGGGTGGGCTCTTGATGTCAAAGTTATACTCGCCTGGTGCTGTCTCCTGCAACAGCTTACCGGTTCCATGACCGAGGAGCTCGTGGATACCGACCTGAACCTCGAAGGCCGGGTCGCGGAATTCACGGTACACTTGCTGGTCGCGTTCAGCGATGAAAGGAATAGCCTCATTGGGAGCCTTGGCGCTGAGAACATTGCCCAAAGACACGTTCTTGAAGCCAAGGTTCTGGCGAATATCATCATAGTTGGGCAGGTTAATGCCGGCTGGGAGACCGGAGCAGGCGAAGCTCAAGACTTCCAATGATGTGAAGTCGGGGCTGAGGAACTTGTCTTTCTCAAAGTCTTTGCCCCAGGGAAGCTTAGGAATCATGCTCTCGGCACTGTCGACCAGCGTACCAAAGGCTCGTGTGCGCTCCAGGTTGACCTGTGAAAAGTTAGCGAAAGCAATTTCAGGTTGATACAGCACCCTTGTCATACCAAAGCCACGAAGCCTTCCCATTCTCCGCGTACGCCATGGGGGTCTCTGTATGTCTCAACAAAGCCCAGGTTCGTCTCCAGAACAGGCTTCTGGTCCTTAACCCAGATGCGCTGGCTCTCCTTGAAAGCCTCAATGGATCCAGCTCCGAAAGAGAGAGCATATGATTCCAGCATCTTCTTCTGGTTTTCATTTGCAGCAACAAGGCTTGCCTGCTTGACGCTGTGTGCGATCTTCGCCATCTCCTCCTGGTGATCACCGAAGACAAGACGCAGCGTCTTACCCTTCAGATCTCCCTCAAGCTCAAATGTGTCGACATCACCGAGATCCCGATCCCTCACAGGAGGCGACGAAACGCCAGATGCGATCAAGAGCTCGAAGTCACCGGAGGATGTCTTCCGGATTCTGGTGTTCTCCAACGCAAGTCCCTTCTTCTCCATCAAGTCACCAATTGCCGTGATCTCATCCTGCGAGATCGTCGGCGAGTCGGGGTAGTAGGTGGTCATGTGGCCGTCCTTAGGGTAGCCGAGGTGCATCAATGACTGTAGACTGGTTTCGTAGATACCCCCTCCAGTGGTGTTAGCCTTCTGGAAAGCGGCCTTCGTTTCCTCCGTGGCCGAAGCCAGAGTCTCGAACGCAGATGGGGACAGGCGAGGGATGAACTTGGAGTCACCGAAACCCTTGTAGTTTCCGCAGTTGCCCAAGAATTGACCAGCATATTCAAGGAAGAAACGGAGGTCCTCAGAGCTGACTTGTGTTTTCTCGGCGAGGCCGATCCAATCGCCATTGGAAGCACGGTAGAGTGACAAGATGAGGTCGTAAATGGGTTCCGACTCGGGGGAGACCTGGCGCAGGGTGACTCGAGTGCCCTCAAATGCGGCCCTACGTTAATTGAAGAGGTTAGCTTTCAGTAGCTCTCAGAGCATATTACCTGACAAGTGGACCAAGCTCAGGAAGACCATACCTGCTCATGAAGTGTGCATATTTCCTCAAGTTTTGGTCTTTGAGTGTATCAAAGTGTGTCTTAATTTCCAGTCTGACTACCGTAGGAGGCGAGTCAGCCAGGTAATGCTGCTTGACGCTTTCGTCCATAGCTGGCGCGTGAGTGAGGTGTGAATACGAGGAGAAGGAGTTCACGAGATTGGGAGTTAACAGGCGAGAAACACGATAGAGGGGTAACAAAGGTAACACGGAGCGCCGGGAGAGCAAGGGCGCAATGCCACGCATAGAGTGCATATGGAGGGGTTTCAAGGCCGAGAGGTATGACATATCATGAAGAGGCACCAATCAGGTACGTGTCTCTCTACCCGCGCTCGGATCACCGATGGAGTCCCGATCTACAATTGCTTGGCATCATAAATTCTTGAGTAATTGAATCCTTCTTGTTGTTTCATTTAATTACAATTATTGCAACGGTGTTATGTACTAGACCGGGAATGTGCAATGGAAGCAATAAAAAGGGGTATCGACCAGAGATAACGAGAATTATGCCCTAAATCAGACTCTCGTATTTGTCCAGTCCCTGCTTTTGAGTTGATTGTTGCGGCACAGAAGCTGTACTTTGGAAAGACGTAGATCTGCTTGCTGTGTTCAAAGGTGGGGATCTCACAGCGCCATTGAAACCCGTATTTCCAGCAGGTGGAGGAGGTATTGAGAATGGGGAGTACTTGGGTGCCGGTTGCGCTGTTGACCCAGACGCATGGTTTGAAGGTGCCATGGTCGACATTGACCCCAAAGAGGAATTCGCTGCACCCGTCTGGGATCGGGCAATGGGATTGGCCGGGGCTCCCCAGATAGATGATGAGGGTTGCATGGCAGGGAAGGCTGGTGTGACCGGTGAAGCCTGACGGGCAGGGGCAAGAGATGGATAAGAACCTAATTTCTGATCCGGAGTGATGGAACGGAAGCTAAGGTTGGACTGCTGACTCAAGGCACTGGCTTGGTTTGTCATGCCTGCGTTGTTTGAAGACCAAGAGAATGAAGAAGACATGCTTGGAACGGCTGGCTTGGCGGGCTCTGGCTCCGTGCTACCCCACATGTCCATACCATGGCCATTCGCAGGAGAGGCCTTCTTCCCGAGAACGAGACGCTCGAAGCTGCCCGCAGTGTCCGCGTCAGGCGAGCTGAGGCCTGTGGCAGACTGGGAAAACTCATCGGCAGTGTTCTTGAAGCCGGTTGCTCCAGCACCAGAAGATAGCTCTTGCAGCTTTTTGGACTGTTCCTGCTCAATCCTAGTCGAGAGAGATTTGATAAGTGCCATGAATTCATTGAACTGGGACAGACTCAAAAGTGGCCCAAGGCTGAAACTCCAAAGAACCGGCAGAACTTCCAAAGCTAGAAAGTCGGTGTCTGCGACAGTTCCAACTTGACGGAATACTTTCAAAGCTGCCATCATTACTGATGGTTCTTTAGTTTTGATCGCCTTGAGCGACGGAACAAGCTTTTCTTGAATGGTATATTTGTCCAAGATGGAGGACTTGGCTGGCTTCGACTTGCTCGTCTGGATTCCAGCCAGATCATCGTCAAACCCATCATCTGCGGAAGCACCGCAGAGCACACTGAAAGCTTCCAAACTGCGAACCTTAATAGCAAGGCTGCTGGTGCGACTAAAAGTGGCAGCTATGGGAGGGAAGACTTCGTTTTTGACCGTACTGAAGTCGAGGACCGGGAGTATCACAGAGAGACATTTGAGAGAAGCATCCACCAGGGAGTGTGTAGGCGAATCCAAACCCAGTCGGATTAGAGGTAGAATATCTAGAAACAGAGATTAGATGCGCCTTCTGATGCTCACTGACAACACTTACCATCTTTGAACTCCATCCCAGAGCAGTTGTCGGCGATGAGCTTCATGTTCTCAAGCACGACCATAAGACCAGCGTCTTTCTTGGAATCTCGTTCAGCAGATGCCTTGCCCGAGCCAGCTGCGAACACCTCCTTCAGGCGCGGAACGATTTTCTCTGGGAAAATACGGCGCCCGTTGGGGATTCGCTTGAGAATGCCGAACACATTCTGCAATATCAGAGGGAGTAGTTCCCGGTCCTTCAATTCGTCCATCAATGCCCCCAATAGCTTCCTCTCTAGCACAGAAACCGGGAACTCGGGCAATACTCGCTGTAAGCCACGCAAGAACTGAGACTTCTCGTTAGGATTCTTTGCTGGCAAAGACTCCAGGAACCGGATCGTTGAGACCAATACATTGTCGAAGTACTGGGATTGCTGGAATTCCCGAGCATTCATGCGCTGAGCAGGCCTCCTGGTAATGAGCCTCGGTAGAACATGAGAAAGCAAATCCTTCGGGATTGGCTTCGAAGAAAGGAAATTATTACCCTGCGAGGGAGTAGTAGAAGGAGAGCTCAAAAGTTTCTTATATGTGGTCAAATTCGCGTTTGTTTGTAGAGGCGAGACATGCGGAGAGTTGTACAGCGCGATGATGATGAGACCCAGAGAAAAGAGATCCGCGGCAGACGATACATTCGAATCCAGCGCAAAATCAGGAGATGTAAAGTCAAGGTTCAACTGCACCGAAGCGGGGAGCCTTGGATCTTGATATAGAACCTCGGACACAGCCAATGGCGGGAGTGATGAACGAGTCTCAGAAGAGTCTGGGGGCCCCGCAAATCCCAGACCAGAAATCTTCCAATCTGATTTGGCGTTGATGTAGATAGCATCCGGATTCAAGTTTCCATGCACCAAGCCCGCAGACTCGTGAAGAAATTCCAGCCCCTTGGCGACTTGCAGGAGTCCCTTTTGAATCTCCAGCTCATCAATCTCAAAATCCCTTCTCCTCCGACTCCCGTCAGCCTCCTCGACCACATACCGGCTCGGCCGCGAACCAGCGCGTGTGGTATTCTCCTGGTCATCCTTTTCCAGTAGGAGCCCGGAAAGCGAAGCAGTGATATGTTCTGTCGCGAACATAAGACCACCGTTGCGCGTTTCTTCCACGGGCTCGAGCACCTGGAGAATGGACGGGTGCCGTAGACGCGCGAGATTACTAGCTTCGCGCTTCAGTCGTTCGATCACATCGTCCTGCAGCTTTTTGGAGGAGGACGCAGAGCTCCTCCCAAATCCACCAGAACGTGTCTCTAACGACTTGCGATCAAAGATGAATACCGACGCCGCCGTTCCCGTAGACTTCTTCTTTGCATCGTGGATCTTCCAGGGGCCGGCGTACACGGTGGGGTTGGGTGAGATTTGGTAATTGGCGGATATATTCGAACTGAACGACTTGAGCGCAGAGGAAAACATGGTGATTGGATCGCACGCGCAAATTAGTCCTCGCGATAGCCGATGGAACAAAGGAGTTGTTTATTTCAGTGTCGTCACGGTGTAGCCAGCACAAGACATGTTTAGTTCCAACAACACAGTGGCATTCAGAGGGAGCGCTGATTGAATGTGAGCCAGGCTTAAAACACGAGAGCTAATGGATAGTCAGTAGCATTGGCTCAAAACGCGGAGGTTGATTGTCCACGAGGTGCGTAGATGTACATTGGTTCAATCGTCCCACCTAACGTTCATCGCCTGAGGCCATCGATAACGACTATCTCCTATCGGACACTCACGTGATCGTGTCGGGAGCTCCGTCGTCGCCTCAGGTGTCAAAAGCTCTGATGCCGACGCAAACCGAAGCCAGCCGAAGTCGGCTGCGAGCTCCAATTTGTAGCCGCTGATTGGACAAATTGCAGCTGAGTCACTGTTATCAATGGGGCGGTGGCAGAATATTCCGTTCCAGGCCTCCGATAACTCGGAGTTGGTCGTCGAGCTCCGCAGAGTCACTGCATTTCTGGTGCGGAGTCATCTTTCTAGTCCAAACATAAATTTCGTTGGATCTCCTCGATTTCAGTACGTCTATGTTCCCTCCAGTGACTCAATTGACACAATCTCTACTCTGAATACCCTTGGCTGGCCCACAGGATCGTCCCTAACATTTCCGCAGTCATGAAGTCGCTTCACCAAATGGCTCGCCGCCAGGCCCTGACCGGGCTGGCCATGCCCCGCGTCCTCTCCTCCCAGAACATTGCCGCCAGCCGGACGTGGCAGCGCGCATTCGGCGCCTCCGCGGCGGCCGCCTCCCAGCTCCCAGGTCTCGATGCGTCCAAGTTGACTATCACCAAGACCACCACTCCCCAGGAGCCCAAGGAGCCCAAGGATCTCGTCTTTGGAAAGTACTTCACCGGTAATAAACTATCTGCGCTCCATTGCCTCTCAGGCACTGACCGGAGGCACATTTAGATCACATGCTCTCCGTGGAGTGGACGGCTACCGACGGATGGCACGCACCTCGCATTGTCCCCTACCAGAACCTCAGCTTGGACCCCGCGACCTGCGTGTTCCACTATGCATTCGAATGTTTCGAGGGAATGAAGGCGTACAAGGACAGCAAGGGCGGCATCCGTTTGTTCCGTCCCAACAAGAACATGGAACGTCTGAACAAGTCTTCCGCGCGCATTGCTCTTCCCACCGTGGACGGCGATGCATTGACTAAAATTATTGGAGAATTCGTGAAGACGGATAGTCGGTTTATCCCTGAGTCAGTAGATTCCGTCTAGCTTGCATGGATGTCCTCGCTAACTTGCACAGTGCTCGCGGCTACTCATTGTACCTCCGTCCCACCATGATCGGCACCCAGAAGACCCTGGGCGTTGGCCCACCGGGATCCGCCCTTCTTTATGTCATTGCCAGCCCCGTTGGTCCTTACTACCCTACTGGTTTCAAGGCCATTTCATTGGAGGCCACCGATTACGCCGTTCGCGCCTGGCCCGGCGGTGTCGGTGACAAGAAGCTCGGAGCCAACTACGCTCCCTGCATTCTGCCCCAGCTCGAGGCCGCCTCCCGTGGCTTCCAGCAGAACCTGTGGCTCTTTGGCGAGGAGGAGTATGTCACCGAGGTCGGCACAATGAACCTGTTCATTGCCCTGAAGAACAAGGAGACTGGACAGAATGAGCTGATCACCGCTCCTTTGGACGGTACAATCTTGGAGGGTGTCACTCGTGACTCTGTTCTGACCCTTGCCCGCGAGAGACTTGGTCCCAAGGGCTGGAACATCTCGGAGCGCAAGATCCGCATGTCTGAGGTTGCGGAGGCCTCTGCAGAGGGCCGCATGATTGAAGTCTTCGGTGCCGGCACTGCTGCTATTGTCAGCCCTGTCCGTAACATCAGCTACCGCGGTAAGATGGTCGACTGTGGCCTGAAGGAGGACGAGGAGGCTGGCGAGATTGCTCTCCAGATGAAGAACTGGATTGAGGGTATCCAATACGGCGATGAGCCGCACCCGTGGAGGTATGTCGCCACAAGCTCTTCAAAACACGAAGATATACTAACTTATTGGCAGTGTTCCGATCTAAGTTAGAAATCTCAGATGTAAGGGCTGATACCCTGTTGGTATATATGCCAGGTGGTTGAATGATACCCAGGCTGTGGTTTATGGTCACAAAAGCTTTCATAGTCCTTGCCCAGAGAATATCTCATTGATAAGTAATTTTGCATCTTGTTTAAAATTTCACACAAAGGTATCGATGCCACCGAGTAGCAGCGGGCAGTCATCTACATATCTAGAGTCTGGCTAGAGCCTTTTAAGAATTTGCTACGTTCTCGTGTTTTTGTCAAGCGGACGATATTCAACCAATTCATAGCAGAGTAGCCTATAACGAGCATCCAACCGCCAGAATCGCACTCCCATCCCAGCAATTGCCATATCAGTCGCCCGTCACGTCCCAAGGCTATACCTAACGTTGTATGTATCTGAAACAAGCACAATCTCACTGTTCCACTTTGTAAGCCCGACATCCGTTAGTGAATCAGGGAATGTGGGCCCCGAACGCCAAACCGAAGAAGTGGCAACGACGATCACCTTGAGAATGCTTCTCGGCAAAAAGCTTAGAGTTAAGCTTTTCAGAGGCTAGTGAAGCTGAAACGACCGATTCCTCGCCGATCGTCGGGTTCCCCCGCTTTACGAGTCATGTAAAGCCCTAACTCTATCGTGAGCTATATGAGGCGCCATGAGACGTATACTATTGACAATTGCAACATTGGAAATAGGGTGGTGGTCGAGATCAATATGAACAGCTGGGTTTATTTCTATCTTCGTGAGCTGTATCAAAGAGGAACTGAACTTTCTTACTTTCCGGGAGGAAGACTGGGTGGCCTTCTAGGCTCTATCATTACAAGAAGCGCGAGAAGTGTCGGCACGAAAGACAAGGGACTTGGAGATATACCCGACAATGTTGTTTATATATTGAACCTCCTCAAGTTTGTTCTCGTTGTATCTCGCTAATACCTACGAAGTTGGGCCATCTTCATGCTGACTCCAGTGTTGACTTCTGTCGCAGTATTATGTTCGAGTATAGATGAGATTCTGCTTTGAAAAATAATAGATCTATGTTACCTGGCTAGTGGTGATGAAGGCATAGCGACAATGTTGCAAGTGAGTACCAACACATACAACAACCATTGAAAAACTGAGTATTTTAGGCGTATCTCCTTCTCTTCCATTATCATTTACATCAAAACATAGACTGCAGTTTCTACCAAAAGATAGATGGCTATGAACATCCTCCAAACAAACCATCAGCTCCGATATCAGGTACAGACCATGTTGAAATACCCACCAACCCATCCTCCAAACCAACAAAGATCCAAACAGAGACATTAGTCAGATCCACATCTTGACCTTACACAAACACAGTGCTGACGACTGTCAGCCACCCGTACGCAGACCCCCACCGTCAGTCCGCAAGAACACGAACAGACCATAGCCTCCCACCTGGGCATCTAACGAAATATTGCAAAATACGAACCCTAACCTACATATCCCCTCAATTTGAGGTATCAACTCATAATAACCAAATATAACCAACCCGCTACACCAGACCCAAAATAAGGTAAGATAGGCGAGACACCGCACGTGGACCACGTGGGAATGAGGCTAAACCGCAACTTGACAAGGTTAGCGAGCGCTCGATTCACAATACTGCAACAGATAGTTCGTTGCGAGGCAGAGAAGGTTTCAGGCTAGGTCTGTACGCCCTTCCGGGCAGAGATCGAAGCGAGGACAGCGGGACACAGCAGGCGTTTCAGGATGTTCCGCATGGACGATGAAAGTTGTCAACTTGATGATTTCATAGGTCCTTATTCAAGCTCGGTGTGTTCGGGGCAATTGCAACAGCAGAGATGCTTTATATGAACTCATGCGTTGACGGGGAATAACCGGGTGTGTGGCTTAGGGAAGTTGTGGTCAGCTTCTTATCTTGGATACCCCCGAAGGGGGTGTGGGAGGCTAATATTATAACTCTATTTCCTCTTCTCCGGACTTATTGTTGGATTCTGTAGATAGGGGTTATAAATATAGTAAAGTGGAGTTAAGTGCCGAGCACCGATGGTGGATGTTGGTGTGACTCGAGAAACCAAAACACAAACCAACACCCTGAACACATCCATGCTCGACATTGCAGTTCGCCATGCGCAGCTTCGGAGATTGTGCTGAAGGGAGTTGGGGCTTTAGCACTGGACGCCTTGTCCGACGTCTCCGATGAGGAGAAGATGAGGGGGAATTTATTCGAAGTGCAGAATGTCGGGGATGAAGTTGACAATGCCCAGTAGACATGCTTTGACGGACTTTGGCACTCGGCCCATTTCATGTTCAGTGTAACCTCCCCAAAGCGCCAGCGACAAAACGTGCCAGCACGAACCCAAGAGGCTCGGAGATTGCCGTCATCGATATTCCTGAGTGACACCAGCAAGCCCCCTCCCAAAAAAAGGAAAGAAAAAAAAGGGAAAGTTGACACAATGGGGAATTAGACGTGTGTCATGGGTGAGGGAAGTGCAGTTTGGAACACACAACAAGGTCACTGCATGATAGTCCACCGCCAGGAACATTCTTCTAGATGGTTACTAGAAGACTCGAAATACAACCCATCCAAGCATCCGGGGCCCAGCACGGACTGTGAATGGCTACGATCCCTGCAGGAGAGGAGATTCCACCAGGATGGCTGTGCAATTCTTGGAATTCCAGCTGGAGCCTTGGACAGCATGAGCGGTGAAGGGGAAGGGAAACTTGATGTACCGGGTACCTGAGCTGCTGTGTCCAGTGCTGGGGGGTCATGCGATGCCGAGAATTACTCGAATGGGAATAAGAAGGCGTCCAGCTCAGCCCTATACGGGCAACCTTGGAAGACAATGAGCAATACTTTTGGGGGTTACGGAGTTCCTACAGTGACTTTGGTATATTAACTCCGGCGCCGGATTGGAGAGAGACGCTGCACGGGCTATTCATAGACTAGCTGTCTTACCTGGACAGAGCCTCTTCCTTTTTAGTATTTTAGTAGTTTCCTTTGTTTCCCCCCTTGTCGGAGCCGATGTAAAAGCGTATTTCTTTTTTTTAATTATTTCTCTCATTATTAATTCGGAGTCAAGTGGAAAGTCTGAGCGTTATCTCCGGAACTAGGAAGAAGAGCAGATTAGGCTGTCGGCCAGCCTTAACTCCTAAATGCGCACCATATGTCCAGATCGGTCACTAGTAGAGTGCGTCATTGAGACCTTTAAGAATGTTTTTAACCCATGGATGATACTAAGCCCTGGAGGTTGGAAGTAATCAGATTAATCGTCTGAAAAAACAGCCGAGAAATTCTTTGGGAAGATTAATTAACGGGATAGGATGGAGAGTATACGAACGACCCAATTGTTTAAGGGCATTGGCGGTAATTTCTCGCCCCCACTTTGAGCTATTAGTACTTGAACATTGTCACATACATACCTAGGTAGATCATGAAGATTATATAGGACTACATTCATTATATACTTCACAGAATGAAACCCAGTAAATAGATCAGCCAAAGAGTCAGATCCTTATCCCCTTAGTCCGTTGCCAAGATGATGAGCAATACATCCAAAATACCAAATAAGAAAACGTGGTTATGGCCGTGCATCTCAGAGCCCACGTGAGAAATAAATTCCAAGGCCAAAAAAAAAGACCAAAAGATCCTAAAAGAACAAGGTGTAACCCCAAAGACCATCCCGTTTCATCCCTGGACATATCGTGTCTCGGGCCAGTCAGGTCGAATGAGGATCCCTTCTCCAAGCGAACGTCTTAGTCCCCGGCCCAACCTGGATTTCGATACGTATGACCTTGGTGCTACACTTGATCTGAGATCCATCCATGGTTAGTAGTTTAGGAAGGGAGTTGTGGGTGGTTTCTAGGTGGTTGTAGGGGGGAGTTATTACAAAATGTTCTTTGAAGGAGCGAAGAGAAAGAGGGGAAGAAAGGCGTATCACAGCCCGAGGCGTATAACCCCAGAGTCCAATCAGTGTCATAGGAAGGGAAAGTAAAGAGGTATTGTTACCGGAGGCTGAACGTGGATCCCTGTTGATTGTCGATTGAAAATATTTTTGAATTAAATATATAAATAAAATAAAATACATTCAAAATAAAATAAATAAAACTGGTGCACATGGCAGGTCGAGTCTAAAGCACGGACTGAGCTGGTTTATCGGGGGCTTAGCTGCAAGGCCCAAATGCTGATTGACTTCTATATATGGAGGGCCCATGACCTCTCTTTAGCCTCATAACGTTATTCTATCCTACTCATAACTCTACACCTCTCTCCATCATGCATCGCTCTCCATATGATGGCCGTGCAGGCTCTCGTGGTAGTCACAGCAATAGTAGCGCATTCAGTCCCAACGCCAATCCTAATGAAGACTGGACAAAGATCTCGGATCTTGCAGAGCGTCGGCGCATTCAAAACCGTATTGCCCAGCGCAACTATCGTACGTGAACAGAACGCAGTCTGTCCAAGTTTCTCCACCTCTGACTTGAACAATAGGCAAGAAACTAAAGCGTCGCCTGGAGGATCTCGAGAGACGGGCTGCAACCTCTGCTTCCCCAGAACGGTCTGAAGAGCCCGTGTCTCCCAAGATATCTCCCAAGACCCGAACAAAGCAGCGAGCCTCCAAGTCCATAGATGTCAAACCCCACCCGTCAGACCGAGCGGGCTCCTACGACTACTATTCCCCAGAGGACCGCCAAACCATGTTCGCTCAGCAATGCACCCGCCAGCTCTCAGCCTCGCCCCCACCAGTCTTTTCCTACCCATCTCTATCCCCTTATGACACCTACCGCCCATCTGCCTACACCCAGTCCCAAATCTACCACGCCACCCCCAGCACCTACAGTGAAATCAACTACCAAACCGAATACGGCGAGCCTGTCCCCTCGCTTGTCCCGGTTCTCCCATCAATGCAGCGCAAACTCGCCTACGATGAAGACCTTATCAGTCCCTTCAGCATGAGCTACGCAACAATGGCGGGGATCGACCTGTGCCAACAGCAAGCACAAACCCAGTCACATGCGCAACATCAAGCCTCCACCCTGCCGGTACATTACCCTCGCTGAGTGTGTGCCCCATGGTCTCGACCAGTCAGCTAATCATCCGCTCAGATGCCAGCGCTTGCATACAGCTACGAGGAACAGCGTGCTTCGACCTCCCCCGAGGCATCTATTTTCACATTTCCGTTGACACCGGAGTCGGTGCCTTGTTCGCCTCGCTCAATGCTGTACGAGTACGATCTACGACCGTAAGGGCGATCGGGGTGATCGGGGACGTAAAAGGCCGAATTGCGGGCATTTCCGCCCCGTCCAGGCCCTGTCACTCTTCTTCCCCGTGTCAAGAGCTAAATCTATTCGCCACGTTGTGTCGATTGATTCTGTTTTTCTTTCTTTCTTTTTTTTTTTTCCAGTCTTGTTTTGTTTTCTGTTTTATTTGCGTAGCCCCTCCCCTTTTTTTTTTCTATTCCAATACGGATATGTGTGACGAGATAGCTGCATGATAACTGGCGTTGAAATTGTTCTATTGGTAACGTGGTGTTAAAGGCAACAGGGATGAGCTAGGGAGCCACGTTGAATCAGATTATTCTTATTCTTTTTTTTTGTTTCTCATTTCTCCTTTCTGATTTTTGTGTCTCGACCAATATGCAGATCTACACAAATTCACTCGATAGAAGAAAAATACGATCCCCATTCTATAACGTTCTCATCTTCCACCACGATTGGCCCATCACCATAACGGCCCTAACTTCACGGCCCCCAAACACCGTGCAGGATTTGCCAATTTCACCTTGGCCCCCATAAACTCCCAACCTATACCACATTCACCCGAGGTTTCAACGGGGTGATCACGATCTATTCCCAGTCGGGTGTTCTTGACGGTTTCGGTTTCCGCTCTCCTCCCTACTCCTCAGGGCGCAGCCAAGACCCAAAGACCCCATTAATTAGAAAAACAAAAGGACCAGCTTCTTAAACAGGACAAGTTTGCTCATGACTCAAGAAGCAGTCGATTGCACAGCCAATAATGCCCACAGACCAGTCTGCTGGGAGTCAAACCCGATCCCTGCAGAAAGTCGAACAATACCGCACCCCGCAACAGTCTTTATTTGGTCAAATACAAAGTAGGTATACCCGTGGACTAATTAACTAATTAACTATCTAAAAGGCTGTTCTACCTGTAGGTAACCTCCATAAGGTCCTTCTCCCGGCGTTATGTTCATGTATACTCCGACTTGTCTGCAGATAAAGCCGAAAACGCCTCCATGGCACCGAATGATGCAATACAAAATGTATATCCCATCCACGGTGGACGGAGCCGGTCCGAGATGGATATCTGCGTCTGCCATGGATTTCCAGTCACCTTGAATTAATAAACAAAGCCGAACAAGCATTGCACGCTTGCTAAGCACCACATATTCCCAGGGCTGGCACATGTACATACCGTGGGTTTGGGATAGGAAATCCAAGGATCTAGTTAGAGCAACGCGGACCAAAGCCAAGACCCGAACGGACCAAAAAACGCCCTGCATCACTCTAGCCGGACCAACATTCGCATTTACCTGGGATTGGCGATGTTCTGCCTAGCTCGACGAGACACTGGAGGCGGAAGTGTTTGGGTATAGACCTTCTCCATGAAACACCAATTCTACTGTGTATAGGTAGTATTATATTATAATACAATCTATCCTATCCCACCTCAGATTGGCATACGGGGTAAAAGTGTCATGCCATGCAGAGAGCAAAGAACGTATCCTGAAATACCGTGCGGCAAAACAATCCGCCCGGTCCCGCACCGAGTATAAGGCGTCCGCATAAATTGAGGCTGAAAGACCGAAAGACCGAAGCGGGTCAATGGAACCTAAAACAAAGGGAGACGGAGGCTACACTCCGTAGCAATTTTGAAGTTAGCTAGTACTAGTACCAATTGCTAGTTTCCAAGGTCGTTGGACCGCCACATAGTAACAGTAGCCAGTATTAAAACCACTAACCACTAACTACGTACTAACGTTATAGAGAAAAAAGAATGGGGGCGAAGATGCTAAACGTCTAAAGGGGGCGATACATAGTGGTATCCTTCTTTTTCCTCTCCAGGCCTAGTGCCATCCGCGGCTCTGGCTGTTCCCGCTTATCCCCAGGTGAGTGGGTCTGGGCTAAAAAGGAAGGTGATGATTTTATCTTATTCTATTTTTGACATAAGATCGTATGTAAGTACCTAAAGTATGGGGCTGCCTTATCATAATGGGAAATTATTAGAATTACTTTTACTTGAAATAGTTATCTTCACCTATATTTCTGCTTGCATGTTGCAGTGATATCACCCGCATTATCCCCAACCTTATCTGCGGATGTCTATGCCCAAGCCCAAGGTGAACTCGGTCAATATTGCCGAGAGTATTTGAAGTTGGATTTGGAATTAAAACTGGTTTCATTGTAGTTTTATTAGAATATTAAGATTGAATTCAGGGTTTACATGTAGTTGACTATTAGATTGGATTTTGTTGTTTTATAGCCGAGGATACTCCGGCTGAATACGTTGTAGTTACTTTAGTTACTACTAACTTTAGTATAGTTAGGTACTACTAACTTTAGTATAGGTGGAAGAGCGGAGGATATCACCACGGAGTATCTACCAGCACATACACCATGTATTCACAAAGCCAAAACCAACCAAGAGAACAAATCCCATCGACGGCTCCCGCTAGCACTTGGAAGTACTACCTCCCTCCACCTCAATCCAGATATAGCCACCTATGCATACCACCATACCATGCCAAGACAGCTGAAAACTTCAAGCGCGGCTCCCTCAAATCTCAGATTGATTTCAGCCTATCGCCAGCCCCAGACTTAAACAGT
This sequence comes from Penicillium turbatum, assembly GCA_030762825.1. Taxonomy (NCBI): domain Eukaryota; kingdom Fungi; phylum Ascomycota; class Eurotiomycetes; order Eurotiales; family Aspergillaceae; genus Penicillium; species Penicillium turbatum. The sequence goes on along the minus strand of JAUJYX010000003.1, from coordinate 1,482,910 downwards.
TACGCACAGTCCGGACTCCACATTCGGCAGCGGGGCGCGGCGGGAGACCGTTGTGGTGGGACGGGTTGGATGTTGCTGTGTAGGGGTACCAGGCACTAGAGACTATATGGTAGGTACATGTCCGTACTAACGAAGATTGGGTGAATTAGTGTGGAATCTTGGGAGCTATTTCCGTCTAGAATTGCAGTTTATAGCGATCTACAGAAATAGGAAAGTATTGTGTCCTGCTTCATGTGGCTTTTTGGGGGCTGCAGCTGTAAAATAGGGTGGTTCAGAAGGTGGTGCTCGTTTCAGGATCTCTAGGTTGCAGTGCGTGGCGCTAATTTCGACTTTCGGAAAAACTAAGACAGAAAGGCTAAAAGACGAGAAGACAAAAGGCGAAAGACGAAAGACGAAAGACGAAAGACGAAAGACGAAAGACGAAAGACGAAAGACGAAAGACGAAAGACGAAAGACGAATAGACGAAAAGACAAAAGGCGAAAGACGAAAAAGAGAGTAGCGAAAGAACCAGTCCACCATCACGATCTTGGAGCTGGGGCGATTCGAACATCAGCGGCGCCAGTGATGTCCTGAATATCGTTCAATATGTCTTCCATAAGACATACATATGTTGTGCCTTGGACCTTGTCACCTGCAGTCACCATGGCGTAAAGGAATCCTCCCGGACCATACACCCAAGACCCGGAATCACCTGGCTCCGCGAAAGCTCTGCCAACACTATATGTCGAGACTTTGTTACTCCATATGAGACCAGTGTCTTCTGCTCCCCTCTTGCCCTCGAGCCTATGAAATTCGACCGACTGCAAAGTGTTGGGGATAGCAGACGTGTTTCCAGTAGACCGTCCTGACTTTGAGAGTCTCGTTCCTTCGACGAGGAGGGGGTCGTGATCAAAGGAGAAAGGTTTCGGTGCGTCCGAGTCCGTGATGTAGGGGAAAGGCTAGATGTTTCCGAATTAGCTCCAGGGCTCGACGAGAGAATAAGACATAACCTAACTTACTACATTGCCATCGATGGTTTCGTCATGGGTCTGTCGATGGATTCTGTTCTCGTTAATTTTAATCAGAGCCCAATCGACTTCAACCATGAGGTTGTCCCTATTAGCCCGGGTTCGGGTCATTCCACTCCCTGCCACCACGTGCCCGAGGTAGTAGGATGCGTTCTTCAGCATTTTGCTGAACGCATCTCTCTGCACCTCTATCTCTTGAGCCATAGACAGCCTACGCTCATATGCCTGCCTCGCCGACTCGGGTAAACAGCCATCCTCCCCCTTGTCAACCTCTACCTTGTATTCCCAGAATTTCTTTGTCTTGATAGACCTCATATCATTACTCAGTGACTTAATGGCCTGCTTGAGATCTTCTGGTGCCGGGTGGTCGATGCGAAGAGTTCTTCTGGCAATATCAAGAAGGGAGTTGTCATCGCGCATGGTCAGGGGCCGGTTCTCCCATCTTGCAAGAGCTACAATAACAATGTCAGCTAAATGATCTATTTTGATGAGATAGAACTGTGATTGCTCACCTTTCTGTACTTCGGGGGTTCGCATACGCGGATCCTCACGATGGTTTTCTGGTGGCCACACGCAGTGAAAGCAGGTCATGCCATAGGTATGCCATTTATATTCGTCCTTAAAACGGAGTTGAATAAAGCCGCCAAGGGAAGAAGCTCCTGCCTTGCTATTATGAATTCCTATACTGACTCCAGGGTACACTAAGCCAGAGGTAGCCTTGATAGGCACGTTAGGATACATGGTCAACCGGCTTGTGCCATCCTTCTGGAATAACACATTGACTTCTGCCTCATCGAAGGCTGCGAGAATTGCGTGAACGAAGCGAGCGGCGGTGGTGAACGGTTCCGTACATGCCCTGGAGACGCGAACGATGACTGTCACAGGGTTTTCTTCCCTGGCGGTATTTGTTCCGTACCGCCAGCAATCGATGCCAGTCCAGTCGCTGATATCAGAGCGAGTGGTAATCTCTTGGATGATTTTTCGCCATTTAGCAACTATTGGATGACGGTGCTCAACCGGGAAACAATAAGTTCCTGCGAAGAGTGAAGCTTCAATTAGTTCCACAGAAAACCCTGAATGGCTGTGCTCTCGCATCTGTTGATGAATTCTGCGGGCGGCTTCGTACCATGTCCTTGGCTGTTCGTTGTCAGGCATTCGCACAATCAAGGTCGGAACTGGTGCCGCTTCGGGCTCAAGACTTGATTGTCTGCCTGCAACATCGATACTGAGGAACGGCAATCGAAGATCATCCAAGATGTCGCGGGCAAGTTGCTCAATCTCCCGGGTGACTTCTTGACTGCACCCAGAAAGTTGATGGGCCGGAACATCTTCTGATGGCAGAGAGCATAGGTAGGGCCCACCAGCACGATGGGACGACTCCACGAAACCATCTCGATCAATGTTTATCGGCCCACTGAATGGTGAAGAGATGGTAGACGTCGAGCAGAAGCCCATAGAGTGGGCGCTCGACTGAGAGAACGAGGAAGACATGGGTACCGATGTGAACGACATGATGGAAATTCAGAATCTGTAAGTACTTGAGGGTTCAGCTACAGAGCAAGAGTCGAAAGGGAAAAAAGTTTGGTTTCAAAGTGAGAGTTGGAAAGTGAGAGTTGGCAAGTGAGAGTTGGCAAGTGAGAGTTGGCAAGTGAGAGTCGGAAAGTGAGAGTCGGTTGAAGAAAGAAGAAGTTGTTGACGAGAGGATCGAGAAGATATAGCGGCAAGAAAATGGCACTGTGCAACACTCCTCCGATCCAAAAGAAGCGACGGAATAGAGACTGACTTACAGATGGAATTGCGGTTGAGACTGAGTCAGTTCGAGTAGCCGCTCTTAACCATGGCCGATGTCTGTAGAGAACTGGAATCGTTAGGGAGAGAGAAGAAGAAGAAGAAGAAGGGAGAAACTGTCTACGGACTCGCAATTTATAGAGGCATAGATATACTACATAAGCTGTAAATGGTATAGACTTCGACCGTGGTTGAAAGCAGCTGGAGCAACTCAAATTGTGACTCAGTCCCGTCTCTATTCCTACGCTTATACTCTTTCATGCCAGCTTGGTAAAACCTGTTGCAGGATTAGTGCCTATCCAAGACTTTGCAGTAATGCCCTATTTTTCCCAGATTCCTCATAGAGCCTGAGGGCAGTCGCGATGTTCTGGTTATATCGAGAGGAAAGAATGGCAGAAAGGCTTCCGTCAGAGCCAGTTTCCTTCTCGTCATTCATGACACCTTGCACATAATCGTTTCGTTCGTTCCATAGGTTCCGGGTTTCTTCGTCGACGGGGTTTCCTTCGGCATCGTAGTTTCCTGGCATATCCATTGGCGGAGGTATAACATCCAAAAAAAGGGGAAATTCAACAATCTCCCAGGGGACTGTGCCCGCATTGTCCCAGTCGATGATAGACAAAATATGATAATTGCTGTCGATGATGACATTGCTGTGTCGGAAGTCTCGGTGATAGAGTGGGAAAGGGCCTTCATTTTTGACTAGAAACTTATGCGGGCTCTCTTTGATTTGATCAGGAAATTTTTCAATCGATTCGAGCATTTCATCTTGCAAATGATATGGCAAACGGGCTCTAATGTCGGTTTCTCGCGTGGGAAATTTGACGGTCTTGCCCCATGCGGCAAAATACTCCGCTGCGGTTTCGAACGGGCCTCCGAGCCCAGGTATTGCGTCGACATCGTACGAACCGTCGTCATTTTTTATGATCATACCAATTTTGGAAAATCGAATATTGGACATAGCCGCCTGTTAGTCAGTCAAGATTCCACAAGAGCGAACATTCAATACCCTTACATGTATTTTTGCAATACTGTGGGAGAATGCTGACTTGAATCTTGGTGGAATATCACCATGGTGGACTTTCCAACCTCCGAAAGCATCCATCGCAGTGCTGCCAGGAACGAAGTTCATGATCATGAAGCAACGGCCGATGATATCTCCGCTGAGATCGTAACCAAATACTTCTGGTACGGGAATCTCTGTTCGCTCTCTTAGTAAAGAGAGTGTGTGAACTTCATGGAGCATCCGTTTCTTGGATTCGCTTGTGCGTGCGTGTAGCTGAATGCGCGCAATCCATTTCATTCCGTCGTCAAATTCGAGGGCTCTTACTAGATGAAGCCCGCCCATGTTGTATGAAGGATGAATATGGCATGTCCGAGTATTTGAGGGTTCCATGCTCTGGGGGTCTCTGAGTTTAATGGCATATTTTATAAGAGCAGCCCAGTTGATCGTCGGTATCGATTTGCCATGATTGATGTTGGTTTTCCAATTCATTGACTGCATGCTTACCAAGACAAAATGCTCGCCAAAAAATGAGACTGATTGATATCAATTCAAAGATCGAATAGGATTGGGCTCAAGCCTTTTTGAAGTATTTAGCAAAACGGTTCGAGTTATAAACCTAACGCCAAGATATAAGATCGTGCAGCGAGATTAAAGTTAAAGATCTTACCATTTGTTCAGAGATCTACATGTATGTCAGTCTTATATCTGTAGACAGTTGAATCTCCACTTCTGAAGAAACGATCGCAAGTGCTGCTCAACCAGAAAGACAAAACACATAGCACCACCAGAGGTTACTACAAATCTTTATAGCAAACCCGAAACCAGCCGTAGGACAGCATATTAACAAAACACACCCGGACACCAAGTAACCCAAAATATGCACATAACCCAAAAGCGCGTGGCAATACTGACCCCCAATCATCCCCAACCAACAACAACAACTCCCTCAGCCAAAACCAAGACATCCCCTACTCAACCCCCACACAACGAACGAGCAAACAAGATCCTACAGTACAGCTCATGTGATAGTCCAAACAGAACAAAAATAGCCCTCCACAGTCGAGTTTACGCGCCCAACCCCCTAAACCAGCATTTAGTCTAGTCCCATGCATGCATTTACACGCTAGCTTCGATATGTGCAGGCACGCTAAACCGCCCCATGGGAATCCACAGGTGGACCGCATATCCGCCGTTCCGCCTGTCCGCCAGTCCGATGTGCGCTATGCGGGATTGGGGCGGGGAGTGAGGGTTATGTATTTTTGTTGGTAGACAGGGGTGTGTGTGATGAAAAGGACAGGGGAGATGGATATGGATATGGGACTAACTAAATGTAGACTAGAATGGGGTGATAATACATGTATGGGTTGAGAATACATACTGGGATTTTAAAGCGTCAATCATATTAGGTACCTAAGGTACAGTCTGTATACTACTGTGTATATGGCCCTGATATGGACACGACACATGCATATTGTACACCCCATCCTACAGCCATAGATTAACTGGGCACCTATGGATATACTGTATGAACATTGCACACCTAACCAGAAGCAAGGCACAGCCCAATACGAGACTCCAGTCGTGCACGGGTTTCACGAATCCCTGCCGGGGACGCCGAGGTGTGCTGTTATGTATGTAGGAGACTCAACCTCGAGCTGGTGAGGTGAAACGGGCACGAATACGCTAATGCCAACACTACATGTAATTAACTTGAACACCTGTACATGTGTACATCCATACCGACAAGGGCATGCACTCCAACAGATTCGGAAACTTGCTGCAGCTTGCCTGAACTGCGAATGTTTGAGTTTGGACTTTTGCCCTATTTGGGAATGCGTCAATCGGAGACGCCGGTCGTATACGAGGCTCTGTTGGAATGCGTCACCTCCACATGTACAATGTAGATTAGATTTTCGGGCGCGGAATCTTTGGAGCCTCACGGGTGTCGGGGGGCGGGCCTTGTAGATCGCTCGGCGGCTGCTCAAGTACCTGAGGCTCTGTTTGTTTTTGGATTTAGTCTGGATCTGGTCTTTGCGTTTTATCGTAGACACGTCATGGTGTCCTAGGTACCTAGGTACCTAGGTACCTAGCCCTGGAGAGGGCATAGTATGCTGACAAACAGAGCGAGTAGTTATTGTCACGTTCATTCAAAGTAATGTGCTGAGTCTACAGTAAAAGAATAAAACGACGAATGAGACGTTTCGATCCCGTGATTCGGAAAAGGAGGATCGTGGAAAGAGAGAAGCCAAAGATGCGCGCAGACAGAATCAATAGCCCAATAGATTAGAAGAAAACGAACCCCATTCAAAACAGCCATAAAACAACATTGAAGCTCAACATCTGTCGTCATCATCGCCAGAGCCCATCATTCCACAGTAAACGGGCACGGCACCGATGCTCCCATCGCTCCCTTGAATACGGTAAATACAATCTTGGAAATAAACGACGAAAAATGCATAGTTTCTATCTCAACTTCATCGGCCGTGCACGTCCATCGGATCCGCAGAGACTAACGCCCCGAGGTTAGGTCGCCGGCGCCGCATCGGGGCCTTCTTGCGGTTCGCAATGGCAGCATCTTGCGACTGTTCCGGATTCATCTCGGTATCGCCGTCCTTATCACCGCGGCTCCCCTGCGCATTCAATCCCTGCTCATGGTTCCATGCCTCGTCAAGCTCAATGACGTTTCTAGGCTTCATGCGCAGCCATTTCATGCGCGGGCCGACGCGCGACACCTCCGAAACCTTGAATCCGTAGATCCGGGGATCGTATATCTTACCCTTGCCAAGACCCGGGCACAGGTTGGACGTCCGGACACCGTTGATCTCCAGCGGCTGGTTCTCGGGGCTGGGCGACTGTGCCTGGCGCTGCGAGGCTGGGGGCCGGGTCAAGGAGCCGGCGCGAGACTGCGTTGATGATCCGTTCCGGGGAGACATCATTGACAACGCTGCGTCCAGACGCGGCCCGATATCCAGATCGGGGAATGTCATGAAGAACAGACATCCGAACGTTGTGCCGAAGAATGCGCCGTCGACGGAGTGGAAGCGGCTGTTCGGGGGTGTATAAATATCCATGCAACCGGGGCAGAAGAGCTTGACGGTTTCCTGGCCAGGGGTGTCGGACCGGCCTACGGGGAGCACTTTGCATCCGTTGCAGTTGACTCGCGGACAGGTGCCGAAATGCTGCATCTCGTATTTTTCGAGCATTTGTTGGATGCCGGGCCGCGAGGTGATATACCGCTGGTGGATCAGCCCATACAGAAGCTCGGCGGAGCTCTCAATCACGCTCAAGTCGCTTGCGACGCGGGCGTGTCGCCGATCGCCCGCTCTTCGGTATACGGGTTGATCGCCACCCAGCGCATCGTCTTCTTCCTCCTCTTCCTCTTCCTCTTCTTCCTCCTCGTCCTCATCCTCCGGCTCCACATCGAGAATCATCTCCAGTGCCTCCTTGTACATAGGCACCTGGGACTGGAGACCAGTCAGGTTGAAGTCATCTTCGATAAAGTCCTCCGACACTTCAGCGAAGAACTCATGGCCCATCAATGAGCAGAACGAGGAAATCCACGACTCCGGAGCTCCTTCCGAGGACGACATGTCGAACGAGGCGGACACGGATGACGATAAAGTCGATTCAGACAGTTGACTCAAATCCAGCCTGTCGAGGCCGTCGGCCAACGCCGAACCTGTCTCTCTCGACACGTTGCCGAGCTGGGGGTTGAGGGCTTCGGGGATGTTGGCGAAGACGAAGTGAATTCGTCACGCGGAGGGGCTGGGGGGTGATCGGATTTGGAGGTGTAATCGGATCGAAGAGATATAGAGATCCACGCGGATCTGTAGATGAGATCGCGGATCTCGTGGTTGAAAGGTGGACCGAAAAGCTAGAGGTTCATGGCAATGTGCGGGAGAGGGGGGGCAAGATTGTGCGATCAACGGGAGACGTTGGATCTAATGCTGCGACCCCACCAAAATCTTATCAGTTTCTTGCTGCCTTCATGTTGCATCCGTTGAGTAGATTACTTACCAGGAAATCGTTCAAAATGTCGATTAGTCTTGGTTGGTCTGAGCCTGGACGTTGGATGTGGCGATCGAATCGGGTAAGGTGAGTTTCGGTTCGTGGGGCGGTGGGCAGCGGGAAAAGGCCTCACTTCACATATTGATTCGAACTAAACTACATATATCTGAGGGTATTGACTAAAACATCAAAACAAATCTCGAATGACACGAGCAAATTCCCCTTCGTCACCCAAAACTCCCGATAAACCCTCTCCGGTGTTGTGAATCTCCCCATCCGACCCAACGAAGCCACTCATACCGTCACTAGTGGTGTTCGGCATGAAATTCCCAAAAGAGCCAACAGCCTCAAACAGATTCGTCAACTCATGACTCATCTGGAGGCCATTGAGAGGACTGTTTCCAAGTTCGTGTCCACTATTCATGGGCCCATACATAGAAAGATCCTGGATTGGATGCCCTGCGAGCCCGGCCATTGCCACCGCAGCGCTCGAGTGAGGGTCATTAGAGTCCGTTCCAAAGGGACGGGCGAGCACTCCAAGCTTCTCTCCAATCTTTCGGAGGCCCTTGATTGTCTTCCATAACCGTTTGGAGACGTAAGACTTGGTACTGAACCCGTTTATCAGATCAAGCGCCATGTAGAATTCATCGCGGACCTGCCGGTTAAAGTCTGCGGGTGCGTGTGACACTGCTAGGAATAGCACGGCCAACGCAGCAACGAGGAAGTAGTTGAATGTGATCTGCTGTGTCCGGTAGATATCGGACATCTGGTTCAGCCGAGTGAGCACTTGGACAGTGTCTTTGGCTACGTCCACAACGGTCAGAGCGTGGCCTCGATCTTCGGAAATGCTAGCCGGTGAATGCAGCACCGGGCGATATATCAAGATCCGCAGCTGGTTCATTCGCAGATACAAGAGGACCCTCAGTCGTCTCATGCCTCTGCTTACAGGTTCACCGTTCTTAGGGGACTCAACGGGATAGAACTTCAGCTCATCTGGGACCTGCTTGTACCACTGTAAGATCTGATAATCCAGATAGCCAATCTCATCACGACGAATGTCGGTCGTGCCCTCGGAGCCCAAGCCAGAGTACCAGATCTTGGAGCTGATCCGGTTGTATAAAATCATGCAGCGCAAGTAAGGGAGTGTTGCATCCTATCATTTCCACATGTCAGTTGTTCAATCATTGAGTGACGAACGCAGTGCAATCTTACAGGCTCTGGGAGGTTCGGATCGATATCCTCATCCTGGATCACAAACGGTAATCCCGTTCCCAAACTCCACCGTCTGTCCAAGCTGTAGACTGCCCAGAATAGCCGAGTAATCTCGACCCATTGCTCCTCATCAGGGAATGATTTTACCAAAGCATCCCGACGGTGCAGTCCCATCTCTAGACACATTCGCGCTGCCAATCCGATAAGTCGATATGCCATAGCATCATCATCTGTGTGGAAATGATATGTAGCCTAATAGAAAAATGTCAGAGTGATTGGGTATGAATCATGCAGACACTTTGACTTACCACAATAGCAAAGAGCTGGATGGTCTTAATCGTATGTGAATCCCACAACTTCGATTCTATGTACGGCTTAACACTCAAGTAAAGCCGCTGCCCCAGATCGCTTTCACCGCCTCCCTCCACGACCAGCGTGGTGGCTAGGATCAATTTCAAAATGATTGAGTCATCATCATACAAACCGTCAGATCCTGGAAGCCCTCGCTGTGCGAAGCCTGTCCTAGTAGCAGCTTCTATGAACATGTACAGCAGATTGGCCTGGCTTGTAATCCTGCCAATATCTACCACGGGATACATGATCCCGATTTCCTCTTCATACACCTTGAGAAGACGCATTGCCTCTTCCCGTCGAATGGTCCATATTGGATCCTTGGTGGGGTGTATGGTTGGAAGAAGCTGCCCCATATTGGGAGGTGGTGAGCCTGTTGGAGTAATATGTGCTGTCGTCACGTCATCTGCGATCCCGTCTTCTGCTGGTGTAATACCCATATTTTGAAGACTGGATTTGGCCACATCAAAGTTGAATGCGGAGCTTGTTGGGCCGTGGAAGCGTGGGTGACGAGCTCGGGTCTTTGTTGGCCCGGTGGGCAGTGGAGTGTAGATGGACTGAGATCCATCGCGAGATAGGTGGTCGAACTGAGGTGACTCGAAGGCTGGTCTCTTGGTGCGAAGATCGTTGAGATTGCTGAACAAGCTGTTTACCTGGTCCTGCAAAGTGGCGATCTGATCTGTCAATGACCGGAACTCACTATCTCGGCAGTTAGTATGAAATGCTGCTCGGAAACAAACGTCACAACTTACTCCGAGTCCTTGAAGTTATTGTTACAACAATTAGGGGCATAGCGACCTGAAGGAGTGGTCAGCGTCTGAGATTAAGGACTGGACGGCTCGCATGCAGAGTAGCGCCACATACATTCTAGATTCAAATGACCGCATCGTTGGCAAGGAATCTGGCCATTGCACTTAATCTTGCGCCGCTTGCATTCATTACTGGAAAGCTAGCAATTAGCTCGGCTCCGACAAATGTACCAAACGGGAAAAGTAGAATAGTATGACTTGGCATGCAGAACATATCAGACCAACGATAAGTCGGAAAACAAGACGCCCGAGGTAACGGAAAGAAAAGAATGCCGGATCAGGCCATATCATACCATGCGATGGAAATGTAGCGATTCCGCTTTGTGCGCGCCTGCGTTCCGTTGCCTTGTTCCGCCTTCCTCTTGTTGGAATCAGACGCTTCAGTGGACTGGTCGCGAAGATCTGTCTGCGGCGGAGACATGTGCAGCTGGGGTGAATCCGAAGCCATGGCCTACAGGATGTCTAGAGCGACTCAGACGAGTTAGCCGGAGAGAGACGCCAACGTCGAAGTGCGGAGAAATTCCTCTGTCGCGGGGTCTCCCGTTTTCCCCGGATTTGGCTTACTCATCGGATTTCCGGGCCGTTCATTGGGCTCGAGGTATTTCTTATACTAGTAAATATGGTAGATGATCATTCAATTGATAGTAATGTTGAGTTCTTCGCTCAGAAAAATACATTGATCCGGTTTCATGACATGCGAAGCTCAAATAAACTAGGTATAATGCATGATTTGAGCGCCCCAGCGCCCCAATTGCTGTCCAACCAAGGACACCAGCCACGCTTTTCCACTCAGCAACGACTGCACCAATAGAGTCTTCTGTTCAGGATTGTTGTGCAGCCAACCAAGGGCTGCAAAGAGACCGAAGATAACAGAAGCCTGCAAAGTCTTCCAGACAGCCCGCAGTACACGTCCCTTGCGTGTGAGCTTAGCACTCCAATGCCGCCACTTGGGGAACGTGCACCGGTACCAATAGTGAATCTGGCTGGTTCTAGAGGTTGTCAGTAAAATTAATGGAGAGATATGAGCTCGAAGGACTTACGGATATGTGCTTGAATTCCATCCATCGGCATTGATATACCAACTGGAGCAAACTCCACGCCGGAATACTGACTTCTGAAGAGTATCCTGCACCCAGCGAGTCCACTGGCGCTCAGCATCTTCCTTGACCTCATATGTGCTGACTTGGCCATTCAAGATCGGCTTGATGAATTTCATCGAGTAGTTGACGGCGTTCTCCGTCGCGAAGATGACACTGGTATGTCCAGTTGCCGTATTCGGACCGAAAAGCATAAAGAAGTTCGGGAAAGAATCCATAGCAATGCCCTGGTACGCCTGAGCGCCTCCACGCTCTGCCCAGACCTCTTCCAGGTCCTTACCATTCCTGCCAACCACCTTCAAGGGGTGCAGCCATTGATTGGTCTCGAATCCGTTGGCCATGATGATAACATCAGCTGGGATCTCCCTAACATTATCCACGCCTTCGGTTTTGTTGGGTGGGTAGTGAGCGCCTGGACCAAGCGTCACGCTCTTTGCATGGACCCGGGTCAGAGGCTGAGTGGTCAACTCCACATGCGGCGCATTCAGGCTACGATACCAAGTGCCATCGATGATGCGTCTCTTGCAGCCCAGGCTATAATTAGGGGTCAGGATCTCGTGGTATTCCTTCGGTGCAACTTTGCGCATGTGCTCCAAGAATCGCTTCTCCATGCCGGACCGCATCCACCGGCCCCACGCAGAATCCGAGAACATATCGTAGAATCCTTTTTCCAACACCAAAAATAGCGTGCTACGTGCAAAAGATGCCAGTCCGGGCACGTAGGTCATCAATAAAGGTGACACTGTGTCGTAGATATGAAGTTTCGAAGGAGGAATCATATCAGGCTGGACCCACGGAGGCGTTCGCATGAGCTGGGTGATGGATCGAACATTGGCTTCTGGTTTGGCCAGTTCGGGCACGACCTGGGCGGCGCTGCAGCCGGAACCAACCATGACCACATCCTTGTCCCGCAGATCAATCTGGTCGTTCCAGCGAGCCGTATGCATGATCTCACCTTCGAATTCCTCAATGCCGGGGATGTCCTTGGGCCATGTCTTAGGCTCTACCAGACCACCGACACCACTGACAACAACCTTAGCCCGCACAATCTCTGTCTTGACGTAGACGCTGTTCTGACCGTGCTCGGCTGCGATTCTGTCCCGTTCATGCTGGGCCAAATCGCCGGTCCCAGGGACAAGGTGCGAGAGTGTGACTTCCCACTCCTCGTCATCTTCGATCCACCGAAGACTCTTGACATCGGTATTGAACTGAATCTTATCCACAATCTCGTACTTCTCGCAGACGTCCGCAATATACTGTGCCAGCTCGGGGCCTGACGGATGCAATGTAGTCCAGTTCTTCTTCTGGGCGAAAGAGAACGAGTATAACATCGCGGGCCTGTGATTTCCTTGTTAGCTAAAAGTTCCAGTTAGGCCAAAATTGCAGTCGGATCACGTACACATCGCAAGCAGCTCCAGGATACCGGTTGATCCACCAGGTACCTCCAATACCGGACTGGCGGTCAAAGATCCGGAACTGATCTGTTCCCAGGGCCTCTTTGAGACGACAGCCCATGGCCACACCTGACTCTCCAGCGCCTACTATGAGGACCGGGTAATAAGTGTGAGCATCCTTGGTGTATGCATGACGCTTATGGATTCTGGCAATCGAGGAAGACATGTTGCAGCTTTACAGAAGGTTCCGCAGGCAGTAGAGTTCCTGTAAGCTCTCTGATGATACAAGTCGAATGCCAATATATTATCGGTAGATATTTGGTTGTCCAATATCCCTCCTTCGGTAGCACCGAGTATGCAACGACACGACTTGTGAGTTGTGAAATGAAACCAAAAGGTCACCCTATACACAGCGGCACAGCAGGTGGAATCTGACAGCAAGAGCTGAATATGCAGCAACACGATGTGTAAGAGGGGTATAAGTCACCAGGTCCCGAGTGCACAGGGCTTTTGTCAATACCCCGGTCGGCTGTTCAGGGAAACGCATGGTCAACCTCGGCAACTCGTTTCATGCTCCCCTTTTGTTGATCGACAAATATATGGATGCCACACAGTAGTTCATGATTGGACGCAGTTACAGAAAAGAGATCCGATTGAGGGGAAAAGATGGAGAAGCTTGAATAGTTGGGGTTTGGCGGATCCACTTGGCCACTTCACTGGGAATCTGATCTTCACTGGGGTTGTTAGTTACCTAGGCACTTGAACTTACAACTATGTTCACACGCTTCTGCAACCGACAATCTGGATGAATCTCCAGCAATGGTCACTTCGAGTCTGGACGCGACTCCCACGTTCATCACTCCCTAATCCTCAGTCAACGAGCGGTCGCAAATTCTCAACTTCCACACGCACCCAATACCGATCCCTCGACGTCCTCGAAAATGCCACCCTAAACACCTTCCAACAGCGCTGCTTCCTCCCTGAACAACCAGCGATCCTCCCTCGTGCCTCCTTCCAAGACATCCCGGCCCTCAAAAATTGGTTCAAGCCCGCCAATCGCAAGCCAACCCCCAACCCCATCGCAAGCCTAAACGTGGATTATCTTCACAAACACGGAGCCGAAGCATTCGTCCCACTCGAGCTCACCGAATGTCCATCCCCAGACCCAAACACCGAGACCGAAAGCGGGGCAAAACAGCTCCATAGCTTCCGACAATTCCACGCGCCGTTATCGCTATTCCTAGACTGGATGCGCACAGCCGAGACCACTCTGCAGTCCTCGCGGCTCTACCTAGCACAATGCCAGCTGCTAGATCTGCCTGCCGTGCTTCGCGAGGACTTCCCGATTCCTGAGCTCGTGGCACGTGCTGGCAAGGGCGATGTCTACGACACGAATGTGTGGATCGGACATCCGCCGACGTACACGCCGCTACACCGTGACCCAAACCCGAACTTGTTTGTTCAGTTGGCTGGGGAGAAGGTTGTGCGTCTGCTTGCGCCGGTGGATGGACAGGCTGTGTTTGGGGCTGTGAGGAGGGAGTTGGGGAAGAGCGGCGGTCGGGAAGCGGCGGCTTTCCGGGGTGAGGAGATGATGCAGGGGGAGGAGAGGATGTTGTTGGATAAGATGGTTTGGGGGAGTCCGGTGTCTGCTGGTTCGGATGCTGGGGTTGGCTTTGAGGCGCGGCTGGGCGTTGGTGATGGGTTGTTTATTCCCAAAGGATGGTGGCATAGTATCAAGGGTGTTGGTGAGGGTGTTACGGGCTCAGTGAGTATTCATCTCTTTTCTTAAAGATTGTGTGTCGCTAACATGTTTCTAGGTCAATTGGTGGTTTCGGTAGTGTACGATAATAAATATGAGATGTCCAAGCCTGTACTGTACATATAATAGCTACTTACACCTCGAGTTACATATTTACATCACATTGCCTTGCCTATATCGCAAAATAAACATAATTAAAAATGGTGAATATAATCTACAGCTATTGATGTACACAAATAACCAAATAGACGCCCATAGCATGCGCAACTAACCAAAGAACCCAAAGGTTCCCCCTCGAAACTTCGACAATCACAACCTCCGCAATCTCATTTTCCTCCCACCCAACCATTCCAGCTCCTTCTCCAACCACAAAAACCCTCCCTCAACCCTCACCCCTCTAAACAGCATGCAAGTATCCCGCACAGTCTACCGCGCAGCGCTCCTCAACCTCACCGTCACCCCACTCGTCCGCGCCACCCTCCCAGCAAGCACAGTCACAAGCACAAGCACCTGGACAACCCTCACAACCCACAACCCGAGATTATACAGCATCCTCTTCCCACAGTGCCCAGCCACAAGCAAAACCCCAGATTCCAATTTCAATTCCACGCGCCAAACCCGCACAATGAGCGACTCCTCCGACGCCGCAGCGGCAAAGTCAGACACAGCGCAAAACCCAGCGCAAGACCAAAACCAGGACGAATCCCCAAAACAGCCCCTCTACCTCCCCGCCAGCGACCCGTCAAACCCCATTTCCAACGAAGACGGCGTCAAACTCGATATGAGCGGCGGCGGGACGACGGTGAAGCTGGACCATCTTGGGCCGATGGTTGTTAATGTTGATGGGACGTTGTCGCAGATTGGGAATTGGCAGCAGATGACTGAGGTTGAGAAGGAGAATACGTTGCGGGTTCTTAGGAAGAGGAATCAGAGGAGGTTGGAGGTTTTGAGGGCTAAGGAGAATGGAGCTGGGGGTGAGGGATCGGTCTGATGATTGATTGCATTACAATGGTTACAACATTTGAGGGGATCTTCCATGGATGCGGAGGTGTGGATGGGGGTGTTGACTTGTTCTTGATATTTGGGCTTGATGTTGCATTTGTGTTGTATTATAAACAGCAGGGCGCAGTTGCAGCGATCATCATGGAGATTCTACATACGTTTGTTTGCTGGAGGTGTATTCTTTTCTAATGGTATTTTCCGATAACGAATTGGGTATCATATTGATGTCCATGTCACATAAGGATGAGCACTGTATAGCTTTCTAAGCCGACAAGAGACGAAGATTTATGCACTTTTGTTGGTGGGCTATTTGAATATACTGTATGCCGGGTATATCAATTGTCGAGAGGCAAAGCTTAGTCGAAGAGGATTCGAAATACCTTGTGGAAAATATTTCTAGAACAATATCAGCACCAAATCATAACCAAGCTGTGTAGTGGGTATACTCACTTCGGCGGCGTAGTCACAAAGTCTCGAGTATACTCCTCGATCTCAGGGACACCAGTAACCAAGTCAACCTCCTCAGGCTTGAGGAATTTAGTCCTGTGGATGATCTTCCACCCAAAGAACAACACCGGAAACACGCCGATCATGGTGTAAGAAAAGAGGAATGTCGGGACGGACCAGTTTCCAGGGAGGAAGACGGTGTAGCCGCCGACAAAAGCCATGACCGTGGTACAGACGCAAGCGACGTAGGCAATGTACGGCTGGAACCAGCTCCGGTAGGGCAGGGTTCTTCTATCGATGCCTTGGGCTTCGACTGCTTTTTTGAAACGGATGAAGGTGAACGTGATGACGGAGAAGTTGATGAGCTGAGAAGCGGTGACCTATTGTTTAGTGTTAGTTTCACGGTCATTGGAAGGATCGGGAACTTGAAACGGTTTGGATCTCATACCAGATTTACAAACCAGTTCAACACCACTGCTGCGCTATTAGAAACCTGCAGGAAGCTCAGCAGGGCGATGAGAAGCACGACTCCAACACAATAAATGGGAACACCGCGCTTGGTGCACTTGGTAAAGAATTTCGGGGCTTTGCCTTCCAGCGCTAAACCATACAAACTGCGACTGGCGCAGTACACGTAGCTGTTGCCCGCACTGAAAGCAGCGGTGAGGACGACGCCGTTGACGATGTGTGGCAAGATGGGAATCTTCAAACGGTCCATGGAGATGACATAGGGCGAGGCAGCAGCGCCGGGCTTGCCATTGTCGAAGGCATCGGCCATGGTCTTGTCGTTGTATGGAACCAGGATACCGACGCAGAGAACTCCAAGGACGAAGAATGCGGTAAGGCGGTAGAAGACGCCGTTGAAGGCCCTTGGCAGCACTTTGCGGGGGTTCATGGCCTCACCAGCGGCCATGGAGACATAGTCCGGACCGGCGATGGTGAAACTGGCTGTGATGACAGCTGCAAGAACACCGAGGAATTTGCCCGTGTCGCCTGTCTTGTAGAACTCGTTGAATGCACCTGGGTCGTTCCAGTACCGGAAGCCAAACCTATCGCCGAGTGGGTTACCGCCCAGCATGACGATGAATGTGTAAATGATCAGGCCTATGCTGAGCAGGACCTTGCCTAATGAGAGCCAGAACTCTGCTTCACCATACCATTTCACAGCAAACAGATTGAGTCCCCTACAACCTGTTAGCTAGATCATCAGATATGGACGTTAAGAGGCGACGGACGCAAAGAGTACGAGAATGATCACGTTCATGGCTGCGACTGGGATGATATCGGTCCAGTATCTGACAATCAGACTGACGGCGACAATTTCGAAAGGTACCAGCGCGGCTTCAAAGATAAAGAAGTTGTATCCGGCGGCGACACCTAGAGCTTCATCGACGTAACGGCCGGCGAATCGAATGAATGGCGAGGAGATTGGGAGGTAGGTGGTCATTTCCGCCAAGGCTAAAGAACAATGTGAGTTTAAGTTTAATACTACGCATCCACGCGGAAGTAATGTGCAGCAATAGGTGGTGGGCCAGATTCAAAACAAGATATCAGGCGCGTGGGACGATGTCGGGTAATTGCAAAGGGATTTGAAAAGAACGAGGGTTCGTACAGACGGTGATGATCAAGATCACACAACTCCTAGAAAACAGTATAAGATTGCGGACCTTCAATGGATATACGCAGGAGATAGGCAAGGGTTTCAAGGATTGGATTGAGTTCTTGGGTGTCCGGCTGGTTGGCGTCGTTAAGATGCATGGGCAGAGGTAGCGCAAACGGCAAATTGGTCGACATTGGTCCATTCGAGTGGCATGTATACGCCTTGAGCTAACAGAGTGCTACATCCTGGAGGATCTGAACTTGTAGAGTCCGAGTCCAAATTTTGTTTGCTGCTTGGTTTGGTGGTATCTTGTTTCCTCGGGCTGCTGATCCATTGACGCTGTCTTTTTGACTCTTTCGCCCACCTTCCACAGGGCATTGACGCTCTCGCAAGTAGCACAGCCGGGACAACCCAGGTCAAGAACCCAAAAGTATCCAAAGGGCAATTCAACAGGGGCGGCACTAACCAAAGACTGAATCCAATAAACAAACTGCCAGGCCCACTGGTGCGCAGTCCATTTCCGATCTGAACATACAGGGCCGTACCAATTGTTCCTCCGATTCCGATCAATTGTATATGGCGCGGCTTGAGCTTGCGTTGAGTATGGTCATACGTAGACTCCATTGACCCGCTATCGACGGAGGGCGCGCGTCTGCCGCTGGCCGAGTCCTTTTCGGTGATCTCCATCTCTTTGTGCAGCTTCGAAGACTTCGATTCGGGATCGGAGGCGCGGATAGACTCTGCGCTTTGTATTGCGGCCGTCATTGGGGTATGGGCGACATACTCCGAGTTGGGAGAATGCGACATAATGAAGGTGATTGTCACACCTGGCAAGAGCGAAGCAACACGTGCATAAATAAGTGCGTAGTAGGGTCCAAGCCAATGTATAGGAAAAGAACAGCAGCAAGAATGAGAAGAAAAGAAAGCCGATACGGATAAGATTTTTTTTTTTTTTGCTCTATTTTCTTGTTTCCTTAGCGGAACGCCTTTTTACGGAGAAGCCCGAGCTAAATGGCCGGCAGTCCAGGCCAAGACAAATCAGAATGAGCGATGACCTCCCCAATGTCCGCTTTCAGTCGCCTGTATTATCCCCACATGGCCCCATCCGTTGGAGGGGCCAAAACTGGAGGTCAATATCCCATTGGATCAAGAATTGGATCGACATGGCAAAGTCCAGTTTAAGAGATGTCAAGTGTATTGATTATGGTCTTCTAAATTCGCATCAGGCAAGTTGTATCGTTCCCAACTCTGCTGGGAATAACTTGGAGAAGACCTGAATTGAATTTTTTGGGTCGCCCCTGGAAGTCCCCGCTGATAAGAGATAACGGAGAAGGCTGCCGAGGTTCACGGATCACGGAGAATATCATTCTCCGGCATATGTACACAGTACAACGAAGAATGATATTTCAATGTGACCGGAGGAAAATAGTCCAGGTATGATATACAAACATCTGACAAGAATGGATATTCGAACGCCTGAGTTCCTGAATGATCTCAAACCATTCCCGACCTCCCTATGCTTTGCCCTCAAATTCGCAGCCACTGGCTCTCTTAGCTTCGCCCGCGGACCCGTCGCTTGTGCCCTTGCTCTTGTCTGACAGTATTTGTTGTGATTCTTTGCCGATCCAGCTAGGCGGAAAGAAACCATCGTTGTCTTCAAAATAGAGGTAGTGGATCACATCGGAGTCTGTGGAGGTTCGCCGTTGATCTGGGTCAGCGTGCGCGGAAGGCCCGGTAGTAGAGCCGCTGGCAGGGCTTGGATGTGGATGTGTGTTGGAGAAGGACATGTTGATATAGTGATTTATACTGTTCTCCGCTATGGTTGTCTTCCGGAGTGTGGAAGTTTGCATCTGCTGTCTTGAATTTGAGGTTAAGTATTGTCCAAGTGTACATTTTATGTCAACTCCAGAGCTCCAGCTATGTTGGCATATGTTAGTACCCTATCATCAAGGTCATCTGATGCACTCGTTCGCCCCTTGACTGGACCCTGGAAGGTTTAGGTTGACGTCATGAATACATGGAGACATCAGCACTCTCTTCCACTATACAATTTTTGGAGGTTGAACACTTTAGAGCAGAGCTGAAGATTGGCTTTTCCCACCTCGTGAATCGTTAAGCGATAGTATGCCCATCTAGATATGATCGTTGTTTGCAAATACGCACGTTGAGCATAACTTATTTCCCGCTTCCGCGAGCCGAGGCACATTGTAGGAAATCCAGTAGATGCTTCGAAGAGTATAGAGCTTTGCCACAGCCCTGGAGGGGGCAGAGGAAGTGAAATATGGTAATCGATCTCACAAGATCTACTTATACAGGTACTATGCAGTAGATAATCTCTAAACCTAAAAAGGACAAGTTGTAAACGTCCAAACCTGGAAATCACACCGATCAATCAGAAGGTCAACAGTCAGCAACTCCGTGCCGAAACCCCGCCAAACCCCAACATTTTCCCCTCGACTCATCTCAATCGAACACCCATCACAGACAAAATGGTCGAACACGAGCCCGAACCCAAGCGTTTTGAGCCCAAGGTCCCTGTCCAGCTCGACCCGCCCAAGGACGACCCCATTTCCCCGGAGGAATTGGCCAAATGCGACGGTATGAAATGACTTACCCCTCACGGGCTACCCCTCCATCCTTCCTTTCCAATGCGTCCAACGCACTGCAATTGCAATTGCTAATTATGCTGCGCTGCAGGTTCTGATCCCAGCCGCCCGACTCTGGTCGCTATCAAGGGTGTTGTTTTCGATGTGAGCCGGAATGCGGCTTACGGAGCCACCGGTCAATATCGAGGTAAGTACAGCAGCGAACTGGGTCAAATCGAAGTATGACGAACAAGCGCACTGACTCGACTTTCTATGTTCTAGTATTTGCCGGCAAGGACGCCTCCCGTGCTCTTGCGTCTTCCTCCCTCAAGCCTGAGGACTGTGTGCCTGAGTGGTATGACTTGCCGGACAAGGAAAAGACCGTGTTGGATGAGTGGTACACTTTCTTTAGCAAGCGATACAACATTGTCGGCAAGGTCGAAGGTGCTAAGAATACTTAAGCTGTTGCGTTGAAGCAGTAGCCCTTGCTTGGTTTGAATACATCGGCGAGATAATACCCAATTGGAAATGGATCAACGATCCAGTGTCACATATCAAATCCACAATGCTTTTCATTTTTGGAATGGTGGTATCGCGTAGGTACAAAGAACAGTCCATCCCTCTGACTGATGGGGGTTAAACAATGCCTATACATTAAACAAATATAACATTCAAGCCTTTAACCCTTGCGGGCCTTCCGCTTCATGCGCTTTTGCCCAATGATGCGGTTGCGCTTCGCGGCCTTGTCCTCGTCTTCATCCCCCTTCCCGCCGTTGCCGTCCTTACCAGCTGCAGTCTTTTCGGTCTTTGCACGCTTCGCGCTCCTTCCGTCTCTGTCATCTCTGCCATCTCTGCCATCTCTGCCATTTCTGCCCTTTCTATCGTCCCTTCCTTTTCCATCACGGCCATCAGGGCGCTTCCTCTTTCGGTCCTTCCTGTCACCATCATCATCGTCCGAGCGCCTGGGCCTAGGCTCACGGGATTTAGCCTGCAGCTCATTGCGGCGCTTGACAACCTGGGCGTTCTCAATGGCAAACTCAACAACAAGACTCTTCTTCTTGTCCTTGTCCTCTGGATCCTGGGCAGAAGGAGGAACCGGCATGGAGTGGCAATTCAGCCAGCGCAAACTCATAAGCGCGTGACGGTGAGTGAAGAACTCGATGAATCCGTAACCACGACTGCGGCCACCGCCAGTCTTCTCGGAGACCTTGGTACCCTCGCGAGTCTCGAAGACGACCTTGGCCTGGCGCACAATACCCATCTTCTTCTGCTTGCGCAGCTGCTCAAGCTCCTTCATTGTATCACGGGACCGCTGCTGCTCCTCTCTTGAGAGTGGCTGGCGCGCGCCTGCCTTGACATCCTTGGCGAAGTTGACGACGGACTCACGGGCAAGCAGCTTCAAGTCCTTGGAGCTGATGTTGCGGGGGAGGTTGCGGATAGCGAGACGGGTGAGACTGAGGTGGAGAGCAGGGTTCTTCTTGATGAAGACCTCGCGCTGCTTGTAGCTGTCCTCGCGCATCTTGATTTCCGACGGAGATAGCTTCTTGTACAGCGGGGAGTTGGAGGGAATCGTACCCTCGTTGAGAAGGTAGAGGCGGCGCTTGTCCGTGTCGCGGACCATACGGCGTGACACACCTTCCTCCTCCAGCTTCGCGGCTTGGCCCTTGCTCACGGCACGGGCGACCTGGAGAACTCGGCCATCCAGAGTGTAGCGGCCGCTGGGGTCGGAGTTCTCGTCTTGAAGGACGGACTGCTTCATGGCGGTGTTGGACTTGGGCTTGTCCTTGTTCGGGGCCATAGCATCGGCTCCCCTGGGGGCTTCGCGAATGCATGTGTTGGCGTCCTCGGGCTTCCAGAAGCATACGAATCCAGTGCCTCGGGGGCGCTCGGTCTCGTGGTCCAGAACCACACGTGCGTAGCGTAGAGGTCCGAAGTGCGTCTTAAAGTGGTCGTAGAGGGTCTCATCTGTGGCAGTGAAGGGGAGGTTGCGAAGGAAACATGTAGTGGCGTTTCGGTCATCCTCTTTATCTTCATCATTGTCGTCCAACTCGTCCAACTCATCCAGATCCTCATCTTCGTCATCATCTTCGTCAGAAGAGGTTTCGTCATCTGAGGGTTCTTCGAGAACACCCTCAGCATCCTCCATCTCAACATCAGCAGACTCCTTCTCTTCCTCTTTTTGTTCCTCCTCCTCATCCTCATCTTCCTTCTTGGTGGTCTCCCAGACTTCCTTCTCAACAGCCCAATCGACAGCCAATTGGCGACCATCGATTTCTTTTCCGTTGATCATCTGGAGAGCTTTCTCGGCGTTCTTCCTGCCTCGTAGAGTAACGAAACCGAAACCGGCAAGCTTGCCGTTCTTTTTAGGAAGGGTAACAAATTTGACCTTTCCAAAGCTGCGGAACAAAATAGACAAATCTTCAGGCTCCTTAATACTCCACGGCAGATTGCGAACAATCAGCTTGGGAGGCAGACCTTGCCCCCTCTCCTCTTCCTTCTGTTTCTTCGATTCCAGTGACGCAGCAGTGGGGACACTGCGTCCGATCTTCTCATCAATCTCACGCTTACGGGACTCGGCATAGTCAACGCGAATGATTTTCCCGTCAAACTTGGACCCATTGAGTTCCTTTAGAGCGCTCTCCGCATCCTCGACGTCGGCGAATGTAACGAAACCGAAGCCCTTAGACTGTTTCGTCGCTTTATCGGAAACAACAACGGCATGCTTGATAATGTAGGACTGGGAGAAGTACTCTGCAAGGCTCTCTGAAGTGGCCGTGACGGGTAGTGAGCGGACGAAAAGGGTTCTCTTGTTCTGGGGTGCTGTCGAAGTCTCGGCGGCGGGTGTGGTGGCTTCGACTTTGATTTCAGGGCTCTCAGCATCTGAGACCCGACGTTTCTTGTGTGATTCAACCATTGTGGCGTTGTTGCGACTGAGGTTGTTTTTTCTGCGGTCGAGGAAGAACAAAAAAATTAGCGGCAGAAAAGTGAGGCAGATTGGCCCAGGCGGTGTGGGTCTATGATCCAGATAAGCAATAGCTTTATCGAGTTTATCGACCTTGAACGTTCCATGCATCCTTGCTCTTCCATTAACAACGACACGTTGGGCACGAGATGGATCCACCGCGTCCAGGGAGTAATTTGCCCTCTCGTGGCTCACCAGCAACAGGCGCATCTGGAAGACCAAAAGTCCAACAACCGAAACCCCAATCCCTTGCCAACCGCCCTGGAACTTCGGCGATTCTCGTATCCACGCGACAAAAAGGCAACCCAATCCTGACTCACATAAAGCTTCTGCCATGGGAATATGCCGATATTCCTGCGGACTACGTCGTCGGCGCCACGACGTGCGCAATGTTCCTCTCATTGAAATACCACCGCCTACACCCCGAATACATCTACTCTCGAGTTAAACAGCTGGCTGGCAAATACAATCTCCGCCTCGTCCTGGTGATGGTTGACATCCCAAACCATGAAGACAGTCTCAGAGAGC
Source organism: Penicillium turbatum (assembly GCA_030762825.1). NCBI lineage: Eukaryota > Fungi > Ascomycota > Eurotiomycetes > Eurotiales > Aspergillaceae > Penicillium > Penicillium turbatum. The sequence goes on along the minus strand of JAUJYX010000003.1, from coordinate 1,459,357 downwards.
TGTCCAAAACATCTATCATCAACAACCTGACCTTGATAGTGTGCTGGTCTGCACCAGAAGCAGCACACTATCTCGAACTCTTCAAGTCCTCAGAGAACGCTCAACCCACCGCCATCCGAACGCAACAAGCCCAATCTTATAAAGAGTCATTGGTAGAGTTTGTTACAGTCCCACGAAGCATCAACAAGTCCGATGCCGCGAGTTTGATCTCCACCTTCGGCAGCTTGCAAAACGCCATCAATGCACAGCCAGAGCAGATCAGCGCTGTGCCGGGCTGGGGGGAGAAAAAGGTCCAGCAATGGTGTAACGCAGTTAGGGAAGACTTCAGAGTTGAGCGTACAAAGAAGTCATCTGCTCGTCCCGCACAACGTCGGGCTCAATTACCGCCTGTGGATGTTGATAACAGACCAGATCCGAATATGGACGAGGAGGATGAAGAGGAAGCTATTCTCCGTGCAGTTCTCGCAGAAAGTCGGAAAACAGCAGCTTCTGAAGTTGCGCAGTCTAGTGGGCCGCAGACTGGGACTCGCCAGCCCGAAGAATTGAGTGAAGGTATCGCGGCCGCACTCGCCAGGCTCAGAGAGAACGGTGGTTGAGATTCGAAATGTCTTGTCGTCTCTATAAACCAAACCCAAGGGCCATCGTCGCTCAAAAATAGGCCTACTCATCTGAGTGTCAACCATGGCACTACGCAACTATCGAACCCAGGCCCAGGTAGGTAACGCCAATCCTGGCTACATGGGCCTCCGAGCCCGAGTGAGTAGGTAGCATCATGTTCGGCACAGATTGCCCGAATCCACGACAAGGATTGTGTATCCTACGCTCGATGTGTACTTTCGGGAAGACTTGCCATCTGCAAGGCTCGGTTTAGAAGATGCTGGAGCTAATCAACGGACGTGCTTCTTGTTTCAACCCGACATCTCACTGCCAACATGCAAAGCAACCAACTTCTGCGTAAGACAAGGTCCATATAACTATGTATTGCCATTATGGTATCTTAGCATGTTGAGATAGTCTTGGGATACCTAAGGCCAGGAAGACTTTTAAGATCCTCTTCCTCCAGGAATGATGACTCCGTTCCTTTTTCACTCCTTTCCCAGCAGAAAAACCATTGAGTCTCCCCTGAAGCTGTTAGTAGAGTTTCTGCAAAGACAACGCCCGATTATTTAGCCCGACCCGATTTGGAACCTTAAGCTTGGAACGCGCGCACTTGTCCACGGGCGGCGTCTGGGGACGCCCAGCCCCGGCCCGGCCCTAGAGCGCTCCCTCGGGAGTCTTTTAGGTAGGGCACCACCGAGTTTCGGCCCAGGGCCCACTGAACCGAACACGTGGTTAGTCATCATGTGATTATGCTAAACCTTGGAAGGTTTGGCCCATCAGCCCTCAAGGATGCCCAGGTGTCGTGCATTTTCAATCGCCATCCTCCACGCCCAAGGCAATTTGGCGCGTGCCAAATTAGAATGCTTTTATCATGTCTGTTCGTTCGGACCACTCAAAGGGACGCTCCCGGGTGCTCCCGAGGTCAAAATTAGGATGCAAAACATGCAAGTAGGTGCTTGTCTTCTTTTCAGAGACGGAATGTCATATTGAGCATGTCGTAGAATTCGACGAGTGAAATGCGGAGAAGAGAGACCTAGCTGTCTCCGATGCACCAGTACAGGCCGCAAATGTGACTTTGAAGAGAGGTCGTCGCCTTCCACAATCTCAACCATCAGCCCCTCAGCTTTATCACCAAACACGAACATAGTATGGCGAGAGCGTCGTGCATTCGCCTATTATTTTGAATTCGCTGCCTCTTCCGTCGGAGGCGGATTAGACCTCGATTTCTGGCGTACGGTCGTGCCACAGGTTTGCCGCCACGAACCTGCCGTGTGGGACGCTATCATTGCCATAAGTGCACTGTTTGAGACTTCCAAGCAAGGTCTGGATGCATTTTCCCCACAGCGCAAAAAGAAACCGGCTGCCCTCAGTCAAAACCATCAAGACGCATTAGGCTGGTATTCGCGGTCGGTATCTGCTGTCCGGCAGCGCATTGAGCGTGGTAGCGTAGACATCTTTGTCGGGCTGATCAGTTGTGTGCTTTTCATCTGCATTGAAGCCATACAGGGTAATGCAGAGGGAGCCTTGCAGTTGTATAGCCAAGGCGTACAGCTAATTCTCACTATGCGCCCTCAAATAGCATCTGGTGCTATACCGGCAAACAAAGCCGCTCTGTTAGAGGAGACGATCATCCCGATCTTTGTCCGTCTAGGTGCGATCGCCCTCGCCATTGCTGGAACTCCGGTGACCGCATTACTTCGAGATAACGAAACTTCATTGGCACAGACTTTTGACTCTCTCAGGGCCGCTCGGGAGGGGATCGTGTACTTGGCTGTGGAGATTCCGCTCTTCGAAAGAACTTGCATGAAGCACCTAATACAGCCTCATGTCTCCCATGTTCCCGAGGAATTTATCACTCAAGCATTCAGTCTAGGCGCCAGACTGAACACCTGGCATGTTGCCTTTGAGAACTTGATGCATCGTCTACGTGGCAAAGACGTTCTATCGGTACAACAGATTGGCACAAGCGCCCTTCTTTCAAGTTATCACGACATGCTGTTTGTGACGCTGCATACTTGCACATCAATATCATTAATGCAATTCGACGCATACCTGCCAAACTTCCAAAACATCGTCGAGCAATCCACCATTGCCCTCGAAGCTTCGGTACGATCAGACGGTACACAACCACCATTCACATTCGAACTCAGTGTCGGTCTCCCGCTCTGGTTCACCAGTCTCAGATGCCGTGAACCGCGCACCCGCCGCGCAGCACTGGCCCTACTACATCAATCGCCCCATATTCAAGGGTTCTACGAGTGCTCGTTCGGAGCAGCTGTGAGCCAAAAGATCATGGAACTCGAAGAATCCCAAGCAATGACCATGAACGCAGCTTATCAAAAAGCCAATCTTGGCACAATACAGCCAGCAGAGGGACCCGCTTCTGGTTCTAAGCTTGCCATAAACTCACATTCTACTCCGTCAGAATTGGTATCGAGGGTACCGACAACACTTCTCATCCCAGAAGAAGCACGCATTGGACCCATAGATGTGTTTCGACCATCAGATGGCTTACTTCCTGGGACCACGGAGAGAGACGTTGCGAAGTGGAATCGGAGCTTTGATCAGCCCTTTTTGAGGTTTTCGCGGACTGAGCGCGGTCTCGCGAGCGATTCTCTGCGGCTGGTTTATGAGTGTGTTCCGCTTGATTTTTGATCTTAGATGGATGTGTCGAGTTTGCATCAATGTATCCTTGACCGTGATGCTATCAATGAGATGACATGTGTCTGCATAGTGACTTGGTTCAGATTGCTGGTCTGTTCCTTCGTGTAAATTTTACAGCTCTATAGCCAAGAAGTACAGCACAGGGGGATGCACTACATGGGATCGGTGAGGAAGCCTAGGTCAAGAACTTTGCACTCTCAACACAACTTTCTCTTATTTCCCAACTTCGGCCCTGCAGGCTCAACAACCTCTGCTTGCGCCCAAAGATTATCATCCTTTCCTCACTTTTCATAACTAATATCTCAAATCTAGATGGATGGGGTACGTCTGACTTCCAGTCTTTTCAAAGTGCACACTAACTCATTTCTGCAACTCCCCAGGGTGATGACTATGCCAAACCCATTGATCGAGTATCTCAAGTGGCCTTTAGCAGGCTCGAATCCACACAGCTCGGCTAGTGAGCATGATAGCAAGGGATACTATTGACAACATTGAAGAGTGGCGATCGCTGGGATCACTTTATCACCGAGATTATCACTAAAGCGGCGAATGATACTGAGAGAAGGGAGATCATGAAGGATCTCTAGTCTGAAAAGCCACTGCGGTGTCTTATCGACACCAAGAACCCCTCGCTGGTCTAGCCAACTTTGGCTGGAACATCCCGCCTACATGCAGCTGGAAAGGTTTTTGACACGCAGCTGGCGAGTCTGTTTAATTCAGCATGAAAGACATGAGTTTGGAACCCTAGAACCAGGTGTGCAAATGGTGTCAAACGTCGCAGAGTCCATGCCGGCCTCCACCTTGAGATGTCGAATAACCAGTCGTCAGTCACCATATTTCTCATCTTACCAAAAAATCACATTCACCTCTCCGCGGAAACGATAAGTGGCAAACAAGTTGTCAGCTCCTATCCTGGCGTTCCTCTTGCTTCCTACAAGGAAAAGTGGCTGAACCTTGACTCGGTTCCGACATGGTTCCAACATGCTCGGTCTCGACTGTTCTGTCCGAATTAAATGATTCCAGTGAGCGACGTCTCGAACCACTTAGAAACTTCACAGCGATCTCAGCTATGAGTACGCTTGCTCAACCTCCGAACGGTATAAGGAAACTCTCGGTCAATACCGATTCCCCCTACATGCCAGAGAAGAGATGTCAGACCAATTCCCAGCTGGTTGCCACCCTGGTCGCCGAGAGAGGCAATGAGGCTGTTCCGGTGTGTTGAGCTGGAAGAATCGGACTACATCCCGTTGTCTGCCGAAGACAACAAGTCTCTTGCTTTCTACAAGGTAAAGTGGCAGAGTCTTGACCCGATTGCGACATGCTCGGTCTCGGCCGTTCTGTCCGGGTCAAGAGAGTCGAGTGAGCGACGCCGCAAACCTCTCGGAAATTTTCCGCAATCTCAGCTGTGAGTACGCTTGCTCCCAGTCTGTCGATCTAGAAGAATTGGACCAACTCCCGGTTGGGGGAATTGGTGTCAATGGTCAATTGTGCCGGACCTAGACCCATCAGCGAAGCTATCATCAGGGGACGATCATCAACCTCATCCTCTTTATCCACCACATGGCAAGGCAGTCGCGCCCTTCATCCGGGCAAAGCAATAAAAATACAAGCTAAGCCCTCGAACCATTGATTTATTGTCTGCGACAAGCTCCAGCTCTTTTAAATGTAACCATCAATACATAAATAACATGTACTGTAGAAGACTGTCCCGACAATAATCTCAAGGTTTGAGTCCGAGTCTGGTACTACGAATTAAGCCGCGGGTGTGGTCGTTAAGGTTATTTGGTTATTTGGTTGCACTTCCACTAGTGTATACTGAAAAGTACATTGAACCAATGATATTAGATTATTTAACCAGGTTGACCCACAAATAGCTCTGTTGATGTAGGTACACGACAGGTACGATAGTTGCATGTATGGATGGTCCCAGATTTTCATCTATTGCGCTACATATACATGTTTGATGAGGTACATCCGCCTTACGATAATGAAATAACGCAGATTGACTATCCAGCTGACAAGTGCAGATTTCAAGGAGAAATTAGAACCAGGAAGAATCAAGACATAGGAAACCAAGACACAAAAGACATTCCCACCATCTTTAGGATCGAGAAGTTACCCCGCGAAATACTCCCGAGGCTCAGGAGTATCCAGCTTCTCAGAGTCAGGCGTGTCCCGAATCCAGTACACGGCATGATTATGCGTGGACCCCCGGCTCTGAAACTCGAAGCGATCCCAGTGGTCCGAAATAGAGAGGAGTCGGCGAAGGACCTTATCGCGGAAAAGATCGAATCGTATCACGAACCACTGGGCCACAATATAGGGATTCTGCTAGAGATTCCGCTGCGCAATACGACGGCGAAGGGCCGAATCGGCTTGTATCCACCGATCGTAGTCAGGCAAGTACCGCATTAGATCATCCCAGTGTAGGTCTGCGGCGGAGGTCGTTAGAAAAAGCTGCGCAGGATCTAGGTTTTTCACAAAGGCGATCAATTCCTGATACCGGGCGGTCTAGAATAGACGAGTCCCTCGAAGTTGATTCGAGAAACGGGTGATTGACCGAAGCAACTTCTGGGCGGTTTCGTCTGGCCCAGTAAAAGCGCGGCGAAGGTCCTCCGCGCTGATGTTCTGGTCTGGACGGCCTTTAACGAAGAAGGCGGCACTCGTACGGGCCTGATACCGCATAATCATGTTGAAGGCGACAAATCGAAAGCGTGGATGCTGCGCAAAACGAGTGTACTTATGCCTCACGCCATTATAGACATGAAACCCCTTATGGCAGTTAGTGACCAGGGCCACTAACCCATCCTCAACGAAGACATCGCGGTGTTCACCGCTTGCATTGTTAGCGGTGTCTTACGCTCAGCAGCTCGGTGCCTCAGCCGGCTGCCCCCTGCCGACGTGGACAAGAACAGCGAATCTCTCTGGAGAACGCAGGAGGCCTTCGAGGTAGATCTCGATTTTCAGCATCGAGAAGTTACCGCTCACCTGGTCTATGAACCGTCCACCGGCCACTTGGTCGGGGATCCTTGTGGAAAACCGGTGGATGAGCTTCACGTCCTCCGAGACACGCAACCCTCCACGGAACATCGGGGTTCCCGAACCACATCACAGGCACCCAGTGTTGCGACGAGAGGCCATAGTGACCGCCGCACGCACACTCCTGTCCACGACGATATCTCCTGTCGCTTCCCGCATGGGTCATAACCTGTTGGGCCTCCGTGTCAGAATCGAAGTGTTTTGCCCAGAGACTATTAGAGTTAGCGTAGTTGCGAATCTGCTGCGCAAGTTGTACCACTCTGGGGGCTTGGTAGTCCATAGGCTGTAGATTTGGAAATGGAATTCGGGTTTAAGCAATGGCTCGAGTTGGGGGTAACGGACCGGGTACCACAGTGCTGGAACGCCGCTGTTGGGTTCTTTCGGATACAGTAGCGATCACTGCAGCGATGGCGCTGCACCTGGTTAACCAAACGGCCCAGATGGCCTGCCGTATTAGATCTCTCATTGGGGCGAAGTTGAAGCTCGGATCGGTCGTCGAAAACTTCTTGGATTAAAAAGAAATTTTATCATCCCAGGGATGCCCACTGGATGAAACCAGACATGCTACCATCTTCACACAAGCGCACAAGCGCACAACTATCGTCAAAGCCCTTTTCACGGTGTATCGTGCGCATGAAGATCCTCCAGCGTCTTTCGCGCAGTCGAAGGCTTCTTGACGCAAAGAGGTGATGAAATTCGATGACATTAGTCTATGGCATTACTTATCAGTCATCACATCCTGAGTATGGTACTCTAGTCGTAAAGAGGGAAGTGAGAGGGAAGTGAGAGATATACCAACGTGCCGGCATCAGCTGGACGGACGCCACTGCTCATGCGAACAAAGCCACAATTTCCCTGCTGTTGGGTCTATTAGGTGGTTCTGATATCAAACTCTGTATTCAATTAGTATCAATGTCAATCAGATTTGCCTCATAGCAGAGTGAAAAACAGCTTCACATCCAGGAAGAACATGAAGGGACAGGCGTGTAGTCGTACTGTTTATGCTTCCCGGGCTTGACTCCACTCAAGACGCCAAGGCCATCGATGTCAACGAGACTCTCAATTGGCGTATGGCTGACGGGTACCATGTAGAATAGGTATATATATAATGAGGGAAGTACCGAGTCTTGAATGGAGGTGGTGAAGAGTGTGGAAGAGAAAGAAGGAAGAAGGGAAGAAATTGCAGGAGGGAGTTCAAATACTCTGGGAAGCGTCAGAAGTGAGCTCAGGGTAAACATTATGTGCAGATTACATGACATGTAGGGAGACAAACACCTGAAGGATGCAGGTGATCTAGTACGTTTACATAATACATTTATGGATGTAGTCAAGTATTCTCAGTACCAATGCTACGAATCATGCTGCAGGTAAAGTCTGAAGTCGCACACTTCACCGTAGTGCGGTAAACTTCCTGGTTAATACGAACAAGTTTTGATGATACATGTACAAAATCAGATGCTTCCATTGGGTATTATGTGGATCTCTAAACCGAATTGCAAGTCCAGGGAGATCATCACGGCAACAAAAAGCATGGCATGAAACCATCCTCAACTCCAACCGTAAATGGGAGGGCGAGGATGAGTATGAATATGAAGATGAGAAAGACAAAAACAATGTGGATATAAGACCCGGCAAGCATACTGCAAAACGATCGCCGCAAACAAAATTTGGAAATCGAAGTTGATCGTGACTCGGGCGCTCCAATGCATGGTCAGCTCTGGCTATCCAACACCAACATCCGGACGATGGATATGTCAGGGCGAAAACAGAACAAGAACAGGGCCCATGGCATAGGTAGCACTCGAGGAGGGAGTCGTCAGATTTTGCTCAAGTAGAAATGAGAAATGGAATATTGCAGGACATCTATGTGGGCTTTTCGCACCCAATACGGCCCAGGAGGGCTTTTCGTTCACTCGGATCGAAAGGAACACGACCGCGACCCCGCGCGCGCACTGGAGCAGTGCCGTTGGACCGCCGACGGTCCAAGGCCGGGGCAGTTTCGGTCTCAATTGGGTCGGTAGTGGCACCGTCCTTGGCGACCAAGTGTGCTGGGACGTGGTTCGCGGCCTGGCCCTCCACTTCTTCGGCTTCGTCCTCTTCGTCACTGCGGGAGTCTTCGGCGTTACCGCCACAAATAACCCCGTAAGCGACACGGATGATCATGCTGAACCATACAATGGACAGCCCCTCGAGAATCAGCAGAAGGGACAGGAACATATATTTGAGCATAGGGCTGAAGCAGATCGGGTTTTCCAGATTCAAGTATGGACCGAGCATATATGCGAAGGAGTTCGGGAGCTGCGCGGAGAGGAAGTCTCCTGTCAAACCGGAGTAGCAGCCGTATGTGAGCACGGAAGGAATATGGGTATAAACGGACCAGCACACCATGGGGTAAATGATGTGCCGAGTGATGAGCCATGTGCCCATAAAGATACCGAAGGCCACATTGCAAGCGTTTTCGAATTTAGAATACTTGAGGATCTTCGCAGACTGTGAATGTTTTATATTAGTAGCTGTTTGGGAAAACGTGAGAAATGGTGAATGACCAACCGGTAACAAAAAGTCCACAATATCCATGAGACACAACACCACATTGGACACGTTGTAGAATGAATAGATGTAGGCGGAGCTCAGAAGAGCACTGGTGATGATGTGGTGGGAAAGCATCTGAACATGGTCCTTGCGTCTCTCCTCTACGTGGATCACGAAGATCTGTTGCACAAGGAATGCAAGCTCAACGAGAAGATACCACTTCATCAAACCGGACACAGGACGAGCTGGCCACTGCGACCACATAGCGGCAAAATCACCCCAATAGTATGAGTTCTTCCAGAGGTACTGCAACATGAAGCCAATAGTCAGTTAACTGTTCTCAGGTACACTTTCATGATTCAAACGCACCAGTCCGACTCCCCAAATGAATCCATAGTACATAGCCTGCCAACCCTGCTCGGCAATGCGAACCGACTGCTTGCGCTTCAGACCAGAAGCTCGAGCCAATGGCTGTATGATCCATTCAATGGCAATCGCACGAATTCCAGTGAGTGCGATTGCGGCACTGATGACGAAGTAGACATCGTTCCAGCCCTGGAGATAGGAGTCCGTGGATTCGTTGTAATAGGACAATTGGAAGAAAGGCTGGGTATATGGACGGAGCGAAGGGTAGAGGTTGTGAAGGGCCAGCAACATAGCCAGAGTGGTCAAGGATATTCCTATGAGAAGCAATTCGCGTTAGCGCTACTAGCTTTACAAGGATGCTGGTGCTTGCATATGCCAAGCTTTCGAAAAGGAGAGCAGCCACTCTCTCGAGTGCGAGCTTTCTCTCCATTGCCCATTGGATGCAGGGGCTTGCTGAGGTGGTTTCTTCATACCGATCTGGTTGGTGACCACCCATTCACGGAACGTGGTCTCCTTGGCCGGCCGTGATCCACTCGGAGAGGAAACGTAGGCATTGCGCTTCTCGCGCTCTCCTGGTGGCTGTGGTTGCACAGCAGTGTCTGCCATGGTGAAGATAGCGCCACTCGTATTGTAGGAAGGAATTGCAGTTTCTCGGGCAGGGCCGTGGGGGGAAAAGAGGAGGGAGGAATGGGGACCGGAGGGTCGAGAGTCGAGAGCCGAAAGTCCAGAGAGGTCCAGAATTAACGCCGAGATGGATGTGGGACCTGCCTCATCTGAGCCACGCTTATTTACGATATACTGCTTGGCTCGTTCAACCAGGAACGTGAAAAAGTAACGGGCAAAAGAGAGAAATTGTCGTAGAGAAAAGGAGGGAATGGAGGGGGGGGGAACGTGGTTCAGCTTGTTTCATCTCTTCAAGACGACGATCACTCCACTCACCGCCTCGTTAATTGTTGAATGGCGATGTTGGTGATTGGATGTTGAAGGTGCATGAAACTACGTCGTTGAGATCTTGGCTTAGTTCTTGTTTTTTATTTTGTGTGTCGTTGATTTCTATATGATTAGATCTCGTATAGAGGTCGATATGTCAACAGTCTACCATTTCCGGCCTATTTATTTACTCTCTTTTGACCCCCTTCAGCTTTGGTCTTGGCATTAGATATGCGAAATGGATATTAATAGATGTGGCAAGAAAAAGCCAAATATCAATGTAACTATAATGAATTTGTACCTCATTCTAAACCCTCCGTAACCCCTCGCACAAAGTCATTGGCATTGACCCCCAATTGGGCCAAATCAATACCACCCTGTCCGGCCATCGCTCGCGACATGGCCCTTGCGACTTCCTCCTCCTCCCAAATATTGTTGAGGATCTGCTCCCCACCTTCTCCGGGCCCCTGGGTGGGGTTCTCCGAAGCCACCATAGTCCGCCAATATAAATCATCGCGGTTCTTCAAAGCCTGATCGCGAACCACCGCATTGCGAGTAACGTTCGCAGCATGTAGTTTGGAGTTTGCGCCCATGAGCGCCTGCACAGCCACCGATGCAGCTCTGTCAACCTGCTCAACTGGCGAGGGTGGCTTGAAAAAGAACCGGTTAGTCGCGGAGAGCCAGAGCACAACGGAGCAGACCACATCGTAGATCACGAACGCCAGCGGTCGGAGCAGCGTGATGTGGTTGTAGAGACCAGAAGGCGGCGTTTGACCCGCGCGCACGGAAAGCGGCGCGCCCTGGATCGCGTCGTAGGTGGCAACAATGTAGATGTCGATAGCTGTGAGGACAAGGCCGCCGATTGTGAACTTTGTGCGCCAGCGGGAGGCTTCGCTGCCTGCAATGGGCGCCGACGTTGCCACGCCGAGGAGTAGGAGGTGCACTAGGTGGGGTAGTAACACATGGAACGGTAGATAGTACATCAGGTATGTGTTGAGGTTATCGAGGGAGCAGTACTGGCATGATACCAATGCATCAGGGCCGAAGGTCAGGTATACCTTGCGGGCACCGAGGGAGATAAACCTGGACTGGAGTAGCTTGTCGGCCTCGCTCAGGAGGTTATTTGGCCGGAGTCGGGCGAGACGGTTGAAGATGACATCGGTAGGAGTGTTGAGGCGAGAGCGGGTAAGGGAAAAGATGTTGGGATCGGGCGCGTGTGGGTTGAAGGGGAGGCTCAAAAGCAGAAAGAACACAATGCCGCCGAACAAGATGTTGAGCGCTCGACCGGGCGCGGCAGGTAAAGGACGAGGCGGTGGCCGACTCGCGATGGATACTCGAAGACTTCGGTATGCAGTGATTAGGCGAGGGAGTAAGACCGGCCCGAAGAAAATGAGGAGTGATTTGAGGCTATTCGTTGTCAGGCTGAGTGACGGAGGGTGTGGAGAGCTTCAGAACTTACGTTCCCCAGGAAATTGCGAATGTGGCCATGATTGGGGGGCTAGGAGAACATGGATCCTACTTCATCTGACTAGCGATCAGGATGATAGTGTCAGACGTTGGATGAAATGAAGAGATGTAGGAAGAGTGTCGAGTAGCATACATAGCTTCATTGGAATTAGCGCTGGAGGTCAGACGTGGGTCCCCGCTGTCCTCTAAACTGCCACCTTTCTACCACCTTACAACAATAATATAGATGCTGGCTTGGTCTACAATGCATTTGAGAAATTGGCCGACCAATTATTTATTGCAATAAATGTCAATTTCTAGAATCTGGGATCCGATATATTTATAAACAGTGTTACTCACCTTGTTGGTTCGTGTTTCATCAGGTCGGTGCAATGTATATATACATCCATCAATTTACTGAGTATATACATAACTAAGTGTCACCTTCTCACCCGTCCAATAATGGATTCTATACAAATCAACTAGACAAAATAAAAGATAGACAATGCCACGCCGAAGTGAGGACATCAACCCGAGAACTGAATTTCCCAGATTAACTGGGCAATCTCCTTGAGCTCCTGCTGATCAATGAGTATGTCGCCCGCCCTGGGAGGTTCTGCAGGTCTGAGGTAAAAAAGATGGAAGGGAATGAGGAGTAGGCCACCGTTCACTGTGACTTAGTCACCTTCACTGCTTTCGATGATCTCGATTGTTTGCACATTTCCGATCTCTGCATTGACGCTGTCATACTGCCATCTTTGGATAGTAATTTTGAGCTGCCGTCGGTCTGCCTTTAGGGCTAGTACGACCTTCGCGAGCTGAAACCATCTGCTGCACCGCTTCTTTGACTGCCGGGTAGCTTGTAGGACCGATGGAAATCGAGGGTACACGCTCAGACACCATTGCGCGGTTGGAACGTCGTGCTCGATGAGGAATTTACTCAAAGGTCATGGGTCTGTCTGGATCGAAAACATCTTGAAGGCATCTTAGAGGCAGAAAGAGAGGGTTAGTTTATTCTCGAAAACAGGAAGAACAATTTGCTTACGTTTCAAGTCCCCTTCCAGAGCTTTGATGAACTTTCGTAGACCGAGAACAACACTTCTCCCAGTCCCAGTGTGGTCCTCGATGTCAGAATGGTCGAATTATCCAGAACTGGAACTGGAGATAGACGCCAGCAGAGAACAAGACACAGAGAAAAGCACGAAGGAAGCGGGCTGAGGGAAATTAGAAGGATGGGCTATACCTATATACCACATCACATAGCAAACAAACAAGAGCCCGGGCCGCCTGGGGAAGGACCGGACCTCTGGTCTGAAGAAGGAAGGGACAAGAGAGAAGAGGGAGAGAAGGAAGGTGCAAATCAATAAATGGAGACTGGGAAGGCACCAGGAAGAATATTAGGGCTGGCTCGAGGGCAAGCCTGGGACACCTGAAGGTTGCTGTTATACATCCATTATGTACATTCAACCGCTCCCGTCTACACCTCATTTAGGGCTATGTGGTTAGCTTATGTACATGTGTCTATATGAGCTCAGTGTTTACAAGAGGATGTTGCGCTCCTGAATACCTTATTTTATTTCTTGTCTTTACTTCCCCTACCATCCACTGCTCGGTCATTTCTCCACATGCTAAGGTCACACTCATGTAATATTTCAGTGTAGTCCTCATTGTCCGTCCAGATCATGGATACTATGCGCATTGATCTGGAGTATGGTATGTAACCACAATGCCAATCCAACCACAGTGTATGCGGACCTAGATATGGGATAGCCAAACAGGCTTCTAGACGGCCATGGATGGGGCGTATCAAGTACATTTATGCCACGAATGAGCTGGTGGTAAAATGACAATAGGCCTTAATTAGATAGATTGCCAGCTAAACACTACGAAGTCGAAGAAAAGGAAAGACCAGGGGAATAAAACAGCACCGAGTGCGCCATCGCAATAACGCAGAAATTCAGATATCAATAAACGCAAGTTTCGACCTAGTCGACCCGTCGACTAACTCAAACCATGTGACCCGAGTACATAGCTGGGTGATGTGCCAAATCTGGAGCACGAATCTCTACCGAGTCACGAGAGTACTTGGAGGAAGCGGCGTCGTTTTGTGCAACCAAAGTTGGATCCATCGGCTTAGAAATCTTGAGAGGGAATCGGCCGGTGAGACGCTTGGTAGCGCGCTTGACGGGGTTCTGGCGGGTGTATGTGGGCAGGGTTTCTTCGCGCTTCATACTCAGGTGGAGGGTGCGGTGGCTGTGGGTGCTGCTGCTGGACCGGCTCATCGCCTTCTGTGGTGCGACGGCGCCATCTACTCGCACTTGACGTGCACTGACCCCGGTCTCGCTATCGCTGAAGATGAAACTCTGTTGAAAAATTGAGTTAGCATTGGCTCTAGAAAACATATTGGCGGATGGGGTTTCGCGGTCTCGCTACTTACTGCTAGAACGTTCAACACGCTGACGATCATGGCCAGGATGCCGGCAGAAATAATGATCTGCCAGAACATCATGCCAATGGATTCTTGGGTCATGGCCTTCGTGTTCAGATTGCCGAGTGTGGACACGCCTAGGATCATCATGATCCCACCGAGAGAGTAAAAGCTGGATTGTTGCCCAAACATCGGCCAGTGATTGTCAAAGTAGGTCTGGAGGATTGGAAGCTCTGAGATTATTAGGAAAACTGCAAACGTTAGCATCATATCACGGCCATCTAGGAACTGTTGTACTTACTGCTGACCAGAGCCACCACGGCATGGGTCACAGCCTCGAAGAAAAAGAAGCTGTTGAGCATGTTGATCTTTGCAAGCATAACTGCACACGCAGCTATGAGATCCATAAACGTAATAATATTCAGAAAGCGAATGACGTTCAAGATCACGTACCCTGGACCAGCCAGGGATTCGCGCAAACGAGACATCATGATGAAGGCACAAGCTTGGCTTTGCACGTCTCAAAGTTGGTAGATACTCGCTTTCGAGGGGGTATAGAAGATTGGCTGCTAGCAGACTTGGGTGGGGATTGGGATTAAAAGGGAGAAAAAGTAACTGTCCAGCAGAAAGCTTGATATCCCCAGAGACAACGGAAACAAAGAGATAGAATGAGATTGAGAGCAAGAAGGAAAGAAAGGAATACAAAGATAAAAGGAAAAACGAATGAAGAAGACAATGAACAAAGAAGATGGCAACTGAAGAATGGCTATTGAAGCGCCGTAGCCTAAATGTATACTCCAGACAACGGTGACATGACCTTTCTATCAATAGACTTGAAACGCCCGGACGAACCACACAAAGGATATTAGATCAGATTCCCAGGAGACCGAATCAATGGAATCCTTCACTAAAATTGAAGCTAGAGAGAGATATGCTGCAGGAGGTGTTTCATTGTTGAGATCCAGGCAGTAACAGGGACGTCTAAGCGCAAAGATCGGGGGTTGTAGCCTGAAGAAGCTTAATGCCCTACGCCTCTGCTATTAGGATATCAACTGAGACTCGACTTATCCAAAGGACTGGTTGTTAGTAGAAGATACCTAGCCATGATGAAACCAGTTAGCGCCTGCAAGAGTTGCCGCTCTTGCCTCCGGGTTGCGTTTCAGAGCCTTCAAACACGCCTTGTTACTTGATGAGCATAGTGCAAACCTTTCTGCGTTAGACATTTATCAAGGGGGGTTGGCATAGTATCGAAGGACATTGGATAGCTCGTGGGCTTCCAACCTCGGAATGTTGGTGAGGTAGATGTAGTTAAGCGCCCAGTGGGAGTATGGAAGTAAGTAGAAAGTGAGAGCTGGAGTTGAAACAAGACAGCAAACTTAGGCGCCCAATCAGCACAGCTCACCTGCGCTGGGAAATTGAGTCAGTGAGGGTAGAAGCATAAGAAAAAGACCTCTAGTATCTTGAGAGAGAACGAAAGAAGAAGAGATGAGGGTGTCCAAGGCAAGTCGATGAACAACAAAGGGAGATCCCGCGGAACCCGATGTGATTCGCCGCCGGGGGGGAATAAAGCCGCTCGACCCCTCCAAACTTTTTCCCATCTTTCATCTTTGCGCCCTACAACGATTTCTGTATACTCTTATAACCTACAATATGACACGGGGTAACCAACGTGACAACGATCGGGCCAAGGCCCTGAAGAAGGCCGGCAACTCGGTTCGTTTCCATCCCCCGGTCGTCTTTGCAAGTTCGTGCGACTGACCCCCCGATTTACAGAAAAACAAGAACCAGCAGACCGGCAGCGAATTTGCCAGGGCCAAGGAAGATGCTGCAGCTATCATGCGCGAGAAGCAGCGGAAAGGTATGTACCCCAAGTGGAAGCCGCCGGGCGACCGGCCAAAGCGCTTAATGATCTGAGTTTCTTACTGATCGCCCTCCTTCTATAGCGGACGAAAAGAGGGCTTCTGAGGCAGCAGCAGGAGCCAAAAAGAAATGATCCGATATATTCTTCGACCCGGACCGCCAGTCAACCTCATCTCCCTCCGCCTTTTTCGCGATCGAGCAAACAAACAGCCCACCCATCATCGTCGCAAAGTGCACCACGAGTGGAGGACGGCGATGGCTTCATGGATACAAGAGAAATCATACACTCATCCCCCATTTGCAGATGGACGGGGCATGGTGTCTACCGAGGCGTTTACTTGACTCTCATTGGCGTTCATCACACATTTAGCCCAAGCATGACTGTATACCAAAGCGCTAATCAAACGAGGCAACGACGCATGAGAAATATCATGGAGGAGCAATTCTTGGTGGTAATCGTAAACCTATAAACACATATATATTTCGTATTCGGTCATATACTTTGCCTTTGGCTTTCCGCCCCCCAGCACACTCTTGCCTGGGCCAGCCAGGTCTGCCACGACTTGTTATGTCGACCCTCTTGGGCCGTCGGAGAGTCACTAGACCTGGTTTCAAGATCACAATGCTTTGCCATGGTATCTACAACCACCCTTTCGAGGCCGAATTGCCCCGAGGCGTGATCAACAAAAGTCCAGAGACTCTCGCCTTCCCATCCAACGTTGAGCGCAAACTCAACGACCCTCGAGATAGTATGCACTCGACATTGCGGCCCAGAGACATTGCTTAGCACATATATCCCAAAGCTCCAGCCCGATATATCTCGTGGGTTGGCCAAGCACCAATCGATCACTGGGTCAACCATCGACATCGCCGAATCAATCTTCCAGGTCGATTGCCCAGCTGTCGTCGCGATTGTATCACTGAGAAGCACACACAGCTGTCGCATATAGCTAAATGCATAATAATTCTTGGGATGAAGCTCTCCAGCCCGGAAAACAACATCCAGCTCTGTTCGTTGCAGTTTGAGCAGTTCATCGCTGTCCCACTGACGTCTTCCGAGGAGATGAGTCATAGCCCATAGGCGATGATGCCAAAGCGTCGGTGACTTGGTGTGTCGATGGAGGGGGGAGCACTGGTAGCTCGACATGAGCGTGAGCTCGGCCTCTAACAGCTCCGTTGCGGCAGCGGTCTTATTTGAGCCCAGGGCCGCCCGCAGTCGGCGCTTGCGCCAGTTGCAGGCTGTGAGATGTTCGCAGTCAAAGAGGAGCATTACCTCTGTGATCACTGAGTCTGCATCTCCGAATTGGGCTTTCGCGCAAAATGAGGATTGGTCGTCTTCGGACATGGGCATTATCCGGTCGAAGAAGAGCTGTCGCGCGACCGTGAAGGCCTGCACTAGTGCTTTCTTGGCTATTCCAACTGAGCAGCCATCTTGTAGGAATGTAGCGCCCAGACTTGGGGGGATGATCTCGATCTCAAGGACTTGATTGTCTCTAGACGAGAGGATGCGGACAAGTTCCTGGAATGCATCCTTCGGGTTGGACATTTGATGGGTTGCTTGTTCGCTTGATATTGGGGGTAATATTCGTCAAGGACTCATCATATTTGTTTAGTTTGAGAGAATTCTGTGATTTTATTGTCCTGCTACAGCCAAGTTGGTAGTAATGGTGTACATCGTAGACCGTGATGCTGTGAAGGCGGAAAGGCCAAGTCCGCTGTTAATTCCACCTTTCCACAACGACGGACGTCATTCCACTCTCTCGACCAGCAACCCACCTCTGTTTCGCCAGGATATATCCTGTCTCACCAGCCGAGATACCATTTACTGCTTTGGTCGGCTGACTGAGCGGCCGTCGCTTTCCTCCGGGCTCTCTTAGCCTGCGCCGTCGCACCTAACACCGTCTTGCCATCCCCCGCCACAATGGTGTCCCTTCTCCTGACGGTTTTCTTTGTGCACCTCGCAATTTACCTGGTCAATACGATCGGTGCGAGCACCATTGATAATCTCGTATGTCTCCAATAAGTCAATATGTGGACTTCGAAAAGCTCCGAAGCTTCGCGGCTGCGTTGCGCATCACACTCTGAACCCTCATGGCTAACACCTACTCTCTTTGACACGCAGGTATGGCTTCTCTACTTAAGATTGCCGACACCAACCGCGCGAACTGCACGCAAGCAGCAGCAATTGAAGCGCCAAGTCCTCGAGCAGAAGCGCGAAATGAACAGCACAAGCTCGCAGGATCAGTTCGCGAAGTGGGCAAAGGCCAGAAGACGCCATGACAAAACCTTGGAGGAATACGAGGCGCTGAGTACGTCTTCTATCATAAAGCTACAGGATATATGGTTGTTTTGGGTTGATCAGATCGCTAACACATTTCTTCCCCCATAGACAAGGCCCTCACCTCTCACAAATCCTCCTTCGACTGGACAGTCAAGATCGCCCGCTGGCTAAGCACAAACGGCCTCAAGATCTTCCTACAATTCTGGTACTCAAAAACGCCTGTCTTCCAGCTTCCTGAAGACTGGTTCCCCTACTACGTACAATGGATTGTCTCCTTCCCTCGTGCACCGCTGGGGTCTGTCAGCATCCAGGTTTGGAGCAATGTCTGTGCGACTGCTATTGCGCTCGCCGCTGAGGTTGTCGGGGCGATGCTGGTGCAGGTGATAGGCCAGAAGGAGCAGAAGAAGCAGGCTGCGCCTGTTGGTGCTGAGGCGGGCAAGGCACAGTGAACACATGAGCTGGCTACGGCATGGGGTCCGGTTGTACTATACGAAGTGGAATGCTACGACTTGGTTATGAAAATTGCATTTTGATCATCAGCTTGATTATAAGGGTCATTGTATTGTTCGAATAACATGAATAATTAAACTCGTTGCTATATAAGATGTTCATCAGATAATTTTAAATCGTTTATCGTCAACGATCCCTTTGGGATCTCTGTGCTTGACTCTATGATTGGTATATCATCACGCGAACAAGAAAACAAGAAAAACCTATGGCAAGGTAAAAAGTCCGGCCCCTATGACAGGGCTTCTGCGACGAGACATAATCTCATCACCGCTTTGCCATAAGCTACAGACTCGTGAAAAAAAAACCAAGGAACTCCTCGCCTCAAGAATGAGCCCCATTGAGTTACCCCCCATCCAACTTCCGAAGAAGCCAGACAAGAGGCAATCGCATGACTATCCGAACATGACGAAAGGCAACCCAATACAAGGAGAGATGTGTTACCACCAATCCTTCCTCCCTACAGCACCCAGCGCACGCCCCATTATTTCCAGCGACATCGTGAAATGCAGCCGTCGGGTGGCACGGGGTACAGTGAGAGAACAGGGCGTCAGCCGCTATCGAATTGCTTCTATGGCGGCGCGTTTCCGCAGTGCCTGGCTTGGTACTTTGGTTTGACCCAAAGCGCAGGGTGTCCGGGGACTTTCTCCCAAAGCAAGATTGGAAAAAGGGAGCGAGGCTTCCTTTTGTGTGTGAGCTTTGAATGCGATTCTTTGAGCGAGGAGTTGGAAGAAGAAGGAGGTTTTGCAAATGATGAGAAGAGGCTTTTATTTTTTTTCTGAAGTGGTCAGGTGATTGCACTAGGCCTGTTTGGGACTAATGCGTGTGGCATGTGTCGGTTGCCGATCGTTGGGTAGGGCTTCCGACTTTGTAAAGTATACAGGTAGATTGTCGAGTGAAAGCGATATGGAAAATTATAGAGTCGTCGTAGCAAAGCTATATGTAGCTAGAGCAGAGAGAACGGAAAAGGAGAAAATTGATCTACCTGGTGGGCGAGCAACTAGGTACTATTAAACCTGAGGCTGCCTCTTCAATCTTATATCTTGCTCGGGGTAAATTGAGAATGTTTGAGATCGAAGGAAATAGTAACAGTGCATTTGACAAAAAGGCTATTCAATGAATTAAAAACGATTTTTACATGATCCCATTTACGCCTTGGACTTGGTCTTCTTAGTAGCCTTGGCCTTCGTCTTGGTAGAAGGAGACTTAGCAGCAGGAGACTTGGCAGCCGGTGACTCTGCGGCAACCTCCTTGGGTGTCTCTGTCTTCTTGCCCTTCTTGGCCTTCTTAGGGGTATCATCAGTAGGAGCAGGTGTCTCGATAGCCTTGACGGGCTCCTCGGCGGCCGCCTCAACGGTCTCAGTGGCCTCAGCAGCCTCGATAGCCTTGGGTGCCTCCTGGACGGGGACACCATCAACGCTCTTCAGCTGGGGAAGGTCGATCTCGTAACCCAGAGCCTTCAGCTTGTTAGCCTTGGCCTGGCGCTTCTTCTGCTCAGTCTCGATGCTCTTCGACCACTGCTCACGGGTCTTGCCCTTCTCGAGACGCTTCTTCTCAATGCGGTTCCACGGCGTAACCTTGAAGCGGCGGTTGGCGCCCTTCCAGACCTCCGGGTGCAGCTGCTCTTTCGGGACGAACTTGCACTTGACGATGTGGCCGTACATGAGGTAGTTGTCCATCGTGGAGGCGACGATCTTGGCAACGGTTTCCGAGGAGAATTCAATGAAAGCGTAGTGCTTGGAGCGGCCAGTGAGGCGGTTGCGCGAAAGACGGAGTTTGGTGATCTCGCCGAATTGGGAGAAGTAGGCCTTCATCTGATGCTCGTAGAAACCGTGGGGAATGCGTCTGAAAATGGTATGTTAGAAGGTTGAGACAGGTCAATGTATACGGTCAAAACTTACCCAATGTAGACAGTACCGGGCTCCTCAGGAGGACCGTCCTTCTTGAGTTGCTTGGCAAGTTTGCGCTCGGCCTTCTTGGTATCTGGGGCCTTGGGAATAGGTTCACCCTCTTTGTAACCCTCACCATCAGACTCGTCCTCATCACCACTGCTCTCGAAGCCCTTGATCAGGGCCTCAGTCTGGTCATCATCACCCTCATTCTCAACCTCGCTTTCCTCGCCAGCGGAGATATCCTGCTCCATGTCTTCGTCTTCAGACTCGACGACGGGCTCCGGCTTCTTAGCCTTGGGGGCGGCCTTCTTCGCGGCAGCCTTCTTGGGATTGGGAGCGGCTTCAGTCTCCTCCTTCTTCGACTTCTTGGCAGCAGGCTTCTTCTCAGCCTTCTTGTCGGCCTTCACAGGCGCGGCAGGCTCTTCAGCCTCCTCGTCGGTGAGGAAGTCGGCAGCGCGCTTGCGAGGCTTAACCTGACGAGTAGGCTCGCCATTGGTCTTTGCTGGTGCAGTGGTCTTCTCTGTCTTGGGCTTTGCGGCACTGGCGCTTTTCTTCTTCAGGATGGACTTAGGCGCGGGCTCCTTGGGCTCCTCAGTAGGCTTGGTCTCGACCTTTTTGGTCTTTTTGGCGGGCGAGTCGGCGGCCACAGGCGCAGCTGTATGAGGATTAGCATGGTATATTCCAAATTAATTAAAGACAGTAGATTCCACTGACCTTTGCGCTTTGAAGTTCTCTTGTCAGGGGCCATTTTGATATTGTGTTGTGTCGAATTGGAGACCGTTTGGCTGCTCGATCTTGCTGGGAACTTTTTTTTTTCATCTCTGATTTTTTCGGAAGGCGGTGAACACGTGCTCCACAACCGTTCACTGCCCAGCATGTTTACCTACATGCTACAGCTTGTTCACTCTCTTTTTTACCCCAGACGGCCTGCCGCCATGGGAAAAAATAAAAAGTCTCATCTGACTCACGCAGAAATCTGGGATGACTCTGCTCTTGTCCAGTCCTGGGATGATGCGGTTGAAGAATACGAGGTAATTCACTACACCATACGCGCACGTGACCACTCGTTGACCTGATGGCAGCTCTATCACAGTGTTCACGCCAAGGGTGAAAATCTTGAAGATGTTCTGAAAGAGGCAGAGAATTCTGGTACTGCTGAGGATATTGAAATTGTTGACAAGCCCAGTGATAAGGCTACAGACGATCATGCTGCCCAGCCTAAGGATAAAGATGTCTCGATGAATATTGACGGGCAACCTTCCGTATCTACTTTCGAGTCTGCTGTTGAGGTATGCTCCCATAATGCTTGGAGTCTTTAGCCGATGGCTTCCTGACAATCACTAGTCTTCTCAGCCTGTGGCCAACTCTGGCCCTGGTGTTTCTACTCCTGCTTCATCCATGCCTCACCCCATCATGGCAACTGGTAAGTTCTCCCTTAATGCTAGTTGATATTCAGTCAACTGACGTGTCTCGAAGTGCAAGATGAGGCCTTGAAGAACCTCATGATGTCGTGGTACTATGCGGGATACTACACTGGCCTCCATGAGGGCCAGCAGCAGGGAAACCGCAAGTAGCTCTGAGCGGATTGTTTA
This sequence comes from Penicillium turbatum, assembly GCA_030762825.1. Classification (NCBI taxonomy): domain Eukaryota; kingdom Fungi; phylum Ascomycota; class Eurotiomycetes; order Eurotiales; family Aspergillaceae; genus Penicillium; species Penicillium turbatum. Next base: position 1,437,220 of record JAUJYX010000003.1, on the reverse strand, counting down.
CTTGTCGATGTTGTGAAACACCAAGATCTAGAAATCATGGCTATCTGGCACTTATGCAAATGGACACGAGTGGACATGAGTTTTAATACACGGTTGAGGATCATGTGAGACACTTGCTATGGAAGTAACATATCAAATCAAACGTGAAATCTGACATTCATGTTTCGCATTCTTCAAGTCAGTTTCCAAGCAGATTCACTGATGAATTGCCCTAGAAACGAAAGTACAAATCGCAAAGAAATATTCATCGACAAGACACCCCACAGAAACTGGTTGCAATTCATCATCAGTGGACGAAACCAAAAACCAAAACCCTGTTACCCAGTCTTGAGTCGAGCCGCAAACCACAGCTGCTTAAATACCGGCTCCGGCACCACCAAGAAGGCCGCCGATGAGGGGAATCTTGCCCAGCGCGTTGGGCTGAGACTTGGGCTTGTGGGTAGGGGTGGAAGTGGGGGTAGCGAATGTGCCAGATGACAGCTTGTTCTTGTGGGTAGCAGTGGGAATAGGAGCGGCGTTGTTGCCATTCTTGGCCTCCTCTAGCTTCTTATTGACCTTGGCCATCGTCTCTTCCTCGTCTTTCTTCTTCTGGGCTGCAGCTGCAGCCTCATCGTGCTCCTCCTTGTTATCCTTGTTGTTGCTTTCCTTGCGATCAAGGCCATCCATGAGCCTAGTGGCGCCCTGGATCAATTGGTTAGTATGGCTCGGAATCGATCAGTTCGGACGCGACTGTCTCACCTTCAGTTGGTCAAGGGTACTATCGAGGCTGAGCGGTTGACTGGGAGCCTGCCCATCACGCTTGACAGGCATGGAAACTGCGAGAACCGCCAGAACGAGGAGGATGGAAAGGAAGGAGATATTAAAACGGGCCATTTTGAATGATGTACGTTGAACAAGATATGGATCGAAAGAAGGAATGTATGTCCAAGGAGTGTACCCAAATGAGTGGAAGTTGAAAAAGTTCCGAAAACGAGTGACTGCTGCAGGTGAAGATGGATGGAGCTGGAGAGGACAGAGCCTCTGGCTCTGAGGACTACGTAGGATTTATATTCAGCCCCTTCATTGCGTTCATTGTCTGGAGGGACTGGGAGGCAAAAGGGGGTCTAGGGTGAGGGGCCTTGTTGCGAGCAGTGCTGTCGCCCCTCCGCGCGGTATGTAGAAGGACTCCATCAAGTATAAACAACAATGGCACTAGCCTATTTGATCTGCCATATTTCTGCTATGCATAATAGCTGTATCTGGGCACAGAACCTTTCAGGGATTTATTTATTCATTTGAAACATGATGGTATAAGTGTGAGCGTTGAAATACTGTGGTATAATTGTTGCCCTTAGTGATCAGCATGGTAGCAATCAAGGGGTGCTAAAAGATAGCAAGCCAGTGGGAAGGACTGAAGACAGTTGCCCAGTTCTACGTTTTGCTCCATCTTCAAGCGTCGCACATTCCATGTTGAAACATCCTTGTTGTGTATGTATATCCACGCTTAACACCCATTGACCTGGTCATATACGAAGAGCGCTAGTGAAAGCAATACTGGCAGCATATGTAAAGTGCGGCCTGACAACCGTCAAGCAATGAAGGTTTCGGTTACGCAGTCGCCCAAAACGCAGGAACAATGTCCAGGGATGTCCAAGCAGGGTCTTCAACCAAACACTACTAGCTGATCCCCAGTAAGGACCGGTGTGGGATTCAGATCTACAATATTCCACAGATACGTAGCATTCTTCCTGCCTTTCTCTGATATTCACGAGGCATCGCCTATTTCCATCGTCCTTTGCAGCAAGGCACTGACGCGATAGGCTTCCATGATTCAAAGCAATGGCTGGCTGTTTACAAGGAATGTATCTTCCTACTTTGACACGCACAGCCCCATAGAGGGAGCGGACGTAACACGAGGAAGGCTCCAGAAGGACTTGTCCAACTGTGAGGGCTCAGTTTTGGCATCTTTTTGACCTCAAACATCATAGGTATGACGGACAAGACTTCGAAGATGCCAATATCAATTACATCTAGCTAAGCTGTATAGAAATTAGTGGAGTAGAAATGCATAAAAAAAAGCAGTGTTGATCAATCCTTTCTGTAGGAAATGGCCATTAACAGAGTCGCAAAAGACATGAGGGTGTCTCGCAGAGCTGGAACCCAAGCATGAAAGGTTTCAATGCCAGCCATGGCTGACTGACCCCTGCGAGTTGAACGCCCCACATCGAAGACACCTGACGAAATCTGCGAATCTAAATCGCAAATTTCGTATCTAGGCAAGATTTTCTTGAGTATGTTGGCTCAAAAGCGAACCCGTTCCCCTCTGGCTGAATGTCAGGGGGCGGGATTAGAACGAGCATTCTTCGGTCTGGGTCCCAAAGCTAAAATATGTAGATAGAGTGAGATTATTCCATCGACAAGAGTGTGTTGGGGACCGTGTATATGTTTTGAAGTGAAGAAGAAAGGAGAAGAGAAAGCGAAACGCGAAATTTTATTCAACTGGGCCAGTAGCGCGGATTATGTCATCCGAGTCACGTGCGGGGCTGTCGCAGTGGGTCTCTGTTCTAGGTATGACCTTAGGTACCCACTCTAAGCGCCAAGAAATACAAAGTGGATACAAACGTCCCTGTCCGCCTTCCTAGTCTGTAACTACGCTAAACTAGATTTGGCGAATACATTTGACCCATCCTTTGCTAAACCCCCTAATATGAACATATCGCACAATATCCCAGCGTGTTGGCTCAGTGGTAAAGCGTCGGGCTCATAACCCGAAGACCCCTGGATCGAAACCAGGACACGCTATCTTTTTTTCTCTTCTACTCTGGGAAGAGTGTATATCTGAGAGCAAAGAAACAGAAGTCACGTGACCTGGCTTCAAATACGTTATCAGCCGACGATATCATCGTCCATCAACTTCCCACTCTTATTTTGTAATTGTGTACTTGGAAGGCGCTTGAGCTTTCCCAAATTGGTTCTTCCATTGAGACTATGTACGAGATACAATGATACATTTGATATTTATGTGAAAAGCAGACTTCATCTCAATTATTACCTGCAGCCATTTCCCAGGCTACACTTGTTTCCAGGCAACAGCAGTATCAGTTGAGCAACCATCGCTTACGGGTTATTCTGTATGTTCAACCGGACGAGCAAGTCTACCCCGCGGTACCCACGCCGTGGCCGGAGTGAAGAACCAGGAAATGAGGGCAAAGATCGTCACGATAGCCAGAATGATTGGCGCATCTAAACATATTAGCAACAAGTACCATTCACGAGGCTCTCGTCGGACAAGACTTACAGTTCAGCGTGGAGGCCTCAACCGGGAACGAGTATGGTGAGAAGAGCACCGCAACAACCCAGCCATTCCACCAGACGGAAATAAACTGGAACGGCTTGCTGAGTCGCCCAAGAGACCATTTTGCCTCAAGCTTGTCTCCAGATGTTAAAGTCAATCTCCCGAGGCTGATCAGCCCATATGCAGCGGCTGAAGGAACACCTGCGGCAGAGACCAGAGATGTAAATGCTACAGCGGACGGCAAGATGGTGCATGTGATGAGAGCAGCCACACCCCATACCACAAGGACTGCATTCCTTGGCTGGCCTTCTGCCGAGACTCGTGATACCCACCCGGAGAGTGGGAGTACTCCGTCACGAGCGACGGCAAAGACAAGACGGGAGGCAGCTATGATTGCGATGGCGGTGTTCTGTCGAAGCAATTAGTATATCAAGCTTGACTCCTCGACGATACGAAATTTGTTCAACCGCAATATGGAACTCACCAGCCACAAAGCTACGGCTGAGAGCACATTCATTACGACATGTCCACCTTGGCCTAGAAGGGCTGCATATAAGGGCACAAAAGGCTGGGGTGCGTTATACGAGAAGAGAACATCGATTGGCGGCTGCAGCTTGTTAGTACCCGAATCTCTCGAATTCATTTTCGATAACCTTACCGAAGTGAACAAAAACAAGATCACAGCAGAGAATCCAAGAACGCCACTGACTACCGTACTCCAGAAGATACCTTTGGCAGCATTGACGGCGGCATTCTTAGTCTCTTCGGCAACATGACCCGAGGCATCGAACCCGATTAGAATACCAGCTGTCGCCAGATATGACAGACACCAGTTCCAGCCAGGTGGAGCTCCGGTTCCATTGTATGTAGTCATAAAGGCTTCATCTGCGGTGCGCAGAGCGAAAGTGTTGTGTGCACCGATTGGAAGCCAGATGACGTTCAAGATGAAGTCAAGGAAGACAGCGCTGGTAGAGAACCAAAAAACATATTTGAATACCCGTGCTGGAATAATATATCAGCATCATTTCCAGAAAGGTTCACCTCAAGTCGACATCACGAAGGAAGGTTTGGAAATCGAATGAACACACCTGATGCAAGATTCAACAATGCGGCTAGAGCCAGGAGAATTTCGGTACATATCCACTGGACAGCGCGAAATTTGATATCTGACACATCCGTTGGGAAATCGACATTGAAGACAGCCAGTTCCTAACGCGGGTTAGTTCAGGGCTGACACAGGAGGGAGTCACAAATCAACAATTACCGAGAGCATATAGTTCACGGCAGATTGGGTATTGCCTATAATCGGTCAAATTTGAAGATCACCAGGAATTACACCATCAAAGACATACTGGCGCAGAAGGTTGTCCAAGCAGTTGTACTCCACCATGCCACAATGAAGCCGAACAATCGTCCATACTTTTTACCACCAGCCTCCGCAGCCCAGAGATAGATAGAACCAGCAGATGGAGATGCTGAGCAGGCTTCTGCAATTACGGCTGCTGTGATGAACGTGAACACGCAAGTGACAAGATAACTCGTCCTGATGAACATGTCAGTACCAATTTTGCTGTTCTGGTATGGGAGTAGCCTGGATAACCTTGAAACTTACCAATAAGCCAAAGGTCCCCCGGCTGCAATTCCCGTGGTGAATGTCACTCGAACTCCGCCAACAAAATACAGGGCGGCTGTCAAATGTTAGAGATTGAAGGCCAAAGGCTCGGCCCGTGGGGCGAAAAGAGAGATAGGTACCAAACGAGGTAGAGAAGTTCTCAAAAAGTGAGTAGCTGCGATGAAGAACCTATCTCGATAGATCTCAGGTCAATTCATATTCCTTCAAAGATATACAGCGTTCCCTAACTTGTTTATATCCTAGACGCTCCTGAACAAACCACTAAGCATTAGCATAACTCTATGGCCAGACGCACAAAAAGGGACCAGACCAGAGTATTCTCATCACTGGCATTCACCTCCTCCGCCAGAGAGTCTTCCGGTTGTTTCGTATCTGCCATATTTATGGGGTTTATGGGGTATTGGTGCTTGAACTATGCGCATTTCTAGAGGGAATGTTTCGAGGGGTTTGAGTGGACTAAATAATAATGAATAACACTATAGAGTGTGCTATTCGAACTAAATTGCGCCAAATGAACTAGATCTATCGAGCTGAAGGAGCAAGTGTGGACTTCATCTCTCGAAGCGATTCTGTATGGCGCAAAATTGTGCCACATCCGGACCCGGTGGTGTTATCAAAGCCCAAAGTCACTACGAGCCGCCTCTAGAGACCCGGACTCTGTTATTCGAGGACAACAATATGGGGCACTTGTAAGCGATGGGTTATTTAATTAGACTATCAAACCTACAAATGTTGCCGTTATGAAGTTTTATCAAATACTTTGACGAAACTAGATTGCCAAAGCACGGTAGAAGCTATGGCGTTGTTGGTTTGGGGCCTTCTGGCGCTCATAACTGCTATTTGGGTATGCTAGACAATTGAATACTTAGAGAAAGATGACTGATTGTTGGAAAAGATAATCCGTACCTACTTCTTCTCTCCGCTATCACATATCCCGAATGCCAGTTTCCTGGCACCAATATCACGGCTACTGTGGGAATTCCCCATGGACTATCAAGGATGCCTAACATTGGAATTACCAAAACTGCACAAGCGACTTGGTAAGTCCGAGTTTCAGCATCCGTTGGCATCCTCGATAGTGGAATAAACCGAGCGAATCAACATTCTGACATATTCTCATGAATTGAAGGCCCTTTGGTGCGAATAGGGCCCAATGAAGTATCTTTCTACTCGCTCGACATATACAAGCGAGTACATGCGCCAGGAAGCAACTTCGTCAAGGACCCTCGAGTCTATAGCCAATTTGTTCAAGATGGACATCCGGCCCTTTTTTCAATTACGTGAGTGACTTACCTGGAAATCAGAATATAAGTATACTGAGATAATCCTAGAGATCCGAAAGAACATGCGCAACGACGTCGACACATGGGTGTCCTCTTCAACAGGAGCAAAGTCCCACTTCTCACGCATATGATGTTGGAAGAGATATCGAGATTTAACAGTCTCCTTGGAAAACCAAGCCAAGGAGTTCTCGACCTGGTTCCCACCTGTCGAGCTCTTGAAGCTGATATTGTGTGTGAGTGACTATCTACTCATGTGGCGGAACAGCATCTTGATGTTATGAATCTAGCAAGATTTGCGTTTGGAAGCTCCATCGGCGCAATTGGATCTTTGATGAGAGGACAGGAATTGCAAATTGTCAAGGAAAACGATTTGAAGTCCTCGAGTATGCCGTTGGTATGTATATAGCTCGTGATGTTATCAGACAGCGCTGACACGAAAGCTTCAGCACACCAACTTCCCTACAATGATGAAAATTTATGAGATAATTAGCAAGACCATTACTCGGATAACTAGAACGGGACAGCCCTTGACCGTGAATGAGGACTTCGAAGAGGTGTGTGCAGGAAACAGTTGGAAACATACATACCTAAGTGTATTGAGGGTCCTAACAAAATGTCACAGTGGGTAAATGAGCAGCTGAGACTTGCCACCGACTCCGAAAAGGCACCTGAGTTGTCATTTCTGAAGGTCATGGCCGGGGGAAGAATATCCCCCGAGTCTGCATGATCTGAATGCAAAGAGATGTTAGGCCCAGGCACTGACACAACTTCTGCCATTCTAGCACATATCTTGTGGGCACTCTCCCTCAATCAATCTCTACAGAATGATCTTGTTACAGACCTGGAGGCAACTGGCTGGACCACCGACATGGCCGAACTCGAATCAATCCCCAGACTAACGGCGTGCGTGAAGGAGGGGGTTAGATGGACAGGAGCGGCGTCAGCTATGCTTCCGAGAATCGTACCGACAGGAGGATCTTTGCTTGCTGGAAAGCAGGTTCCTGGTGGTGTAAGCACTCTTCCATGCACGGCACTGTTCATTGGCTAAACTTAGGCAGACGATGATTTCCAGCTCCCCTATCTGGTACCTCCATGATGAGACTGCTTTTCCCGAGCCGTACAATTACCGACCTGCGCGATGGCTTGAGAGCGGCAGTGAAGAAACGGCACGCTTGCGCAGTGATTACTATATCCCATTCTCGAAGGGCCCCAGTACTTGTATTGGCATTCAGTATGTGATATTATCGAAATCAAGCCCCGCAATTGACTATTAAATTCCTGACTCAATTCGCATAACAGCTTTGCATATTTGGAACTGTACCTGTCAGTCTCTCAGATTTTGAAAAGGTATCATATTCGGCCCGTAAAAGGGTCAATGATCAACGTCGATACCGAGGCAACTCTTCCCTTGCGACGAGAATGGGTAGCTGCAGTTCCTCTTGAAAAGCTACAGGTCCTCGTGTCAAAAAGAATCTCGTGAGGTCATGTTAGGAGCGTGAGTTGAGAAGTTGCGGAAAGGATGTTAAGGTGACTGGAAGGTTCGGGTGGACCCGTAAACACAAAAACCTTCTTCTATCAACTCAAAATAATTCGTCATTCCTATTTTGAGTCAAATACCCGATGCCTGGACGTCTATTTTAATCCTCTAGTTTTTGATTTTTCTATAACAACATGTGACAGAGAAATTGACTAGCGAAATAAAGAATAACCCAGGGGAACATGATCGACGTTTAGGTGGAGCCAGGCCCCATATAAGGGGCTGGGATACACACCTCAGGCATCAGCACTCCCGAGATTTCCGAAATATCTGAAAGATCAACGAAGGAAGAAAAGGAAACAGAAGACAGAACATAATTGCATGAATAGATATACAAAATGCGTCGCAAAGTGCAAAGATCATTCACCCAGTTGACCCTTTTCATCTGCATTCTCTTTTTTATTTTATATCTAAACCGCCCTCAATCAACAAAAGACAAACTCTTCGCCTGGACCAAAATCCGCTATAAAACAACCTCATCCATCATCCCCGAAGCCCGTGGCATCTGCCCAGGCCTCGAAAAATCCACAAAACCAGCCCTGGTAGTCTCTCACGTCGCCAGCGACGGCGACCCATCCTGGCTAAACCCCCTCTCCACCCACTTCCATGTATGCATCTACCATGTCGACGCGCCAGCCGACAAAACCTCAAAGTTCCTCCAAGTCCCCGCCAACCGCGGCCACGAAGCAATGGCCTACCTAACCTTCCTAATTGACAACTACGCGGCCATCCCATCCGCCGGCGCCGTCTTCGTCCACGGCAACCGCTGGGCCTGGCACAACGATATCCCAGACTACGACAACGCCGCGCTCCTGCGCAGCCTGGACGTCGAGCGCGCGCTACAGCCGGCAGGGTATCACAACCTGCGCTGCGACTGGAGCGCGGGGACGTGCCCTTCGTCCGTGCCGGCGCAGGGCAGTCTCGAGATGAGGCTGTCGAGCGCTGTGTCGCCGTGGAATCCGCGGGCGGCATCAGATTTGGCGCTGCCGCGTGCGCTTGGCCATATTTTTGGCGGGGAGGTCGATGCGGATGTTGAGAAGATCCGTAGTGATTTCCATGTTCATCTTGGGAGGAATGATGCTGTGCGCGCGCAGTGTTGTGCGCAGTTTGCTGTTGCGCGGGAGCGGGTTTGGCAGCATGGGAGGGAGGAGTATGTTGCGCTGAGGCAATGGTTGCTTGATGGGAGTGACGATGGGGTTGCAAGGGATATGCGGCGAGCGAGGGATTCGAAGGCTGCGCCTGGGGATGACCTTGTTGCTGGGAGGGTTGTTTCTTATTTGTGGCATATTCTTTTTGCGAAGTATGGGGAGGATGGGGTAATTGATCTTGATCAGCTGAACCAGGATTCTTGTCCCAGTGCCGCTGAGTGCTATTGTCGGTTGTATGGGAAGTGTGATTTGAAGTGTCGCGGTCCTGGAAGCTGTCAGGGACAGTATTCTATTCCGAAAAATTACAAGCTCCCTGATGATTGGGAGGCGACACATGAATGATTCATGATTTTGTTTGCGGTTGTCGTTGTTTGAAGTTTTGTTTATACATGTGGAATGGGGGGGCATACTCATGGGCATATAGATTGGGATAGACTAGAACGCATTTAGAGAATATATTGGATATCATATCATTTCAAAAGTCTGGATTTATATACAAATTGTTATGCCTACTTCCCACTGTTATTTTGCCTTTAGAATCTAGCAATGACACGCTCTTGGGTATCGGCAAGAGCGTATTTAGAGCTGTGCTTCTTGCTCACAACGGACTTGGCCTGCTCAGCAGTGAAGCCCTTGGCCTCAACAGCAGGGTTGTAACCTAACCCGTTGATCTTGCCAACAACGTCAGAGGGAACGGCGGCGGCTACCTTGCCGTCAGCACGCTTGTAGACAGTGACAACAACGGCACCACCCAGACCGAGGTTGTGCTGCAGTGCGGAAGAGGTACCGTCGATCATACGGTTGTTGGCCCAACCACGCAGGTGCCAGACCAGCTCAGCACACTGGGCGATGCCAGTGGCACCGAGAGGGTGGCCCTTGGAGATGAGACCGCCGGAGGGGTTGATGACCATCTTTCCGCCGTATGTGATATCGCCTCGGCGAACCATCTCGTGGGCCTTACCGGGCTCAGAAAGCTCCAGAGCATCGATGGTAATCATCTCATTAGCCGAGAAACAGTCGTGCAACTCGCAGACCTTGATATCCTTAATGTTGACGCCAGCCTCGGCGACGGCTTCGCGGCACGCGCGACGCGACATGCCGAAGCCCATCAGGTCGATGGAGCTGGTGCTGTAGACTGAGTCGGTATCGGTGGCAAGGGTCTGGCCGGCGATGAGGATAGCGTGTTCCTTCAGGTGGGGACGGGCGTCCAGGAACTCCTGGGAGACGATGACGGCGGCGGCACCTCCGTCGGAGGTAGGGCAGCACTGTAGCTTGGTCAAGGGCTCGTGAATCATGGGTGCATTCATAATCTGCTCGAGAGTGTATTCGGTCTGGAATTGGGAGTATGGGTTGCGCTTGGAGTGCTCGTGGTTGACGCGGGCGATCTCGGCGAAGTCCTCGTTCTTAGCACCGAACCTGTTTTCACTTGTTAGCATCATGCCCTTGGTTTTCCATGTATCGCTGCAGTATCCAGGATAACATACTTCTCCTTGTATTCCACACCTGCGTTGCCGAACATCTGAGCGGCACCGGGGGCGTTTGTGACACCTCGAGTCTCGGCCATCATCGTTCCAAAGAGACCCGTCGGGTTCTCGCGGTCGTTGTACATGGATTGCAAGCTACCAGGGTTCATCTTCTCGAAACCAACAACCAAGACACAGTCTGCAGCGCCGTGGGAGACCATAGTGCGGGCCATGGCGAGGCCTGTGGAACCAGTTGAGCAGTTGTTGTTGACGTTGTAGATAGGGATACTGGTCTGGCCGAACTGGTAGAAGACACGCTGGCCGCAGGTGCTGTCACCGTAAACGTAGCAGGCAACACCCTGGTCGACATCGTCGTAGTTGATCTTAGCATCAAGCATGGCCTTGACACCAGCCTCGTAGCCCAGCTCATGGTAGTCGACCTTGCCGCGAGGCTTAATGAACTTGGTCATGCCCACGCCCAGGACATAGGCGGGGGTTCCTTGCTTCTTGCCCATGATGTATATGTGGAGGAGTTATGTGGAGAGGTAGAGATAGGGGGTTGATTATGTTAGGATGGACTGAGTCGCTGGGGTTTTATAAATAAGAATCGGCAGCATGTGGGGAGCTTCGTTGTGAAATTGCGGGGAGAGAAACCGAGGTCCCGAGGGACCACGGCACAGCATAATTCTCAGTGCACAACCTCTCAACATTATGATTTGGAGGTTATCTATCTAGAAGATTGTGTACGTCGTGTATGTATATGGTGTTTGTGATGCGTGTCGAAGTAAATAGGAGACGCATGTGTCCTTGTGTATGTTGTATGATTTTGGGTCTCACGTGAAAGCAAAAAACCCAAGGCAACCTCTACAATCCATCTACTTCAACCCTTTATGATCAAGTTGACAAGTTGAGCTAGAGGGAACAAGAATGATCAATCAAGCACGTATATCACAAAAGCTGCAAGTTTGTACATCTTGCTCGCCATGTTGCCGGATCTGAAAATGTACTCGGGTACACTGTATGAGCCACAAAAGGCATCGCAGTGCCCTGAACCGAGATCCGCAGCACATTGTATGCTGCGATAGAGCATTTTCAGAAAGCAGAACTGCCCTTGTGGCTCATCACGGTGGCACGATGCAGATATACCGCATCCGAACCGCTCCAATCTCGGTAATCAGGATAAGAAGCTCTCCGTTCGACCGGCAGATCGGCCTGTTGCTTAATGATCTGCTGTACCTACCAATCATAGGAACAAAGTGCTAGGCAATTCGAGCTTCTCAGACCAAATCAGACGGGTTCAAGATCATTCCATGGTTATTAAAGATGTGAGTTGTTAGTGGGTTTGCAATGCAAGAGCTTATCCCTGCGTGAGACCTAACCCATGATACGTACATACGTTGTATGTACGTTGCGGAGTACTGTCCTCCACCAAGAGATCAACATGATCCGTGGTCTGACGTTTTATCTCGGAGATCGGCTCTTGAAGCCTGCTTTGCATAAGTAGAGTGCCCTTTCCGTCTGTTGTTTCGCATGAAGATAGCATGATCAGACTGCGACCGAGAGACAATCTACAGTGCCAAGTCTGGAGATAAGATGGCCATATTCTCCTGATAGCTATGGGTAGATCAGTTCTTCTGCTTGTACACAGTATAGATCAGTCCAAAGAATGTCTTAGAGGCCTATTGGAGGTAAACCCCGTCAGCACCATGTCAAAATATTTGTCGCTGCTGGTGTTCACAACGACGTCACCCCATTTCGCCCTAAACCGCATTGAGATCTTAGGTTAAGCTCGGTCCACATGCCATTTTATTGCTCCTCTTCCTTCTTTTCACATAGCATCAGGTCAACTGTTTCTCCGAGTGTGCGATCCGTGGGAATTCTGTCAGTAAGTCGTTTTCCCGAAACCCGAAATTCCGCAATCGCTCATCGCTTTTGTGTCCAAACCGGCAAGGGAAGCAGATCGGATGCTAATGGTTGCCTCCCCACAGCTCCCGATCACCGTCATAACCTATTGCCGTGACCCATTGCCGTGGAAGACACAGCTGGAGAGAGGTAGATTCATTTCTCTGCAATAGACTATCCTCGCAAAACATTACTTGAACTCCCCAATTTCCCGTCACACCTCATTGATATCGTTCGTGAACGCGGGGTTGCATACGTTATCGTGGCCGGCGATCGTCTCGGCCACTAAGATCGAAGTTGTTCTCAAAATCCGCAAAAACGGATCCCAACGTGCCAAATACCATCGTGAGAGAAAGTCAGGGTCTGTTCCAACAGAGTCAAGATAGAACTGGGTTGGCCGGGCCCGTTTAATGAACAATTGTGGGACGCCGAACGGTCTACTCGGGTTCTGAGAGACCGCTTTGCGTTCCATCGGGTTCCCCAGCCTGCAACCATACGCGTCTGTACAGAATAAGCGTTCTGAACGGACCGATCGGACCTACCCATAGCTCTTCGTTGTCGCCGCCAATGGAGAACGTTCAGGGATGACTATTGACAAAAGTTCTGAACATGCGCCATTTCCCTCGTCGACTCAACAAACAAAATCCGCCACCATGCCGGAAAGCAAAGCTTGGAACATGGACGAGGCCACACGAAACAGACTTCTGAAAAAGTACAAAACACAGGTGGCTTCGGGGTCGTCGGCTGTTTGCGCGACGCTGGCCGTGGTGAGTGCTTTCTGTGGAAGTTAGGGCTTTGGAGGCCTTCGTTCGTCAATTCATATCACTAAACCGGTGCTAACTCGTCGAAAAGACCCCTCTGGAGAATATCAAGACTCGAATGCAGACGTAAGTTTCTCGCGTAGCCTTCAAAATGGGACTAGCATGCTAATTGGTGTAAAGACACAATTTCAAAAACATCTGGCAATGTGTTCGCTATTTATGGCGCACAGAAGGGCCCCGGGGATATGTAGCTGGTAAGCCGACCTCCACGGATCGGTTCACGGGTGGTCGAAGGGTTGACTGACGAACTTATAGGCGCGCTTCCGCCCCTGGCGAGCGTCACGGTAGTCCGTGTTGTAAACTTCACCGTGTACAATGCCTTCAAGGAAATTATCTCTACTAATGTTGAGCGCGTAACGGGCTTCAATCCGTTGGACGATTATAAGAAGGTTGGAAGCACCCCAAACGTGGCGGGTGTGCTCACTTTCACTGCTGCAGGCCTCGTAGCTGGCCTGGTGGCATCACCTCTAGCTTGTATGTTCTGATGGAGCCATCGAACTCTGCTAGAAGCTGAACTGACCTTAACACAGGCCCTTTTGAGCTGGCAAAAAACGTCGTTCAGACCTCTGTCCTCGTGTCGAATCGCGCGATGGCTGCGCCGGATGCAGCCCGCGACTCTTCTTTGCGCCATAAGCCCCGTCTAGGGACAATCCAAGCCTTCAGGAAAATATACGGACGATATGGCTTCTGTGGACTTTACACTGGTTTCCGCCTGCATGCACTGCGCGACACGGTGGGCTCGGGACTGTACTTCGGCGTCTACGAGACTGTGAAGCAAGTAGCAGCCAAGGAGTTGGGCCAAGATAAAAACCCCTTCGGCGCACCCATGATTGCGGGCGCGATCTGCAGCACTGTGCCCTGGTTCTGTGTATGTGATGGGCTCGATACTTCGTCTCCCGAGAAAGATGTGCTGACATGACTCACAGACTTATCCTCTTGACACGCGCAAGACTCGTGCACAGAGTGTGCTACTTGGCAAAACCAGCGAGATCGGCGAGGCGTCGCAAGCTGTCGCTAAATCCAGCACGTATAAGGGCTTGTCCATCATTCTTATTCGGACTGGCGTCAACAACATGATCCTGCTCAGCATTTTCGAATACATTAGAATGCGCATCGATGAGCTGCCGAATTGAATATACCGCTGACCAACCCAAGACAGTCATCTGTGCTGAGATGAGATGATGCTGCGTTTGTTGAACATCTTCTGCCATTCTGCGTCTGAAACCGAGGGATCTTCTAGTATTTATTACCCGAGTATATATGCGAACGAACTTTAGAACGAACTTTAAGCGCATTGTGAGCAAATCTCAGGATGTACAGTTAAATCCGTATGTCGTAGTGTGAAAGATAAACGTCAACAATTTTATACATCCATGTACCTTTAGTTAACTTACATGTATGTACCCAATCAGTGGTGCCTGAGGCCATTCACACGTCATCTGGTTGCCCGGTGGGGTTGAACTTCTCGTCGTCAAAACAAACCAAGACTTCCGCAACCCCGCCTCGAGCGACAATGGCGTCGTGAGTACATCCAGACAGCATGCATACACATGGAGACCGTTGGAGATATACTGATCAATCTATCTTTTTGATGTATACAGCAATATCCTCCAAATCCCGTTCCGGCGCTCTCACACCGTCTCACTGTCCGAAGCGATCACTCAGTACATCTCATCTAAATATGACCAGCGCCCGGATATGTTCGCGGAGGATTTGATGATCATTGATCGTCTACGCTCAGAGGCTGTTAATGTGCAGGAACCTCATTTCAGTGGTATTAGCCGCTTGGTCACCTATGCGGCTCAACTGAAATGGCTGGGCGGAAAGTTCCCGATTGATGTGCGCCGCTTTTTCAGTTCTTGGATCTTTGTGTGGGTTCTCGAAGCTGATCTCTGATGTGCTATGTAGGTAGGGGTAGATTTCTCGTGGTATCCTGCTTTCGGGTTCAATACCTCGCGGCCAGGTGAGTTGTGTTTTCGAAAGCCTCCGCATTGGGGTTATTGACGGACATACATGCTAATAGGAACCATGTACTTCAGTATCGCAGAATAACCTACGCTTCGAACTCGCGAACATCATATTCAACCTTGCCGCATTATACTCCCAACTGGCGTATGCGGCCAATCGCACTACGTCAGATGGACTTAAGCAGGCATGTAACTACCTCTGTTCCGCTGCGGGAGTGTTGAAGCATCTTCGAGAAGACATCATTCCCGATCTTCGAACATCACCGCCAGAGGATATGGATGAAATGACACTGCAGAGTTTAGAACTTCTCTTGCTTGGGCAGGGCCAGGAATGCTTCTGGCAAAAAGCCGTCAAAGATGGACTGAAAGATGCATCCATTGCCAAGCTGGCAGCTAAGGTGTCTGATTTCTACGGCGATGCGGGTGATTTGGCTGTCAAGTCCAATGCGATCAGCACGGATTGGATCCATCACATGACTGCAAAGCATCACCATTTTGCTGCGGCTGCTCAGTTCCGCCAGTCTCTTGACTGTTTGGAGAAACGCAAGTACGGAGAGGAGATTGCTCGGTTGCGCGATAGCTTGTTGTGCACAGGCGAAGGTCTGAAGGAACAACGGTGGATCAATCGGACTGTTCTTGGCGACCTGAATGGATTGAAGAGCCGCGTTGGGGAAGACCTCAAGCGTGCCGAGAAGGATAACGATATTATCTATTTAAATCCCGTGCCACCAAAATCCGAACTAAGGGCGATTGAGCGTGCCAGCATGGTGATGGCCAAGGCACCTTCACAGGTGACCGATGCGATCTCTATGCTAGGTGACAATGGGCCATTGGGTCAGCCATTATTCTCGAAGTTGGTTCCATATGCAGTTCACATTGCTGCCAGCATTTACACTGATCGCCGGGACCGGCTGGTCAATGACAATCTCATTGGAGAGTTAGAATCAATGACTGACAAGTTGCGAGAGTATGTTTTCAATACTGCATTTAGGGATATCTTTGCTAATTCAACTTCCAGCTTGCTTTCATCCCTTAATCTACCAGGGTCACTACAAGCACTTGAGAAGCCATTGGGTCTTCCTCCAACCCTTCTGTCGCACGCAGAGGAAATGCGCCAACAAGACGGCATGAACCGCTTGCACCGGTCCATCGCAGACACCGCCAGAGTGAAGGACAACGACTTGGCCGTATATAACGAAGGAGTAGAGCTTCTAGCAGCTGAGAAGGCGGAGGACCTTGCAGCTCGCCAAAAATACGGCACTGATCGCTGGACCCGCCAGACATCAGAGGCTGCCGCGCCTAAGCTCTACAAGACTCTGACTGAAATCAATGGCTATTTCACCTCTGCCCAAGGGAGTGATGATCTCGTCCAGCGCAAACTTCGAGATTCGCAGTCTGTTTTCATCGTGCTCACTGGAACGAATCGCGACTTGGAGGCATACGTGCCTAGTAGCCGGAGAGCTGCAATTCCGCCAGAAGTTGAGCGCGAGGCCAACCGGCTGCGCGGCTGTCTGAGCGAGGTTACTCGTATGGAGAATCGGCGCAGACGGCGAATCCAAACGTTGAAGGACAAAGCTCGCGCGGATGATATCCGTATGTCTTTTCTTGTCCGTCTTTTCATAATGACCTACTAACAAATAATTGCATATAGACCCGGCACTTCTCAGACAGGCTGCTCGGCTTGAGCGGGAATTCCCCATGCAACCTATTCAGGCAAGCCAGTTTGAGGATTTGTTCGAAAATCAGCTGAAGCTGTATGACTCGGACAGTGAGATGTTGGCCCAAGAGCGGAGAGACCAAGAGCATCTTTCAGACCAAGTCCGAGAAGCCAATCGGGCTTTTACTGGCTCTCACAAAGGCGACGCATCGACGAAGGAACGAGAGGCAGCACTTCAGGATTTGGAAAACGGATACTTAAAGTATAAGGAGATCATTTCCAACCTGGATGTCGGTCGGAAATTCTACAATGACCTCGCAAAGATTGTGGGTCGATTCCGTGACGACGGCAAGGCCTTTGTTCACCAGCGTCGGATGGAAGCAAGCCAGCTGGAAACGTATGTATTTCCATCTTTCACTGATCCAGTGGACAATCACTGACATCGAATCCCCTCGATTCAGAGATATCTCCAATGCCGCAGCGATGGCCTCACTCCATATTTCTCAGCCACACTTCCGCCAACAACCTCCCCAACAAGCTCGCACACACCACGCCCCATCCTCTTATACAGCTGCGCCACCCACCCAGCCGCCATCACAGCCACCTCCCCAAGTACACGCCGTGCGCCCGGCCGAGACAGCACCTCCTCTTACAGCACCCCAACCGGTGCGTGCACCCGTAGCCCCACCGCCAGTCTCTACACCAAGCATTCCCGGGAGTATGCCTGGTATGTGGTCTCCTGAGATGGGTATTCGGTTCGGTTCGGCCGCTGCCCCTCCAAATTCCACGCCCGCTACAGGGCCAGGACCAGCGCCGACCAAGCCCACTCGTGCTCCTCAGACAAAGACCTGGGATCCTAGCCAGGGACTGCGCTTTTCCTGATTCTGAGTTTATTTCATCACTGCAAAGCACCTTGTTTGTAGATCGCATCTTTTGCACATACTATGGAGTTTCTATTGGGCGTGTAATCTATCTCGCTGCATGATACACGGTGAGCATGGTCTTTGCTGTAGATATGGATGTCTACGCTTTATGGACAGCGGTTTGCAATAGACTGCGTGATTGGCACTGATCAACTTCGATCAGGTACGGCTTATATTATTATCATTATTGTTATATCCAAGATATATGATCGTATGGTACATCTAAATTGGCAAAGTTGAGATGCCACATCTTCAACTTTGCATAATTGACAGGAAGTAAATCTCCGACAAGAAGGAATTCATGCTCAACATGTCACTGGCCACCAAAGGCCGCATCGCAGATTGCCAGAATGATCCGCAGAAGAAAGGAAGAACCAAATGAGAAGCGCTAGCTGGCCTTGCCAGCACGCTTTGCCTTCCCATTAGCCAATGCATTTCCATTCGAAGGAACATGGCCATTTACTTCAACAACAGTATTGGACACCTCTTGCTCAACTTCAGTCTCCGGCTCAGAACGATCATCCTTCTTCTCGCCAGTAACAAGAAATTTGAACGCACTGCGCAGCAAACAGTACAGCCAGAACAAATTGAGAGTCTGGAGTATAGCAAGAAGTCCAAAAGTGATGATGTTCGAGATCCAGCACTTATACTGCTGCGTCTCCCAATTGAGCTCGTAGGGCCCGATGGTGCGGAACTCAGTTAGAAGGGAATAGAGGATGCGCAGGTTGAGGACGTGGCGGAGATAGATCCAGGCGCCGATTGAGGCTGCGTAGAAGGGGATCATTATGTCGGGTGCTATGTAATGGAGAGACTTTGATACCTGGGAAGTGTTAATGGTCTTGTTCTGAACGTCTCTGTTCGATTGGAGGAATCAGAGGAATCAGTGTATGCGAGCGGAATACAACTCACAGCAAGGAAGAAATCACTGGTATCATGCGTGATGTAAATCGCAATACCCATGTACGTGAAATGGAAGCGATAGCTGAGCGCAATAAGCGCCAACGTCACAATATGATGCGTAACAAGCTCGAAGAAATCCTTCCTCGGCTTCTCCATCCCAAGCAACATGACAATAGCCTGCTGCGCCCAGTATGCCGCCTCGAACAGGTAGTAGAACTTGAATTCTGCGGCATGCGTTCTATGCGGGAATAGCTCGTACATTCCCCGCGTATTGAAGTACCAGACCGGCGTCTGGCGCATAACATACAGCCCCGCGGGGCCGAGGATGCCAAAGTAGATGACCGCGTACATCTGCTCCATAAAGCGGGCCTGCTTGGAGCGCGATTTGATATGTGCGCGTGCTAGAGGGCGGAGAAGTTCTTGCATGATGAACTCACGCGTGAAGGATAGCACGATCACATAGAATGAGACGAATGCTATGTCCCATAGACCCTTGCCGTATTGCGTGGCGGCATTTGGGTCTGCGCCATCCAGGGATTTCTCTTTGTAGGAGAGGAATATAAAATGGAAAAGGGGGTTTGACTCGGTCGGGTCCACTGCGTATAATGATAGGATACCCAGTAGGAGAGCCAGTGGGAGTGCCCACGTGTGTTTGACCGCGAAGCCTTTACAGCGGCGGAGTAGAGAGGGCTGCTTTTTGCGCTTCCGAGTTGGAACTTTGAAGGCTGCTGGATTGGCATAGCCATTTCCTTTTGCATTGGCTTGTGCTGTGCCGTTGGTGGTTCTGCGCCTGAGGGAGTCTTTGCTCTTTGGGGGTTGTTTGGCCCCATTCAGGGGTGATGAACTTGAGGCCATGATTTTGCGGGGCTAGAATGAGGCTGAAATGGGGAAGGAATGTAGATGGGGCTAGAATTTATACGTTGAAGAGCATGATTGACCTATTGACGCTAGTCTAAGTTGAACGATCTTCACGACTTTCTTTCCAATTGAGGTCTCATCCTGACTTCTTCCCCTTTCGGCTAGACGATGCTCGGAGATATCGGGGGCCCGGCTCCGACAACACTTAATCTTGCGACCCACAAGCATTCAGGCTTCATCCGACTATATGTACCTATATATTCCAGGAAACAGGCATTTAAAGGGCTGCGAAGACATAGACATCAAAGATCACCAAACGACCTTGGAACCCTCGAGGTAGTCAGGCCGCACGGACCGTCAGGGTCAAACCCGGTGATTTTTGTGACGCAGTCTTGTTTATCAGACGACCGAAATCATATACAATGTGGACTGACGAGATGCCTCAGAGCCTCAGGCTTCCAGGCTGAGAGCAGACCTCGTTCGCTGGGTGGAACCTATAACAGACAGTGCACTCCCTTGACTTCCATGGAAGACATCAAAAGAAAGGGTCTCAATGATGTGGTTTTTGATGCCGTTGCTCTTCAAGAGCTTGGCGCTCAGCATCAAGCCCAGGATGACCATGGCATCACGAAGGAAGCATTCCTAGTGGACCTTGCGGTGATTGGAGCTGGAATTTCACGGGTCTTGGGGAAGTATGGGAATACAAAATTCGTTCCGCTGAGCAGCGATGATCCGATTATTTTGCAACAACCGGCAGTAGACCTCGACTCAAAGAAAGCTCTTTGTTACCAGCACCTGCATTCCAAATACCTACAGGAATATACAAAAAGGTGCAATCTTGCAAAGGTTCCCGGATATAAGTTCCATAACATCTTAAGGGATTGGTATAAGGAACGTCTCGAAGATATTTGTTACCGCCTCGGAAAGCTCGGTTACTGTTGAGCAAATCAGATATAATTCATTTCATTTTTCACTTGCACTGATCACTAGATGGGGCTCAATTCAGGATAAGCAAAAAGTCGAAGTTTGGAGAGCCCGTTTCATATATCATGCTCCGATATCGATCCTAGAGTATTCTCTTCACTTCGCTATTATAAGGCCATCTTAAGAAAATAATCAAGCCCTATGATACTTCAGAAGATAAAGTATCAAAATGCCAAGTCATCAGCGCTAGCATTAGAACAGTACCATAACTGAGACCGGGTAATATATCCCCCACGTAGACGCATACGTCATTTTCGAGAGAAATGCTTTTATCGAGACAGGTTTCCTGGGATCTTCTGCTTCTCAAAGTGTTGCAGCCAGCTAGCAAATTTCTAGCATCTCCGCTAAGGTTTTCCGAGGGCCTCAATTCCAAGAGTGACGGAGATGCAATTCTCAAGGAGAGCATTGCCTTCAAAGCAATTTTTGCCGGCCCATACAGGATTTGGACGGGAATCGGGGCGGGCTTCTGTTGTGAGTATCTAATCGTCACCAGCGAGAGGGGCGGGTACTCACCATGACTGGATCTTTGCTTCAATGACAATGTGCGATCGAAGGCCATCTTGGGAGTAGAAATAGGCCCCTATATAATCTCCTGGTTCGAACAAAGAAACCCCTGCTTAAGTTTGAAACCTCTCTATTAATGCTTTTACCACATACTCGTCTACACAATTTGAATCTCTTTGACAAATTGGCCTCATGGTTCGCTTGTCCTCTGTCTCGCTTCGATTGCTTCTACCAAACTGCCTGCAGGCATTTTGGGGACCGGCAATAGAGCAAAAGATAGACGAGAACCTAGAGCAAACGATCCCAAATGCTGTCAGCCCCTATACACTGATTGAGCCTGCGGTATATGAGCCAGAAAATACTAAACCTGCATCTAGCCTCAGAAGGCCTCCACCAGTTTACAGTCCAAAGCCAACGGAGAAGGGAGAAGCGTCAAAAATCAGTTCAATTGGAGACTGTCATAGTGAGCCTTACCTAAAACGCGCGAAACTTTTGATATGTCTTCTGACTTTGCAACCTTTCAGCAGACATATCACAGACGGACTCTGTGCAATCAGACGGCAACGTGGATAGCCAAATCATTATGCTCCCTCACATCCCTCCACACCTTCGACTTGTTAAAGGCAGGATTATTGACGTGAGAGCGGGACACACCGATTTCTCCACTCCTCACTCACACGGTGGAAAGAAGATTGCCCTTGAAGATGCTGCCGAATACTAGTTAGGGTACTGGGCTTCCATTCAGTCCACTTCTGGCTCTGATGTATTCTTGGGTGCATGAATTTCCAATTGCTTTTTAGTAGCGAAGTCTTCTCATGTAATGTACTATCTGGCAGGCAAAGAAAGTTGTCAGCCAGCTTCTCATCAATTTAACTTCATTTTGTTCCAATTGTGCGTTGTATCTTCTGAGGAAATATAGCTTAGTTGAAAGTCGTAGAAAGAGGTCTGAAGCCGTAAAAGGGTCCAGGAGATGTAAAACTTCACTATATTCTATGCATCATTATGAAGGACTTTGCACTACCAGAGCCTATAAAGAATCCTAATGGCATCTCGGGGCGCCGATGCATCGACAAACTATAGGCTTAGAACTATAAAGCAATCTGAAGAAATGCTATCAAACCCATGCAACGAAATTAAAGCGAACGTATCATTTGAAAAGTAAGTCTTTTTGCTTTGATAGAACCTTAGCAGTCGCTTCCACTCCAGAGCTTTTCTTCTGAGCGCCTTTCAAGCATTTTGAACAGTCATAACTATATTCATTGGTCCTTAGTATGATTCCCGTCTTGCATTTGCCCCCGAATAAGCGTGGTGGACATGGTAATCTGGTTGTGTGCTCGTGGGTACATCTATATCTCGTGGTGATATCGTCACACATAGCAGGCAATCTTTCATTCGCACTATACATTAGCTAAGTGCCCTGTTATTCTGATATTGCCGTATTTCAAACCTTGTGAGACTAAGGTAGAGTTATAACAAATGAGTGAGGTAGACAAATGAGCGAGGTAGTAGTTGCTTCGGTAAACTAAGGAAAGGAGGGCTTAAGTCAGCATCAGTAGTAGTACAATATCCGGGGGTTGTTTTACCTCGCTCTATTAGTAGGACGATGTCTAGAGAATTTACACGGAGACTCTGGTGGCAATAGCTTTATATTTATATTGAACCTTTAAAGCTTTGGGTGAATGTCGGTAATGGTCTAGCTTCCTCGGGGCAGTAGAAATCCATCTCCACTAAACATCCAAGCAAAAGTTAAGTACATTCCATAACAAGTTATCTCACACTTACACTCTTCTTAGCAACCTCTCGTCATCTCCAAGGAGAATTCAATTATGGCCTTTACTAGCTTGAGCACTGATAAAGGAAAAGCCCGCTGAAGCCCGGGAGGATACGACAAATACCTCAAACGGAGATTGCATGTCATTATTTCAAAATTGGACTTTTTACTCAAAGCCTGGGCTTGTGAAATTTGAATTTGCTGCTCATGAGGAAGGACTCTCGGCTCACATGATAGTGACAGGCCTTGTAGCTTTCCAGTCAGAATATACTATTTTCTTTCTTAGTTCTGAGCCACCGTGCAGAATTGAAACCAGGTACCTGAATCGAAAGAGTCTTTGAGGTTGAGGAACCATTCCGAATGCCGAATCATAGCTCGAATTATGAGGAAAGCCCATATCTAATGTGCAAAAATGAAGAATTTCAATGCCATTTCCATTTTCACAGTACTAGCGGAATAAGATGAGTACAAGATATGAATTATTAGATTGATAGGAGATAAGTACTATTTATAACCCTGGCTAGTTTCTGGATACGTCAGAATATGGCTTGTAATAGAGGAAGTTGGCTGGTCAGAACTTCTAGCAAAGTTCCGTATGCGCGAGTCTTCCATGTATCCAATCATTTTTGCTAGATACTCAGCTCTATACCTACCAATATTTTTATTACTTAAGAAGCGATCAATTCTTCCCATTAAGAGAAAAATTATGTTTGAACCCATCTCCTTTAAAATTTTTGATGCGATTTTCAATACTACCCTGGATTCCAAGCCATCTAATGGGTAGCGTTTCCTCAATCTGTAGGAACTGCTGCTCTAGTCCCAACGAAGAGTCCCAAGACGCAAGCTCTACACAGTCAATCGAGGCACCAAGGGCAGAGGCACCCAGCCGAATACTTCTTTTAAGCTGCCACGGTCCCAACAAAGATCTTGCAAACAAAAACCCTACACAGTCGACCGCGAAATCGCGCGTTGCTGGTATCAAACCTAGATCTAACCCGAATTCCAATCACGGTTCCGAAACCAGAGCCTGTATCAATTTAGGTCGTGCATCAACAATAAGCCTACTAGACTCGAAGTTGGCATCTGAGGATCTCAAACGCGTTAAAGCTAGGGAGTATGGCCCAAGCGAGGTGGGATTTCTCTAATCGAAAACTATTCTTTTTCTAATCTCTTGTACTAGACAATCTGGAAACATGCCATTCCAGATCATACGCCCCGATCGAAAAACTCCCGCAAACTATAGAGAAGCTCAATCAGATAAAGTTTGTTCCCATCCGAATTTGGGTTCTCTATACTAATGAAGTCGGTAACCAGTCAACTTGGAATAAGTCCGTGATCTATGATATACAGGATCTTCTTGGTATCAAGGAGTTTCTAGATTGCAATGGATATCTGTTCTCATTTATAGGTCCGCAGGCGGGCTCATTCTTGTTTCGAGTTGAGAACAATGATGGCACACAGCGAATTGTTCGGTGGCCTTGGGCCAAACGAACATTGACTGTCGGCACCATGAAAACTACGGCGACCGAATTGGACATTTGGAATGTTGAAAGGAATATCAGAAAAGCGAATGAGCTTGTGGGAAATTCTCAATGGGAGAAATTGCATAAATACTATGGTCTTGAATTAGGAGGATTTGCCTCGGAGGGGTTTGATCGTTTCACGATTGTACAGCAAACACTTTCAAAATATGTAAGCTAACCTTGAATAATCGTGGGAGCCTAAGAATGAAGATATGTTATGCAAGGCTTTGATAAAAGTAGCTGTCGACTTGCCCCAGTTCTCAACGCTTCTCTTGTTAAGGTTCTCAATCGCGCGGGGATCAAGCTGCCGTGTTGGAGCGAATCTTGATCTCTGCCAATGCTTTCAATGTGAAGTGATAGACAGTTCCTTCGCGGCCCTGGAAAAGAGATTAGTTGGAATTGGACTTCTTAGGAGAGGCCGAAGTTGACTTCGGCTCAGCGTGCCCCTGGACTTCGACGTCGGCGGACAGTTTTCCCTTTTTTGGCGATATGTTGATCATTTGTATCTGGCTGTCGGAATCTTCTGCTAGGTCCTGGTCATCCGTAGATGCAGTCATGTCGAGGACTGGACATACTTTTGGCTATCAGCATAGATCATTAAGGCAAGGCAGGTTTGAAATATACTAACACCGTTACCGAAGAGAAACGTGGAAAGAGGAAGTGTAAGAAGAGGAAAGAAGAGAGCTGTAAAAGCAATAAGGGGAAGATATATATAGTAGCGCAAGCATTGAAGCGAGCATTGAAGCGAGCATTGAAGCGAGCAATTCTTTCGGTTCAAGACTTTAGGCCACTAGTCAAATGACTCGGCATTAAATATACCGCCGCTTATCTCGAATCCGAAGAACCTCCGATGGTTGTTTTTGATGACGAAGTACCCATAGCCGAGAATGCTTAGGGCATAAGACAGCCACCTATGGGATAATAAGTTAGCAGGTGACATCAACGTTGAAGGGGCGACCTTGCTTGTGCAGTTGGGCTCGTAAGCTTTCATTGTGGAGTCGCGTTTGCAGCCTCCACAGCTGCTGTGTATATATGTAATATACTATATAAGAAGAGTTGAAAAAGGACGAAGAAGACGGAGGGGGAAGAGGAGGGTATTTATAGTAGTCCTAGGGCAAGCAGGAATTTTCGAAGTTTTTAATTCGCTCAGCCACTATTCCAGGCCACATGACTCCCAAATTTTGACAGATAAGTGCCAACATATTAATTTAAATCATTTTCAAAAACCCACACGTAATTTAGGCTGGAATAGCGCGTGGTGTGGCCAAGAAAGCACGAAGCACTTTTGATGGGGTGAGCAGTCGGTAGAACCGGAAGCGGTGACTGCATTTTCGCAGTACGGGACGCCATTTGAGCACATTATGTATGTTATGATTAGATTAGATTAGATTAGATTAGATTAGATTAGATTAGCATGATAGCTTTAAAAAGTTGAAGTCTTTAAACGGGAATGTATTAGGATCTATAGGGTATTTATACGTAGATATGGATTTACTATGCGCTAATTTATGTTGCCCAATACTATCTGTCGATGCTTAAGTACTCTAGAATAAAGTGGACGGAAATGCGATCTCTAGGAAGCTAGGTAGAATTTGGCAGTCTGTAACCTAGAATGAAACGTGCTGTAAATATGAATAAAACGAATGAAGATGGGTAAGAAGCTCACTGAAAAAAAATTACCAAAAACCATAACGAGGAAACAAAAACTGAACCATTAAACTTCGGACTCCGACTGGCCCAAACGCCACAGCCGCACCTGGAGCGACAAGCCTTCTAACCTTGCTATGAGCCTTTCGAAGAGCTGTTTGAGACCGGCTCATAACAGGACCAGAGAACAGCCAAAAGGTATTTGCGTATCAAGCAGTGCGCTCCCGGTCGCCTCGGCGTCGAGGTCTCCACTGCGCTTCGCGCCTATCCTCAGGGGACATTGACCTACGCATGCTTAGTTGCCGAATCTTCCGCTCAAGCTGCTCTATCTCAGCCGCGGAGCCCTCTCTATACACAGGAGCTTTTCGTCTTTTCGTTGAGGTTGTCGGGTTACCGGCTGGCTCATTGTGGTATCTTCTGTTGACGTAGTGTGTCGGCTGAGTAGACGCGTCGCTTTCGAGATCGCTACCTTCACTACCTTCGCTACCTTCAATAGAATTATAGCGGTTTTTTATCTTCTGCCTTCCTGGAATCGAGTAACGAGTAGGCTCGCTACGGTATCTTCTGCTGCGAGCACGAGCTGGCGGAGTGGAGCCGTCGCTTTCGGTATCATCGCCCTCTTCGATATCGTCTAACCCATACCTTTTACGGTAAGTAGTCTCGAGATCTTTGGCCTTTTGATAAATCACTCTATCACCGTCTAAGGCTGAGCCGACCGTTATACGGCGGATAAAAGACCGCCCTTCCAGAGTAACTGTCCCGTCTTTCCATTTAACTAGGATCCGAGTTTGTGGATAAATAGTGCCTTTGGCGGGGAGAAGGAGGTGAAGAGGATCTAGCCCCTGCTCGTCATCTTCTTCGACCTTCCAACCAATACCAACAAAGTCCTCCACATGATTTCGTTTGTATCTCCAATCCTCAACAGCCCTGTTTCTGCTCTTATAAACAACCTCGAAGTCAAAACGCGTTCTACCCGACTTGGATTGTAGCTCTCGTATGACCCAGCCCGAATGCGATAGACAGGATTGGACCGGCTTCCGTAGCGCACAAATATCTGGGAGCCAGTACCTTTAGGCCACCAGTATAATACTTTAGCCGAGTTCAATTGGCGTTGCTGTTTTCTAGTTCTTGCTTCTAACGCATCAAGTCCTGTCGGTTCATCGCTATGGACATCAATGTCCGATTCGACACTAGAAGATTCACTATCTGAAAGCTGACGGGTCGGGCTAGGCTGGCCATTTTCGCTATTATAAGTGAAGCCTGTATCTTCCCCAGCCATGGGATTTCGTGTCTGAGTTTTTTCCTCGGCTAACGCTTGGCTGAGAATCCAGGTCTTAGGAAGGAAGTTCCTGCGAGTGAAATGCCTCTGAATATTGCGAGTCTGATTGAAAGAATCCCAAAAGTCATCTGTGGAGCCCTTTGCTAGATGTTCATTTGCTACTTGACGCCAGGTACTACACGTGTTCTTGTAGAAAGTTGGGTCGACGATACCGGCGTCAAGGCTAACATTTTTCGTTTGATTCGCCTCCCGAATAAGGCCATTAAGTCTTTCAAAGAATTCCACGCATTGTTCGTACTGAGGGTCTTCCGCTCTGAAAAACTCCGCCATTCTTTCCGACTCGTTCGATGTCTCCCTTTCGATAATTTGTTTGACCCAGGGAAACAATGCAGGTGCTTGGTCTTCGGGGATACCATGATCAGATTCTTCTGACATGCCATGATTTGTTTCCTCATGTTCGTCATTTGAATCATAATCACCGGCATTTGAGGCGAAGTCGCCTTCCCGAGTTGGACTTCTCGCAAATCTAGCCTTTCGTGCTAGGGGTCGTTTGCCTTTGGCTGCTTGGGATTCGGAATCCGAGCTCGGTTCCGTTGGTCCTGGCGTTTGCATATCACGGGCATTTCTCTGGGCCTTCTGGGCTTTCTTTCTGTCTTTCGACCTTTTGCTGGCCATACTTGACAGACGAATGGATTCTTGAAAACTGTGTTTTGCTACTTTGTTGGGAGAAATGAGACTGGCTTTATCCAGGTTTATACAACACAGCAGTGGGTAGTAAGGAGAACTTGGGGATTTGAACTTATTTATAGCTTTGGAGCAACCTAAAACTGCACATTGTTCGGGCGGGTAGTGACTATGCACACGCACTTTCATCCTACCCGGACCACTAACTTGGGTCGCATTCGTGCGGGAAATACATCGTTTCAGACCTTGCGCATGACATGTTCAGGTGCATTGCTTGTAGACTATAGGCTATACCAATTTAAAATTGTCATAGCCCATATCGACGTCATTGCGGCATTTGTTCGATACAGTCACGACCGTTATTGCCTTCCATATCGGAAACACATACATGC
This sequence comes from Penicillium turbatum, assembly GCA_030762825.1. Lineage (NCBI taxonomy): Eukaryota > Fungi > Ascomycota > Eurotiomycetes > Eurotiales > Aspergillaceae > Penicillium > Penicillium turbatum. The sequence continues at coordinate 1,409,070 of JAUJYX010000003.1, read as the reverse complement.
TCTTTCAAACCCTAATCACATGATGCGCTAGTCCATATATGGTTATTGCGTAAATAACAGGTTGTGTACATACCATGTAATAATACCATTCCCTTTATGATACCAGTATGAAAGATTCAAGGTCCTTGAACTGAAGACTGGAGCTTCCATGAGGCTCCATGCAAATCCAGCAAACAAAGGCAGCGCTTGAACTGGCAATCTGTCAACAATTCTCCTTCTGCATCTCGCAGTTGCTTCACTGCAGAGAGCCTCGTGCTTCCCTGGGGCGTCAATCCGGGGTCAGGTTGATAGGCAAGGCTCGACAGTAAGGCACCTTCGTAATCCCCGCCATACTGGTCATCATGCTGCAGTTTTGGATCCTTCGTACTCCCATTATCATATGATGTCATGTCTCTGAACTGTATGGCCGCTCCTTGGTACATCGCGTTCCATAAGTCTGAAACCCTTCCAGGCATAACGCTAATTATTCTGCCAGCAAGTCGCAGATTGGCCACTCGGAGACTACTATTAGTGAACAGTCCGTCTAATAACCGTAGGCGGTAGGAAAAGGTACTTAACCATGGTTTCTGACTTCTGGAACACAACTATAATATGACTTTTAGAACCCGGTGGAATTTTATAGCATTCCACGAGCATAATGAAGCCGTATAAATTGTCACCTTCCCCTAGGGCCTTCTTTTACAAGATATTAGGAAATAGAGGAAGGACTTTGGTCTACTGTAGAAACGAAAATTATTGACACCTACTATACACGAAATCGTATAAAATAAACCCGCCCTAATGTATGTCCTATAGCAAGTATATTACCGTGAATCGCTGAATAGCTAGGTCGAGACCTAGGGGGAAGCCATAGTACCCTTTTATCGTTTTCACTGTTCGCGATAAACTTGCATCCCTAGTGTACGTCGCTAACATACTGTTTAAGATAGATTCTAACCACAATAAGGCTACGTAGTATAGGGGTAATGCTATATTAGTTATAGGACGATCACAATCCACATTCTCCTATAAGGGATAGCCTATATCATATAAACGTATCTAGTTCGCGAAAGGCTTTGTATCGTCTTTAAAAAGACTTAGCACCGATTGCTCAATCAAAGACTTCCCTTCCCTAGAGTTTGTTAATGATATATATTTCCAGCTGAAAAAGTTCAAATACAGTGTATTTTATTGAAACAGAATAAAAGAATGATTGGATCTACTTTAAACTCTCATATAGAGTTTATTACATCCTGAATTCCCAACGCACTAGACATGAAATAGGGGAAACTTGTCGTTGTTGAGATATATGATTCTAAAATATCGCATTTTATATGGTGTTTTGGGGTGCGCAGCTCGGCCGGGTGCGCAGCTCGACCAGGAAACACGTTATGAGAGCTTTATCTTATCTAATACTCCTCTAGAAAGGCTTAGCTTAAAGAGATAGATAAGACAGATCCGGGCTATCTCTATACTGTATTGGTAAGTGCACCGAAGCCTCTTGACTTTTAGCGTAGAATGCGATATAATTGAAGATACTCCTAAACGGAAAAATACGCTATGCGAGCAGTCAATGTCTCTCGCCCAGAGTCATCCTCCGTGGTCCCAATCTCGATAAGGCCAAGGCAAATAATGCCAAATATCGACAAGATCATCTTGCTCATATGAACGACTATCGCGATCAAGATATGGCGCCTCACCAAGATCAACAGCGTGGGCGTCGATCAGCTCGTTAACTATAAGCGATCGCGGGGAGAAGCAAAGCACAGTCAAAACCCGCCGCACGTTCTCCACGTATTCCTCGTTGATACTGTATAAGATTCGCTTATAAGATTTATCTAGATCACGGGGCAATGTGCGTAGGCATTCTTTAAGCTGGTTCCAGTTTCGTGCCCACCTCAGTGCGTTGAACTGACATTCGACATATCTGAATCTGTATGCTATCTTAAACCTTTAATGGCAATCGTATTATATGGCGGTATAATATTGTGGCCCTTAATTTGATACGGCTTATTTAATAGTTTTTCTACGCTAATTCCTTAGCGGTGGCCTAGAAAAGTTACTTAGTGTGCACTGGTCCAGCCTATTGCGAGAGTGAGTGTATTTACAAAGTTGTTGTAGCCTGCATATCGCTTCGGCGAGGGGTCGGGGTAAATGATATCATCTATCCATCCATCCATCCATCCTGTATAGATAATCACTAATTGCCAATGAGATATATTGTAAAAAATTAACCGGTCAAACCATCAATTATGAACAAGCCAAAGGAAGCAAAATAACAAAACAGAAAAATAGCAAAACAACAACACAAAGGGTAAACTGACAAGCTAAGTACGTCTAGATAATTTGTCCTAATCTTTTCCCTTGGCCTCCTCATGGCCCTTTGGATTCTCTGGATCCTCAACCACAACGCATGCTTTAGAGCTTGTTTCATGGCCCCAGATAGCACTCCCATCCATCCACCTACGAGCAATTGCTGGGTGAACAACCATCAAGACACGACGACCGTCCAATCTTGTGCTACCTTCAGACAGGAAGTGCAAGACATGTGGCTTCATCGTTTCAGTTGTTAAGTGAAAGGTCTCAGGCAAGCGATCTAGCTGATGGAACTCAAAGTGGCCTCGCATATTTGCCTGGGCTGAAGATCGATCCGCTACCACCTGATAGAGTTTGTATAACTCTTCACGCCGCTTGTTCTCCTCCTCTTTGCTCGATGGTTCTCTTAACAGCCACTGAATAGGCTGGGTAGAAAGAGTATCATCGACTAACTGGTTAAGGAAAGAATTGCGGCGCTCTTGATGGTAAGACCCAAGTTTTGTGTTCGGGGCCTGCTCTACCTTGACTGAATTTGCAAGGCGGAAAGTTTCGGATCTCCAAAGAGCCGCGCTAAGTGGGTTGGCTATAGTAAAAGCTCTTGGTCAAAATAGATCATATATTTCCGAGGGGCGATCGTATACATACTTTCTAGGAATCTCTCATATAGATGCTGCAGTCGCGCACCGAATGTATCGTCTCCTTTCTTATCTGCCAAATCTATTTTCCCATCCAAGTACCAGAAAGGGGCTTCAAAAAACTTGGTGAAGATTTTTTTGAAGAGTAGAGTTTCGAGAAAGACCTCTAGGATTAGATCACGATGCAGATTCGAAAGACGTCCCATAAGGACATCCCAATCCTCTTGCACGCAGTACCCCTTGAGGCTGCTGATGATAGTGCGTTTCTGAGTGTCTGATAGCCGTTCTAAGTCCTGAGGCTCAGATGCAGCAAACTCACTGACCCAGCAGTTTACCTGTACTTCAAACGAAATCATGTTCCTTTGAATATCGTGATAGTCACATGGTGGCGCCCATGCCATCGTCCCTGCTTTGATAAAGGCATTTTTATCGTAGAGATCTCGTAAGTATACACTCTTAAAAAGGCCAAACACCTTCTTATCTCTGACTGAGGCGCCTTTAATTTCCTGTATGTTCGTTGACATCTGTGGTCTCTTTTGCGGGTGTTCTGTAGTAGGGTATTCCTATCAGGCATATCAGACCAAATGTACAGGGACAGGAAAAGGAAACCTTCTTACCTGAGCTCTCTGTTTCGCTCTAGTAGTGACCATATTAGAAGAAGTGACAGTTGGAGAGAGAGAAAGGAAGAAAAGAAAAGGAAGGAGGGAGGGTGGGTTTCAAAATCTACAAGTTCCCTTTTACGTGTTTCTCATTTCTTTGTCAACTCCGTTTGGTGGATAAACATACTGTAGCCTCACACGGTTTCTTTTATTTTCCTTTTTGTAAAGTAAAATAAAATTTCCACAAATATCTGCGTGAGACACAAAGAGATCTTTATTTTGGGTGAGACGAAACAGGGGTGCAAGGAGTCAGAAATCACACTATCTCTCTAACCTGATTGGCTAGACCTACTTTGCGACATTTTCCATCTCTTTGTCTGCTTCACCGACCAAAGCAGAGCATCAGCTGTATATGGCTAATAGTTTCTGTTATATATATATATATATATTTTTTTCTGGGATATTTTGCATTTATGCAATTAGAGAAACACAGGCCTGCTAAGCGCAGAGCAGGAATCCTACTGGAGGAGAAAGATAGCAGGGAAGACAAACTTGTCTTAGACGATAGAAGGAAGAAGGAAGAAGAGAAAGAGGCTCTCTGGGCCCCTAGTGGCCATCTCCGCTGTCAAAATAGAAACATAGGGCTTCAGCGGTAGCCTTAATACGAATCGCCAGAAATTTATAAAAGCGCAGCACACTCAGCATCTGAGTCGAGCTTTCAGTTTGACTTATCATCCTAAGTCTCTGGCAACACAGATAGACGCTTCTTGATCCTAAGGCAGCATGGAATCTGAGAGCGGCTACAAGTTTATTGTGGGCGTGGACTACGGCACTACCTACACAGGTAAGAGTGTATCTTCTCCGATAACTAACTAATTTATTTTTAACTCTAACTTCATCTTTCTCAAATAGGAATTACTTATGTTCTCACCAGTCATGGCAAAACCGGCAGCATCAGTTTCATCGATCATTGGCCTCCGGATAAGGGTGGGCGCAAGGCTCCATCCCTAACTTCATATACCCAGAATGATGGCTTACCTCTCTGGGGCTTTGAGGTCAAGTCAAATATACAAGCATATGCCTGGACAAAAATGCTCTTAGACAGAAATCTTGAACGTGATAACTTCAATGATGAATTGTTAGAGGAGGTCACTGCTTCAGGGATCTTGAAGCTACCTAATAGAAAGGAAGCTGTGGACGTCGTGGCCGACTTCCTGTCTCGGATCTATGGGCACATCTATGAGGAGATAGAGCTTACCCACCTGGACTTGAGTTCTGTGCCAGTCGATTTCTGGTTCACGATTCCAGCTGGCTGGTCTGAAGAGACACGGTGCCTAATGCGTCAAGCGATCCAAAGGGCAGGATTCGGATCGAGCCCTCTCCATCGGGTATGGAGCACAACGGAACCTGAGGCTGCGGCTCTTGCAGTCTTCAATGACCAGAAATTCAAGCTTGAGGTAAGTCGAAATACGGATTAGGGATATTTCATTTATCTAAAGTTTTATTCACCGAATTGCTAGGCCCGTGATGGAGTCCTGGTTTGTGACTGTGGAGGTGGCACAGTGGTAAGATCCCCTGATATCCCCTGATAAACTGCTTGCACTTCTCACACGTGAGACTAGGATATTGTAATATACTACGTCACGGATATTGACCCGACGCTCTGTTTCGAGCAGGTTACCACAGCTATAGGTATGGTATAAAAACAATAGAGAAGGCTTGCTCGCTGATGCAAAATAGGAGCTAAATGCGGTGGAACTGCCGTTGACAGCCGCTTCTATTAACTACTCTCTACTAAGCTAGAGGGGTCATTTGACAACCTACTGCCTAGCGACATCAGACCAGGAAGCTCGTTCATGGATACGTTTGAAGATGTCAAAGCAACATTCGATGGCGAAGGAGAAAAGTCCTGGAAATTTTTCTTGAATGTCGACGCTTCAAAGATCGACCCCGCATTTTTCAATCGGAGACGACGATGCGTTACCCTTCGCTCCCAAGATCTCCGAGATCTATTCGGTCCTGTTCTCAGCAAGATATTCTCCCTGATTCTGTCTCAGATCACAGCTGCAAACAACAAATTTCGGCGACATGTCATCAATGTTAGTGTTTCCTTATTCTTACTTAGTAGGTTAAGTGCGAAGCTAACACTGTTATTTCTATTTTATAGAAGGTTGTGTTGGTTGGCGGTTTCAGCGCCTCCCCCTACCTCCAGAACAAACTAAGACACTCTCTGAAGCAGATTGGCAAAGTTACTATGCTTGTTCCTGAAAATCCGTTAGTAGCAGCCCCTTAGGGATGCCGAAAGCCTAGAGAGGAATCTAATCATGTATATCTTAGGAGAGAGGCCATTGCTTATAGAGCAGCACTGCAAGGTCTTCTGGGATACTCTCCCCCAACCTACAAGTGCTGGCGACATTATGGTCTGACATCAGTTCAACCGTTCCTCCTCGTCCACCGAAACAATTTCCAGGGGCTTAGAGATGAGCCTAGCATACCAACAGTAAATTGGTCCCTCCGTTGGGTGTTACAGAAGGTGTGTCGCCTATAACCATCCACTACCTAGCATAGAACTAACAAATAACTTCTAATAAAAGGATCAGAGATACCCGAAAGACTTCCAGACGTCCCAGAGAATTCAATTGCACCATTGGCAACATGATTTGCTCGTCAAGCCTGTAGGGATCTACGAATGCAATCTCCCAGTGGCACCAGCACAATTTGATGCCTTCGGTAGGTCCAGCTTTTCCGACCACAACTCTCGTCTCAAGCGACTGATCAGGAATAGATCCGGATGTCCGTTGCATCGACTACATTCAATGTCACTTCGCTGGCATCGATCTTACCCAGTTTCCTCACCGAACCATCGCTGGACAGAAAATCTATCACCTAGAGGTCTTAATTCAAGTGTCCCTTGCCATGACTGATCGGGTGATGCATTTCAGTGTACATGCTCTGGGGAAAGAAATCGGACGGAAAGAGCTGGCCATGGCTCATAATTGATAGTGGAAGATCTGTTCGGCCGGATATCTGATGCTGCATCACTATTATTTTTGCTACTGCGCTATTCTATGTCTGTTTAGTTAGTTATTTAGTTACCTTTAGAATTTTTTCTGCTGTTTTTTGCTCTTCTATGACGCTTCCTTAGCTAGCACTCACTAGAACAATTCACTAGGATCGGTTAGAATAGATCAGGTGAGGATCGTAGAGCGCGGAAGATAACATGAATAGGATGGATGGATAGATGGATAGATGATTTCATTTACCCTGACCCCTCGCCGAAGTTGAACCCTGGATTGAGGTACAAGTGTGATGATTTATCTATATGAAGAGATCCAGCTATTTGTAGTTGCAGCAGCACATCTCCCTGCTGCCTAGCGGAGTGTCTGCCTAACAGGCAGCCACTCCTATAGATCTATATACATCACGTGACCTGGGATCCAACTGCCGAAGCGATATGCAGGCTACAACAACTATATATCTCCATAGGCGTACATGTTAAGTGATCCACTTCCTGACAACGAACTTAGAGCCTCGTCAAGGCCTGCCGTGGCCTAATTGCCACTTCCGTTATTAGGCTGCCCTCGTGGCGCGCAACTTCGAAACCGCTGCGACGCCTCGGCGAAGTCCAGCACGGCCTTGACCGTCCTGGCCCGCGAAACGCAGTTCCATATTCTCCACCTTGAACATTTACTGTATTCGATAAATCAGCATCCCTAGTGTCGAATGGTAAGATACTGTTCAGGACGCATTCCAATCCCAATAACCCTGCGTAGTATAGAGGCAATACCATATCAGTAAGAGGATGGTTATAATCCACATTCGTGTTCCACGGATGGTCTATGTCACGAAAGCCTTCGTCTCGTCTTTGAAAAGCTTTGACACTAGCTTATGATTGCTGTCTTCCCTTCCTCTGACTTTGCATAATGATGAAACCAATGCATAGCCGCGAAATAAGCCAGTGGGTACTCTATAAGCTTTGTCTCGTTTAGTATCCCCTTAGAGAGAGTTGGCTCCAGGAGGTAGACCAGGCATATCTAGGCCATTTCTGTATTCGCAGGCGCACTTCCTATAGCGAATATTCTCGAGTTTTGTTGTACTCTCATTCTCGAAATCGACTGGACCAGTGCACACTGAGTAACTGTTTTCTAGGCCACCGCCAAGGAATTAGCGCAGAAAAATTATTCAACAAGCCGCATCAAATTTAAGGGCCGCAATACTATGCCGCCATATAATACGAATGCCATTGAAGGTTTATCTTTCAAGAATCAAAGAATCAAAGCGATGGATGAAAATTCAGCGGCAAGATACAGAACCATACCAAAGCATTTTGTTGTTGCCTCTCAATTTAATGTGGCTTCCTTAATGATTTATCCGCGCTAATGCCATAGCGGTGGCCCAGAAAAGAGTTACTCAGTGTGCACTGGTCAAGCCGATTTCGAGAATGAGTGTAAGATGCGATCCGATTGGAGATACTCCTGGACGGAGAAATGCGCTATGCGAACAGCCACGGTGGTTTGCCCATTATCGTCCTCCGTGGCTGCGATCTCGATAAGACCGAGGCAAATGTCGATAAGACCGAGGCAAATGTCGACAAGATCATCTTGCTCATATAAACGGCCCTCACGATCAAGGCGTGGCGGCTTACTTATATCAACAACGTGTGCGTCAATTAGCTCATTGATAGTGAGCGGTCGGATGGAGAAGTAAAGCAGAGTCAAAACTCGCCTCACGTCCTCAACATATTCATCTGCAATACTGCACAGTATTCGCTCATACGTTTCATCCAGGTCACGGGGCAATGTCGGCTTCTCCATCAAATGTTCACAAAGAGCTTCTAGCATGGGCGGCGTGATACTCCGTGGTCGTCCAACGCCGTTCCGGGGGACTAACGTTTCCGAATACTTACAAGTTCGAGCAAATATGCAGTATGGATTGTTTGCTACAGTCAGCGGCATTGGCCATCTGAGACGTCGTTAGCGAGTTACTCTAGATCATATGGTGGATAAACTTGAGTTGTGGCGGTTTCAAGTTCGGTCCCATCTTGCTTGTTGCAATAGAGGCGAATCATCATTAACTGTTGCTATATGGATTCTTAGAACGAGATCGGGAGATCACCGCGGGCCGACAATAGACCCGACCTTAATGGCATCTCTGCGCGATTCCATAATATTCTATATCATGTGATTAATGCCAAATCGCCCCTCTCATTGCAGCCTGAAATGACTAGGGCCCACTGACGCTGCCAAAAGTGAGTGGTGGGGTCCCCTAAGCTGAGGGGCACCACTTTTAGAGTTAGGCAAAGAGCGGGTCCCTGGAGCGAAGCCCAAGCCCACAGAAGTGACCTTTGTTCTGACGCTGCCATTGCTCAGTGCATCATTGCCTTGGTAAATAAAAGAAACAAAGTTATGAGTAAGAGCAATACCGAATGCTGCTACAGTAGGCAGCTTACCTAGCCATAGTGCGATTACGAGAGGGATCAGATAGAGAATGAGAGACAGCGTACGTCGTCACGAAACCTGCCGATTTAGAACATAGCGTACAGACGACCTCTCCTTCATTATCACACTGGCTTTTCCGCCCCCTACTAGAGCAAATATACCGAGGCCAGATTCCTAGGAATACTACACTATACTTTAACGCGATACGATTGTCTCACTATCGAAAAAAGAAATTGTATCTATTCACTAGGCAAAGCTGTTGAATTAGGCAAAGCTGTTGAATGATCTGAGCATTTTCCTTGTAGAAACCCAATCAGTTGCACAAGATAGTCAGATCCTCGTAAGCATCTAAGCTGGAACGACTCTGAAATTGCCATCCATTGTTGTATCTCCTGTTGATGAAGATAAACAGTCATCTGTGCTTCCCTGAGTATCGATTTCTGATTTTGTATCTCTGCCTCTGCCTCGCCAATGGCTTCTATATAGCCAGAAATCCTGTCCTCTGCGGCCATAAGTCTCTCAGTTAAGTTTAAGTTCTCGCTCTGTAGTCCAGAAAGCGAGACCGATGTAGGACTAATTCTATAAACCTATAAGAAGTAAGGTGAGCATATGTATGTTTTCGTTCTTTTTTACTATCTTCATGGTAAACTTTTCAAGGATATAAAGTTAGACTGTATTACCTTCTCCCGATGTATAGCTCGAAAACTTATACCGACTTGCTGGCATAGTTGCATATAAGCACCAACCGAGTGTTTGCTCAGATGTTTTTCAAAAAGTGGGCGAAGGGATACGTCGTCTATCTCCCATGTATATAGGTTCTCGTCTTCCGAAGTTTTCAATCGGACCTCAGATAGCTTGACCTTGATTCCAAGGCTTTCAACTATATTCTCTATTAGGAACGGGTCAGAAAAATACATTTCAGTATATCCAAACCTACAAATGTGCTTTGCAAGATGTTTGCGACATTTTTCTCTCCATAAAGCACGTTTTACATTTCCATTCAAATTCTGAGTCGGGTCTTCCATTTTGAAAGATAATAACGCATAGGATAGGAAAAACTGCGGCCTTTATTTTATTTGCCCGTGCGACCAGTTTGAGGTGCGTTCCGAAAACGCGTTATTGCCACCTACCACCGATCTAGCGGACAATGATTAGGCCCTCTCTACGGCACCCTTGGAGTCGGATTTGAGCTTTTCCTTTAGCCCTTATTTATTATTCACTTAGCGCTTAAGTTACATGTATAAACAAAGCCCTCCTTAGAGATGTCAGGAGAGCCATAGCATCTCGATCGCTCCTTTTACATGAACCTCTAGATTTCCGTTCTATAAATTGATGCCCTGCGATACAAGTTCTGAACCAGCATATCCTACAGGCTCAGGAAGGTATCCGCGGGCTAAATTAATGTCCGTTAGATACACTTTCTCGCTAGCAGATTCGTGATTTTGTAAGAAAGTGTCAAGATCAGAACCCACAAGCCAGCATCTAGCGAGTTCAAATCTTTGAAGGGAAGGCAAAGGGGTATCACTAAGGAAGCTCAACAGGCTAAAGCTGTCCAGGAGTACAATGTTCCGGACACTAGCAAAGGCATCAGTGGCTAGATGCAGTAAGATGTCACTATCCTTATTCAAGTTGGCATAGAACCCGTGGATTTCGAGTGTATCGATGATGGTGCCTGTTAAGCGCCCGGATATTATACCTCTAAGGATTGTTTCCAAGTGGAGAGGGAATGACTCTTTCCAGTCAACAAGCACTCGGTTCTCAAACCAAAGTAACTTGGTTGGGCTTGTCTCGGTAAATGACAACTTACAGTCGTTCTCGAAATTGCCTTGACCGATACACATTAAGAAACTCTTTCTCAGCCCCACCGCCAAGACCTTAGCGCGGATCATCTATTGAGCGGGCCACATTAAATTGAGGGCTCAGTAAAATGCGGCGTGTATGTTACAGTAATATGTGACATACGATGACATTACGCATATGGAACTTAGCCTATTGGATTCCATGGAATTCTATGGTGGATCAAGCCTGTGGGGAAGGCCACCTTGCGCTAAGGATCTTGATGATCTGCTGGGAGGCCTCCGTCTTTTTCTCCTCCTCCTTTGTGCGGTGTACGCTATTCATCACTCGCGAGGTATCTCTTTGGCCCAGAGAACCTCAGCAAGTGGTATTAACGGCCAACGACCATCTTGACCGGTTGGCGTTTATTTGCAGGCGAACAATACCCTCAACGGCTCCTGATGGTATAGGCCTCAACTAATCATCACTCACCCTTAGTCTATCGTTACCGTAGGCTCAAGAATATGACTTCTAGTTCATTCATTAGCCATGTTAATGATAGCGTTCAACAAAGCATGGCAATTGACCCGTGGGTCGATACATCACAATATACACCTATACCTGGCTTCCGTTACTCACCCTCCTCGTCCGAAATAAGTTGCCTCAATATCGATCCTATCTCCCCTGTCGATTACGCCTCTCTACGTTAAGCTGCGTCGCAAAAGAATAGTCTTCCGTTACTCTAGTTCGGTGATTGGGAGGAAGGTCGGACGTATGACGAGGATCCACCGACTTATATCCACTACTTGATCGAGTGGAAGGTCACTCTCAATAATAGGACAGTAGCGAAAGATATAGAATAAGATCTGGTTCTAGCCCCTCGATTTCACTAGAGGCTTTTTTTACAACCAAAGCTAAAGGAGCTACTTATACGAAAGTATCCGTACCGAAAAATTGAATCGGATAATACTTCTATTGTTGTATCCGCTACTCGATAAAAGGGCTTTACTCTGAGGTTTAAGGGTACTAATATTGATTGGAATTCTGTAGAAAAATAGCTTTTAGATTAGGGAGATCTTTTTTTGGCTAGTAAGAAATTGAGACTAGCTATCTTATTTAATTACGTAGAGAAGGCTTCGAGCTTAAATGTAAGTAGTAGGACTACTAATAAACGAGGTACTTTGTCTACTACTTAGCGAATACTTTAAGACGGAGACCGATAGATCTATACTAAGGAAGTAGCTTCTAAAGAGCCCTTAGCCTAGAAAGAGGTATATACTTTAATATATTGTCCTAGGTCCTATAAACTCGGCCTATACTACTAGTAGGATCCTTATAGGAAAAAAACACTATAAGCTCTACTAGGATTAGCTAGAGAGCTTAGTTAAATATATATAGAGCGGTAGAGTTTTATAGTCGTATAAAGATATACCTAGTATGATTCGTGAGTAAATCTATAGAGTAGAGAGATAACGGCTCGATAGACCGCGAGCCAATTATCGATCTACTACTGAGGTAAGCTACCCTCCTATTACTATTATAAATATACTTCTAATATAAGCCCTATAAGTAGCTAGATTGTTAATATCCACACCTCTAGAGAACACTTTTGCCTCCTTAATCGACATTCCTATCCTTTATATCTTAGGCCTCCTCGATATTACCGTAAGAGAGTATAGCTCCTAGTAATAGTTACGTTTAAGTGACGAGGTATTAAGGGCGGAGGTTAGAAAGGTATACGATATAGCCCTAGATAATAGACTAGACTTAGCGTAGATTGATAAAGATAAAGATCTAAATTACTTTAAGGCGTATAGTGTTAAGTAGGGTATTACTCGGCGTTTTATTAAGGATATTAGGTACTAGGTAGAGAACTATAATAGATACGTAATAAACGAAGTGGGTATATAATACGAGTATTGGTTATTCTAGTGGATTATATAGGCGTCTATATTCTTTAAGGTATCTTCTATACCGCTAGCTAAGGGGATTAGAGTTTATTAATTATTAGACCTATATATCTAAAATAACCCTTAGCGCTTGATACTCTTAATCCAATCACGTTAATATACCACTCGAGAAACGTATCGAAACCTTAGTTTAGGTTGACTTTATACTCCTTCTATTTCCGCTTAATGAATTGCTTAAGCTCGGAGAAGAATTCTTCGATAGGGTTTAAGTCCGGTAAATAAAGGGATAGATATATTAGCTTAATACCGGAATCAAAGTATATCCGCTAGATATTCTTAGTACGATAAAAAGAAGTATTATCTATAATAAGGACGGACTTTAGCCCTAGCTACCTATTATAATATTGCAGAAGTTACTCGACAAAGTCTTCAAAAATATTGGCATCGGTAGTACCTTAAAATACCCGCCGGAGAATAATTCCTTCCTAAGTATATATAGGAAGTATCTAATAGCGTCTATCCCGGTAGAACTTCGAAATTTAGACTAGTATCACACCGAGAGGGGACCAACCGGTCTGTCGAAACCCGGCCCTTTTATTACAGCCTAACTCGTCTACGAAGACTAATTAGTAGGACTTAAAAGACAATAGATTATAAAGATAGAAGTCCTACAAATCTATATTTCGTTCCTTTATAATCTATCGAGCTACTTTCTTCGACTATCCGACCGAAGTAAGCGCTCTACTAATACTTTAAATTATTATATACTTCCTAAATTCGTCCCACAGGAAGAGAGCTATCTTATCCTAGTATAAAGTCGGCTTCTCTATTAAATATTTATAAAGAGCTTCGAGTATAGATAGTGTAATACTTCGCAGGCGTCTAACGCTATTTCGCGGCGCCCTAACGTTCCCGAATACTTTTAGGTTAGAGCGAATATATAGTACGGATTATTTGCTGTAGTTGGCGGTATAGGCTATCTAAGACGTTGTTAGTGAGTTACTCTGAATTATATAATAAATAAGCTCGAGCTATAGGGGTTTAAGGTTTAGTGCTATATTGGTCGGTATAAAGTGGAGTGGTTATAGATTGAATATACTACCTAGACAATATTAAGTCTAGGTACCGTAGTGGGCTAGCCCCTAGGTATAACGGGCCGACAATAGAACCGAGCTTAATAATATCACTTAGTACTACTATATTCTACTTGGTTCTATAGGGCTTTATAGGATTCTTATACCACGCAAAGTTATATACTATCCTACGTATAGTATAGGAGATCTCGACTTAGGGATACCTATATTCGAACCTACGGCGCTAGTATCGTATTCGCTACTTAGTATACACTAGGAGCGGACCAGGGGCTACTCCAGTGATCTATTCTTACTTTTGACTTAGTGGGGCGAGGGCAGTAAGATAGAGTATCGTGTTTATAGTCGGGCGTAAACTATAGGTACAGTTAACTAGTTCTTGTACAGTATATATAGATAGGAGACGTAAACTCTGGCTAGAAGCCTAGAGCTCTGTATTCAGCCTTACCTTAGCCCCGCTGGCCGGTCTTCATTGCTCTACAGTTCACAATTTACCTCAAGGTTTATCACTATAGTAAGAGCGTTTTTATCCACTAGAGTTTCAATATACAATACCGACCTACAGTATATTGAACCTTTCTCTCACTCAATTCGTTCTAGGGTACCGTTAGGAAAGAAGCTATACCTAACCTATATTAGATATATATACTACCCTTAGCCTAGTTCTTACCTTATCGATCTTCCTATAATTCTACTACGTATCGCCGCTTTTAAGGTGATTAGTGTTTACAAGGCTCGTATAGAGGGAACTAATATAAGCTCCGCGCGCGCTATCACATCTAACAAGTGTACTATCGATATATATACTTCCTATTCGCGCTTAAATATTTAAATATTCTATAGGGAACGGTAGGTAAGGGGCTATATATATACTAAGGCTTAAATCCCTCTCTTCTTTTCTCCCTATTAAATTTTCTCGAGCTACGTATTATATCACCCATTCTTTGTGAGATCTCTCAACTACCTATAGTATATTACCTCATAATATCGGGCCTAGAAGTGATCGGCGGTATCTCTACGATCATTACTCTCCTCGATACCTCGATCAAGTTCTACAATAGTACTCGGAATAATATTAAGTTACCTAAGACTTTCGAATCCGTTCGAAACCGACTACCCGTTCTCCTCTATATCCTTCAGATATACTAGAACGACCTAGAACCGGGTAAAGACTCTATACCGTTAGACGTTTATAACGCCCTAGAGAATATCCTTAATTCTTACAGTGAAAAGGTTCGAAAATTAAGAGAAATATTCGAAATAGTTATACCTAGTGAAAAGGATACATAGGAGAAACGATACGCGAAAGTTATTCACAGACTTAGAAAAGGTAACAAAGTCGAAGAACTTATAACTACACTCACTCAAGATATTTAACTTATCGTCAATCACAACGCCGTTAACTCTACTACACCGGGGTAAAATACCGAACTTAAAGATATTCTTAAAGAGATAAAATCTATTAAGATCTCGACTCCTAGCGAAGAGTATACAGCCTTAGCTTTTAATAGCGGTAGAGGAGTATAGACCAACAATATTAACAGTGGCAGTGGTTAGTAAATTAACAACAATACTTATATCGGAACCTAGAATTTCTATTCCGGTAAGGGGTAGCTATCCTATTAGCTAATTTCCTTCGATCCGAAGTTTAGTAGCCTAGTATAGCGGTAGTTATCGGCTATATTATATCTATTATCTCCTATATCTCAACTTTATTTCGTAATTACTAGTTTTTATCTCCAATATATATTTTCCTATATTATTTATACTCTTAGCCTTTTTAGTAAGCTTAAATCCCCCTTAACGCTACAACTTAAAAACAATCTTAACTAACCGTTATTGGTAGTGACCTTTAAGTATAAAGAAGACTTTAGCTTTCGGGAACCCGTTAGCGTCTATCTCGGTCAAATACGTTCCATCACCTCTAAACTCTTCGTCGGTCGTGGTAACGAGCTTAATAAGATCGCGAAAGCTCTATATCCTAATCCTAAGGCTTAAAAATAATAGCGCCTAGTTATAGGCGGTATAGGTAGTATTAGCAAGACCTAGCTTACAATCGCCTACGCAGAGTCCGGCCGCGGATCTTATACCTTAGCGTTCTAGCTTAATACAGTGTCCGAAGCCTTATTGAAAGACAGTTTCCGATTGATAGCTAGTATAATATTTAACGTTAAGGACCTAGGGATACTAGAGGATAAAGAGATCGTAAGATATATATACCAATAGCTATCTACCCCAAAGAATACCGGATAGTTATTAATATTTAATAACTATAATAACCCCGACTAGTTTCGGATTAATAACTATTACCCCCTAGCTTCTTATAGGGCTATTATAGTCACCTCTCGACAGCTAGGTAACGTTTCTGGGAGCACTCTTAATATAAAACCGTTCTAGAATATAGAGGATAGCCTCGCGATTCTGCAAACCCGATCAAATCGAGACAATGTTCAGTTAGGTATACTACCGTAAATATATCTAGGATCTACTAACCACTACTATTAGATACTCATACAAAGCGCCTCGCAAAGCGACTTATTGGTCTTCCTCTTACTTTAGCCACCGCCGGGATATATCTTCAGCGTAGTACCTTCACTTTCGAACGTTACCTTAAAGAGTATAAGAAACGTTAGAACATTAGCCCTCGCCGACCCTTATAGCTATAGGAGTATTAGGAGCGTACACTCTACACAACCTAGGATCTATTATACTCTCGCCTAGAAAAGGAGGATCCGGACGCGGCGAAATTACTAAAATTACTTACCTACTTCGACAACCAGAAACTTTAGTATAAGCTTTTTTATACTAGACTTACCGATAGTTCTCCTAAATAGCTTCGTGAAATAATCACAGATAACCTCAATCTCAATAAAGTAATAGGAGTCCTAACCGAGTACTATTTTCTGGACGTTCACCAGACGTTAGATTCATAGAGTATACATAACTACGTGCACGACTAGACATTGGCAGCGCTCAATAAAGATATCGACGCAACGTATTATTAGTATACCTTTGACTGTATTTCTACCTCTATAAACGATAACGACTAGAATGATTTTACAAAGCTCTCTTACTCTCCCTTAGCTACTCATACCACGCGGCTAGTACAACAGCGCCTATGCCAGAACGACGTTATATATAATATTACGCCTTATCGACTAAACCAAGCTTTACTGATTGCCAACCTACTTCGACTCCAAGTACTACTTTTTGCTAGGGAGCAGATATACCAACGGGCGCTGGCTAGATACGAGAAAGCGCTTAGACCGGACCACACATCGACGCTTAATACTGTCAACAATGTCGGGCTTCTATATCAGGACCAAGGCAAGCTAGACCAGGCGGATCAGATATACCAGCGGGCGCTAGCTAGTAGGGCGAAAGCGCTTAGATCCTATCACCCGTCGACACTCGACACTGTTAACTGTCTCGGGGTTCTATACTAGAGCCAAGGCAAGCTAGACCAGGTAGAGGAGATACACCAGCGGGCGCTAGCTAGGAGGGAGAAAGCGCTCGGACCGGACCACCCGTCGACGCTTAACACTATCCATAATCTCGGGGTTTTATACTGGAACCAAGGCAAGCTAGACCAGGCGAAGCAGATATACCAGCGGGCGCTAGCTAGGAGGGACAAAACACTCGGACCGGACCACCCGTCGACGCTCGACACCGTCGACAATCTCGCGGTTCTATATCGGGACCAAGGCAAACTAGACCAAGCGGAGCAGATACACCAGCAGGCACTAGCTGGGAGGGAGAAAGTGCTTAGACCGGACCACTCATCGACGCTTAACACTGTCAACAATCTCGGGATTATATATCGGCGCCAAGGCAAGCTAAACCAGGCGGATCAGATATACCAGCGGGCGCTGGCTGGGTACGAGAACGCGCTCGGACCGAACCACACGTCGACTCTTAGCACTGTTACCTGCCTCGGGGTTCTATATTGGAACCAAGGCAAGCTAAACCAGGCACAGCAGATATACCAGCGGGCGCTGGCTAGGTGGGAGAAAGCGCTCGGACCGGACCACACATCGACGATTCACACTGTCAACAATCTCGGGCTTCTATATCGGGACCAAGGCAAGCTAAACCAGGCTCAGCAGATGTATCAGCGGGCGCTGGCTGGGTACGAGAAAGCGCTCGGACCGGACCACCCGTCGACGCTCGACACCGTCGACAATCTCGCGGTTCTATATCGGGACCAAGGTAAGCTGGACCTAGCGGAGCAGATGCACCAGCGGGCGCTGGCTGGGTATGAGAAAGCGCTCGGACCGGACCATACGTCGACACTTAGCACTATCAACAATCTCGGGGTTCTATATCGGGACCAAGGCAAGCTGGACCTGGCGGAGCAGATGCACCAGCGGGCGCTGGCTGGGTACGAGAAAGCGCTCGGACCGGACCACACATCGACACTCGACACTGTCAACAATCTCGGGCTTCTATATCGGCTCCAAGGCAAGCTAAACCAGGCACAGCAGATGTATCAGCGGGCGCTGGCTGGGTACGAGAAAGCGCTCGGACCGGACCACACATCGACGCTTAACACTGTCAACAATCTCGCGGTTCTATATCGAGACCAAGGCAAGTTAGACAAGGCGGATCAGATGCACCAGCGGGCGCTAGCTGGGAGGGAGAAGAGGAACACTGCTACTTGCTTATTTGAATGACGATCGTAATTCAATATCTCGCGCTCGTGCTGTTCTCCCTGGCATTGTTTAACTCTATTCCTTATCTAAGAGACAAATAGGTGGCAAGTCTTAAATTCAGCACCAGTGCACCACTCTACCCGAAGTCATAGCCAATTACTTCTTTCGGGAATCAGTTTATCATCCGTCATGATGCACAGAGACAGCTCTCAGAAATGATGACTGGCATGTGCCGCATATGCGTAGAAGGGAAATCAACATCACCGAGCAGATCAAGTTTGCAGGCGCCAAGCGATCCACCTGATTTGCAGAAACCCACCAGTTATTAGGTCCATGGAATTTCACCCAGTTCTTGGAGGCATGCGTAATATTACGTTGGAAGATACAGTACCATACAAGGCGCATTTTAATGCGTCCCTCAGTTTAATGTGGGCTGCTCAATGTATTGATCCGCGCTAAGGTCTTGATGGTGGGGCCAAACAAGATAATCTAAGTGTGTACTGGTCAAGGCAATTTCGAGAACCACTGTAGAAACTGCGGATTTTCGAGTTTATGACCAGCAAAACTCCGAAACGGTTACTCCAGCAGGTGATGAACGTAAAATGTGCCTACCGAGTTTTATTGCCACGGCCATTTTGACGCCTGGCGCACGGAAGAGAGGGAGCTTAGTTCTTTCAAAATAATTAATGGTGTCCGAGGAACGAATCAAGTCGAGATCTGCTTATAACACGGAATTTCTGCTTTTGAGGGCCAACATTAAACAATGAAGGTCTGCTTGGAAAATTCGGTCAACCGTACTAGCACGCCCTTCAACACCGACCAGGCCATCAACTACTATACCTCACACGGAGTGGAAGCCAACAAGATCGTTACAGTAATATTCGAAATCAGATTTACCTCCACACTCTTCGACTTTAACTCCCGAGCCCTAATTTGAAACACGCTAACCGTATATGGTAATACGTCGATCCCCCTTGTTTTTAGAATAGAAGCTGTATTTTACATGACGCGGGTGGGACCTTGTCCTTTGTAAATTACAGGAAACTGCTATACATCCAATACCACTCTACCCCTCTCCTCTATACAACAGGAATCTCCCTTTGTAAATGATTCTTGAGCGACATCCTACACTAGACTTGCAATATGGCCCCGAGACTTCACCCCTCCAAGCTGCATCTCATCCGAGACATGATAGAGAGCTAGTCACTAACCACTACTCAAATGGCAGAAGAGGCTGAGTGCAGCAAGGTCACGATCATAAACATTCGCAGAAACTTGCGGCAGTTCGGCACCGTCCACGCACCCCCAACTCGCATAGGTCGGAAACCAACCGTAACCCCGCTAATGATCGGCGCGCTCTGCGATCACCTGTCGGAAAAACCGGGCCTGTACCTTGATGAGATGGCTGTCTTCTCTAGGATGAGTTTCGCACGATGATCTCAACCTCTAGTATCAGAAGAGCCCTGGTGGCTAAAGGTTGGTCTAAAAAAACGGCCCGACAGCATGCAAAGGAGCGTAATGCCGATTTGCGAGAACTTTATCTCTATAATTTATCGGATTTTCAGTTATATCATCTAGTTTATATAGATGAATCTAGATGTGATAAGAGAGCTAGGTTTAGGCGGACAGGCTGGTCACCACTTGGCGTGGCCCCTTTGCAGGTATCGCAGTTCTATCGCGATCAGCGATATCAGATTCTACCCGCGTATACGCAGGACGGAATCGCCCTCTCGCGTATATTTCGCGGTGCAACCGATGGTACTGTCTTCGAAGACTTTTTAGCTCAGCTTCTTCAGCACTGCGGACGATGGCCTAAGCCTAAATCTATTATTATTATGGATAATACGTCATTCTATCATTCAGAACGGGTCTCGTAGATATGCGCGGACGTAGGGGTGAAACTGGTATATCTGCCACCCTTACTCGCCGGACTTGAATCCGATCGAGGAGTTTTTTGCTGAGCTGAAAAGCTTTATCAAACGTAACTGGAGTTACTACAAAGTGGATCCCGATCAAGGGTTTGATGTTTTTCTTGCATGGTGTATTGACACGGTCGGTGCAAAGAAAGAGAGTGCTAGAGGCCACTTTCGACACTCAGGCTTGAAGATAGCGTCTGCGGAACTTGAACACAATTTTGCGTTAACTAGCACTTTACAGTGAAGTGCAAACCCAGCTTCACCAATTTCTTTCTTCGCCCCACTGCCAAGGTGCTAGCAAGAGAAATGGGTAGATCTAAATGGGCTTGTGTACATTACGTCATGAGTATTCTACTCTATATACTCACGGATTTCTCTATAGAACTACGATTCTCTTGACCAAACTCCGCGATATGATAACTAATGATGACTATGCTTTTACCATCCCGAGACCCGTTTGGGGTCTACAGGAGCTTCTACAAAATAACTCAAATGAGGAAGCTTTCCAAAGTGAATGAGGTGGGGCTATATATAAGGTTGCTGTACTTGACGATATATAATGTATCTATTTTCAATATTCTTCAACCTCGACGTTCGCATGTCGGGAATGACCTTGCTCTCACCCCTTGCTCCGACAATATCTAGGCTCCATGCGAGAAAGTCTTTGAAATCTTCACCTGCATGCGTCTGCCAATTGCGTCTTACAAATGCTTTGAGCTCTGCAAAGAACTCCTCAATTGGGTTCAGATCAGGTGAGTAGGGTGGTAAGTATAATAGCTTGAACCAGCATTCGAGCACAGCCCTCTTATCCTTTCGGTATGGTGGAAAGACGTATTGTCCATGTAACGAGGTCAGAATTTGGCTCCGGCCATCTGCCGCAGTGCTCCAGAAGCTGTTCAATAAAGTGCTCGAACATTGTGGCATCAGTCGACCCTTGGAAGATTCGCGACATTAAAATGCCGACCTGGCAGTACGCTGGAAGAGTTTGATACCGCTGATCTCGCTGTAAACAGGAAATCTGGGTAGGCGCGACGCCGCGGGGAGACCAGCCAGTCCTCCTGAAGCCAGCTGGTTTGTCACAGCTTGATTCATCCATGTAGACCCAATAGTACGATAGGAAATATGATAGCTGATATAGGTAGTAATCTCTCAGATCCGCATTCCTTTCTTGTGCTATTCGTCGAGTCACCCTCTTGGTCCAGCCATGCGATCGAAGGGTCCGACTTATGGTGTACGGGATGCGACCACCTCAAATTCATCGAACAAGAACTCTGCTATCTCATCCAGGTATAAATCCGATTTATCTAGTAGATAATCGCACCGCGATTCGAGCATGATTGGTGTGATTACACGTGGACGGCCACCTGGGATCAAGGGCGCTCGGACATCGCCAAACATTCGGTTTGCGATGATCGTTATGATTGAACGTTTGCTGCAGCTAGCTGCTTTTGCCTTTTTTAGGGAGTAGTCAGTGATTGACTGATAATCATATCGCGGGTTATTTCAAGTACGGAAAGTAAAAGCCTGGGAGCCATAATCGTTCGCGCCGTCAACTTGGACAAGTTGATAAGATCGCGAAGGTGGTCACCACAGTACGCGGAGATGGGTCTGGGTCGGATCGGGCCGAATGTTAATCCTGTCACCCAGCCAGGCCCAACCAATGCTGCGACGAATTCCGTCCGTGTTCCCCCAAGTAAAGTAACAGTCGTAATATTTAAATTGGACATGTAGGGAAGTGTAAAGCCTACTTCACTATTTCAAATAGATTTATTTTTGAGCTAGCCTTTAGTGCAGAGTAGATCCAACCCATATTCAACTGCCCATCAAAAGCAAACATCCTCAAGTCGGGGCGGTGTATATACTAGGCTCTCTACCCCACTTTCTACCCGACGATTCTGCCTAACATCTTCAATTCTCAGACAGGGAATCATTCGCAGAATTAGTCTGACAATTCCAGACAGGGAATCATTCGCAGAATTAGTCTGACAATTCATCCGGTGAGCCATGGTCCGTGAAAAATTGAGACGATTCTTTCGGAAGCAGCACTCGGATGAGGACGACCTGAAGAATTCGCAGTTTGGACAGGGAAATCAATTTGTGGATAATTCGTCGATCCATCATGCATCCGCCTCTACCACGAAACCAGATCTGTGGCAACGTGCTTTTGATGAAATCGAGCCCAAAGAACAACAACTTATCCAGTCTATATTGATACCAAAATCCCATCAAGATCTAGACTCCAGTGATATGAACACCGATCCCGGTGTTGTGGACCGTTTAAAGGCACTGAATGGTGTTGTCGAAACCGTGAAGACCCAATATGAAATCGACCAAGGAAAATCGAGGATTAAAGAACCAACTCAAAAAATCATCAAGGCTGTTCTTAGCTTTAAGGACCTTATCCAGGCAGCCGTGGCATTTGATCCGACAGGACATGCAACCAGCGTCTGGGCAATTGTGTCTTTGGGGTTGACGGTATGCTTGTATTTTTCCATTTCAAACATACAAGGCCAAGTAACTAACAGATACGACTTTCAGATGACGCAGAACTATCGCAGTCAGAAAGTAGCTTGGCTGGAATCTTGCGCATTCCTCGCAGACATCCTCACCCGATATAGATTTGTGGAGGGGGAATATCAAAAGGACCCGAGTACCGATCAGCATGTTGAGACGGCCCTTGTTCAGGTATACGTCGCAGTTTTAACTTTCGCTGCCCAAGTCTAGTCACTTTGTGACCGCAGCCGTGCCGTCTTCACCTAGAAGAGCATCTCCGGAGATACTCTTTCCGATCTCCAAAAGTCCATTGATGACGCAGAGTCACACCTAGGCCAATGGCTTGAGATAGTTGACCGGCGTGAACAGAGAGACAGGGGAACACAGCTTCTTGATAAGGCGGATAGAATGCTGACTAATATTGACAAAGTGATAGACTCACTTAATAAACTCAATGGCAAGATGGTCCTTGCGGAGCTTAAGATTGCAGAGCAGGCTCACTACAACGCAAATACCGGAGAGGAGTATCAAGAATGTCTATAAGAGACTCGGAAAGAACTCCTTTAGGACATTAGGAGCTGGGCTACCTATCTAGATAGAAAATCTATATTTTGGCTGCAGGGTATGGTAGGAACGGGAAAGTCCACTGTATCACGGACAGTGGCTCGGTGGTTAGACAATAAGGGCTTACTAGGTAGCAGCTTCTTCTTCAAGAAGGGTGGAACGGACCGAGAAGACGCCAAACGACTCTTCACCACCCTTACTAAACAAATCCTAGAAAGACTACCTTATCTTCTAGAACCAGTAAAGAGAGCAATCAAAGAAACGCGTGGTATTGGAAGTAATAATCCACAAGAACAGTTCAACGAATTACTTTTTAAGCCACTCAAGAACCTTAATCTTAGATTGAAGTTACCACTAATCCTAGTCATTGTTATCGACGCCCTAGATAAGTGTTAAGTGCTAGCTGATATCGCGGCTTTTTTTTTAACATTACCTAAACTAAGCGAGTTGATATATATTCGACTGCGATTTTTTATCACGAGTCGGCCAGAACCAACAGTCATTAAAGGGTTTCGACCGATTAGCAATAATAAGATCGTTCTTTATCAGATAGAGAGGTCGATTATCGAGCGTGATATAGCAATTTTCCTCTAGGAAAGACTAGGGAGGATTAGAGATGATCACGGACTACTGAAAAGCTGGCCTAGAGAAGAGAATTTCACGGCTCTAGTCAATATAGCTGTTCCTCTATTTATTTATACCGCGACTATATATCGATTTCTCAACTGTGAAGGTAAACTACCGAACGACCGATTACAAGCAATATTGTCCTCAAACTCGACTGACGGGATAGATATTATTGACAACGAGTACTCAAAGTTAACCGGTATTTATCTACCAGTTTTGAAGCACATTATATCACAGAAAGCGCCCAAAGAATTAAGGTCCTAGATGAATGACTTTCGCCGAATTGTGGGTGCCATCGCTCTTCTCTTCAGCCCACTCTCATCTGTCTCCCTGGCCGGGCTCATTCGTTTAGACCAAATGAAAGTACAAGGCAGAATCAATAATCTCCAGTCTGTGGTGTCAGTGCCAAAAGACAGTGATGCCCATGTTCAGCTTCTTCATCTCTCATTTCGGGAATTTCTAGTTGACCATTCAGCATCCGCCGAGTTCTGGATAGACGAACGGGCAGGTCATGCACAGCTTGCCGAAGATTGTCTTGACTGTATGAATAGAGGATTAAAGAGGGATATATGCCGTCTGTCAAACCCGGGCGTACGGAGGTATGAGATCGAAAAGACCGTCTTTGAGAATCATGTTGCACCCGAGCTTCGATACGCTTGTCGGTACTGGATACACCATCTAGCGAATGGCGACCATTCGGGCGTAAACTGGAAGCTGATAGAAGGATTTTTGAAATTGCATTTCTTGCATTGGTTAGAAGTGATAAGCCTTCTTGGATGGGGTTCAGAAACGATTGGAAATATTGCAGCTTTACAGTCCTTGGCAAAGGTGAGTGATATTGCATTAGAACCAAATATCATTGCTGACTGGCAGAAAAAGTCACGTCAGCTAGCTGCATTCCTCGAAGATGCAAAACGATTCGTTCTCAAAAATCGCCAAGTGGCCAACGAGGCGCCCCTTCAGATCTATTGCGCAGGACTTATATTTGCCCCCCAAAAGTCAATAATTCGGAGAGAGAACCAAGCAGACTTTCCCATTTGGATATCCCAGTTACCAAGAGTTGAGGAAAATTGGAGTGCAGAATTGCAGGCACTTGAGGGCCATGAGGGCCAGGTGCTTTCAGTCGCCTTCTCGCGTGACGGCCGGCTGCTGGCGTCTGGCGATAACGATAACACCGTGCGGCTCTGGGACCCGGTGACGGGCGACTTACAGCAGACTCTTAAGGACCAATCGAGCTCGGTTATGGTTATGATTCACTCGATCGCCTTCTCGCCTGATAGCCAGCTGCTGGCGTCTGGCTCTGGGGATCAGACTGTGCGGCTCTGGGACCCGGTGACGGGCGACCTACAGCAGGTGCTTGAGGGCCACTCGGGCTGGGTTGGATCAGTCGCCTTCTCGCCCGATGGCCAGCTGCTGGCGTCTGGCTCTGGGGATCAGACTGTGCGGCTCTGGGACCCGGTGACGGGCGACTTACAGCTTACTCTTAAGGGCGACTTAAACTCGGTTGAATCGGTCGCCTTCTCGCCTGATGGCCGGCTGCTGGCGTCTAGCTGTGGAGTTTTCACCGTGCGGCTCTGGGACTCGGTGACGGGCAACCTGCAGCAGATTCTTAAAACGCATAATCTCGTCCACCATCTCGAGCTCTCTCGGGATGGTTTATGTGTATTCACCGACTCAGGCATCTTTGTCGTTCAGCCCGGTCACGAAAGTGACGTTTCTCATTCAACCTATGCTAGTCTGCCAATCTTCATTGAGCAGCGACAATGGATCAATCTAGATCGCAAAAATGTACTTTGGCTTCCTCCTCACTTTCGGCCTCAGTGTTCCGCGGTCAATAGGAACTTTATTGCCTTGGGGCATGCATCAGGGCGGGTTAGTTTTCTACGATTTCGTCTATAGTACATGTAGAATTCAATGCTTTTCTATTCTTAATCTTCTCTCTATCTTCTAATCTCTTTGTAAAGGAAAGGCCTGGGAGAGAAACGAAATTTATATCAAACTTCCTGCTAATAGAATGTTCCACCAAATTCCACGAGGCTCCAGACAGCTCTATATTGCAGAATCAGCGACTCGACCAGGTCTGGCCTACGCAGTAGGAAAGGGTGTAGTACCCGCCAAACCCCACTAAACAACACTCACCACTCGGACTAAGGCCTTGGCAGTTGGGCCCAGAAAGAAGATGTGAGTGAAAATTGGTGAAGCTGGTTTTTCACTACTCGGTACCTAAAGATGCCCTTGACAGAATTTTGACTGAATGCGTTGGAGTTATTCATTTTGTCTAAGAACCCTCAAAATTCAAACGGGCTAAATCGCATACACTGGGAACAACATTGAGGGATAAAGGGACACCATTCCAATCAAAGCAGCTGAGGACCGCATTTTCTAACACTATCAACTAAACACAAAAATTATGACGCCACCCAAACGCCCACCTTGCTTGTGCTAAATTATTTCATAAATAGGGATCGCTTTCTTAACGCTTTCGACCCAGCGCTTAATGTCTTGTACGAACCGTCGAGCAATAACTATTTTTATACCTTTGCCAATGAAGAACTCCGGGTCTTGATCCGGATAGACCTGCTCAAGATCAAGGCTATTCTCGAGCATTAGATCACAGACTTGTCGGAATGCAGCCTTGAGGGTGTCATCAGTTACATTAGTCACCTGCCACTCACTGTATTCCTTGACCGCTTTATCTCTAGGCCTAGGAATATTGAGTAAGCTTTGAATCTTCCGGTGAGTATCCGTCTGGGTGGCATCGATGTCTAACCTAGGGGCGGCAGACTATAATAGATGGATATTGATAGGAGGATACGGTATCCCGTTTCCGATAATATGTCCTCTCTTGCGACTAGTCTTCTCTAGTCTCTACTGTTCTTTTATATATAGCTCGTCATATACTATTTCTAGCATATCCTTGTAGCCGTCTAACGCCCTATCTTTTTCGACATAAGTGACGAGGCGCTTTAGATGGTGGGTTTTCAGTTGATAGTGCTTTTTCCCCGCTGGATCCACCTAGCAATAGGGACCCGAGGGGCAAGTCGTAGAATTGTACCGCATTAGATTATAGACGCTATACTATATAGGTTTTTGTCCAGAAGCGTCCTGTTCTGCATTAAGCTATATATTTCTCTCTTTAAGTATTATCTTCGTGACAGAGGACTTTCCTCTTTTCTTCCCTTACCGACTAGCGGTAGCGGGAGAGTAACGTTCGTCTACGTAGTTGAAACAGATCTTTAATATAAGTTCCTTACCTCGAGAGAATAGTCCTAACCACATTAGAAGCTACTTCTCGATAGCTATCTAAACGATGTCGGTATCGTTAAATCGTTTAGTCAAATTGCGCTTAGTACGATTATTAACTGAAACGATAATAGTAGTATCGTCAGCTGTTACTCGACGATTGCGAGCAACCTTTCTTCGTAAAACCTTTTCTAGCTTTTTCTCTAGAAAAAGCTACCAGAAGGCGCTTAGAGCTAAAACGAGGTTATCCTCTATATCCTTTGCCACCTCCCGGTTATTGACTGTTACTCGCCACTTAATGCGATAGTGGATGCAGGTCGGTGGATCTTGGTCGCGTACTCTCCCTTCCTCTCATTCAGACAATCGGAGCAGCCTAAGAGTATTAGGTTGAGACCGATTCTTAACAACAGATGGAGAGGGACTGTAGTTGGATCGCGTTTCGTATGGATTACCATAGTATCCAGGAGTTGGAGCGTATTGCGAGTCGTGTTCCCATAGTTGGGGCGCGTCGGGATGAGAGGTAAAATGATCATAATCTGGGCTCTGCGTCATATTTACAAAAGACGGCAGTCCTGGACAGATCCATATCAGCTTCCTAACGGTACCAGCTTTCAATCGATAACGGCGACCAATGAAAGTTGCAGTGAATAATAGTAGCCACAGGAAGAGAAAGCATCTTTGCCTACCAGGGTCAGTTCGCTATGTAGACAATGCAGCCTTCTATTTGATGTTAAAAAGAGTGTGAGCGAAGGCTACGTGTGGCGGGAAGGCCAAAACGAAAGGAAAATGAAGATGGAAAGGGAGGAAACGGAGGAAGGGAGGGAAGAGATTTTGCCAGATTGTTACAGTACAATCAACCCCTTGCTTGGTTTCCTCGCATGAAAGATTCTATTAAATTCCAAGGAAATTACGGTATTATAACAATGACCCACCCAGTGTTACCGGGGCATACAGTCCAGCCTGACCGGGATTCCTGGAGTATGGCTAAAATTAGACTAGTGTGTTTCAAAATAGGGTTGGGGAATGAAAATCTAAGAGTGTAGAGGTAAATCTGATTTCGAATATTACTGTATAGGCATGCCGCTTTATGGTCGCTCGTTTGTGAATACCGATGGGCCTGGTACGTCATACAGCGGCGTTGGCAGCGGCAGCTGGGAGAATGGAGTGTGGGACTACAAGGCGCTGCCCCAGGCTGGGGCAAACGTCAGCTACCTGGACCAACCTATGGCCAGCTACAGCTACGATGCGTCACAAAGAACGATGATAAGCTATGACACCCCTCAGGTTGCGCAGAAGAAGGCGGAGTATATTATGTCAAAGGGTCTAGGCGGCGGAACGTGGTGGGAGAGCAGTAGTGACAAGAAAGGCTCTGATAGCTTGATCACGACAGTATGTGCCCTAGTCGGCTATTTATTTCCGTTGGGTCGTCGCTTGCCAATGCATTTTCTAACTGAATGTTTAACCCTTAGGTTGTTAATACCTTTGGCGGCGTCGGGGCTCTAGAGCAAGTCGAGAACGAGCTGAGATACCCATCCTCCTCTTATGACAACCTAAAGGCTAGATTCCCTTCTAGTTAAGAGGCGGTTTCTGACTCAGCCAAGAGAATACACGATTGACACAGTGTCTATTGTGCTTACATACTAAGGGGACCATGGAAGAACTGGTCTTTTATGTGCAATTTAACATAACCTTCGCTTATTTAACAAATTCATTATGGAATCTCTTTCACAGCTTATATAGTTCAGAGAGTTGCTGGCGAAATCTCGAGTTAGTGCTTTGCAGACAACCTAACATCCAAAATATGTTTAGAATGTTCTAAGGAGCATCCAAGAACCTACGTTATAAATTAAATATCCTCCAGAGCTCATCCCCTATCCGAGCAAAATCCTCCCCAAAGAACTATTCTAGACAATGAAAGAAGAATCGGAAGAAGGAACTCTGTAAATAAAGACTTGAAACTGATGCAAAGTTGATGTTTCGATGCCTTTTATGTAGCTGGTGTCGGACTAATAACGTGTACTCGATCTAAGAAGACGATGATAATAAGGTCTTCTTCTACAGTACGAAGCCTCCTGAGGAAGAGTAAGTAATAGATCTCGATGGACTCGACGACCTAGTACTTGAAAGAGGGCATCGTAACCTGATATGACCGGAGAGAGATAATGATAAAGCATGATAAATTATTCTACGAGGGGCATGAGCTCACTAACTGACCTAGTTAAGTTAGTTAGCAAACAACGCCTGAAACCTAATGCAAAAATTGACTGCTAACAGCATAACTATATAACTGTAACCTGAATAAGGCTTAACTTTGTTCATTTTATGACTTTTAAACAAGATATTTTAGTAGACCGGAAGGGGAATGAACTAGAAGGATGATGATAAATTCTACTAGGGGGCTGAGCTTTATAATTCATAGCTAACTAGGGCTAGCAAATATGTCCAGCATACGAGGCCTAAAGCCTAAGGCACCTAGAGTACCAGACATAACTATTTGTACATAAGTGGAAGCCAATCCCGAACATCAGTGTGCTACTTCTTTACTGGAGCCCCGAATGCTAATGGTGGTCCGGGCTTAAGAAATCCACCTCCTAAACCTCCATGTGGTTGAGATAGGAAGCTACTAGGGACTAGGCTTGGAGCTCCGAATACTGGTGGTCCGGGCGGATCATTCTTAGCGGAAGGAGACTGTCCCTTTTCCTTTACTAGATCCCCGAATGCTGATGGTGCTCCGGGCTTAACGCCAAATGAAGAGAAACCTTCAAATGGTCGAGATAGGGAGTTACCAGGGGTTGGATCTCCGAATACTGGTGGTCCAGGCGGATCATTCTTAGCGGAAGGAGACTGTCCCTTTTTCTTTTGTGGTGGGTTTGAGGAATCTTTCGTAGTGCGGTATCTTTTTTTCGCACGTTTGCTCCAAGCTAGGATTTGTTTTAGCGATATAACGACCAAAAGTTCTATTGACGTACGCATGATCACATTCAATAATCCCATTCTGAATTGTTGCACTAAGGCTCAAGTTATGTTAAAATATTATCCGACGAAAGAAACACCTTTGCTAGATAAGAACTAACGTAAGAAAAGAATTTATAGGAGTCAGCCTAGTCATTTTTATAATAGTAAATGTGTAAATAATATGAAAGCTGTGGCAATAAGTAAGCAATCTCTTTACAACACTTTATGTGGAATCCTTTGCAACAGTATTCTCGATATAGAGAGCAAGGATCACGGGTACAGTAGTATAGTATCGCAACATAAGTTGTTGTTTCACACGCAAGGTTTGCAATCATCACTAGTGGCGTGCCCTGCAACACACTTTCTAGCTCCCTATATCTGATTATTTGCAACCATCATTTTTAAGTCTAGACGGTAAGAATATAGCGCCGTCCTAATAAGTGCGACACCGTTTTAAGTGTTGCGGGTGTAAGGTGGGAAAGAAAACTACGGTACAGTACAGTACAGTACTATACGTCTCGAAACCGGTATCACAACCTACTTCGCTATTGGTTCTCAGCTTCTTTGGTCCGATGGAAAGAAGTTAGTACAGTACAGTACAGCATGGATCGAAATCAGTTTCACCACTTTCCTCTCATAAAATCTTTCTCAAACCCTACTCCGAAACACGCTAATCTATGTCTGACTTAGCTCAATTTCAAGGATCGAATCGTATTGAAAGAGCATCTCACGTGATACTGCATTCTATAAATTACATGAATTCCCCTGTCAAAAATACTGCCACCCCGGAGCCTTACAGTATAGCCTTATAGCTCGCTCGTTTGACCACTTCCGTCATCCTTGCTATTAATCTCTTGGCAGCGAAGTTCGCCAAAATGACGAGGTCAAGCCCTGCGCTTGGCTTGCACTGAGTCAATCTATAATACAGAGATTGTTCTATGAAATTACAACAAAAGCAGAAATTGCTGTGCAAAGCGTTATATTAAGTGTGTGTCTTATCTACGCATTGATATTCAGCTGCTGCGTTTCCCATTCCAGCAAGGTTTCAGAAGTAGATAATGTCTTGGGATGATTGAGACCTAGTTTTTGTTTCCGCTTGGCTAAACAATTTCGCAATAAGTTGAGAGCTTGGGCATTGTGCCCTGAAGATTTCCAGGTGAAAGCGAGGTTGTCCATGCTCGTCAGCGTGTCAAGATGGTCCTCGCCGAGCTTCGTCTTGCGAGTCTCCATCACCAGCACCTGGAGCTGCTCGGCCTCCTCCCACCGGGCCTGCTTCTAGTAGGTCATCGCGAGGTTGTCCATGCTCGTCAGCGTGTCAAGATGGTCCTCGCCGAGCTTCGTCTTGCGAGTCTCTATCACCTGCACATCGAGCTTTTCCGCCTCCTCCTATCGGCCCTCAAGCGAGTATGCTGTTGCTAACATCGCAGTACTCTTAAGGGCTGTTTCATCATCGGCGCCCAATAATTTCACCATCTGCTTTCTCGATTTCGCTGCCATTTCCCTCACGTCTGCGATATTACCGCTTTCCGACGCATACCATGCACCTCTATAAAGGAGTATAGCCCATTTTATTAGAGACTTTTGTGATTCCGGCCGTTGGGACATTGCTGATCGAACATGAGGAAAGAGCGACCGGCATTTTTCCCAATTTTTATATTGACCGGTGGGGAATTCTTGGTACAGATTGCTGATGAACTTCTCCCTCCATTGACCCATTCTTCCATGCGTTTTTAACCATATACGCATAGTCAGTTGTACTAGCCGATGCATCGTGAGTAATGCGCTGTTATCACCAAGAGAGATAAATGAATAATCCCTGAGTGTCGTGATATCATCTTCAAAATCGTCTCCTACATCAGATCCAGATGTCTCCCCATCACTGGAGTCGTTCAAGAGCTCTGAACTTGATTTGCAGTTGGTCTCAGGTTGAAGCCGGACAAGGTTCTCTGGAATTCCTTGCGGGTCGAAAAAGCTCATGAGAGAAAGCAAATCCGCTGCAGATGGCTTTGTCTGGCGAATATGATCGAACGATATTTGCCACGTAACCAGAATTGAGTTCTTTGCCTCCCAGTCCCGGTAGAGATGGCCCGCCTCATTTTTAAGAAGCCTTATCGCTTCGCGGTCACTCTTTTGAAAGTCTCTTAGGTACTGCGATACCGAGCAGCGAGGCGCTAGTTTTTGAATATAGCTTGCTGCCTGTACAATTGCTAGCGGCATAAACTCGAGCTCTTTCACTAGCTGTTGGCTCTCTTGGCTTTTCCCTAACAGATCAAGCTTTCTTTGGAGAAGTTCCAGCGCCTCGGAATCTTCCATTGGTTTAACTTCAATGAGGTCCTTATAATCGACCATTTTCAAAGCCACTTCTCTGGTCCGACTTGTGATAAGAATAGATCCACATAGGCTTCGAGGAAGGTATTCCAATAATGGCTTCGTCGGGGCATTACTATGATCTTAAATTTGCACTTTATATATTAAAGAACTCTCTAATAAAGCTTTATATTATTCTTATTTAGCGTGGAAAGAAAGAGAAAGATTGATTGGTTGATAGGGGAGTGGAGAAAGTAAGATAGATTACAGGTTGGTTTGCTTTATGAATTAATTACGTATTATATAGATTATTGTCACGTGATGTGTTTAATTGTGGGACGAAAAAAGTGGGACAGGTGACCTTGGCATTTTCCTTACAGATGGGCTCACCTGTGTCCTGGATCTCTCCTGGGTTGAAAGATTTTACCCACCCGCCGGGAGCTTCCGGAAGAGAAGCCTGGAAGCTGAATTTGTATCTAAGTGCCCTCGTGACTCAGGGATTACATGGCTGGCAGTTGCTCACTTTGCCAACCGAGAAGATCTTTCGCGAATGCCTACAGGGCGTTACAAGACTCAAGTATCTCATTGAAAGATTGAGTGAGCCACCTGGTATAGAGATGCAACATCATCAGGGCAAAGATTACCCTGTTTCTTTCGCACCTTGCTTTTACAAGGCATAGCAAGGGTAGTTGGTCTCCACTTCCGGAGAATATGTTCCGCTACGGGGGAGATTTAGGTTGGGAAAGTGAGGAAAATGACTGATTAGGAGGTTGGTTAAGCTTCCTGGGGAAGAGACGTAAAGTTGCGGATCCGGGCTCTCCCTGCAATCCTCGCATCTGACTTCCTTGGGCACATTGCAAGAGTGATGTATTGTGCACCCGCTGGGACATTGCCGTGGAGGGTCCATCATGGTGCATGATTCAGTTCCAAGAAGATTATGGGATATGAAATTATCAAATTTGTGGAGGTTTCTGTCAGCGAAGGGAATTATCGGGATATCGAGTGTTCGCTGTCCACTCCGCTACCTATGCGGCTGTTGTGGATCACATCCAGAATGTTACTCAATTTTCGCAAAAGTCCAGAGGCTTACATCAACGAATACAGTGTCAAGTTTTCAATTCTGTCCTGTTAGAGGATCCCGGAAGTCCTGAAAGGCAGGAATCCTTCGTTAGCATGACGCGGAGACATCGGCTGGAGAACAGAATTATATCGACTGCTCGACACTTTGACCACTGAGCCACTGATAATAGAACACCATCCAGTCTTGAGTTAAGTCGTAAGTCACCCAGCGACACGTATAACCACATGTAGTATCTGGTAGACTAGATGTAAAATAAGCTTATCGACTAACCATGGATGGATCCACGTTCCAAGCCTTTACCTAATGGCTCTGCGACGGTTGGAGTCCGTTGGAGTAACTCACCACTTCTGTTCCTGGGACAATGTGCATTCTACTATTTTCTATTATTCATGAGAATGCTAAGTAGATTCCGAAATCTCTCATTTTACCTAATTAGATCCAATATTCCTTCGGAGTCGATATGGGGAGACCAATTCCCTATTTAGTACGGTGTGGGATCACGACCGAAATCTTCCAGCGCCCACCACACATAACCTCAATATCCCAAACCGAATACACAACCTGAACACAACAAACATTAAAAATGGTCCACCAAATCCACATCGCCGTCCTAGACGTCGACATCCCCGCTCGAAAGCTATACGAGGCGCGCGGACTCTGCAGCGCCCACTTCCGAACAATCCTCCGCGAGACGGCATCACGCCTGAACGAGACCTTGTTCTCCGAGAGAGAACAGATCGAAGTCAAAATTACACCGTATGATATCCGAGGAGGCCATTACCCGGACCTATACAAGCTCCGCGGACACGCAGACGAAAATAACACAGCCGTTCAAAACCCGGTAGACGCAGTCCTCATCACCGGCGGCTCGCCAGGTGTATATGAAATGGAGCGTTCTCCCTGGATGCAAGAATTGCAGAAATTTATCAAGACGGTTTTCAATGAATACCCAGAAGTCAGAATCCTGGGCACCTGCTTCGGACACCAGCTCATTTCGCACGCTTTAGTACGCAACGTGAATGACACAGTTCGCGACGTTTGGGTCGAGAAATGTCCTCTTGGTCGTGAAGTCGGTATTTACATCGTTCAGCTAGAGAAAGCATTTACGCAAGCATTCCCAGCTGCCCTCGGCGATCTTCCGGGCGGACAATTGCGTATCCAGATGTTCCATGGTGATCGTGTAATGGCTGTTGAAAAGGGTACTGCTGTCACGCTTGCCGATTCGCCGCCTGTTTCTCTGCCTGCGCCGTGGGTTAATATTGGAAGTACGCCAATTTGTCCTATCCAGGGACTGTACCACCCTGGCAGGGTACTGTCTGTGCAGGGTCATTATGAAATGGATGCCTTTGGCATGACGAAAATGTGTTTTGAGTCTGCGCCTGTCATGGGGTGGAAGGAGTCAAAGCTGGCATTGTTCTTGGAGCAGGTTGGAGATGACCTCGAGGAAGGCGGGGATGATTCTAAGGCTTTTGCTTCTGCTGTTGTGTGTTTCTTGGCTGGGGTTGAGGAATGACATGTCAGGCGTGTGATATGTAACGATGAAAAGTGTTTTGTCTGTCTTTTTGCCATGTATATAGAGCAAAGTGTGCGAGAGGCTTCACAAATGCGTAGACGTCTAGGTCGCACAAATATAGCATTGATTCATGATGTTCCAGTGCTGAACCCTTCCTGATGGTTTTTGTTCAAGCCTAACAGCAGTGTGGCTGGATAATTATACATCAAAAGAACCATGTGTTCGTGGGTGTTGTAATCTCGCGATATAGGCTCGCAAACTTTTCCCAGGTTGCCGGTGCAGTGAGCTAGGATGTTACTTCCTCAAAAATGTCAACGCTGCAACGCACAAAGCATCCACGCCAGTTTGAAGCGTTGGTTGGATGACTGGTGCAAAGCGAGCCGAGTGATTACCAGCAATCTCTTCCTTGGGAGATTCTCCTCTTTCAGCCTTATCCCAAAGTTCTGGATCTATTCCCCCAATGAACCAGAAAGAGCAAGGAAGGCCTTGAGAAGTACCCAACGTAGAGAAATCTTCGCTAACGTTCGTTCTCGGGGTATCTCCATCAAAATCCTCAAAATGGTCCGCAAACGATGCAGCAAGCTGTGAGGCCACTTGCTGATCATTCAATGTAGGCGGGAACCGCCTCGTCGGCGTGAACACCGGCGGTTTCGGCGAGCCACTAGCAACACACTCAGCGTCGACAATCCGACGAATAGAAGCAAGTATCTTCTGCCGCGTCTCCAACTTGACAGTCCTAAAATCAACCCCAATCTCAGCCTCATCCGCAATAACATTCTCCGTCTGCCCAGCCTGCAAGCTCCCAATAGTCAAAACAGCAAGATCACTCGGATCCACCTCCCGACTCACAATATCCTGCAGCCTGACAACAACATGCGCAGCAAGGAGAACAGGATCCACCGTCTGATGCGGCATCGACCCATGCCCACCACGCCCAAAGAGCGTAATCTTCATACTATCAGCAGCAGCCATGATCGTCCCAGGCCTAGAGCCAACAGTTCCAGCACGCATCCGCATAACATGCTGACCAAAGACATAATCAGGCATTGGAATCTTGGAGTAAAGTCCATCGTCAACCATAGCCTGTGCGCCGCCTCCCCGCTCCTCATTCGGCTGGAAGAGCACGATCAACGTCCCGCTCCACGCATCTTGCGTGCTGGCCAGGACTTCGGCAGCCGCGAGAAGACATGTAATGTGCATATCGTGTCCGCAGGCGTGCATCACGGGCCTTTCAACGCCTTCGGCATCGAGCATGGTCACTGTACTTGCGTAGGGTAGGCCAGTGGCTTCCTTGACGGGGAGTGCGTCCATGTCAGCGCGTAGCAAAATGGTCTTGCCAGGGCCATTTTGGAGAACGCCTACGAGGCCATAGCCCCCAATGTTGGTGCGGATTTCGTAGGCTCCTAACTTGGACAGATGAGAGGCGATCTTTTCGGAAGTGGCTTTTTCTTGGAGTGAGAGCTCGGGGTGCGCATGGAAGTGCTTGTAAAGGTCCTCATAAGGATCTAGGTTGACAGCAGCAGCTGCCAGTATATCTGAGAAGCCTTTCTGGGACATGTTGTGCACTGTTGGGTGATTCTCACGAATACTGGGGAGCTGATGAGGGGAAGCTCCCAGAGACCCCCGAGCGTGCGGGGCCGTTGGGCAATTAGTCAGCCAATCTTTAGCGGGCACAGGCGCCCGGTGGAGGCCCGGGGACGGGCATTCGGCCTTCATGGCTCCGCAAGTAAACAGTGACTCATTTCTCTTACCATCTGCACTTCTGAAGGATACCACAGCAAGCCTAATATCGATGCTAATGTATGTAATCTGCACATGTACTAGAATAAAACCTTTGCAATTCACAACAGCGACCTCTGTCGTAACCTTGGAAGGTGAATACCTATGGCAATCTCTATGGCTGTATGGATCGATATTCAGACAATCCACCTATAACGAGCTGCATCACTCGATAATTGGATCGACACATGCAGGCTATTGTATTCTTCAACACATCAAGGAAATAAATTAGCAGAATAACAAATGGATGCCCAGGTGGTCACGCTCAAGATCGTCTCGTCGGCAGGATATATATTGCTTCCCGCAAAGTGATTCCTATCCCACTCCAGTAGAGAACGCTTCTTTACCTACCCAGCTCACAAAATCCAGCTACCTCTGAAATGTAAGCTTCGGAAAATAGAACAATGTGCTTGCATACTGAACTACAAAATGTCCAAAATTCCAATTCCGAGACCTACATGTTATTTTCTGCATCAATCATGATACATGTATCACCATAACAAAGTACATTACCTATTCAATACTATGAAAAATGTGATTGTATATTCGTAGATGGTAATCCTTTTCAATCAACAGGTGCCATGGTCTAGTGGTATGACGACACATTGTGGTGTTCAATGTTCTGTGTTAGCCCCGGTTCGATTCCGGGTGGCGCCATATTTTTTTTATTTCATTTTTTTTCGATTCTGTCCATGGACACCTTCATTCCGCCTCCAGTGAATTGGGCAAATACTTGAGGGTCAATGCTATTTATCTGAAGCACATCTTCACGAACTTGACGCTTTGATTGCTATCTCAACTCATTCCTTTGGGTGATGTTGTTTTTTCATTGAGTTCCCTATTGAGGTCTTTACAAAACAGCGACCCGAGGCCAACCAATAGTCTACGTTGATTTCCTACAGATCGCTGCGTGTTAGGGGCTAATCAATCTTACAGCTAGGAAGTGAAAGATCAAAACCTCGATGTTACTGAGGGATCCTGGCCTAAGTGGAGTGAGCGAGATCCGAGGCCGTGGGTAGAAATTAATCTCTTCTCATTCCCATAATACCTATTATGTGGACTAAGGACGCCACGATTACCAAGATAATTCCAAAAACCCAGTTTCCGACCCAAAAAAACTCAAGAACAATTAATCGTTTCAAAGAAGCGGAGCGACAACAGCCCACAAGAGACCCAGGAAGCCTATGCGAGGGATTTCCTTGGACGTTGCACCATTGAAGATGGGAGAAGAGGAAGACGGAATAGCTGAGCTAGTGGGACTTCCCCAAAGTGAGCCTGATGGATCGCGAGGTACAGTCATTATTGACCCAGGCACAGATGTGGTGATAATTGATCCAGGGACCGAGGTTGTGACAATTGATCCCGGGACGGAGGTCGTCACCAGTGTGCCTGAAATTTCGGTTGTAACCACAGATCCGGAGAACGACGTTGTCACAGCTATGCCAGGTTGGGTGGTCGTGATCACAGTGCCAGAAGCTGTTGTTGTGACGAAAGTAGGGTTTTCAGCTGTATCTGTTGCACTAGATGTTTCTTCAGTCTGAGTGTTTGTGGTGGTCTCTCCGGTGGATTGAGTGGTCAAAGACTCGATCGTTGTGGTCTGAGAGCTTATGGTCTCGGTACTGGTAGCTTCAGTAGTCGTGAAAGTGGTTCCTGTTGGTGTCTCAGAGGTAGAAGTGGTAGTCACTTCGGTGGTCTGAGTGGTTGTTGGGGTGGAAGACATGGTACTAGTAGCAGTAGTTGCTGTCGTGGAAGTCACCATATCAGAGCAGTAATTCAGCCACTGTGCAAACGTCGGCTGCATTTGAGATGAATATATATCAGAGCCGGACTTAGCGTCTTCTGCGTTATTGGTAACGCAGTCCTCGCAAATCGCCACGTTTTCCATAAACGCCGAGTCACTCTCGCAAATCTCGGATGTCTTTCCCAAAACCTGCGGCTCGTGGGCAGCACCGTTGCAGTCATTGTAGCACACAGTGGGTATGTTCGTGATATCAACCCTCTTGGCCTTTCGGCCCGCAATGAAGTCCCGTAGCGAAATAAATCGCTTGCCGACTGCAGAGTCGCTCGACGTGTCGTAGATAGAGTAGTCCAGACCGAAGCCCTCTGGATTCAGATTGAAGTACTCATCGGATAGATCGTACTCCGAGGATGGATCGGAATCTAAAGGCGGAGCTGGCACACAGTCTGAGGGGGTACAGATGTATCCAACATCGGGAAGACCAGCTTCAATTGTGCAGCCGGCGCGATCGCCTACGTGAGCTGGCTGGCAAATATATCCAGCTGGACAGCCCCATGTGTAGTCAACTGGCGGCGCAGCAGTGGGCGTGTAATTCGGATTGGAGATAAGACTGGGGCACACGGAATTGGGTGCCGGGGGGCTGGGGCTCTGGCTGACTGTGGTGCCAGGGACACTAACTGTGGGAGTACTAGTTGGGGAAACAGTCGTAACAGACACAGACACGGAAGTGCTCGTCGTTGGCAGAGCCGTGGATGATGGGGTCACGGTCGGTTGAATGGTGCTGGTCGGCACCGTCGAAGTCAAGTCATCCGTACATGAGCACGATGTGATTGTTGAGACCGTTGTGACTGTTATCACGGCCTTGACCTTAGGCAGTAGAGCAGCAGTTGGACAGCCATTGACAGTGTCGGTAGTAGTTTCAGTGACGGTGGCTGGAACAAAAGCATCTGCAGAGCCCTCGACAGTCTTCGTAGCATACTCAGTGATGGTGTTCGTGATATCAGAGACTGCCTGGGGTGTGCAATTCTCGCCATCACCCAGCCAAAGTGTAACACCGACGGTTCTTGTGACCGCCAATGGCTCAGCTCGTTCTTTGATCACTCTTGGTGCTGTAAGAGCTCTGCCATTAATTGAACCGCTGTGGCCTGATGTCACGAAATTGAATCCAGTCGCGAACAGCGACAACCAAGCGACGGCGCCCTTCATGGTGAATGCAATGTTCAATGTTGTTTGTAAAAAAAATTTCTTCGCAAGACGAGCAGCCGAAGTCAACAAGCTCGACAAGCTAAACAAAGAAAGCGACTTCAAATCGAGTCCATACGCACGGCCCCCTTCATCAATGAAAGAAAGGGCCCAATAGCTCACTCTGAGTTACCTCGAACCAGTGCACAGATACCCTGGCAACAC
Source organism: Penicillium turbatum (assembly GCA_030762825.1). Lineage (NCBI taxonomy): Eukaryota > Fungi > Ascomycota > Eurotiomycetes > Eurotiales > Aspergillaceae > Penicillium > Penicillium turbatum. Next base: position 1,369,051 of record JAUJYX010000003.1, on the reverse strand, counting down.
GACATAGCGACCATCGCGAAAAACGCAAGATCCGCAGATAAAAAAAGAAATGACGAAGTTCTTCGCAAGTTTGACAGGAGTGGAATCAGGGCAACGGACCGCTAATGAAGTGATCGGCACTTATACTTCCCCGCCACTCATTTACACGTTGTAATTGCCGAATGCCATGACGCAGGCCTGCAGGATACTCGTGCCTGGTCATGATCAGAACGATCAGGTTACAATCGAGGAAGGTTACTACGAGATATGTAGCGATTCCCTTTTCTTGTTGGTTGGGTCGTATTCGCACGGGCGTTGCGTGGGAATTGACAACAAAGAAAGAAGACCAAAGAGAACAAAGCCGTGACACGCCCGAAAATTCGCCTCTTCGATTTTCACAGCCCTGGAGAGTCATATTGATATGTCAGCAGTAAACCGAGGCTGCTCTGGGGCTGTCAATGCGACCGTGGATTTTTCTGAGATCCTAGCGATGACTGCGTCTGCAATTGCAAGACTTCAAAGATGCGGTTTCTTGTGGGAACAACACTGACACTGTTGGCGGTCGGAATAGACTGTGCAGCTGCGGTATGTAGCACATTTCCAAAACAGATCAATGTTTCTATGTGCAATTGGCAAGGAGTACGAGGTAGGAAGTCCTTGATTTTGTTTGTCCGTGACTTAGGTGTTTCTTACTGACATATATAGCCAACATCCTGCGCGATACAATATTTATAGATGGAGGACAGTTGTGGTATCAAAAGTAAGTGGTGTTTTATGTTCAACGTCAATCAATGCTCACTATTTCAGGGGATATGACGATGGCTGTGTCGAGCCCAACCCAGACAACAGTATGTCAGATTGAACAGTTGGCTTGACCTACATTGATCGCTAACCAGCAACAGACTTGGAAGGGACAATCTACTACCTTAATCTTACTACGCCATTTGATACCAGCTCAAATTTTATGGCCGTTCTCAAGAATATGTCTGTCGCCGGTGGTGCTGCTAGTAATATAGCCCCCACCTACGTTGACGGCACAATGTTCGCCAACGACAACGAGTTTTACCTCTACGGGTTCGTCTGCGCCATGCCTATCCCAAGCAGCAATAGGTATACTGACTTTCAATGGGAAATACAGGGGCATGCTTCCTAACACAGGAAGTACGGAGCCACCACCTGCGAACCAAGTTCTTTCCTACGTCGCGCACCAGTATGGCTCCTTCAAGAGCTCTTGGGCACCTGGTTGGAACCAAGAATACCTCTCCACCAACGTCACACGATACATTACCAACGGCGCTGCAGCTTCAGTGCCTAGCGAGAACCTGGGATTCTACTTCAGCGGAATGCGTGCGCCGGACTGGGGCGACTTCACTTTGAATCAGCTGCAGTCGAACGAAACAGCGGATACCCTAATCACTCTCGACATGTCCACGATGCGGGATGCGAAATGGACCAATGATACTCTACCGAGCTATATTCCTGGTCGAGCAAATGCCGAGCTGGTTTGGGTGCCCGTGTCTGAGTCTGGAGTTTTGGTAGCCATTGGCGGAGTAATCGAGCCTATTCAGTTTTTCCGCAACGACAAGTCGAACTCGTCGCGGACAGAAGAAAGCAAAAAGATTAGTCCCACTTTTATGGAGACGGTCTCTGTCTTTGATGTCAAGAGCAAAACGTGGTATCTCCAGAAGACGACGGGTGATATACCGCCACAATTGACGGAGTTCTGCTCCGTTCTTGCCAGTGCGGAAGATGGCTCTTCCCATAATATCTATATCTATGGAGGGTACGATGGTCTCAAGTATAACTCCAACCCGTCAGATGACGTATATATCTTGTCTCTGCCTTCCTTCAAATGGGTAAAGGCATATAAAGGGACGAATACTCACAGTCGCAGCGGCCACCAATGCATCAAGGTATATCCCGACCAGATGCTCGCAGTTGGAGGTCAACACGTTGACTCAACTCACTGCCTGGAGGGTGGTGTCATCGTCAACTTCAATCTCAATACTTTGAAGTTCGAAGACGAATATGATCCGAAGACGTGGAGTGCGTATATGGTGCCAGAAGTAGTGACAGCACAGATTGGCGGCGAGTGAGTATTACCTACACAGTGTAGAAGACGATTTATCATCATCGCCGCTGACAGCGCAAATAGTTCCAAAGGAGGTGCAACCACCACCGCCCCAAGTTCATGGACAAATAGCTCTCTAGCCGGCGTTTTCGACAAGAAATACGGCAAAAAGATTGAGACATACTGGCCTTACAATAGCTCCAGTAACGATACCTCCCCGGAGGGCCACAAAACCGGTGGCGGATTTCCTACCTGGGCAGGTGGATTAATCGGCGCGGTCATTGGACTGCTCGTCATTGCACTCCTGTTCGGACTCTGGTTCTATATCCGGCGCCACGGAAAGCGCGAGGCCGCAGAGGAAAAAATCACAGAGGAGGAAAGCGACAGACCTCTACCAGAATGGATGTATGGAAGTGGCCCCGCCTCACCCGGACCAGGTCCTGTATCTGCATCCACGGATAGGGAGACTTTCCAGACCTCGGCGACACTGCCGTCAACAACACAAACACAGCCGTCGGTGACGCAGTCTTCCACAGTGCCGGACTCAATTGTCTCGCCGATAACCCCTGGCACAGTCGAATCTGGAGGAGGCGCATTATATGAACTACATGGTATGATAATGATACCCTTGCATCCATATTACACAAGACACCTTCCTTGAAGTATAAGTTCTAACATCTTCCAGATTCCTCCCCCATCGAGCTCCCCACACCTTACAATGTTGCCTATCTCCCGCAAGACAAGGATTACAAAGACGACTCCGCATCCGATGTCAAAGTAGACATGAGACGGGGTTCACTGTCTCCTGTTTCACCACAGACTCCCAGTGACACAGCCACGGAATTCTCATTTCCCACGGGCCGGAACAGGCGCATATCGTCACTGGCAGTAGCACCTCCATGGTCGATTGACAACGTAATGAGTGGTCGGATGACGCATTTCAATGAAGCTGACGATACGGAAATTCGTCGAGCACGCCATGGGTCTGATGCTACTCTGGGAAGTGGTGCTCTTCTAGGGAGTGGTGATTCGGAGAAGGAGTGGATGTCGGGTACCGAGACGATTCGAGAATAGATAATATACAGTGCGTTAGTGTGATGTGAGCTATTTTCTTCCCCCCAAATATAAGCCACTTCAACTTGTCCAACGAAATTCGAACATCATAAAATTGTCATGATATGTCTCTGTTTAAGGACACATCAAATCCATCATCCATTGTAACCAAACAAGAACTCGCAGCAAAATGTCCAAATCAGACCAATATACTCGGTCGGCCCGAGTCTCGGGCACACTGACCCGATGTATCTAGCCACTGATGATCAACCACATGTGCATTCAATCCCGTCCCCGCCGAGGAATTGAAAGACGCGGGTATCTCAAAATGCTTGTTAAGACTCGCAATCTGCCCTGGAAAGCCCGGTTCCCATGGCAAGTTCAGTATATTGACCGTCACCCGGTCGGAGCGTAATTGTGGTTTTTCCAGATCTGATATCTTAGGTTAGCCTAAGACGGAGAACAAGCCTGGTTGGTGCAAATACTTGTCAATGGAAACCGAGAAGATAGAATAGGTTGGATCTGATTGATTGCTGGAGAGGAGCTTTGTCCCTGGTCTCGCAAATCCCATCTTCGCTTCGATCGTGGCGGTACAGATTCTTTCACAGGCTTCTCAGCGCCTGAGTATTTCCCTCTGGAGGCAATGCCAGTACCCCACCGCAATCGAATCTCATAGCCCTCGCAAGTGATGCCTCGGGAACTGCATTTTTGGCATGTCGGGCGAATTTCGTCGCATTGGATTCTCCTTTTCTTACAGGTCCAGCATCCTTTGAAGGATCGGTGACGGTTGGAGAGGGCTTTTTCTTTATTGGCTGGAGGCATGTTCAAGACGAGGAAATCTTTCATGTAGATATGAGTAGCATAAGAAGGAAAAGACTGGAGACAGGTTGGTGTACTCTAGTTCATTCATATATAGTCGTACAACGGTGGTGTTATACGGAAGCTCGAGCGCTGATTGGCCGAACAAAGAGCTCAATGAGCAAAATAGCGGACAATATTGTCCTATAGGGAGTGCTTTCCGGCAGATGGCAATGATATCTTTTGCAAGATCCCTGGAATGTCAGGCAAGTCCAAAATAAAATCGCATAATCTATAGCAGTGAGAGTGTGCAGTGTCGAGTTCGGAGATCGGGACACAATAAATCCGAGCTTGGCCGGATTAGGCAGGTACTGCCAGCAACTTAGAAGCTCCCTCCTCTGCCTTCTTCACCATGTCCGGGTTCTCCGTCTAATCTCGGTGTGGACTTTTCACGTAATTCGAAAGGTCACTCATCAATCTATGTACGAAGCAGCAAAACAGCGTCCTTGAGCTTTCCGACCGAGCTGCTATTCAACGCGGTTTTGGACCGGTCGCAATGACCTAACGCGGGGATCGGAGCTGTGTGTCACGGAATCGGGCATCAAAGTCAAGCTGGGATGCTTAAACACGGAGATCTACCGAACAGATCTTATTGATCCCATAACCGGCGCTGCAGGTACATAGCAACCCGCATATACCTGCCAGAGATGGCATCTCTAGCCTTCGGAGGTAGAAGGTGGAGTCTCCCCTCCAGAAAAACTGGAGTTCTTGAAGTCCACTTTCACGATGGCTTAGTCGCGTTGAATGCCCCCAGGTTTGCCCAGGTGGGATGGGCCAAGTGGGCCTTTCTCGGTGTATCCCTACGGTCCGTGCCCCTCAACGGACGTGGACAGTCGACGTCCATGGGGTTCCCCAGGAAAACTGTTAGAACCCCGGGTCTGGTGGAATGAAAGTGGGCCAGCGACTTCTCCCGACTGATTAAGTGACCCTGTTTTCGAACCCAATATATACCCCTCAGAACGCATACACTTATTATCAGTGAGGTGCTTCGATTTCAACGGGAGTGTCAGTTACAACGTTGGGAAATGACCCCAGAGCACCCACCTACTCTAGATCTTTTCTTTCTCCCCATCGTCTAATCTCCCATTTCTCGTTATGGACTTGGACCCCGACGAAAACCTCAAACCAACCGACCAAGACATCCAGGATGCCAATGACCTAGCGGAATTCGGCCACGAGCAGATGCTCGCCCGCAAGTTCAACATCTGGAGCATGCTAGCACTGGCGTTCTGCGTGCTGGGAACATGGTCTACATTTGCACAAGATCTTTCTGATGGTCTGGTGAATGGAGGACCTGTCTCGATCCTCTGGGGGCTGGGCCTTGTCACATTCTGCAACACGTGCGTTGCGGTCTCGCTGGGCGAGATTTGCAGCAGCATGCCCACTGCCCTAGGACAGGCCTACTGGGTTTACCGTCTTTGGGACTCGCGTTTTGGACGGTTCCTCTCGTATATGTGTGCCTGGATCAACGTCTTTGGGTGGTGGACATTGGCAGCCTCCCAGGTGGCTTTCATGACCAATTTCCTTCTCGGAATGAAAGTGATGTTCAGTCCGAGCTGGACTGGTGCATCTACAGGGTGGCTCGAGTTTGTTGTTTATATTGGATGCGTATTTGTCCTGACATTGATCAATGTGATTGGTTGTCGCAGGGAGCAGTTCCTGCCATGGCTGAACAGTTTTGTCGGAGTTTGGTTTTGTGGACTATTTTTCGTCTTTTGTCTTGCCTTGCTCATTTCTGTGGGCACGAAAGAAAGCCTCTCATACCGACCGGCCTCCTTCGTGTTTGGAAAGTGGATCAATGAAACCGGCTGGCCCGACGGTGTTGTCTGGTTTATTGGCCTAGTTCAAGCTGCCTATGGGCTTACTGCCTTCGACGCTGTCATTCACATGGTGGAAGAGATCCCTGCGCCACGCAAGAACGCCCCCAAAGTTATATACCTTGCCGTGATTTCTGGAGCAGTCAGCGGCTTTATCTTGATGCTCGTCTGCCTCTTCTGCATCCAGAACGTGAAGACAATTGTTGACTCACCAAGCGGTCTCCCATTCATGCAACTCGTCCAGGAAACGGTTGGACAGACTGGGGGCGCCGTGCTCATGGCCTTGTTTATCATGAACGGTCTCGGTCAGGGCATCAGCATCGTGACCACAGCATCTCGCATGACCTGGGGTTTCGCTCGGGACGGTGGACTTCCTTTCAGCACATATCTGTGCCAGGTGAGTCCATACTGGAAAGCCCCAGTTAGGGCGCTCTGGTTCCAAGGGGCTATCATAGCCCTTGTTGGGGTTCTCTTCCTCTTCGCAGAGACGGTGTTGAACGCCATCCTTAGCGTCAGCACGATTGCCCTGACAATCTCGTACGGCCTGCCCATCATGACCGTGCTACTGATGGGCCGCGACAATCTACCACCTGGTGGTCAGTTCCACCTAGGGAGACTAGGTGCACCGGCAAACTGGATCTCTCTGGTGTATTGCTGTGTGACAACTGTCTTCTTTTTCTTCCCGAGTGCGCCTAACCCGTCGGGAGGTGACATGAACTACGCCATTGCTGTTTTCGGAGTGATGCTTGTCATCGCTGTGTCATTTTGGTTTGTGCAGGGTAGTCGCACTTATCTGAACACCGAGGAGTCGAGCCCTCATGTGATTCAGGCGCATGCAATTGCAAGTGAGCCATTGCCACCTGTGCCCATGAAGAAGGACTGATGGTATGTGTCTTTGGCGTATATAAAACATGATTCCATGCAAGACCTGGAGGCTGTGATTTAGCTGCGTGTATGCTTGATGGGTTCCTGTGAATCACCTCAAGCATGATTACTGTGGAAGATTTGGCGAGTCGTATATAGACATGAGTGCCTTGTGTACATCAAATAGATATCGACTTGGTATAGAAAGATGTTTTAGCGATTCATGATTTTTTCGAACTAGTAAAGTACAGTCTCCAGCAGAATTTATCATATCAGATCCATTTTATTTCAAGCTTGCGCAGTTCACCATGCGACCCTTGCCCAGCGACCGTACGAGCTGAAAAGTCAACGAGTTTCGACATCGTTTACCCTGCGACCTTCACTCTGCTACCCTGCAAGCTCAAGACCAAGAGCGGTTGAAAAACTAAGCATAGACAGCCTTGTTGAGTTCATTTGTCAGTTCCCATGGCACCAAATGCCAACTTACAACTTAGGGCTTCTACCTTGACTACTTCATCGGGCTAGGTATAGCTGATTCCAACCAACTCCGGCTTTGGATCAAGGGAGTCACTTGCTCGATGAAAAATTAAGAAGCTGGCAAAATTCAGGGTATTTCCCCCCTTAGTAGCCCTAATGTATCGAATGATCAAACATCATGCTTGTTTGCTCACCCTCATGCCTAAGGGATCTGGCCTCCACTGGGTATATCTACAACTCCCCAGCTCAGTTTGGATCGCGGAGAACCAACCCTCCTTCTTTCCCCTCTCTGAGTCTATCCCGAACAGAATTAACAGAAGAGCTTCAACAACCTAAGCAATGTATGCCCCCTTGGTTTTCCGTCCACGCCGACCCACGACCTCATCATCATCAACTTCATCGAAGACCATGCCCCCCAAGAGGTCCCGTGAAACTCCAACCACCCCCCACCACCAGGCTTACGACCAAGCTATCGGCACATCTATGGATACCCCAATCCTGATTCCAGCAAGCGAGCCCGCCACCTCAATTTCCAGCTCGACCTCTGATACCTCAACCGAGCCATCGACCCCAGGCGGAAAACGCAAGACTCCTATGGCCACCGCAGACATCGAACCACCTAAGCGCGTGAAGAAAGAAACTACACCCACGCCCCCGAAAATCCAAAAACCAAGCTTTCCAACCCCAGTCCTTGGAATCAGTAGACACGGTCCGACTTATGACTCGAACTGGTACCGTTCTGTTCTCGAGGAGCCGGCTGTTGCAGCGCATCGAGGAGATAATTTCGAGGCTGTCTTTGAGGCCTATGAGTCTCTTTTGATGAATCAGGCGCGGCTTGAGTATGACCTTCGGAAATTGACGGAGATTATGTTTGCCCAGAGACACCTTGTCGAGTCTGTGGGTGAGGAGGATATTCTGAGGACTGGGCTTGCACAGGCTGAGGTTTCCGATATGTCTGATTGGGATGATTGAGGTAGATGTCGTTGGACTTGCGGTGCTCAGTGTTATTGAGCACGGCGGAGAGCTTTAGGCTTCTTGCGGTTTTATTGTTGGGAAATGGTATCTACTCTGGGTCGATGAGAACGACGTCGCTGCAGGTGGTTTTATTAGGGCAAAGCTAGGCTGATATGAACACAGTTGACAGGGCTATGTGTGCTCGCTAATAACACTTTTGAATAGTAAAAGAGTAGATTCTAGGTATATTTTCGGTTTTCCCTATTTACAATACATGATTCCCGCTTATTTCCAAGCTGTAAATGCCACCTCAAAGCTTCGACTTCATGTTCACATGAATAGCCTTGACATTCGAATAAGCAGCAAGACCAGCCTCACCAAGCTCACGACCAATACCAGACTGCTTAACGCCACCGAACGGAATGCGCCAATCGCTGTCGTTGCTAGAGTTGATCCAAACCATACCAGCCTCAATTTGCTTCGCGACGCGATGCGCACGAGTCAAGTTGGTGGTGAACAAAGCACTTCCAAGACCATAGGTAGTGTCATTGGCCATCTCAACAGCATCCTGCTCCTCCTTGAAACGCGCAATCACCACAAAAGGACCAAATACCTCTTCCTGGTAGATCCGCATTTTGGGCGAAACATCAGTGAAAATAGTAGGCTCAACGAAGAAACCCTTTCCATCACCGACGCCAGTAAACGGCTTGCCACCCGAGACGAGAGTTGCCTTCTCAGACTTGCCAACATCGATATAAGACATGATGCGGTCGTACTGAGCCTGCGTCACCTGGGGACCCTGGAAAGTCGACTCCTCGAAGGGATCACCGACCTTAGAGACGTTCTTGACCTGAGTCTTGAACGCCTCCAGGAAGCGGTCGTAGATCTCGTCTTGCACCAGGATGCGGGAGGTGGCAGTGCAGATCTGGCCCTGGTTATACATAATACCGATGTGGGCCCATTCGACCGCCTGCTCGAGGTCTGCGTCGTTGAAAACGATGAGAGGACTCTTGCCCCCTGTCTCGAGAGTGATGTTCTTTAGGTTCACGCTAGCCATCTTCATGATCTGCTTAGCTGTTGCCGTACTGCCTGTGAAGGCGATCTTGTCAACGTCCATGTGCGAGGCGAGGGCAGCTCCGGCGACTGCGCCGTGGCCGTTCACGATGTTCACGACACCGGGTGGGAAGCCAGCTTCCACGATTAGGTTGGCAAGGAAAAGGATGGAAAGTGGGGTTTGCTCGGCTGGCTTGAGGACGATTGTGTTGCCGCAGGCAAGGGCGGGGCCGAGCTTCCAGGCGGCCATAGCGAGAGGGAAGTTCCATCTATGGAGCACTGTTAGCAATTGAATTTGATGATTCTTTCAGTAGATTGTCGTTCAAGCTCACGGGATGATCTGCCCACACACACCGACGGGTTCCCGCACGGTATAGGCGAACTTCTCTGGGGTCGTATCGATGACCTGGCCAAAGATCTTGTCGGCGAAACCACCGTAGTAACGGATTGTCTCCGCAGTCTCGGTGAGGTCGTCGTTGAAGGAAACGGAATACGGCTTTCCGTTGTCAATTGTCTCGATGGTGGCAAGCGTGTGGCGGTTGTCCTCGATCAATTGGGCCAGACGGCTCATTCGCTTGCCACGTTCAAGACCGGACATATCCCGCCAACAGGGGTTCTTCAAAGCAGCCCGAGCTGCCTTGACTGCCGCATCGATATCTTGAGCTGAGGCTGCATGGACGGATGTGATTTCCTTTGCGGTTCTATTTGAAAAGAGTGTGAGTAATGCTATCCAGACACAGGTGACCCATCTCCGATGCTCACGTACGTGGGATTGATGCTGGCAATCTTCTCGCCAGTCGAACACTTGACCCATTGGTTGTTGATGAACAGACCAACAGGTTGGGTCCAAGTGTGGCCATTGGGGGCTGTAAGCTGAACAGACAAGTCGGCCATGATGATATTTGGTCTGTATTGTCGGTGAGTTCTAGAGAAGGAAGAAGATAATGTACCTAGATGAAATGAATATGTAAAGAGTTCTTAAAAATAAAAGTAGCTATCGAGGGATGCGATAAGTGTTTCGGCTGGACATGCCATTCCAGGCAGTTATCGGGTATCGCATGGACTTGTACCGACATGGGCCCCACATGGCAGGGCCCCACCTTTCTCCAGATTTTTGAGGTTAAACTCGGCGGTTCACTTCGGACGGGCCAACCTTGGAAAGCAGTTGAGATGCCGAGCCGCTAAGCCCAAACAGGGAAGTACAGCCAACAGGTTGAGTCTTCTTGGAGGGGCACTGGTCCTCGGTCTCCCCAGTATTTGGGGGTTCAAGCATTGAACATGAAAGTAGATTTCCCCTGATTAAATAGCCCAGGCAATTCAGGCGGCGAATGTGGTCGCTTATGTAAACACGTTACACGAAAATAAGCTTGATTTAACGTCTTGGCACCGCGACCCTTACCCAGCCGCATGTCCGATATCTACGATATTATTGTCGCAGTAGGGCAAATTCTTGCCTAGCTGCAGGGCTACTAGTATCAGATGCACGGTATTTTCTACAAGACTTGCCTTATCAGGCGGGTCACTAGCAGAACGCTGAGGCCAACACATCTTTCCGAGCCGTTGCAATGCGATTGGTCGAGTCGTTTTGATGGCAAACGTTTTACGTGAGAGATATTATGGCATAGAATCGAAGTGGTCCTCAAATGATGTGCAAGACATCAAGCTTCTCCAGTTTCTCCTGAATCGAGCAACTCGAACAGACCCCACCCCCGTCCGTCGGAGTTTGATAGATAAAAGGTCCCGATTGCCGAACTGGGAAGGTACATGCGGAGACTTCTATCGGAGACCCAAAGTCCATTACCTATATAAGACTCAGCACAGCTTCGGCATGAAGCTTTTGGTTTTCTACAACTCTACACCTTCCTCTCCCCTCTTGATACCCCTCCCACATCTTCATCATGGCGTCTGCCCCTGATACCGAGTCAGTCCCCGGCTACACAATCTTCCGTGAAGGAGATTATGACAGCGTTGCCGCTGCTGCTATGACTCCAGAGGGCACTCCTCACCCCTTAGGTGCGACAACTATGTTCTATTGCTCACATCACCAATGCAAGACAGTTGCTAACTTTCATATCCAGACCAACTTTCAATTTTTGAAATTCCTGCGGCGGTGAAGATCATCCGCGAATATGCCAGCCCTAAGACTCTCAAATTCAACTGCCTCACACTTCGGGAACCCCCCAAGGCAGAATACCGGGCTTTCCGTGCTGGTGCAATTCCCGCACCTGACCGTCGCGGTTTTGCCATCGTCATTGTGCAGGGCTCCCAGCAAGTCGCTGAGGTGGTGGTTAACCTCGTCACAGGCAAGGTAGAAGACTGGAAAGAGGTCAACGAAGTCATGCCCACTCTCACTCTCGAAGATCTTGATGTGATGGAGCGCATCTCACGCAAGGACGCCCGCGTCATCCGCGCTTGCAACGAAATTGGCATCACCGACATGAGCAAGGTGTTCCTGGACGCATGGGCGATCGGTATTGACGAGCGCTGGGGCTACGAGCGCCGTCTCCAGCAAGGCTTGGCTTACTACCGCAATTCCGAATTCGACAACCAGTACGCTCACCCACTGGACTTCAGCGTTGTCGCCGACACCGAGCTCGAAGAGGTCCTTAGCGTTGACGTCCGCTACGTGAACGGCGAGCGCACCGCCATTTCTCTGAAGGAACACAACTACCTCCCCGAATTCATTGGAGACAAGTACAACCATGACCGCCTCAAGCCCATTGATATCAGCCAGCCTCAGGGTGTCTCCTTCAAGGTCCGTGGCAACGAGTTGACCTGGGCCAACTACAAGATGCACATCGGTTTCAACTACCGCGAAGGTATTGTTATCTCCGATGTGCGCACTCACGACATGTACGAGGAGCGTGAGCGCACTCTCTTCAACCGTATCTCCGTCGTTGAGATGGTTGTCCCCTACGGCTCCCCCGAAAAGCCACACCACAAGAAGCACGCCTTTGATGTTGGCGAGTACGGCACCGGTCTGATGACCAATTCCCTGAAGCTGGGATGTGATTGTAAAGGTGCCATCCACTACATGGATGGTGTTATGACCACTACCAAGGGTGAAGCTGCCGTTGTCAAGAACGCCATCTGCATCCACGAGGAAGACAACGGCCTCCTCTACAAGCACACTGATTACCGCGACGGCACAGTGATCTCTGCCCGCGACCGCAAGCTGATCGTCTCACAAATCATCACCGCCGCCAACTACGAATATGGCTTCTACCACACCTTCACTCTGGACGGCACCTACAAGCTGGAGGTGAAGCTTACCGGCATGCTGAACACCTACTGCATGCACCCCACCGAGACCGCCGCTCCCTGGGGCACAGAAGTCGCCCCCTCGATCAACGCCAACAACCACCAGCACATCTTCTCCCTCCGCATCGACCCGGAAATCGACGGCCAAAACAACACCGTCATCCAAAACGACGCCGTCCCGGCCGAAGCCGAAGTCGGCTCCGATGAGAACCCCTACGGCAACGGCTTCTACAGCAAGAAGACCCCCCTCCGCACATCCCTCGAAGGCGCAGCAGACTACTGCCACGAAACCAACCGCACCTGGGACATCGTTAACCCCAACCGCATGAACGCCGTCTGCAAAAAGCCCGTCGCCTACAAGATCATCAACAACAGCTGTCCCCCACTCCTCGCCAAGCCCGGTAGCACAGTCTGGAAGCGCGCCGCCTTCGCCCGCAAGCCCCTCTGGGTCACGCCATACAAGGACTACGAGCTCTTCCCTGCTGGTGACTACGTCTGCCAGTCCGATGGCTCGGAGGGACACCCCTTCAACTCGACCATTGCCGACTGGGCAAATCGCAACGAGAACATCGAGAACACCGATATCGTCTGCTACTTGCAGTTCGGTTTGACGCATTTCCCGCGCACGGAGGACTTCCCTGTTATGCCTGCGGAGCCGGTTAGCATTATGCTGCGGGCGTCAAACTTCTTCGAGAAGAATCCTGGTCTTTGGGTGCCGCCTTCCAGTGTTTGTGTTGATACGCAGTCGAAGAATGCGTTCCCTTCTTCTTGCTGTGCGCCGAGTAAGTCGCGTATGTAAGGGTTGACGAGGATATGGGCATGGTTTTGGTGTTTGAAATTGGCGGGTTTGCTTCTTTTATTGTAAATAGGTAGCTAGTTTCACTTTGTTGATATCAGATTCGTTTTGATATACCTTCTCGGGTTCTTCCATTTGTGGTCTGGTGAACAGAAACTGTAAGCACCGTGCTCTGAGCACCTTCATACTTGTATACCACGCCTCAAACCAACAAACATCTACCGTTTCTCGCGGCCTGGCTCCGCGGGATTTGCCATCGAGGAACGTACACCATATGGATGTCTGAGGGCTCTATATTTTCGGTGTGGTTCTATTGTTTCCCTCCAGGGCTCGTCTCACCAGAAAGACTCCAAACTACTGCCTAGCCGACAAGACAGCGAGTGCATTAATCACAAGGAGTTTGAACACTAGTTTATCTATATGCACCAATGCAATCTAACAACCAGAAAGCATCAACTTAAATAATGTTCTTCAACTCCTGCCCAGCAAGCAGCCGCCTCAAGTTATACGCAATAAGCGCCTCAGCCTCACGTGGCCGTCCACCCGCAGCATGGGGCGAAAGCACCAAATTCGGCGCCGCATAAAGCTTCGACTCCTTCGGCAACGGCTCAACAGAGAAAACATCCAGCGCCGCACCACCAATGCTCCCCTTCTCAAGCGCCTCAACAAGCGCATTCTCATCAACAGAAGTCCCCCGCCCAACATTAACAACCCAAGCATGACTCGGCAGCAGCTTCAAGCGCTCAGCACTCAATGCACCATTAGTACTCTCCGAGCCAGGCAAAATCATAACAAGCGCATCAGTCTTCGGCAAAATCTCATTCAAGCGATCCTCGGCAACAACCTCAAACCCATTCCGCACACCCGAGCTACGCGCAACACCAGTAACATTCGCGCCCAGCGCAGTCAGAACAGGCGCAAGAGTCTTCGCAATATTGCCGAATCCCCAGATAGTGATGTTCGCACCCTTGAGGGTGCGGAATGTTCCCGGTTCACGATCAGGCTGGAGACCGCCCAGATGACCGGGCCACTCGCCGCGGGACTGGTAATCGCGCATTTCGTAGAAGCGACGCGCAGCGTTAAGCAGCATGCCCAGGGCGTGTTCGGCGACTGTTTCATCGTGGAGCCCGGAGCCGGTGGTGATTGCGATGCGGGAGGCGTCGAAGCCGGCCGAGAGGACGTCATTGGGTCCGGCTGCTAGAGACTGGATCCAGCGGAGGTTCTTCATGCGTTCGGCTGCGTCGCGCAGGTTTGTGGATTTGTTGCCCCATGTTACGAGGAAGTCGGCGTCGATTAGGGATTCCGGGATTGGGGCTGTGACGTCGTAGGGGTGCAGGTCGACGGAGAAGCCCTCCAGGGACTTGGTGTTGATATGGAGGGAGGTGGGGTAGAGGAGTTTCATTTTGAGGGAGGATTTGAGGTGGTTTGTGAGCGTTCTGAGGCGGAGATTTGGTGACATTAAGAGGAATTGGGATGGAAGAGGAGGGGAGGAGTTGCAAGGCTGGGGTGTGTTGAGAGGGTGGGGGCACAACGCGGGGGTGGGGGTCCGAGACCGGAGGAACTCCGCGTCCGGGAATGGATCTGCCATCGTGAAAGGTGTGGAAGTTGTCAATTAAGGAATTGGTGTCGCTGGAATTTTATAATTTATCAGGCGTCGAGGCCCTAAAGCTGCTTCAACCAAGGCTGGGGAGATGTGATCATATCTTGCGAATAAGGCAGGTTCATATCCTACTTGTATTGAATTTTATCTATTTGATATTATTTTCTTCCATATTGCAGCATAAATGTATACGGCAAGGTTCTAGGGTCATCGCGACTGCAGTTTCGAGGCACCTTCCAATATCCAAACGTACCCCTGTGGTAAACAAAGACACAGCCACAGCAGGCAAGATATCAATAGGCAGGTGCGAAGCTGTAAACACGAACTAGACAGGAAAGTACGACCCAGCCAGGCCTACGTGCCCGTTGTCCACCTGGTGACGATCCATAACGAAGATTCCAAAAATCAGCACAATGGGTATCAGTCAATTCAGCCACAGGCATAAAGAAACAGAGCTAATTGTCAGATATATACGCGGTAACCCGCTATTAAACCCCAACCATGAATCCTAAACATCCCCATCTTTCTCAATCGGAATCTCCGAATCACCCTCAACAGGCCCAGTCCCCGTTAAGAAGAAATCCAGCTCACTCGGTCCACCCTGCGAATTCTCATTCTCCGCAAGCTGTTCCAGCAAGCTCAGGAACGGGTCTTTCTCCAAAGACCCGCCCTCACTACCGGCTGTTGTGTGGGTGCCGCTGGTCTGCGACTGGGCGCCTGGTGTGAGGGCCGGGCCCGATTGGGCCATTCCGTTAGGATGTGCGTGGGCGGCGTCGAAGGGGAAGATTGCATATTGGGGATTTGAGGGGGGTGTTGGGGCTATGTTGAGAGATGCTTCCGTGAGGAAGGTTGGTGGGGAGAGGGCGAAGGCGGAGGGGGAGAAGCCGGTTGGGAGGGAGAGATCCGTGCCTGCTGGGAGGGAGAAGATTGAGGGGAGGGAGGGTGATTGCTGGTGTTGATGGCCGGGGATTGTGTGGAATTGGAGGGCGGGCGAGAGCGGGACTGGGTGGGAGGAGCTTTGGGATATAGATTTGGAGTGGGCGTGGGAATTTCTACGGGTGTCTGGGCTCTGAGTGGATGGCAGGGGAGTTGAGGGTCCTGGCCGCGCGGCTGAGAAATAGGAAGGTTCGTATGAGGGCGTGACAGTCAGTCGCTGGAAGTATGGATCTTGACGGTCGATGAAATTTGTGGTGCTATGTTCAGGGTCAGTTATGAATACCACGGGAGAATTTGTATCAGGGGACTATCTACCCCGGAGTAAGGTCATCTCCCATATCTAATAACCGAACGTGCGATCCATCCAGCATCAAACCGGGATATCTGTCGAGGAAGTCCTCGAGATGGAAGACTGGCGAGAAACGCATTGGGCTGCTAGCAAGATTGCGCACCAATTCGGAGTGACATGTATAGATGGTCTGAAGCAGCTCACGCTGATGCTGCACGCCAGTCCAGATATTGCGCAGCCAAGCAAGCTGATGCATCTCCCGAGTTAGGAATTCAGCGCTGGAAGAGAAGACTTCCCCTTCACGGCCTTTGTAGTGTACTCCATGAACATGAACAGTGCCCGCAGTGCACACACAGTAGCCGACGAAAGCAGGCCACTCGATCAACGGAGAATTACGACCTAATTCAACCAGTTCTGCTATGGCGTTAGAGTGCGAAAAGCACAGGTTCGTGGCTTCGATCTGCCAGGACTGATGCTGTCCTGTCCCTCGCAACTCTACCAAGTCGATTGGCAAGAACGGACGGTAAATCAAACAATGCACCAGATGGTAGATCAGCTTGCTCAGCAAGAGTGTTGTACTTTCAGGGTGGCCGAACAATGCATCAATAGATGCAAAGACGTCCTGCGTACCGGCCGCCCATATATCCAGTTCTTGTCGGATCTTGGAAAGGTTAGAAAGCGCATGCCACGGGAAATGGGAGTCACCCTTGACCCCGCCAGCCGCTAGGTATTTATTGGTGACACCGAGAATCCGGGTGATGTCGATTAGCAAGGAGGCAGCGCTTGGTGATTTGCGGCGGGACTCTGCGGAGAATTGAATGTTTGGGCCAACGTGGAAAAGCTCCCCTTCCATGTTCAGACCAGCTGCATGTGGTGACCAGGACGGTAGGCGCAGAACCACCGAGTGATCAGAGATAAGACACGGACGCCGCGATCCGCAATTTATAAATCGATCCATTAGATAGACAGACCAGAACAGTCGCCGCCTCATTTCGCGCTCGGCTGGCGCAATGTTGATTTTGGAGGGAGCCTCGCGGTATAAATCTAGCGCAACGATCATGGCCACGCAATTTGCTGATCGTTATCAGTAGACGTCATCGAGGTATTTCACATAGAGAGAAAGAGAGCTTACAGAACGTCATGTAGGCTTTCTTTCCGAGACCATATGCGTAGAACGCTTGCGAAAGTAATAGCAGAGTCTGCAGTCCTTCTAGTGTAGGGTTGTCGACATCGACCATGCGCCTTGCCTGCAGCGCCGCATCAAGCCCCGTACGTATTGACTGCTCCCCTAGACCAGGGGATGTTGTGTATCTGCAGAATGTCAGTAAAACAGATCGAGCCTGCAAAAGTCCAAGCTTGGTGGTTTTACCTTATGGATATTGCTGAAATGGCCATAGCCAAACAAGGAGGCAACTGGCCTAGTTGATGGCGCTGTCGTGTTGTAGCCTCGTCGAGTATATAAAACGGCTTACCGTGCAAGCGCGCAAAATAAGTCTCGAGAATCGCATCGGATAGAGGTCCAGTTTGTGTCGAAGAAGGCCGCTGAAGAAGGCTTGCTGGTTGGCCAGTCGGCCTAGCGAAGGCATCTGTATGTTGCGACAGAGAATTTGACAACGTAGGTCTCTCGTTCGAAGGGTATAAGTTGAAAGAGGCATCGATGGTATTGCGCCGAGTAGGAAAGCTGGATGGCTCGTCCGGGGTTTCGGGAGAAGTGGGCGAGATGGGGTTCTTTTCGTCATGTAGTCGCTTTTCCAGCCCATCCACTCGTTTGAGCAGGGCTTCTAGCACATCGGTTTTGGGACCCCGTTTCTTGGGAACAGCATCTTTTCACAAAAAAAAAAAAGATCAACAGGGAAACTTTATGGTGTAAGAGACCGCGATTGACTTACCGTAAACACATGGAGACTGGAATACTTTACATGCCTCGCAGCTCGGTCGCACACGATTGCATTTGATCTAAAAGATGTTAGACCTAAACAATTGCACCCAGACTGCCAGAACATACCTTTCGTTTGCGACACGATTTGCAATTCATGGTTTCGCGCGGCTCGACCGTCGCACGGCGGGGCGTGAGACGGTCGATGCTGACCTGGGGACGAGACATAGCGGATCTACATGGACGAAGAAGATGAAGAGGAAGAAGAAAGTGGCCACGGCCAAGAGGGACAAGAAGTCAAGCGCATGGCTGTGGCGTTATGGGAAAGCCTATGCCACTTTGACCTCCGAGGTGAATTGTGGAGAGAAAAATGCGGAGAAGGGGAGAAGGGGATATCCCGCCGGAATTCCCAGTTTAGGTGGATTTGGTGTTATTTTACTATTATTTTCTTCTCTTTTTCTCTTAGTATGCTGCTTATGCTCTTTACAACCAGTTCATTCTAAGTCTATTCTCGCGCTGATTCTATAGTATTGATCTACTTAACCCCTAGGTCAATTCCCTTGAAACCATCCCCACTCCCCTTCAATCTAGCAAACTGGCCACTCCGGAGAATTACCCTCTTTAACCCACCTCCCGAGGTCCGTTAGGGCTCCGACGCCATCATCCGAGATCATCCAGGTACATCGATGTACCCCATACTTGCAGTAGCTTGAGGGTTTCGGCCAATCCATAGCTATACCAAAGGTGTTCCACTGCCGCTTGGGCCCATTCAGTCCCCTCAATTTACCCGAAGTGTCTCCTAGTCTAAATGCTTGCAGAACCATTTGAATATATTACATCCATCGAAGGTAGATACGATGTACTACTTCTATCTAACACGATCTAACTACATACCCTCTATATGTACGATGTAAGCCTGTAGATTTTAGGTCTTACTATTGGCCCCCCGTTCCATTGAACATTCACTGGCAGGATATCACGCCTTATGTCCCGGAGACCCTCTTAATCCCAGAGTAAGCGCCTGATCATCCGCTGCAGCTACTGTTTTTGATACGGAACTTTATTCCTGGTCGTCTTGAAACTTTCTGCAACTGACTCGGTGCTTTTTAACCCGGCACTTCTACATTGCATTGATATTATGTTTTGTGTTTCTTATTTTTGCTTTTGCTTTTATGCTGAGTTCAAGTAGGGCATGTTTCGAAGTCAAAGGGGGTTACTCAACGGACCTCGGGAGTTATAAACTTCCTCCTTAATTCCCATGCATAAATGGTTCCATGGATGATTCTAAGCATAAAGTCTAACCTTGGAATCCATGTGTTCCTCTATAATCTTCCATGCCCAATATACAGAGCACACCTGACTCTTCCCCAAGGTCTACATAAGTAACAATCCATGCGAAAAATCAATTCTCACGCAAAACCCTCCCCAATCTCACAAACTCCGCCATATCCTTCGCCCTCCCACCCATGCTCTCCAACCCCTCAACAACACCACCACGATCCCCAACCGGCCGTTCCTGACTAACCTTAAACCGGCCCTCAACACGCGTAATCTCAACCCTAATCCCGACAATATTCTTCAGCAGCGCAGCAATATACTCCGGTGGCGCATCAGCGATTAACCACGGCGCCGGCGCCGACAATGCCGTCGTCCCACTAGCACCGGTGAGCGCCGCGCTCTCCCCCTGAGCCAACTCTAGCTGCAGGCCTAGACTCCGATCCCCAGCCCCATCTCCACATGGTCCTTCCTCGTGCTTAGTTTCGTAAACCGAACCCGAACGAGACTCATCCTGAAACCCCATGATCTGCTCCTCGCCCAGCTTAGCTAGATCACTCAGCTGTTGCCGGAGGAACAGTTCGGTCTCCTGGTCCGTGCTGCCGTGGTAAATTGTCGCCCGGCCGTAGACTTGGACGGCGGCGTAGTTCCAGGTCGGAGCAACTTTTCCTGTGGCAGGCTTGGACTCGGTGTAGAAGTTTGGGGTGATGTAATGGTCTATCGGGCTGGTGAAGACGATTAGGACTTCATCGGGCAGGGTGTGAGCTGATGGTAGCTGTTCCTCTGCGGAGCTCGTAGGAAATGCGCCCGGAATACTGGGAGTCTTGGTGCTGTTGTTCAAGTCGGATTCTACCATCGCTTTACTTTGTGGGTTTTGGCGCGCGATGTGGCCACGGAGAACTCCCTTAGAGCGATTGGGTGGTGCATTGTTTTCATTGTGAATTCGATTTGGTTGGCTTGCTAAATCGCTCTCTGGGGAAGTTTCACTGTCCAGTACCCACGGGATGTGGCTGCATTGGAGGATTGGGTGGTCCTCTGAGGGGAGGGACGTGGTGAGGACGCCTAGTGGGTGTTGTTCGATGAAGGCATGAAGAGTTGGAACATCTCTGACTGCGTGGTCTGGCCTGAGGTGCATTTTCAGCTAGCTTGATTATGAAATAGGAATATATAAACTAGGTACATGTACCGTATGATGCCTGGCCCTCGGGGCCTTTCCACTCCCATTATTGTGGTGTCCACCTGTTGCCGCTTCTTGAGCTCAGTACAATTGAGCACGCCCCTGGAACACCCCACCTGGGGCTGGCCAGGCCGGGGACATCACATCTGCTGATTAAGCAAGGTCATACCTAGTCAAATTCACCTGTATACAAGAGGGGATCCCATTCGAGAATTGATATCTCTTTTCGCTTTGAGTCGAGTCCGCAAGCCAGCCACGCGCTAAATTGCGCTGATAGCCGCATCCATTGATCGGCGCCTCGTGCTCCTCTATCTGGTTGAGGGATGTTATCGCCGATGTTCCATCAGGACACACCCCGAGGGGACTCTCACTGCACGCTACCGGTTCCAGTGAAGCTGAATATGAGAATATCATAGAAGAAAAGGGGCCCTAACCTGTTGGGCTAGTACATAGTCAAGACCAGGAGAAGGGAAAAGAGCTGAATGCTTTAAGAGGAGACCAGCTCCAAACAACTATTCAGAGCCCTAGAGGCAGGTGGTCTGTCACCTGATGTAATTCGGGGCAAACCTTCCGAGGTTGGAAATGTGGGGTTAACCCCGTATTTAGCGATAAGTTCTTATCTGGTCGGCCGAGCATTTTCAGGGCTATTTGTTGGACGTCGAGTAGAAGGTAGTGTATACTTTGATATGAGAGAGTCATGTGCACATGGCTGCAAGGCGATGCGTGCAATTGATACGCATTCTTAAGGTCTATTCAAAGTCCCGAGTAGGGACTTCATATCTCGGTGTTTATATATATCCGATGGAGGCCTTGAAAGATCGAGAAGATGCAACAACCTTGCTACATACCTGGCGAAGGGGACAAAAGCGGAGAGAGATCAGGGGTGAACCGTAAATAGGACAAAGGCCGTGGGAACTGCTCAGTCCGCATGTCAAGAAGCTACAAGCAAATGCCCAGCAACGCAACGAATATCACCACTGCTTTTTGCCAAGTTCAACCAGACATCATATATAATACTTTCTAGTAAACACCGACACAGACAACCACAAGACATCAGAGGCCCCAAGCCAACTCCAAAAGGACGCACAACCCGAATCAACATCTATTGCATCAACAACAGACAAGGAACCAAACCAGAACATATTCATATAATACGCAGTATATATATATATCGCTAGAACAAAGGCCTCCCAGACGCCATCCTCACAAAGTCAAACGGCACATTCTGCCCAACAAGCAACCTAAGCGTCTCAACCGTCGTCCAAGCACTAACATCCTCAACTCCATACGCCGTCCAGCCCGCAGCAGTAGCAACAGCTAGCGGATCCCCCTTCCTCAACCCACTAGTCAAATCCAGATAAACCTTCCCCCGCGTGGAAGGCGGCGACGACCGACCGTTCGTCCCATAGTGGCGCAGCAAAGGCTGGACAAGAAGTGATTTCTCCGGCGGAAGGGCCGAGACAATCACGAACGGCTGTTCTACTCGTTTAACAGACTGGATGGAGGTAAAGGGCTCGAGACCTGCGGCTAGCGGGCCGGTGGCTTTGAAGCCGACGGTGTAGATAATGCCAACGGCTAGACTGCGCAATGCGAAGATAGCGGGTGACGCGTCTGCCTCGGAGGCGGAGAGGATGATTGCTGCGCGGCTGCGGTATGCGGATGGCACGTACTCGCGTGTCAGGGTTGCGCGGATGCCCTTCCAGGCGGCATTTTCGCCGATGAAGCGGGATATGCCGCGGGGGGAGTCGGCGGCGGTCATGGCGATTGTGTCGACTAGACCGATTGCGCGGGCGGCATCGCTGACTGCGGGGATGAAGCTGGTTGTGCTTGGGACTGGGGGGTTGACGTAGGCGCCGCCGAAGTGCGGTTGGAGGATGACGGACTCCATGTAGCCCTTTGGGCCGCGGTCGAGGGATGTGAAGGTGTGTGGGAGGCCGAGCTCGTTCAGGCATTTCTCCATGAACATTGAGTGCGGGGTGGACCGGAAGGAGCCGATGGCGTAGAGGTCGCGTTTGGGGAGTTGGCCCATGATATGAAGGGCTTCGTTGATTTCGGCTGCGGTTAGCTGGCCTGGGGCTGCGATCATTGGGAGGAGGGGGTGAGTGATGGGGGAGAAGACGGTGTTTAGGGCACGGGATAACTGGCCCATTTGGCCCATGTTGACTGCTGAGAGGAGAGGGCCGGTGCCGCGGCTTTTGATGGTGGAACGGAAGTATTCCAACTCGTAGTTCTCCTCGATGGTGTGGACCATGGCGATCATCTTCACGATGTCGGCGTATTTGGCACTTTCCGAGAAGATGCGCTGGGCTTCTTCGGAGGTCCACTTCCAGTTGCCGGAGAAGTCATGGAACGCAGATAAGATCATACTATGGCCCTTTTTCTCAGCCAGCTGGCGCCGGATCTCCTCTGGCAGCCACAGCTCTACATCGATATATTCAACTCCCCACTGTATCGCACGTCGCAAATACTTGTAAAAGAGCGCAGGATCGTCGACCGGAAACTTCCCGTTCTCCCTGGTACAGCGAACAGTGAAGATAATAGGCAATTCAGTATGCTGGCGCAACAGCATCAACTGTTGCCCAACGTACTTCAAACTCGGAACTGGCGGACTAATCAACGCCACCGGCCCAGGCTCAACGAGCAAATCCACACGAATCTCAACGGCATCCGATCCGACAGACAGAATATCCAAATTCGGCAGTGCAGCATGCACATCAGGAAACGTAGTCGAGATGAAATTCGTGCGGGTCTTAGTCCGCAGATCATCATGTGGCCTCGTCTGCCCAAGAATCAAAGACAAAAATCTCGCCAAGTCCCGACGCAAGAATGGACTCCGCGAATATAAAAATTCGTAGTCACAGATCTCCGTGAGCAAGTCGTCCGGCGCAGACCCGTCTTCCACGCAATATGTGTTCACCAGAACCAGCGACGACCGCTCGCACTCTTGCAAGCTCCGCGATAGGCCCTGCGCCAGAATCCCTGCCACCACTGCATCGTTGGCTCGCGCGAGCGTCCCAAGCGAGGTCTCTGTTGTCCATGGCTTGCCCAGCACCTCCGCGACCAGCTGCACGATATGCTGTTGGTTCTGGCCGTAGACTATCACAACGGTTCTCGCGACGCTCTCGACACCTGGAGCCGAATTGCTCACGGAGATCTGCTCTTTAGGCGCGGCGGAGGGAACAGACGAGAGGATTGTGTTGGCGTTCGAAGGAACTGCGACATGGTTTGCGCTGGGGACATCCTGTGCCTTGAGAGCGGTCGCGGCGACGGAGGTGTCGTCAAGCAGCGGCGTGGCCACGTGCTGCGGAAGAGCTGTGGGAATCATCGCATAGCAATCCCAAGTGTTTTCATAATTGGTGTTTGTGGCGACGATGTATATGCACTGCGGAGTATGTCACAGGTAGAAATGGGATATCTGGCAGGAGGGGGGCAGGAAGGCGCAAGGACCAAATTGTAGGCTTTCGCAATTCGCTTCTTGACAATATCCACGACTCGGGTAGCGTACCAGGGAGGTAGTATCCGCAGAGCATAGACCGGATATTGTACTTGAAAAAACAAATGAAATGGAGAAAAGGGAGCCGAAGAAGGCTAGCTTCAGGGTACGGAGTAACTCTGGGCAGGTTGAATATCCCCTAGGTCAATTTGCCCAGATAGGTAGAGTTTAATAACCCAGATGTGGTCAGCAAGGACAGCATTTGAGGCGAGATGGATCGATGGAAGAACTTGTCGCGGAAGTTCCACCCAATGCGCCTGCAATTCCACGCACGCGGACGCGGGGAAATGTGGGAGCGGCGTTGGGTTTCTCCGCCAATCAGAGATGCCACAGGAGTATATATGTTAGGTAGTACATTTGTATGGCATATTTGAGCAAGTTATAGTTTGCGGAATAAGCTGCTAACACTATTATTATGATGTTAAATAGTGCCAATTGCTATATTTACAAGCAAAAAGGTTCATATCAGCCTATATAAAAATCACAATCCTACCAGAGCCGCTACAGCCTATAGTCCCGCCAAGGGCTCTGCATTGCAATGCTATGATCCGATACGAGGGAAAAAAACTAACGAAGATCTCAGCCTCGGTCAAAGCGAGTGATTGGCCCCGGGAATGGGTGCTACCGTGCCTATTGTGCATAGTCCCGGCTATCAGAGGCAGACAAAAGCCAACGAATCAGACACCGGGACTACAGAGTAAACTCATACTTGTACAGAAGGCAAGGAGGAGCATATGCTCCAATAGTTCACGATCTATGCAACAAGACAACACTCTAAGCATTGCGCTTCCTGTGCTCGGAGCAACTGGAATTATGTGACATTGCCAAATCAGTGCTCAATGGAAGATCAACCCAATGGCAGTCACGAACCATGCAACATACATATGGAAGCTAAATTGGAACCGAAGAAGGCGAAATATGAAAAGAGAAAACGAGACAGAATCGAAAAATCCGCCCAGTACATGTATTGCAATTCAATCAGATTAAAACATAACGAGAGGAAGATACCAGCCAAATCAAGGGGGGGTATTGGATAGTAACAGGCAAATCAATCAAACACAGAAGACATCGCAAGCCGAAATTGAAGGGGCAAATACATGGCAGGAGATGCAGAGGGTATTGGCCCAGAGAAGCATGTATGTATCAGTATCAAGCATACAAATAATCAGTGATCCACATCGCTTTGCAAACCAAGGTGGCGCTTTTAAGGGTGTTGTTTGTTCAGGGTTCCGTGCTTCAAGCCGGATTTCAAGAGTATGTACGAGGACAGAAATGCAACCGAGGATCGGCGCGTGGACTGTCGGGCAACTTTAAGATGTCTTTGTCTACCAGGGCGGAACGTGGTAGGTCGAGAAGAGAAAAGTAGTCAAGGAAGAGGAGAGGGAAGGATGTGCAACCACACATGCAGTGTTCCGTTTCTGGATGTGAGAAAAAAGCGAGATGTTCAGCCGAGCCAGCGGCCTGTCATTCTCAGCATGGATTAACACACATGCCCGAGGGAACACAGGCAGCAGGCAAAGTAATTGGTATTGCTCATCGCGAGAAGAAGCACAGAGCGCACAATAACGTGAGAGAAGTCGAGAACCGAGTGGGTATTGGAAAAGAAGGTTCACGTTTCGAGTCTTAGGGCCGGGTAGGGTGACAAACTAATGTTTTGAATGGTGGACGTGGCACATGGCGCAAGCAGACAGGGCCCACCCACACGAGGGCAGGATAGATAGCGACAAAATGATAAGACCGACCATCTGCCGTTAGAATTGCACCAATTAACCTGACGGAGAGATGGCGAGCCCTTTCATCAGTTTGGGCAGCGGCTTTCGACGGGCGGTATTTGCCGTCTTGGACACCCGTGGTGCGCCGTGGATCATGCGGGGTTCTGTCATTAGGCTAGTATCCAATTTTGCCGGCGCTGCTGGGTATTGTTAGTGGGAATTTCATCAGGAGTCAGGGTTTGGAGGCGTACCTCTTGTAGCAACTCTGCCAAAGTCGGCTGAAAGATTCTGCTGGCTGCGGCTGCTTGGGGCGAAGAAGGTAGCATTGGCTGTGCGCCACAGATGATTTGAGGTGTCTGATAGGAAGTCCGTGGTGGAGCGGCCAGAGAAGATTGATGAGCGGCCACGGTTGCGCTTTGAGAGGACGATCTCGTCGAATAGAGTCATCCGAGGGTCCTTGGACTTCGGATTCGTTCGCTCTCGGTCACTGATAAACTCGTTGAAGCCTATTATCGGGTCAGTATTTGATCAGTGTGCGATGATAAGGGCACTCTGAGGACTTACCTTGAGTCTGTTGCAGAATGGCGATGTATTCCGCATGTTCACTCGGAAGACTCTTCATGAAAGCGTCTATGTTGAAATTGTAATACATCCCCGACTTCTTCTTATCGCCACTGGCTGGCACGAGGAACTTCTTGTACGTGTAGAACAAGCTAGCGAAGCATCTGACAAATGCTGCGCGAACCTGATCAGGGTGGAAGGCTGCGTCACAGGGCAGACACACCATGGAGGAACACCGGTTGTGGACTGTCAATTTGCATGCAGAGCATTTGTACATGCCCTCTTCTGCCTGCTCGTCACAAATGGCACAAACAAATTTGTCATCCCACGGCTGGGCTTGGAAATGGTGCCCCTCGGCCCAGCAAGTGCCTTCGTTGTTACCGATTGGCTGCGTTGTGGGCTGTGGAACAATCGTGGATGCAGCGATGGTGGATTGCGCATACACAGAGGGGGCATATGTGGATCCAGCACCGTAATCGGTATTCAGAGTGGTGACAGAAAGGTTCGATGCATGGCCCAGGAACGGAGCACTTGGACGCCGAGTCATTCCGAACGACGAGCTTCGACGCGAGGCAGCATCAAAGTGACCTGATCTTTTCTCTCGGAGTGACGCTTGCAGTGCCATTCCAGAATCGTTGCGTGATGAAGGGGCTGGCGGAGGTGGAGGGAAGTGGCCAGAGGTGGGCGAACTCTCTCTTGGAGATGGCGGAGACGCACCGGCTCTCATGGTAGAACTGGTCCCCGGGCGCTCATTTCCGCGAGATGAATATCCCCGAGAGGGACCGGCCTCCTGTCTGGCATGCAAGAAAACATTGAAGACTGGGGGTGTGTAGGTCCCTGGGACCACAGCGGTCGAGCCAAATGCACCGGAATTGAGACCAACGTATTTAGCGAGATTAGTCGCAGGCGCTTTGGATGTAAACGTGGCCTTGCTCTCTGACATGAATGAATCCCAGGGATACGTCTCGATGGCATATGCGGGAGGCCCAGTCGGGACGTGGCACCGAGAGTGATGAGGGGCAGCTAACTGCAGCAAAGACAAGAGTTTCCTGCGCTGATGCCGCGGAAGAGCGGTTGGTTGAAGAGTACTTTCGATCATGTTGTTGTCCAGATCAACCAGGACAAAATCGTCGGTAGGCAGTTCCACCTTCTCGTACCGGCGCTCGATGCCCACAATGTATGGACAAGGGGCCTCGAGGGCTTGGATCAAACGGGCAGGAAGAACGGGAATCAGAACACCGGTCCATTCCAGAGGGAACAGCAGATCAACCAACGCTCTCGTCGCGAGGTAGAGCATGGAGGTGTGGGAGGACAAGAAGATGATACGGGACTCAGTAAGAGCGTACTATGTCCAAGTCAGTATTGTCTCTTATGCACCCAGAAGACAGGGCAAGCCTACCTCGAAGAGAATGATGATATTAGGAACCGATAAAGTTCGGAACAATGCATAGAGATCAGTCTAAAATCAGTCAGCAAAAGGTTTGGAGTAGAGAACTCAATCAAAATTGCGGTGCACATACGTTCCGAGACCCTGGAATCTCATTAGGCGCCTCTTTCCGTGCGAATAAACGGAGCTCGCGAATTGCAAGTTCAACCTGCGTCTTCGAGGATATCGGAGCGAAGGCTTCTGTACAGAGATTCATGACGTATCGCTCCAGCGGCTGCCATACACCCATGCGCGGGGACGGGGAAGGCACATGCTGTACACTGCCCTCAGTCATGGGCACCACGATAGCCTTGAGCCATTCCTTCCAGAAGCTCGTCATTGTGCTCTCCCGGCCCAAAATACCGTACGCGCGGGGAATCCAGAACCCTGTATCACCATCAGTCAGACCCTCGATCTTCGAGGCTGCACCGTGGCGCACGGGACGGAGTAGATCGGTCATCAGCCCAATCTTCTCTTCCACGGCGCTAATTTCATCTTCAAGTTGGTCGCGGGATTCAGATCCCGACTGGACAGTTGGCAGCTGGGCTAGCAGGCGCGATAACTTGGCCCGCTCTGATGCCAATCGTTCGCCCAAGCTTGCAGCCAGCTCACGCTCCTCGTCTGTCATGTTGTCCTTCCGCCATTCCTCGCAACGTTTCTCAAGTTCCTCCGCTGCATTCGGGTTGAGCGGTATCCAGATAATAACACAGATGGCGTGCAGCCTGGACCCATTGTCAGTTGTCATGGCGAATCCGTGCCAGGTGGAGCGCGGCCGCTGATCAGAGGAGACGATATTGATATCATTCGGAAACGCGAACATCGGAACGTAGTCAGGGAAGTTACCGCGCTGCTTCGTCTCGTCCGGCATGCCGCGTGTGGGGTATCGGTCAAGAAGAACGGGCTCGAATCGTCGCTTCAAAGGGTGCATTGTGGGGGAGATCTCGAGGGGTTGCGGAACAGGAATAACCGAGTTGTAATTGCTAAGTCGTCTAGAAGTGCGCACCGAAGCTGAAGACGCTCCACCGTTAGCCTGTGCGTCCAGAGAAAGTTGCGGGCACAGCTGCGGTTGCAGTGGCAATGCCGGTAGAGTCAAAAAAAATTTCTCACCTTGTCGAGCAACCGACGGCTGACGCTTCATACTATTCATGTCCCGAAACGCCATATGTCGTCGCACACTGCCAATGCCTGATCTCAGCAAGTTCCCGCCAGCCGAGGCCGACTCCTCCGAGACGATCTTCTGCGTGCGGACGCGGGATCGCGGGCGGGTATTCGGGGTGATAGCTCCGGCGCTCAAACTCAGATCGGTCAGGAATGTTTCCCGCTCGTTGGCGAACTTGAACAGTGCGGAGTCGAAATCGAAGTCGTCGGAGAACAGCGCGGAGGTCCGCAGGGGGGACGATGCACCCTTGACGGTCATGCTACTGCGGTTACTGTTGGTGCCGGCACCATTTGTCGTTCCTTCGGAGCTCTTCGAGAGGGTTGAGAGTCGTTGAATGGAGCCGCGGCGACTGGCGCCAGTAAAGAGCATCGAGTTGGGCCGGGA
Source organism: Penicillium turbatum (assembly GCA_030762825.1). Lineage (NCBI taxonomy): Eukaryota > Fungi > Ascomycota > Eurotiomycetes > Eurotiales > Aspergillaceae > Penicillium > Penicillium turbatum. Next base: position 1,339,980 of record JAUJYX010000003.1, on the reverse strand, counting down.
GGCAGCATCCGAGTTGTGTTCCTCCTCCGCGTCGGCGTCCTCCTGAATAGTGTCTGCGAGCGCAGGGCCTGGGGAGGCGGCGCCATTGGCACGGTAGTCTTCACCCAATCTCTGGAAAGTGTCCAGGATCTCTGTACCATCCACACCGGCTATCCAGAAGTAATCGGCGAGGGGGGCGCCCTCCGAGGTTGACGTCGATGGCATTGTGGGGAGAGTCACGGCGGACTGTAGCGAGACAATGTCGTCGATGTCACCACATGGACAATAATTTGAGGGAGACGTAAGGAATTGAGCGCATGTAGTTTTTTGGGGGGGGGGAAGCTGATAAAAATGGGGGAGAACGGGAGGGAGGGGCAATTCAGAGCGAAGATCAAATGTTTCCGTTGGAAGAATCAACGTTGTATTGAAAAAGGAGTTCTTTTATCTGTGTATTCTATTTTCTCTATTATTCTCTTTCTTTCAGTCATTCTGTCTTTTCTCTATTATTATTATTTTCTTTTCGTTTCTTTTTTTTTTTTTTTCTCACCTAGGTTCACGGGTGGTTGCGTGCAACTTCTGTGGTAACAATGTTAATAGCAACATAGCCCCAGGTCTACTAAATGTGCGTACATCTCTCTACTCCACTATATAATAACCATAACGGCAGAGAAGAAAATCTTCCATCACAGGTTCTCATATTCAATGGGATATTATACAAGTCAAACCAGCCAAGGGTCCGGGCCATTCACAGCCCTAGCACCTATGCACAAGAGTCTGACACCGTAGCGACCTGCAGGCATCTGCAGGGTGGCTGGACTCTGAAAATTCCATACTTCCGGGGTATGGAGCCATAACCTTGAAATACATAAATATTATACATATCGGAGTGGAAGAATATATAGCTAGACGTCTTATTCTCACTTCATATATAAGTCCCTTCGCACTATTATATCAACTTCACATAGGAAGCACTACCTAGGACATAGCATACAACATATACAACGTTTCTATACACAATGACTTCATCCTTCAAAACTGTTTGAAAGACCGATCTCGGTTATGCTGCGGTCATATTAGCCTGACAGCCCCCAGGGGTACTCCTCGAGGTCTGTGGTTCACGATCGAGCTTCAAGAGGCACGGCATAGGCAAGTGGGCGGGTCAGGGCTGATCGTTTGAACCTTGGGAATCCTTTTAAATGAGGTTCGTCAATCTCCAGCTTATGCATATCCCGCTACAACGCTCACCTGTGGCCTCTAGCTCAATTAGGTGCCGGTTTATTTTCTGGTGAGCTCTTGGAGGTTAAGTGAAACATGGCGTTTTAAGTGTTTTCCCTTCTTTTTTTTTCCAAGTGGGTTTTAGCTTGGTGAAACGCCACAATGTCATTCTTTTGGCGACTCGGCACCGACCTGAATCAGGGCAGTTTTTATTTTTTTCAGGGGGTGAAAGTATAAGTGCCGAGGACTTGTACCCTCATAGGAGATTCTATTTTGTTTTTTTTGGTTTTTATAGATTGTGGAGTTTGCAACAACGCCTTTTTTCCTTTTTCTTAGTCTCTTTTCTTTTCTTTACCGATACCCATATGTTGCACTAAGATCTTGTTTCCCACACATTCTTCTCAATGCACATGCAACAAACTCCAAAGTAGCCAGGAGTAAGTGGAGTGACTGGGGAGACGATCAATACTGTACGTGGATAGTGTGGAGCACCGAGGGGGAGAGCATTGTATCAGTTTCCACGGTTGTGATCATCAAAGATGAAAGAAAACGTAATTTGATATTCCCACAGTTCGTGCCAGTGCCAGTGCTCCCCTGGAACTACCATGCCAAGCATCTTATATCTCAATAAGTGCTGGGGTCGGAGTACATGCTTCACTTAAAGTACTGGAGTTTCTATTCAACGACTCAATGCTCCTAACTCTTTTCGACAGCCCGCATCCCAGGATCTCGGACAATGTTATCCAACCCGCCTTTCCCCGTCCATACATCATGCTACATACGTTGTATGGTACGTAAGAATTGCACACTGTGTGAACAAATGGTCGCTGAGCAGAGGCGGTGGAGGAAACTAACGGAGTTTACATCGTAGACCGAACTCGACCCGATATCTTCGCAAACAAAACGAACAAAAAAAGGAATTATAAATGGATTCATGAGTGAGACAAAAGCATGACCTCTTCCCGAGCTTACAACACAAGGCATAGATATTGATTTTCCCGTTTAAATCGGGCGATACCATGCTCAGCTGAACAGCTGAACCCATTAATCAGCCCGAGTCTAGACGCTTCTATTCCACCACCTCGAATCTGGACTCCAAGAGACTCTACCTGTATACATACCCAAAGTACCAGATCTAATTATGTGGTAGCTATGTGGTATATGCGAGATCCCGTAAGCTACGTGGCCTTGGGCTACAAGAGAATCCATCCATTATTGTGCCTTTTCCTAAGCGAGCCCGATGACGAGTAGTAAATTCTGGGCAAAAGTGCCCAGCCCAAGTATTGACCTCGGAAGCTCCCTTGCCGGGAGTAAGCAGCGAACTGCTGTGCGACGAGGAGACTTAAGCATGGGCTGCATGGTAAGGCCGGTTTCCGCACTGTGCTAGTGGCGCGAGGGACTCGCGGGCAGGTGCGGCTCGGCTGATACGTCAGACTTTATTTCCAGCCGTTGTAGGGCAGTACTCGACCAGACTATGTGATGTGGTGTGGTATATATAGAGTCCAAATATTACACTGTACACTCCCATTTCAGGACGCTGCTGCCAAACCCAATGCGTACAAACCGCCCTTGCGGCGCCCTCCATGCAACCGGGCGGCTGGATGCACCAATCCAACTCGGCATCCATATCGTGGTACAGTGGCGGAAGGATCCCACTGAGGTGGTGCACACTGCGTTTCAGGTGCGTTTCCGGCTCATCAAGTTGCCTGTCGTCAAGAACCCCTTGTCCCCCATGGCGCCGCGCCATTCAATCGACAACTGGCCCAGCGTGGCACGACCGTCCCGTCTCAAGTCCTTCAGGAGTGTTTCGAGACCCTCGCTCTGGCGTTCTTCTTGTTCTACTAGAAATGCCACTTGTAGGACATCCCGGGGATTGAGGGTGGGTAGTGCCCCGGGGGACATGTCCGGGTTAATCGTGTCCCAGTTGAGCGATTTTGATTGGAACGGTGGCTTGGGATTTAGTTTCGTTTGCTATACATCCTCAGAAGTTAGCCAAATGGTTGGGAGACCTTCCCCACTTCGATTTCCAGGTACGGCCGCGCTTCGCCATGGGAATCCCATGAGTTCGGCAAGGATCAAAGAGATGTTCATACCTTGACTACTACCGCACTCTCGCCCACGTTTTCCAGCTGTGCCTCCAGAGCAAACCGGACTAGTCTCGTTTTCCCGTACGGACCGAGTGTCTTGTTATCAACCTCTAGTGGCGGGAGTTCGGATGCCTTGGTCCTCACGCTTAAACAAGGCTGTGCCACAAACTGATATAGCTTGCGGAAGGTCCTGACCCGGCCACTAGCTGCCTGCGAGTCCGAACCGATCTTGGTCTCCGTATAGCTGACACTGGCAGCTAGTATGTGATTTCCTTCTTCCTTCAGATCGAATCGTACGATCTTTTGTAATGACTGGCCGATATTAAGGCCGTCTGTTGCTGCCGAGTCTCTGGGTGGCTCCAGCTCCAGTGTCGTGACTGAGGAAGGGGTCTGCATTTCGGCCACTATACGCACTGATGTGAGGACTCTCTCATCATCGCCATCGCCAATCTCATTATTCGCGCTGAGGGTGCAACCGAAGGTTTCTCCCACGTAGACGGATCCGAAGGAGGGGGGTAGGGTAAGCTATTGGGGTTAGTTGACAGCACTGCCAGGTCTCAGAGATGGATGGAATGGCCAACTCACAAGAGGTGCTAGTATAAACTGATTGTCCGAGTCGTCAGACGGATAACTTAAGGAGGCCTTCGTTGAGATTGTGGTGTTGGATGTCGGGAGGGGGTGCTGATAAGAAAGTGACGGGCGCGCAAGCCTACATATTCGTATTTGAGGGTCAGGAACTGGGGACCAATGCGACTGATATGAAGGGTTGGGGAATTACCGCAGCACTAATTGACCTATAGTTAGCTAGTAGCTCAGACTATAGCTGGTATTCACGGACCTTTTAAAGAGACGGCATGTGGTTCCTTCGGTGCATCAGCGCCCGACACAGCCCGAGGACGTGACATAGCGAATGTATTTGTGTGTCGGCTGTCGGGGAGATAGATGGCTTCAAGAATTAGCTACGCTCCTTCTGGTTCAGTGTAGAGTCATAATGTCGATGAAGAGGGACAGTACCTCCATGTAGTTCTCCACGAGCTGATAGCGATAGCGAAGCTTCCCCAACCAAACAATGCAAACAGGGGCTCTTTGGTATGCACAGCTACATGTAGTTATACGGTTGTTGTATGAATGTAGATTTCCTCTTTCCCTTCTTAATGTACTTTCATTGACTTTTTCTTTGTATAAAGAGTAGTCAGACGTGACTTACATCTGAGAGACTCCGCCGAAACATTACTTGACATGGAAGGTGTATCAATCCCCTACAATATGCTCTTCGAGCAACTCAGCTTTCTCTGTACTACTGACATTCAAGCAGATCCAGACGAGTTATAAAGAAAATAGATTCATCCAGATATGGGTATCACAACAGGACAACAAGCCCAAAAACCCAGAAAAATACACCAAAAAAGCACCATGCTTCTCGACTCCACAAATCCTAGGAACACCAAACACAGAATCTCCTATATATCCTTCTGAAGCCGTCGACCCTGCTGAACAGTTGCCACACTAAGACCTTCCTCGCCAGTCATCCAAGACGGCATCCTCTCGGGATCAACGATCCCCAGCTCCGCAAGTTTGCGAATTCCAGCGATGACATCGGAGCCCGTAAAGGTAAGCGATACAGCAGGTAGCGTCGACACAGGTGCATTCTCCTCGTCGCCTTGATCATTACCCGAGCCTGGAGCATCGAGAAGCCGGATATCGAGACGGTCCAGCGGTGCAGGAGCGAGTGATGACCCCGATGTTCCGAATCGGGAATGGATGGCCAAGCGGCGTTTTTTCGATTCTGGGGAGAGAGGACCGGGGTCAAAATCAATGGATCGTTTCTTGGTCGTTGATACACCAGAGTTCTCTTTATCATCTGCTTGATCTGACTGACTCGTTCGGATATGCTCTTCGGCCGAGACTGTGTTGGAGGGTCGAGGATCTAATGGACTTCCTTCGATTGCTGCGTCTGCAAATATGCTGAAGGCACCGTTTGATGCCGTTGAACGCCCGGGACCGCGGAGTGCTAGGAGCGTTGGCAGATTCTTCGCTGCTAGGGATGTTGTCTGCAGGGAGAATCGTTCCTGTGGACGGGAGAGAGCCTTAGGGATGGAATCGCGCACTAGCCGCTGAAGGGTCCGGGTATCGGTAGCCACTGAGCTTGTCGAGGGTGTAGCTTTTGACCCCGTCGATGCTGTAATAGAGGTGTAGACGTAAGGACAACTATCCGGGAAAGCGATATAGATGACTCGCGATGAGTCGGCGAAGATCTCGGCTGTCTGTCTGGGAGATTGGTATGGCGAATCGACAACAAAGATACGTAGAAACGTTAATGGCAGGATTGCCGAACGGGCGAGGTGGTAATGTGCTTTGACGAGTGGGGAGATTTCCCGTTGGAGGGCTTGCACAAATGTTGCCGCTTGCATGCGGGGTATAGAGCTGGACCAGTCGGATGATGGTAGGTCCTTAAATTTCTTGTGCTTTGTGTCGATTCGGCTGCACTCGAGAGATTTCTTGTGCTTTGTGTCGATTCGGCTGAGCTCGAGTGCAGTCCATCGGAGACTGGCGGGATGGTCATCCATGTAGCGCAGATCTGCCATTGCCAACTGGCGTAGTGTGATCCCATGCCGCCAATCGCCTTCTAGAATCCGTTCAAGAACTTCGCGCTTCGCGCCCTTTCTGTCCTGTAGGTCCTCGTATGCCTGGCGGACTTCTTCGATTGTCTCCCCGGCGGGGTAGGGGAGGGCTTCGTCATCGGCTTGGGTATCATGTTCGTCGGGTTGTAGATATGGTGGGAATGAGGTGACGTTGCGATCATCAAGCCATAGAAAAGCCAAGTCCAGTAACGCTTGTCTAGATAGTTTTCCCAGAGATTTTGCGAGGGACGGAGTCGACGAGGGAATGCGGAGGTTGTTTGGGAGACTGGCCCTTGACGGGGCGCGGACTATCTTGGGACGCGCCATGGCTGTATTGACAGGTGTTTAGCTCAAAGTACGGAGTTGCGGAGATTTATCCTATGTCAATGGAAAGTGCATGCTTCGAGCTCCATCGCTTGTACTTTTTGTTATAGTTCTCTCAGTCCTTTCGCGTCCGAGTTCCAAAATCGCCGTCAACAAACATGCACGTGCCGATAAGCCTGATAAGGGATTTGATGTGGGCCGGGATGCCTAATTGTCAAGGTTTCTATAATGCACAACTGGCATAGAAAGCCCAGCCTTGGAGTGTCGACGTGGGTGAACACGGGTGAGAACTTGCAAGATTCCAAGCGTTCTACACTCGCACATGGTACTATGTAAGCACCAAGATACTATTTTGATTATTCCAAATCACTAACAAGGGCAGAATACCTGGGAAGATATCATAGCCTACCACATACGTAGGCAGTATGATTATGGCGCGTTCCTTTGGGTAGATTGACAAATCGATGCTCCTTTTCACCCATATCGTGTTTGTGATCGTCGACGGTGCCTGGATCGAATCTTCTCATCGATATCAGCCTATCAGATGCTCATAACTAACTGCATCGTAGATGTGAAGAGTCGAGGATCATGCCGAGGCTTTAGGCCTGGACTACCCAGCCATGAATATGCTGACAAACATGTGGGTCGCGATCGAGTCCCAATCGAGTTCCAGGGCCACGGTTCCAAAGAAAGTTGCGATTGGCCGTGGTCGATGTGCTTATAAGCGAATCTCGTGAACCTTTGATCTGAACGACTTCAAGCTCAGGAGTGGACAACCCTTCCCTTTTCCGTGAACCCAACCTCCAGTCCCCTCCTACAGTATGGGGGCGAATGAACCACGCAAAACTGTCGCCGTAATTGGCACGGGGATGGCAGGACTTGTTACCGCATACATACTCAGAAACGATGCCCAGGGAAGATATGACGTGGAGGTATTTGAAAAGGTATGAGGCCAGAAAGACTTTCAATTCGCGACACCGTATACACGATCTATAGCTCACACAAACAAAAACACAGCAAGACAAACTTTCTCTCGACTCCGCATCCTACAATCTCTCGGCCCAAGATAGCGCAGGCAAACAACCGGAACGCCTCGATTTACCCATGCGCACATTCGCCGCAGGATATTACGAAAGCCTCAAGCGAATGTACGATCATCTCGGGATCCCATATGGCTCGCTACGGTTTGTTTATTCTCTCTCGAACCTACCGTCCACCGCCACCGAACAAGTCTCCCCGTACTATATGCATGCTTCAAATAACCACCAAATACCGCCCCTGCGTCCAGACGACCTTTCATGGGCCGGGTGGCTGATCGAGGTGTTTTACCTGGCAATCTGCTATTACTGGTTCAAGGCTTGCTGTTTCTTCGTACCGCCCAAGACGGTGGAGTCGTGTGGCGCAGAGGAAACTCTCCGCAAGTATGTGGAGAGGATTAGGCTGCCAAGTTACTACGTGAAGCACTATTTCCTGCCGGTCTTTGCGAGCGTTGCGACTTGTTCACATGATACGTTACTGGATTTCCCGGCTCTTGATCTGGTGGACTACGGGAAGCGGACTTTCCGTAAAAATCATTACACTGTTCTGGGTGGTGTGCAGCATGTCGAGAATAAGCTATCTGAGAATTTGACGTGTAGACTCGGCACGAAGGTCACGGCCGTCGAGAACGTCGGGACCAAAATCCAAGTTAGCTGGACAGATACCCGCGATGGCAAGAACGGCGAGCGGCTATTCGACCACGTTGTTCTAGCCGTAACGCCCGACGTGGTCGGCTCGATCTTCCAGCCTCTTCGCAGCGCAATGGTAGCTGTTCCCACGACGACTGTTGAATCGGTTGTGCACCGCGACTTCTCCAAGATCCTGGACTCTAGCAGATCTCTCTGGACGCAGGTGTCTTTGAAACCCGGCGATTCAGCGCCCCACCCACTCCACATGTGCTCTAATGCTACGGCAACGGAGACGACCCACGAGCATCCGTCATCTGCTCTGATCACGACTTATCCTATTACTCCCATTGACCCTGAGAAGGTCTTGTACACTGCTACATTCACTCGTGTGCTGCGGTCTTCCACCAGCAGACAAATCGTCAACCAGATCTTCAGCCAGAACATGTCTGGGGATGAGAAGAGCCAGCTTTGGCGGAATGGCGATGGCAATGTCTGGCTGGTTGGTGGTTGGTGCTGGGATGGAATGGTGTTGCTCGAGGGATGTCTTGCCTCCGCGACCAGGGTGGCAAATGCCCTTGATGTTGAGGTGCCCTGGATGAAGGGTTCCTCTTTATAATGACCTGTCAAGAACATAACGAGGTTTGCATGTTGATATTCATTTCGGGTACATATAATTGTTAATATACGCATCGTACATAGCATATACCATGTGAATAAACACTTCATGATAATTTGATTTGGGCCTAATGAACTCTGTAATCTGCTGCAGTCTGTTATCCATAGGCAACTTGCTCAGCCTCGGTCCTTCTCTGCGTTTCACACACGGACGTCCAGCCTAGAATCCTATACAAACCAGGTCGACGACAACAAGACTACATGGCAATGGGCACTGTTTCGCTTTCGTCAGAATGTTGAACCGGGTATTTGAATTTGATGCCTTCACTTACACATATGGGACTACCCGTAGGATTGGATGCCGGTGGACAGGTATTCAACGGCCCACAGCATCCAGGAAGCGGACCACTACTGATACACGTGAAGCCGCCGGGGCACTTATTTTTGCAATTAGTGCATGTTCCAACCAAGAGGGCGGTGATAGAGAACTTACACAACTGTTCGACGCCTGACAAAATGGTTCGCTCACAGGGCAGCTGAGACAATTGCCCGCAACACATGCTCCACCACCCGGTCCGATATTGCACTATCAGAGCAAACCGTCAATATATCTCCATCTCACGACATCTGACCTCCACAGGAACAAATCAGAGACTACAACAAAAGAAAACCACATACCTCAGTACTGCACGATCCACAGTGAGTAACATCAGTTGACAAATCAGCACAAGCACCACTACAACAAGCCGGAATCAACCCCGTACACGCAGGCGCAGTGCAAGATCCACAGTGCAGCACACTAGTCGCCAAGTCCGTACAGACACCCGAACAACAAGCAGGCTCAGTACCAACACACGGCAATGCCAAACAAGAGCCACAGTGATTAACATCCACACTCAGATCAACACACGTCCCCGCACAACAAGCAGGATTAACACCAACACACGGAGGCCGCGTGCAAGACCCACAGTGGTTAACATCCGTCAACAGGTCCGCACAGGTGCCAGAGCAGCACGCCGGGCTGAGACCCAGACACGGGAGAGCCGTACAGCTACCACAATGTCCGACATCCGTGCTCAGATCCGTGCATACGCCGTTGCAGCAGGCCGGGGCGGTCCCCTGGCATTGGCGCCTGCATCCGCCGCAGTTTAGCGGGTCTGTGAAGATGTCGACGCAAGAGCCGCCGCAGCAGGTTGCGCCGATACCAACGCATAGCGGGGCTGTGCAGGAGCCGCAGTGCAACGGGTCGATGCTTAGATCTGTGCAGGTACCGCTGCAGCAGGCGGGTTGGGTGCCTGTGCATGTTACGCCGCAGAGGCCGCAGTTGGCTGTGTCGGTGGAGAGGTCAACACAGATTCTGGAGCAGCAGGTTGGTTGGCCTGTTGGGCACTGTTTTGTTGTGTGTGAGTGGCTACATGTATGACTTATATCATTTGATACAAGGGGAGCGAACTTACGACTCTGTCGCATGAACCGCAGTGCAGTGGGTTAATGGCGAAGTCGACGCACTGGCCAGAGCAGCAGCCTGGCTCGAGTCCGACACAAGGTATTGCTAGACAGGAGCCGCAGTGACCCGGATCTGTGCTTAGATCCGAGCAGGTTCCACCGCAGCAGGCAGGTGTCGTTCCGGTGCACTAGGTGGGGTTTTATATCATATCAGCAGGGTTGTTCTTGGTGTGTATGCTTCGAGATATCTTGTTCAGCAAATATTTCTAAAACATTGACACCTGTGAAAGTATCTTACCCTATTATTGCATAAGCCGCAATTGATTATCGAAGTTGCGAAATCAGCACAAACCCCCGCGCAACAGCCAGGCTGTTGTCCAGCACAGGGCACTGCATCACAGGCACCGCAGTGCTGGGGATTACTGTCGAGATCGGAGCAAGAACCCGCGCAGCAGGCTGGTGTTGTCCCAGTACACTGTTTAACTGCATCAGCAGACAGACTTCAGGGCTGCTTTTCAAGCCGGAAGGGATACACTCACAGCTACGTTGCATGCACCACAGTTGGCAACGTTGTCATTGAGATCCCTGCACGTACCTGAACAGCAAGCAGGTCGGGTTCCAATGCACTAAACAGAAATGGGATGTCAGCTTTGTATATCTAAATTCAGATATTAGCTTTATACTTACCGATGCATTGCAAGCTCCACAGTTACTGACGCTTGAGCTCAGATCCGTACACGCTCCATTACAGCAAGCCGGTTGTGTGCCAATGAGACACTAGATTGACAGGGTGTATCAGATTCATGCTGGGTGTTCAGAAGAACAAGCTAAGTAGCGATTCTGACTTACAAGAGAACCACAAGCTCCACAATTCCCCGTGCTTGTGTTCGTATTCGTGCATAGGAAGAAACAACACTGTTGTCCTGGTGCGCACTATTCACACACGATGAGTATATCTCCGCTATTTCAGTGTGTAAAACGAATCACTGCATCCACTTACAATAGGCAGAATCCAGGGAACACAAAAAGCATCAGGATGTGGATTATAGACATCTAGAGAGGTCACATTCGTTGCGTTCAGAGGACTAGCCCCATTCGTGCTATTCAGCGGATTAGCCTCGACATGGTTGAAAGCGCTTAGGATCCCTAGTCTGGTCAGAACTTTATGCGTAAATAAGTGCCACCTAAAGAAAAGCAAATAATGTCAGACCTAAAAAGATAGCGGCAATGATCTGCATAGAGGGCGCCATCCGGTAATACTCGACGATATGTCTGACCGATATAGTAGGCTGTTTCGGGCACCAGGTAGATGAGAGAAGGGCCAGATCGAGGATCTGAAGATTATAGGCCTTATATCGCGCAATTTACGTGCTATCGGTCATCATACATCTATTTGGGTGGAAGTGGTGTGGAGGGGACTTGGGACTAGAATCGGTCCTTTTCGATGCGTGTGCCACTTTGCCCGACTTCATGCGGAGATACATAACGCCTTAGGAGGGTCTTTATAACTATGTCTCGGTGGCTTTGCATGCCTTTTCAAGGACTGCTCATGAGGATCCAGATCCAGATTGATGACTGAGCTGTCCTGACCCAGATCTCGAATCCATGATCTTGGGTACCCAGTTTTATATACGTGTAGTTCACATCTTCGACAGACAACTATAGAAATCAAACCCTGGAATTGCTCCCAAATCAATCATCACTTTATGCTACCTTCTACGTCAGATGTTACAGTTGCAACCTTAGGGTTTATGTCGAGTAACATGAGTTAAAGACCGAACCTCCCGTTGATGAAGCTTCGTGTGACCTACCGCAGAGTCCTAACAAGACAATGGCAGTCCAGGACTCGGATCCATAGCACGCTCGCCCGCAGTGAGCATCCTTTGAGCTTCCACTACGAATATCAAGAACCGTCCAACGTAGCTTTACTATTCCATAGCATGGTGTTCACAGGAAAGGTAGAATGCAAAGGTCTTCATTGAAGTATGCAAAATGACAGCCGCTAAATAACCACTTTTAATAATTATGCTTCCCTAGTGGGAACGTAGTATATACAAAAAGCACTAATGCGATGACCGCGAAACAGTCTCCTCCGCTTGCGCATCCACATTATCAGTCCCATGTCCCTCCTGAACAGCCTCGTAGAACGGCGCAAACTTGCTCTTCATTCTCAGCCTCTTGCCGAAGAAGTAGAATCCAATAGGAATCGGAACAAGGACAGCTGCAACACACCCAAGAAGCGTGGATGCCCACTGGATGCCCATGCCTTGGAACATCTGGCGCGAGAAAAGTGGGAAGCTGGCTGCTACCATTGATCGGCAGAATGTGTTTGCTGCGATGGCGGATGCGGCGCTGTAGATGATGTGTTAGTCAATGCACAATGATTTGACGTAGAGAGGATATGACTTACAACATGAGATATGTATCGATCAGATAGTTGAACAGTTGGATGAAGATGACCAGAAGCCCAAAGCCGGTGAATAAACCACTCAAGGTGGGCACGATCCAGTGGATAGTACCATTGAAACCCGTCCATCCAAACCAGAAGAGTCCAGCAGCGAAAAGACCACCGCCGAAAATTACGGGTGGCAGACGCCACTCCGGGATAGGGACACCGCCATTCTTGTCGAGCTTTTGATTGTACCACCTGCTTGAGATGATAATGTAAGAAGCGGCGATGAATAGACCTGCCACCATGCCGAAGAGAGGAAGACCCCCAACACCAGCATTCATGCCATATACGCCTTGAAAGACCAGGGTATAAGCGGTCAAGAAGCAATAAAGCAAGCCATAGATGAAGCTCAGATAGATAGTGACAGCAAGAATCAAGGGCTCGTTAATCAACAGCCGAAGCGGGCGGGAGAAATTGTTCACAATCAGCTCCCGAAGATCAACCTCGATTTCTTCCTGCTTCGCGTGGATTCCCCAGTTCTTAGTCCGGCGACGCAGCTCCGAAGCCTTGCCAACAAGAACAACAGGCGGATATGACTCCCTCAGGAAGAAAAGGTTCAGGATGAAAGCGGCGAATCCCATGAACGCGGGGATGTATGCGGTCCAGCGCCAGCCGAGATAGGACATGTTGATGAAGCCTCCGATGAAAGGTGCAAGGAGAGGGCCTAGGAACACCGTGGACGAGAAACAGGCAATGGCAGTGCCACGGCTGCGATTGTCCCAAATATCAGAGAACACCGCAGCCACAACCGCCAGGGGACAACTGCCGAAGATGCCACAGAAGAATCGGGAGATCAAAAGGGTTTGTAAGTCCTTTGCGACAGCGACAGCAATGTTGAAGACGCCGAACCCGAACATGGCGATGATAATGGGGATGCGACGGCCCTGAAGTTCAGATAGCGGAGCCCATATCAGAGGCCCTGAGGCATAGCCGACGATATATAGCGAGCTGGAGAGAATGGCGACTTCTAGACCGACGCCGAAATGGCTCGCGACATTGGCGGAGGAAGAACTGAAGACGGCGGAGTCAAAAGTCGAGCAGATACTGGTGAAGGCGAGGATGGCACTGATGAGGCATCTAGATGAAAGATGTTAGCACTGGAAACATTACAGTCTGCACGGAAAATGCGCAACACAATCCCCATATCCACAGATATTGTACTTACTTCTTTTTCACGGACCAATTGAGCGGGTATAACGGGTCATCCGGCCCATCGAACTCCACAACGTAATCTTCCCGCGCAGGGAGAAGTGGAGGATACTCCTTCCCCCCACCAAAAGGCGGCAAAGGCGTCCGCGAAGGCCGCGACTTAAGACTCTCCCCGACAGTGAGCGCATGTTGAGCGCGTTGCGTCTCAGTCCTGCTCAATGCGCGCGACGTCGCCGTCCGATGACGTTCCAAGTCGAGCTCCGTATTCCGCGATTGCAGCCTATGCACCTGCGGGTCATATTCGAAAGAGCTGCTCGAGCTTAACGATGACGCGATCGAGGCTGAAGTCCTCGGTCTCTCTGCCTCAACGGATCGCCGTGGCTTCTCGCTCGATATGCGTGGATCAGCCTCAGGCATTCGGTCAGCCATATTGCCCGTGGAGACCGCTTTAACGATGCGGGTGTTGGAATCTGGACGATCTTGCTGATCTTCTTGGCTGTAAGTCAGGTCTTTTCCCCTGCTGTCAGAGCGGGTAGGTATCGAGTTCCTGATGGAAAAGAAAAACCTTTTTCAAGTGCGGATCACTTGATATAAAAAGTTTTTTCTTTTTCTTAGAAAAAATAGGAGAGCCGTAAGCAACTATGATCGTCTAGACCCACCGGATAGCACTTAAGCGGCTTCAGCTTGGGAGAACTGCCGAACAACCGGTCAAAGGCATTGAAGCTGGGATTTGGTTTCCATTAGTAGGTCATGGGATATAACAATATGTCTAGGTCTAGTCACAAGCTGACTATTAACAGTTTCCAATCTTTACTGGTTATGTTTCGAGGATTGTTCTTCCTCAGGAAGTCAGGCAACGATTACTCGGATTGACGCTAAGTAAAATGATGACGTCATCATGATTCAGGCCATGCACTGGCGATGTCGGTGCCTTGAAGGTTGTCTGCATGTGGAAGCTGATCAGATTAGATTGAATTGCATATATTTCATTCTATATTACATCTTTATATGAAGACTCATACCTCTACACGAAGCAGAGACTATCCTAGCACAATATCAAGCTCTTTGATACATGATATCTCGGTTGCTTGAAGTGGGGATTGGGCATCAACTACTAACTAGTATAGTGGTCAACGCCCGAGGCCACACCCCCATGGGCAATGGTGAAACATTCATGGATACATCGAGAAATTTCCTCATGGAAATAGAATAATCATTCGTTCTCAACAGTTTGGATAATCTCTGCTATACCATTGTTCATACATGTAGCTATGGAAATTATTTCCGCTTTGTTTCTATCCAGGATTTATGTATCTTGGAACTTTCTATACTTCCATCCAACGCCATTCTATAGCATTCACGGCAAGACAGCCATCCAACTATGAAACCAACAAGTATACCACACAAAAGACACAAAACCCTCACCTCCTCGCAACAACAACAACTCCCCTAACAACCCTCCCTTTAGCCCACCACGCAAACGCAACCCTCGCAACCGAATACTTCCCCATCCCAATCCCAAAAGGCCTCGCCTCCCCAATCCTCCTGTCAATAAACCCAGCCAACCCCCCAAAAACATTTTTCGAGATATCCCTAATCTCAATCTGCGCGGCATCATACCCCGCCTCAACAAGCAGATCCACATATTTCCCCTCAGAAATAAAATTCCCAAACGGCGCGTTCGTGCCCCAGCATACAAGTCGTAGGAGAATCTTATCGTACCAAGTTATACTATTGCACAGTATCAAGTCGAAGGCCATGAATGAGGCGTTGAGGGTATTGCATGCGTAGCGCAGGATGGGGAGACGGGAGGGTCGGAAGTGGTATAGCGTGTCTAGCGCCAGGAGCCATGACGATGCATCGGTTCCGGTTTGGGTAGCGAAGTTCGTGGTTAATTCTTCCAGCTCGCCTGTCCAGGAAGTGGGAGCTGCGGCGTCCGCGCAGAAGATTCTTGCGGGGATTGAAGACTTCCTTTCGTGCAGGCGTGCTGCGCCGAGCGAGGCCTGCGCTGGCTCGATGGTTATGCCGACGTAGGAGTCTAGACATGGTAATGAGGAGGATTGCATGCTCTTGCCGTGGCGAGTTCGCAGGCTTGACTCTGTTGGTTTGATATCGGGGGATTTGCTTGAGGTTGTTATCCCAGTCTCACACATGGGATCGGACTGGGGGGTAGAAGAAGAGCCTTTCAACAGGCTGGTCAGGTACAGCGATTGATCACCGCATCCACACCCGACATCTAGGATTCTCACGGCTGATTTGCGCTCCGTTGATAGCGCGGCTGTGAGGACTTGGTCCAGAAGTGCTTGGCAGGCTTCCGGGAAGTCATTTGTGTGCTGGGGACATTGTTAGCGGTGTCTTGAAACATGCATTCTATGTGGTGCGCTCGTTGGAGCTGAGGTTTGAGCTCATTTACCTCCCAGTACCCCATGTTCATCCACATGGTCTGTGGTGGGAGCTGTATGTTGAGAACGGCATGGTCTAGGCCGTATACGTTTGCGCGTGATTTGCGCAGGGCGCGCTTGAGGAATCCCAGCATTTCTCGATAACCTCTCTGGGTGTTTTGTGGGAGGCATGGAGCGTGGTCAATGCCAAGCCTTTTGCCTGGATCGATAATCGATTTGTTATTAATGCCAAGGTGCGTCTAGATGGACTGATCTAGACGTAGATAACTATAGATTAGATCGGAGCAATTCGCCTGAGTTGATCATTCTAGAGGACATGCTACGCAAGTTCTACAGGCACAACTTCTACAGACACAAAATTAGATCAAAACGTAGTGAATAACCACATCTAAGATAAACTGCGTGAAGAAATTCATCACTCATCTACCCATCCCCCGCGACTTTCAGATGCAAGATCTGAAGTGGCTCTGGCTGCTATAAAAATAGAGAACGAGATCGCTGAAAACAAACACTATTAACAAGAAAGCAAAAATGGTGATGTCGGGCTAACGTAAAAACCCAGGACAGTCACCATCCAAAGCAGCAGAGTAAAGTAGCAGGGCAATCAAAGAAGACTGGGGTTTCTTTTTTTTGGGGGTTTTTGCCAATATGTTTTTTTCGTATTTTAGCATTGAAGACAATGCTTTAAGCAGTAGTTCCCACACCGTGCTTCAGGTCAAGAGTACTTGAACCATCGGGCTTCTGTGAGGCCAGGAACTTCTTGAACATGTCGGAGATGTCTTGCTCGGACTGCTCGTCAGCACCATTCTTCTCCATGATCAGACCACGGAGCCAGTGGTTCTCCAACTCGAGTTGAGACACGCGGGCCTCGAGGATGTCATTCTTTTCGGTGGTCTCCTTGACGGTCTGCTCGAGGGCAGCCTCACGCTGCTTCTTCTTCACACGGAAGCGAGCACTGGCCGCAGTGTTACGGCGGCGCTTGTCCTCCTCAGCCATGTTGCGACTAGCCTCCTCGGCGTTCTCCTGAATCGACTTTGCGGAGCTCTTGCGCTTGGTGCCGGTGACCGGAGCGGGAGGCGATATAGAAGTGGTGGGCGGAGCCGGAGCCACCTTAGGGGTTGCGCTGAATGGCGCAGGCTGAATGGGAGCCTGATTCGCCATCACCGGCCCGTTGGGAAGAGAAGGAGCGGCCGAAAAGTGCGCATTGTGCATGGGCACCTGGGCATTGGACCCGCTCAAGTCGTGGTCGTAGTTGGGCAAGGTATTGAGACCCTCAGCTGTAAGCCATTAGCATTCGTTCAATCTCTGTATAGCATCCACATCGCGATTTTCGGTGTCCCGAAGAACGATTGAGAGTCCGAGCAGGGGTTGTTCCCGATCACGTGGAATGGCGTAATAGCGGAGAGCATTCACGCCAACCCCCAAAAGTCAAATTTGAGTAAAAATCCCCCTGCTAGGGCCACGGGAAGGATGCGCATGCAGGACTCAAAATTCGACATTGGGGGTCCAAGCTGTGGAAGGAGGGGGGAAATGAAGAGGGTATGAAGCGCACGAAGCGCCAAAAATGCCATGCCGAGCCAAAAGTTGGCTCGAGCATTAAACATCAATGAACCAAAATGACGAATTCATAAGGCAACCCATTACACAGCATGTAAGTTGTAGAGATTGGTCCCATGAACCCGATTTTGATGCAGCCCGTGGGGAATGGTGTGATCAGGGGAAAGCCATGCAGCTCGAACTCTCAACTGGCCAACCAGCGACGTGAGATACAGGAACAATATCGAACAGCACTCACTATTCAGGAAATCCAAGAACTTCAGATCCGCGTTTTGCGTGGCTTGGTCGACCACATCGTGTGTCTTGTCATCGTCGGACGGGAATGGAGGCAAGCCGAAATCAGTGAACTTGTCGAACTCGAAGAACTCGGTGTTGGTGAACAGAGCTAGCTCCTCGTCGTTGAGAGTGGCCTGCTGCTGCTGTTGCTGCTGCAGAGCCTGGTCGTACGGCGAAGGAATCGCGTTCAAATCATCGAGGTATTGCGAGAAGTTGGGCATGCGACGCCCATTGTAGCCAGCCATGACGATAGTTGTTGGTCGCGGTGCGATTTAATCAAGGCTTAGAAGCCTGGGTTCTGCCTGTCGATGCCGATGGGCGACGTGGATGTGCGCGTTGCGCGGACGGAAAGAGGCGTGACTCAAATGCCGAATGCGGCTCGGTGCGGGTTCGTGGAGAGTGCTATGGAACTCGAAGCACTGGTGACAATTTTCTTCCAATTCGAGGGAATCGCGAATTTGAAGATGTTGGAAAGTGGGTAGAATACGGAGAGAAGTAAGTAGAAGTTGGGGACCACCAAGTGGATTTTTTCTTTGAGCGTTCAGTGGGGGTGCAAGTGGGAAGGTGGGAAGCCCGGGGGCCGGAGGGGGTGATGATTAATCCCCCGATTTGCCCGCTATCTTGCCTCCCGATCCGAACAATGGCCTTGCTGTGTCTTCTGTATATCTTGGTGTTATTGAAATGAATAGAATGAATACCTAACTTGAGTTTTTTGCCTGTTCTTAACTTATTCTACTTCTTTACTCTCTACCACCCTTCAGTTTTTGAGGAAGGTATACTTTGTACATCGTGAGGCGATCGGTGGCCGAAGATCGGAGCCCACCGAGTTTAAATTTCCAGGGTTCCACGTTCCCACTTCCAGGACATTCCCACGATGATCGATACTTGCATGAAAAATGACAGAAATACTGCAAGAATCACGCACTGCCCTATATTCCTCATTTCATGCCAATCTCACTGTCAATTGTTCAAAAAGCACCCAATTCTTGGAATAAACCAGCGACAAACGCGGCTCCCACATATCCCAGACACTGAGATCGGCGGGGCCCGAAACTGGTGGTGCCCGTCGCACCGTGATTGGTCAGCATGACTTGGGTTGGTAAGCCTCGAACCAGGAACACGACGGTGTCCCAGTGAAGTCATTTCCTGATTCTTCCGAGGTCGGCTATCAAGCAGCTGAACATTGCCCTACAACAATATTAAACATCCGTATAATGCGGGGATTATTGATCACTACGTTGTATGCATCGGTGTCGTATAAATGGACTATTAGTGGACTTCATTTTCAATCAGGCCCTTGCTGATCTCAAAGCACAGACTTCGACAACCTTCTAACAGATGCCGAACGGCTGGATGTGGCTTAGTCTCCCTTCTTTTCGGTCAATATACCCGGAGTGGCGGCTGATAGTATAACCGAGGGATCAAGGCTGAACTCATTCGATTTGTATATTGTATTGGCAATTGAAATCAACTATCCGAACCCCCATTCTCACCGCAGCACCCTTGTTTATGAAGAATCCCATCTCTCAACGGTGGATGCAATGTGTATAGTATGGAAGATCATGTTCCTAGTGTACCCACACTGACTACCTTTGCTCCATGTCGATTCTACGTCTGGCACACATCATAGCATTCTTACACGATTCGGCTAATCAGGATATTCAATCCTCTTCCACTATTCAAGACTACCCACGCTACTGTACCCCGCTCAACTTCTTTCCATTGCGTGCTGATCCTTCAAACAGTGATCTCTTAGCCGCATTCTCCGCTCATAAATCCATCATCTAAACATCAGCTCTAGAGAGCTAATATGCCTGTTGAAGACACCTACATAGTTACCAGAAAATAAGAGGGACCCATTTCCTGCGCGCCCACGTCGCTCTTTCGACCAAGTCATATCTTCTACTAGAAGCACAAGGTCTATGTTGAGACATCCAAGGCCTGTAGTCAAACAACCTGGATTCGCTACTTTCATCCCAAAGAGCGCAGTCTCAAAGATCACTGCTCCGAACTCAGACATCGCTCAGAACTCAGATATCGCTCTCATTATTGCGAGTCTTTCTTTGTATACGAGAAACCTATTCGAGTAGGACTCCATAAGCAAGGTAGTTATCCCATGTCGTCTAGAGAGCCTCGAAGACCGTTAGGTGCTCTTTATACACCACCGCCCGGGCAATTCTTCGGCTCACACACTTCCCAACCACGGTAACACGGGACAACACAATATGTATGTACAACATGAGCTGGGAGCCGTTGATATGGTTGAGGAATATATCCATTTCGCCTTTCACTCGCATTATACTTAACAGAACCCCAGCGAACTCCCAAAGAAAGAATGTGTCCAAACCGAAGTGGGCTTTGTCTTGTCGCAAGTAGCTCTATCGCTCACCCTCAACCTCGACCGCAGCCGCAGCAGAGGAGCCACACTCAGCTATGCCAGCTCCAGCATCAGATATTGCCCCCGCACCTACTACCGCAGCAATCCGTGCCCGCGTGAAGTGCCCGCTGATTGGGACTAGAGAAAAGACACTGTTCTCTTCTACATCGCTTTCCACTATCGACATCTCGATGTTCGGCAGCATCAGTGAAGACGAAACTGCTGCCGAAGCTTACGGGAAACTCAGCGCTAGCTGCGAGGTAAAGACGTTTCATTCGGTCAGCGACAAGACCATCAGGGGTGTCATATTGAGGTACAAGCCTGGAGACAAGCCAGAGGAGTTTGTTGCGAAGTGGAAAAGTCCGACTTCCATCACATTATTCGGGTTTTGACTAACAACTGCGAGATGTTGGCCGAGTCCTACATTAGTGGCAACATGGCAGACAGCAGCGTAGGCAATCAGACAACACTGTTAGGAATTGAAGTCAGTCAGGTGGTCCATGTTGCCCAGGTACAAAGCCAAGGGAGCGTCTCACGATGGCAGATATGGCGATGCCATCATCCTAGCCAAACACCTTTCGCAAATGTACTCGCACATACAAGCGCATCAAAACGAATATCAATGCGAAGATTGACATCGTCCACATCACAGCTTGCACTGTGGGAGCTCGACTTTCGAGCAAGAGAGATGCGTCCGCAGTAGCTGCCATGCTGAGTGTTGAAGCTACGCAGACTTACAGGAGGATGCGTGTGAACTTGAAGATCTAACTGTCCCAGCCCATGTAAACTGAGGGTATATAAAAGACCGTCCACATAATCCCGTCCAATGCAAAGATTGGACTGACCATCTGAAGAATATGACAGGGAAGTTGGTGGTGTTGTGAAATCAATAAACACTTCAATAATCATTGCCATGATGAACAAACCTCCCAATCCTCACCTCCATGTACGAAGGAATGTGAGCGATCGGTTGACTGTCCCGATCGACACAAGCTTTACTTTCCTCATGTGCTAGCTCTTGAGAAAAGCGGATCTATCTTGCGAAGGATAGGTAACATGTGGTTGTAGGCGCAAAGACTTCCCGAATGGCTGGTAAGCAGACCCGATCTTACAGGCCATATGGATCAGTATGCTCTTTCGGACGCTAGGGCGGCGCCGCTGTCAGTCCACGGTTTTGCAGGCCCAATGGGGCTTAGTTTCATCGGCAAGCCATTCAGATTCGTCGAACAACAATGACGGACTCCACATCCCGTTTCCCCCGTGTGTGGAGGTGAACGCTAGACAGCATTCAGGAATGGTTTCTAGAAAATGGCACCCAAGATTGCCAGCACTTATGCACTGCTAGAATGCCGGTAGTCGCGCCAGTCAGACTTAGTGCTTTGCAAAGCCCCCGCTCATATCTGCGGTGAGAAATTTTAGTCATATTGTCTCCTTATAATTCAGCGTACCCCAGAGTTTGGAGTGCTCGAGGAGCCGTGAGGTCGCACTAGTCAACACTGTCTCATATCTCTGCGGTCCTGTTGTGTTTCAAAAGCGGAATAAATTCGAAAACTCATTGGCTGCACGTACTTTTGTGTGCGTACAGGATGCACCCTGCCACAATGTTGAACCTGGTCGCTTTTCCTTCCAGCATGTGGGCCCAGACCCTGGCCACTATTGGATTATTGTTGGTGACGAAGATAATTTGGGATGTTTTCTTTTCACGGTTGAGAGCAATTCCTGGTCCGAAGCTGGCCAAGATCACTGATCTCTGGCGCGCCTCACATGCATATGGTGGGCGTATTGATCTCAAGAATGTTCAACTGCACCGGAAATATGGCACAGCAGTACAGGTCGGGCCTAATTGCGTGAGCATATCAGACCCAAGTCTGATTCGGACGATCTACTCCACCCGAAATCCATGGAAAAAGGTTGGAGATGTCGTCC
Organism: Penicillium turbatum; assembly: GCA_030762825.1. Taxonomy (NCBI): domain Eukaryota; kingdom Fungi; phylum Ascomycota; class Eurotiomycetes; order Eurotiales; family Aspergillaceae; genus Penicillium; species Penicillium turbatum. Next base: position 1,317,887 of record JAUJYX010000003.1, on the reverse strand, counting down.
CAGAGTGAATGACGTCCGAACTAAAATTTGCTGACCTGTCGCAACAATGTAAAGAGTGACATGTACCGTCCCAATGATGTAGTACTCGAAGGCCACCGACTGTCAAATCTCTTCAACACACAGGATGAAGACTGGCACAACCAAAACATCCGGCCCATTCGGAGTCTTTGGACCATGACCAAGGTTCTGGAATATGAACCCCTAATCGATGAAACAATTACCAAATTTGTGGACAAGCTGGCTTTGAGATTCGTCGATGGTGATAATGCGGAAAAGGTTTGCCCAGCAGATGAATGGATTGGTTTCTGTGAGCATATTCGCCAATACACTGGAAAAATTGAAACTGATATTCCGTAGTCGCTTGGGATGTCACTGCCAATTTCAGCTTTGGTCGACACTATGGGTTCATTGACCAAGAAAAGGACGTTGACAATCTGATCACAGACTCAACTGCTGGTCTTAGATACTTCGCACCGGTAAGCACCCTGGTGATCAGTGAATCAGAGGGAACCAACCATGTGACTGATACAGCCCATTAGGTATCTCAAATCCCATGGATTGACAATCTCCTCGACAAGAACCCGATCAAGCGCATTGGCCCCAAGCCTACCTTGACCGGCGTGCTGTATGCCTTCAAGGTTGTTGCGGAGTACCAGGCACAACTCACTGAGAAACGAATCACCGCTGGCACTGTCGACCACACGCTTGACAAATACGTGCAACTGAAAAAAGCGCACCCCAACATGGTTGATGATAACCAGATTGTAAACTGGCTGATGCTGAGCATTCTTGCTGGAGGGGACACGAGCTCCGCCACCATGCGTGCTGCCGTTTACTACCTAGCAAAGTCACCCTCTGCGACGGCCAAACTTGCCACCGAACTGAAATCTGCCGGCATTGGTGCCCCCGCTCCCTGGAAGGAAATTCGGGACTTGCCATATTTGGACGCTGTCATTCGGGAATCTGTGCGTGTCAGTCCCGGTATTGCTATGATTTTTGAGCGTGTCGTTCCAGAGGGCGGGTTCACGCTTCCGGATGGACGATACCTTCCTGCAGGAACCAAGGCTGGTATCAACCCATTCGTCACAAACCGCGATTACGGGGTTTTCGGAGACGATGCGAATGACTTCAATCCGGACCGTTGGCTCCAGGGCAAGGACGAAAGTGCAGACCACTTTGAGGCCCGCGAACGTCGCATGAAGGATACTGTGGACTTTTCTTTCGGTGGTGGAGGTCGAGTCTGCATGGGCCGGTACCTCGCTATGTTAGAGATCAAAAAGCTGATCGCGACGCTGTATAGCTTGTTCGATGTGAGTGATGCAATGGTGCTCCTTGATCCCTGTCTCGGTGCTGACGTGTCGTAGATTCAACTGGTGAATCCCAAACACGAGTGGAAGTGCCAAACTTCCTGGTTCGTGTATCAGTACGATATGCCTATGGTCATTCGGCGCCGATGAAATGGTGCCCCTGGGCCACTTGGTCATGACAGCAATGGGTAAACATGAACTAACCATTGAGACATGCACATACAAAATGCAATCACCGCAAACGGGTTTGGAAGAGATCTAAAGAAGACACGAAAGATTTGAAGACGCATAGAATATGGATTGAGAAGTAAAAATGAATTCGCCCATACCGCATGAGGTATCAAAGTCCCAGCCTAGAAAACGCCGTCAAACAGATAGAAATACCCAGGTCCTCAATCCATGCATCAAGTCATTATGTTGTGAAGGATCGTTGTTACTTCACTGAAACTTCCGAACTGTCCATGCGTAACATCATTGAAGCACAGACCTCACCATTCCAATTGTGACTGGTAAAGGCGTGCGAGTTGTGCCTTTTAAAATCATTTCTTGATAGAGCCGTTTTCATCTCTCGTCGCTGTTCCATCATCGTGGTTCTGTACCGGCTTTCCATTTTCATCTTCTTCGCCAGTAATTTCTCCCCAGCCTGAGCTCCTACGACTCATACGACCGGTCAAACTCAATGGGATGGCGACACCCCCAGCAATGCTAGCGGCTGTGCTGTCATTTCGGCTATGCGACTGAATACCGCTGCGAATGCTGGCCCCATCACCGCCGGCAGTTTGCTTAGCGGTGTACAGGCTGGTCCGCTCAGAATTGGTGCTGGCTAACGGAGCTGCTCCGGAGACCGAGTAGACACTGATGCGCTCGGCGCTAGCAAGTCCAACAATGCTCGGTCGACTCAGTACTCCCGAGGCGTTGAGCACAGAAGTATTCGATGCCTCGTTCGTGTTTCCACTCAACACACTCAGCGGCAGGCTCTCGCGACTACCGCCGAAAACAGAAGATGGAGCCAATGCGCGTACAGACGCATTGGTATCCAAGGAATTACGGCGATGACGCTTAGACGAGCTTGCCAAGGTGAGAAGTGAAGCGTTATCGGTCAATACATTGTTTGCGGTTGCAGTGCTGTACGTCATTCCATGGTTCTGGGGTACCAGGTGCGGGGGAACTGCGCTAGCGGGGGCTGGTGAGGAGGTCGATGGGAATTGGTGAGAAAACTGAACCTGCTGGTTCGAGGCGCCCTGTGTCGAGCTGCCATGGTGGTGTCCATGATGACTGTTTTGCGTGTTGTACAACTGGGTCGAGGGTGCTGCAGAGTGCACAGTGGTGAGAGTGGTAGCCAACGATCGAACCGAAGGTGCGGGTGATGAAAAGGTGCTACCCTCTCCTCCTCCATGGGTACTGAGGCCTTCAGTGCCAGTTGTCAATGTACCTGCCTTGGAATACGCGGCGTCGGAAAATGCTGCGTCGCCGGTGGTGGAAATGGTCGGCGCGGCGGATTTTGCACCTGTTAGGGGAGCCGGGTTATCATAGCCCGAACAGAAAGATGGGTCGCTCCTGGAGCGAGACTCTGAGCCATGACGTTCGTCGATGTATGAATCAGTTGGCGTCTGAGTCCCTGTGTTACGGTTGACGGTTCCAGAGAGTGGATAGGGGTTGTTGGCTTGATCGCCCTTTTTACCCTTAGCACCCGCGTGGCGCTTGTTGTGCCATCGATTTGTGGTGGAGTCGGAAGAGCTCTTAAGGTTCGCCAGGCGTTTCATCCAACTTGAGAATGGATGGCGACGTGCATTCCGGTCTGTTTTGTATATATCCCTTAGTAATGTTTCACGGTGGCCTTCATGAACAACCTGTACTTACCGTGCGCCCTGGCAGGACCTTCGGCAGTAGCCATTCTGGCTTCGAAAGGCAACTTTATTACTACCCACTCGGGCTTGCGGGGGATAAAAGACAGGCAAGGAAACAAGGCATTGCGGATCGAAGCGCGCCGAGGCAGATGGGGCAGTGGGCGGGGCGACTGTTTATCCGCGGACGTCATGTGCCCGTGCCTCTTTCCCTCGATATGAAGTAGTTCCAACATTTTCGATCTTCTTCATATGATGTTTGATGAGCTTTAGAATATCAGGAGAGCTGTCACAGCAACAGCAATGATGACATTGGACAATGATTGAAATGCACAGCTATAACGGAGTTCTCAACCTTTTTTTTGGGGAATATTCTCTTTACATCGTGTGGCGCAATGCCCCGGTGAGCATCAAACGACTGCATTAATGCCTTCTGCTCAGTCAAAAATACGAGCCCTCCCTCCTGATGTGGTCGCAAAAATTAAATCCTCCACATCTATTGTGCATCTGACTGGTGTTATCTCGGAGCTAGTCAAGAACTCTTTGGACGCCAATGCACATACTGTCTTTATCACTGTCGACTTCAAACGTGGTAGCTGTATAGTTGAAGATGACGGAGATGGAATTCCCCCAGTCGAGTTCGAAGCTGCAGGAGGGCTCGGCAAAGCTCACCGTATGTCTCCCATAGTCAGGATTATAACCTTGTATGCTTGCTAATGTATGCAATAGATACATCCAAATTTGAATCGAGTGACGTATATGGACATCGAGGATTGTTCTTGGCTTCTTTGGCCTCTCTATCTCTACTCACTGTGACTTCTTGTCATATACATCATGAATCCACTAACTCACTCATATTCCATCATTCGACACCTCTGGCTCGGCTGATCCCTGCGCCACCACATCAGGTCCTTCGCTTCCCCGGTCATGGCACGTCTGTCACTGTCAACGACCTTTTTGGTAACATGCCAGTTCGCGTTAAGAATCGAGCTCTCAACCTTCAGAGGCCAGACGAATTGGAACGAGAGTGGGACAATCTGAAAAACTCATTGGTCTCTCTCCTGTTGGCCAATTCTCAGGTCACAAAACTGGTCCTCCTCGATGCGGATAAAAGTAAGCGGATGTCCGTTCGCCTTGGATCCGCTTGTATGCCGGCAGCAGAAAGTTCTCATCATCTGATGTTCGATCTCAACCGCATCAAATCAATTTTCACACAATCCGGACTGACAACGCCACAAAATTTGGACTCGTGGTATGAGATGTCAGCATCAATTTCTGACCTTACAATTCGAGCAGCAATATCGCTTCAGCCTGGTCCAACTCGGAGGGCCCAGTTTATCTCGCTGGGAAACGAACCTGTGCTATTACGCAATAGCTCGAATGTTCTTTACAACGAAGTGAACCGGATTTTCGCTCTGTCGGATTTCAGCAATTTTGGAGACATGTCCGATGGAAGCTCGCTCCCAAATCAGCTCCCAGATCATGCATCTTCAGTAAATCGGCACGATGCGCTAAGCAACGCAAGCACCCGAAGCTGGGCCAAACCTGTCAATAGGTGGCCCATGTTCTACATCCGCATTGATGCCAGAAATGTTATGCAGTTAGACGATGATGGATCTGGGGATCTGCCAGAATCAGGCAAGTCCATCCAACGTATTGTTGATGTGCTTGTGGCAATGGTCCATGAGTTCTTGAAGCAACACAATCTGCGCCCTCGTGACGCGAAGCAACGGACCTTGTCGTTGGAACGAACTCAGAGCATCAGTCGCAAGGACTCTCGAGTAGCTGGCAGCTCTCCTGGCCCACTAAATCAAGGCCGCTCGATCTCAAGTGCTGAAGAAGCTTTCAGCGGTCATCTGAAAATTCCCTCTTTCTCAAGATCCCAATTTGGTGATATTGATCAAAGTTTTACCAACTGGTCAAGGGTCAAAGCTGCCAAGGACTTAAATAGTCATTCTACAGTCCACCGAACTCCGCGGCATGCTCACCCTGCTTCTGATATCATTCGAAGGAAGGGCTCATTGCCTATCCTTCCCCCACGGGGGCCAGACAGCCCAGGCCATGGCCGGGAGCTGAATATTCTCCGTAGGTCCCGGAGCCAAAGGACATGCGGTGAGAACAGTATCAACTCAGAAGACCCGCTGGGGGATTTGTCGTCAGACAAGCTGATAACTTGGATCGATCCACACACGAAGTTGGCGTATTCAATCAATCCTCGGACGGGTCAGACGATGAACTCTCGTAATTTATTGGCTACCCAGCATTCTCCCGCTGATTCCGAGAACATCTCATCAAAGTCCCCGGGACAACCTGTATGGATCGAAAATATGTTGGTGGCATGGGATAATCCTTCATTCAGTCGCACAGAGGTGCCAATACCAAATCTGGGAGTAGAGTCTGCTGGTCAACAGATTGCGAACATCTCTTCGCACGACTGCTTCAAGGGTATTGGGTCCCTTGATACAGCGCAGGTTGCCAAATATCGGGGCAAGCTTCCACGTTGCGCCCTCGAGACTGCTGAAGTCATAGCCCAGGTGGACAAGAAGTTCATATTGGCAAAAGTCCACACAACTAGCGTCAATTTAAATCAGGATGGTGCATCTAACGATGTTCTGCTTCTAATTGACCAGCACGCAGCCGACGAGCGATGTCGAATCGAACAATTATTTGGGAATATGTTCCTTTCTCCCGAGTTAGCTGGAAATTTGCAAAGAGAGACTCGGGTGTGCACTGTCCAAGTCGGCCCGTTGACATTTGAACTTTCATCAACGGAGGGTGGCCTTTTTAAAAGATATATGGATCTTTTCTCGGCCTGGGGTATCGGATACGTGACTGATTACAAGATCGATTCTACTGTCTTGATTTCCGTGCACACCCTTCCTGTTCTCATAGCTGAACGCTGTCGACTCGAGCCTCATGTCTTGATTGACCTGATGAGACGAGAAATCTGGTCCAGTGAGGAGGATGGTAGGAAGCCATTTCAGTCGAAGAAATCATTCGAGATTGAAGATGTGGACGAGGACCTAGAGCTACCACAAAGTGAAGGATTGGTACACGAAGAAACCACAACACGCTCCGCCTCGCGCTCATGGGTCCAGCAGATGAACGGATGTCCTCAGGGCATCGTGGATCTTCTGAACTCTCGCGCCTGTCGAACTGCCATCATGTTCAACGACCTGCTGACCATTGAAGAGTGTCAAGCGTTGATCTCCAGGCTGGCCCGCTGTGCCTTTCCGTTTCAGTGCGCCCACGGACGCCCTTCCATGGTCCCCATACTCGATTTACGATCACTTTCACACACTGCAGTTACTTTGCCTCTGGATCTGGGTGCTAAGGCATCTATTTATGATGATACTGACGGCATGAATTTTATGGAGGCATTCCAAAGACGATACGCAAAATAGTCGGTATAAGTTTTACGCAACAAGGCTTAAAGGTTGTGGTCTCGGAAAAACATGAAAATATAATGACAATCTGTACAATAGGTGATATCCGAGAATCAATACTTGACCAGGCATATCCCCGCTCACTCAATCTATTCGTCATTGACGTCTGTCCTGGATCTTCCCTTGCGCTTTTTGACCGCAGCCACACGAGGCAAAGACTGTTGCCTGAACTCCCGTTATCCAGATAGACCATGCGTTCTTGTCCTGGGCCAGCCTACTTATCGGCAGTACATTGCCCAATCTTCCGTCTTCATCTCTTTCATACAAGACATCTCGATAGGAATTTGCTCTTCTCAGTTTCACCACGTGACCTGTCCCTGGTGGGTTGCGGACCGGCCAAGGCTATACCCAGATAGGCAGCGGAAGCCCTCTGTGACGATGCCGTCTTCACTTTGGCCGCCACATTCCAAACTTTCGATATTCTGTCTCTTGAGCGCCTGCCCTCTCGCTTAAATTTTGTTTGATGCCCATCTCAATGGAGCCTGCCGAAGTGGAGAAAGTAGAGGGTGACACACCAACCAGCAAGGAAGATACCACTGTACGCATTCTGCAGGCATTTCTCGACTATCTACCGAAAGATGGCAGGGAAATTTTCAATCGCGATCTCCAATCTTTGCCAACAGACCAGGATGTTTACGATTACGCCGAGTCATTGTTGAACGGTCTTCTTTTACCAATGCGAACCCTCCAATCTATACCCACCTTATCCGAATTTGTTAAGATCGACTCTATTGAAGACATTGCCTCACAGTCCACGTCCACGGGGCCAGAGGCCCAAAAAGCTCGCTTGAGGCTTGATTGTCTTGAGCGTGACGGCATGAAATGTGTGATCACTGGCCGCAAAAACGTCGGAAAGATCTACACCGACTGCGTGCACATCATTCCCCTGTCCCTCACCAAATGGGATGACAGATGCGAGGAGGAAGCCAAGGATATCATTTGGACCAACCTATCTCGCTATTTCCCAGCACTAGAGAACAGTGCCCACTTGACACGGGCGTCGATGAATGAAAGTTGCAATGCCATGTCAATGTCATGTCGACTCGGTGAGGGCTTTAGCAATTTCGATTTCGCCTTTGAACAGACTGCACAGCCGCAAGTATACAGACTGAAGATCTACAAGCGGCATCTACTTCTCGAACTTCCTCGAACGGTCACTTTTGAGTGCCATGACCCGCGATACGCTCTTCCCAATCTCGAACTTCTCAAGGTTCATGCCACTATTTCCCGCATTTTCCATGCACTTGGATTAGCGGAGTATATCAGGAAATCATGCCGAGATATACGAGAGACTCGTGTCTTGGCAAATGATGGTAGCACTGATATCTCATCTTTCTTGGCTGCCACCTCACTCGGCGCGCTGGGTGCTGTGAATATTTCTATCCAACACAATTTAGCGGAAGACTCGGATTCTGAAGCAGAAGCAGAAGCCCAGAGCGTTCCGAAGGCTGATAGTGGGCTGACACAAGTATAGGATATTGCTGAGGGATACGCACCATGCGACATTGAACGAACTGGCCAACTTGGGCTCTCTTTGTATTTTGTTACCCAGGGTCTAGACTAGCTCAACCTTTTCTGATATTCTCTCCTGTCTTGTTCAAATAGAACCGAGTGAGTTAAGGTCAAGAATGGGGTATTGAAAATTCACACTGCTGGCCGGAAACATCTGGAGCGAAAATCAAAGTGGGCAAGCAATACACCTTGCAATCCACTAGTCTGAAACTCGAGGAAATTTGAAGATGCTACGCGATACATAGGGAGTAAAAGCAAAATGAGGGTAGTACATAAATGTGATTCCAATATTTTCACTACCTTTTCTGCAACATTTGAATATGATGTGGTACACTGGCCTCGGGCTGCCAGGTCGAGGACCAGGCATTTGAAAAGACAGAAATCTCGAACAAATACCTCTAGGTACATGGATCTTGACGAATGTGGGGAGCAGCCGCTTGCAAGACAACCTTGGAAGGTCATATTCATTCCGTGTTTTTGAATTTCCTTCCCATGGATTCCAAATCACAAGTCGGTCATGATCTTCAGGCAGAAGAATCTGGGGTTAAGGCATCAACATGTCCCAATTTGGAAAATGGTGGGTTCCCTTATACATCACAAACAAGACCTCTCCCCTCGAAATTCCCTCCGCGCAGACCAACCGTTAACTGCTTCGTTTTCACTTCCATGGTGGCGGTATGGTGTGAATTACTTGATTAGGGCCGTATCAGAGACCGACTATGTTGGGTGTTCGAGACATAGTCAGAGGGGATCTCTTTCTTTTCTCCGGCTGTATCATCGTTTACTATGTGGCTTCCTACTTTCTTTTCTTTGATATTGCGGTGTCTGAGCTGCTTATGTTTGACTCTTTTTCTTTTTGATGCACATGTACAGGTATCTTCAGGCCGGGGCCCGGATGGATGTGTCTAGGTGGTAATGTGATTATCAAGGGAACCACTCGCTCTTCCCTCTTTCCTGTCTTTCTTCACCTGCCTCTCTTTCCTCTTTCCCTTGGGCTCTTTGATTGTTTACGCTTTGTGCTTTCCCTCGCCTCCTTCAATCAGTAAGTACGCAGGAACGAGTCTAGGGCGTGCTATCCCGCGGCCTTGATGGATGGTGATGTGATTGCTGAGGGAACCAGTGGCTCCTGCCTCTCTTTACTCTTTCCTTTGCTCTATTTATTGTGCTACTCTTTGTGCTTTTCCTCGCCTCCTTTTGTCGGTAAATATGCAGGAACGATTCTGAGACGTGCTATCCCTAACAGAAAGCTCCCCCTACCTTAGATGCAGGTTGATATCAGGTAGATCCACATGAAGTACCACAATTTGAAACAGCCTTTAGATATATGTACCACATTACTCTTGTGTATGATTGAGACAGAAATTTATTTAAGTTCAGCACTGCAGTTTACTTTGTTCCTGCAGAATGTTTCAAGACAGGTTACTCTGTGGAGTAGTGGTCTGCCTGGGAACTCAAGACAGAAGAAGATGAGGTTACGACCCTAATTATAATTACAACAGGAAGCCAAGTCTGACATTTCACAGACTTGTCTGCTATCTGTTGCCACTATGTACAAGACTAAAGGATATGGCAGGGATACCTCCAAGATCGCAAGTACTACAACTTACATGTTGAGATACTCAACAAGGCAAAGACCAGTCCCAAGTACAGCTACAACTTCAACTACAAGTATGGCACAGGGGATATTTGAATTAAGCGTATTGCATTTGAGGTAGCTATGAAGATAGCTCCTATTCGAAGCCGCGAGGCGAAAAACTAACCGTCTAGAGGGGGTATCCTAAGGAAAACGCCCCAAGTCGACAGAAGACAAATCCTTTTTCCAGTCCACCGTTTCCCCCTTTTCCCGAAAAAAAGAACAAGAAAAAGATCAGATGTGGAAGAAATTAGACGGAGTCACGTAAACGTAAAAACAAGGCCCTTGGTAAAACTCCATGTGTGGAGTCCCGGACCCCGTTTCATACATAGCCGCGCTTCAAATGCAAGGTTTCTCGGAAAAGCCAGAAACAGCGAAAACAAGAAAACAATCGCACCGCCCGGGAATAAAAGAGGTAAAAATGGGAAGTAGATAAAATGATAATGGAGGAATATTCACACATTGCAAAGAAAATGGGGTGCAGGTAAGCGTAGTAGAACAGTGGCCGGGTGCGAAATGTGACACCAGTGCGCCGGGAATGAGAAGAAGTCGTGAGTCATTAGATTGTGAAGAATGTGATGGGTGGTATTGGAAGTGATGGCGGGTTATTTATCAGTGTGTAGGGACGGTCTTCGCTTTCGACTGGTTGGTCCATGAGAGAAAGTCGAACTTGTCCTTGGCATTCTCGAGCATGGAATGGTTGGACTCGGATTGAGTCGTTAGAGCGGTTGGAGTGCGAGAGGCCTCTCTGGGCTCAAGCACTAGGGAGCGGCGGTAGAGTAAGGTTTGTGCGGTTGTTTCGCCGTTGGAGCGCACGCGAATGAGCTCATCCTGCATCCAGGCCTGCAGTTCGGGGACTTCGGTCAGGCGGTAAGGGATCTGGAATCGCTGTAGCTCGCTGATGATGCGCGCCGTCTTCATATGCTTGTCGAAATTAATCACGGCCATTTCGCTTTCGTCTGTGGAGAGGGTGCGGAGAGATTGGTTGCCATGGTCGACGAAAGTGAGGTCGGTCAGGTAGGTACCGACAAATGGAAGACACGGAGGCACGTGGTTCTGGAGGCGTTGACGCAGTACGGCGTAGTTGCGGGAGACATCAACGATGGTGCGAAGCTGTTCGAGGGCAGTCTTGGTCTTTTGAGATACAATGTCCCAGGTCTTCTTTAGTCGGGAGATCATAGATAGGTTTAATGAGCAGATGATGGCCATGAGAGAGTCGTAGTTGTTCAACTCCAGGCACTTGTTGGCAATCTTGACCCAGTGCTTGATAGTGGCAGCACGCTTCTTGGGCTCCTCGAGGTACAGGATGGAGTCGGCTACAAGGTGAGCAAGATCGGTGGACAGAGTCGACATAGCGCGAACGTTGACAGCCAGCGAGCCTGTCTTTCTCGCCCATTCTGTGTCCAATAGCTCCTCGGGAAGGATGGAGCAGAAGATGCGGGACTCCTTGATGGTCAACTGCCGGGCAAGCTCGAGCGGATCAAAGTCAAGGATGGTTATCGAGGCTTCGCCATTCTTCCATTGCTTGAGCAGGTTGTGCTCCTTCTTGCCAAGGATGGGAGTGGGTAGGGGAGTGTTGGGGTCGATGTATTGAGCAATAGAAGTATTGGTCTTGCCCATGGACGATACCAAGCGAGGCACAACGGGGCCACCGACAGCGGAAACTTTCTCGGCCAGTTCGAGTAAACGCTTACCAGCGGTGGGAAGTTCCACTGAAAGCCTTGACTTGGCGAAATGGACTATGAAATCAAGGGCAGTGTTGTCACGGTCGTGGCGCCAGTGGGACTCGAGCCAACCCTTGTAGATGTTGTACACACGCAAGCGAACGGGCCCCGCGGCGTGGGACGTGTCACCAATGTACTCGAAGCGTTCGGCGAGGGCCTCGGCAAACTCAAGAGGGGTGGCGAAAAGGCGGAAGGTGAGATAGAAGGTCGAGACGAACAAGGCATCCGGGGTTGATTGGTGGGCAGTCAGTTTCTCGATGAGAGCACGAAGACTGCCACCCATCACTGAGCCTTCCTTGTAAATGAGTTCGTGCGCATAGGTCTTCTCCAAAAGGTTGGCCTCGGTCTCCTCGTTCTCCTCGGCGAGTGTGGAGTAGCTGAGACTTTCCTTTAGGGAGGGGATCTTGAAGCTTCCCTGGAAACTACCCCCAATGTCAGGGGAGGTAGCCCGGGTCGAGGTCTGCGAGACACCACTCATTTCGGAATCGCGGATGTGGCTGTTGTATGTGAAGCTACTACCGTTGCTGGTGACTCCACGGCCAAATGACTCGCTCACGTCAGACTTGGGATGGCTTTCACGATAGCCACTATCGGTGGAGGAAAATGATGCAATGTTTTCGAGGTGGGTGGGGAGGATGGCGGAATTAGGAAGGGAAGAAAGAGCGGAAAGGTTGGCAGGGGAGTTTGAGAGATGAGATTGGAAGGAAGAAGGAGTCGTGGCGTCGGTAAGAGCAGGTGTGGGTGGTGAGTACGTGGTGCTGGGAATTTGGAGGGGAGGTGGGGGGAGGCGAAGTGAGAGATCCTGTTGCTCTTGTTCGATTGTTTCCTCTGATTGTTCTTGTGGGGGTTCCCCTCCCCTCTGGTCGTCAGAGTCAGAGTCAAGCTCAATGTCACCAATTTGCTCAAGCACCAGGCGAGCCTTCGCCAAACAGTTGCCCGCTGCTCTTACACAGTCTGTGGCGGCATCCACAAGACGCTTCCCGTCATCTGGCATATACACCATATCGTCATCTGATAGGTGTGCGGGATGGAATGCGTCGCGAGCAGCGTGAACGAGCTCGGACAGCTTCTCACACATTGTCTCTCGTGCCTGCTCGAGGAACACGCTGCGCTGGGTATCGTGCTCGGTGACTGCCTCGACAACATTGAGCAAACTCCGGCAGGACTGGACAGCCTGCTTGGTGGTGGCAACCAGCTCCGTTGAAGAGCGGGACTGCATGTGGAGTCCAAGAAACGATCCGAGCACGCTCAGGAACGCGTCATATGTCGTTCCGAGGCGCTCAGATGCCAGATTTTGACCACAGATGGCAGCAGAAGGACCGGAGACTGACATGCGGTGTGATACCGAAGCTCGTTTCATGGAGACAGAGACTGGTCTCGGTTGCTCAAATGATTCCGTGCGCATTGACGCGCGACTCATACCCATTCGGCTATGGTTCATTTGTCGGGACTCCATTCGGGACTCCATTCGGGATTCCATTCGGGATTCCATTCGGGATTCCAGCATTCGCGACTCGGATCGGTCACCAGTCTCGGCCAAGTTGAAACTCTCGGATGCCGGGGTGGGCGGCATGTCATAGCCTTGGCTTTCGCCTGGTCCTTCCATCTCAGCAATGGTCCTGCTCAACCCTACTTCCTCGTTCCATACATCGAGAAATCGAACTCCACGGGTAACAATTTTGAATGCCTTGAGAAGCATCTCATCCAGAATGGCTTCTACTTCATCTTCCGAGGGAATTCCGTTGGCAACTTCCTGGAACTTCTTCGCAGTCTTCACCAGCGAAGACAGATCAGACAGTAAAGCCTTCCGGATTCTTCGGAGCCCATCGAACCTCCTTACCAGGGTTGATTCTCGAGTAAGACACTCTGATTTTTCCTGTTCAAACATGAGCTTTGTGCTGGTTTTCTCGGTTCTAATTGGAACTCACCAGCAGAAACCGAACGCCTGCAATGGGGCCTCTCATCAAGTCCTGGTTTCCGAAGTCCTTTAGTGATGACCCGCATCCGCCTCGAATGATATCCCAGAAATCAGTCAGGGCCTTCAACAAAGGTCGCATAGCCAATTGGTCGTATGCTTCGCAATAATTGGTGGGTAACCAGCCTCGATCCCCAGAATCTAATAATGTACCATCGGCCCAGCCATTGGTGTGAACAGAATGGACCAAAATGATATCGCCCTGCTCCAAGGGAAGTGTAACGGTCGACGGAGAGACATTGCCGGCCGGGTGAAAAGGATAGAATGCGCGCAAATAGTTGTGAAAGACAGGCCTCGGGGCCTCCAATTGATCCATGTTGGTGTCCTGTGTTCCGTGTGGTGTTAACGGAGGGGTCATCTCTGACGAACCCCAGGCGGAATAAAATCGAGTTTGTGAATGCGTTGAGTCGTCGATTGACTCGTGTAAATTCGAATTTGATTTCGAGATCTTTAACGGGGGGATGTGTGGCTTCATTGATATCATCTCTTGTCGATTCGTTGACGATATGTCCGTTTTCTTCTTCTTCCTTCTCTAAGCCACTGAGGTCACTGACCGAAAGGCGTTTATCCGATAGATGCAATGGACATGGTTCAATCCAACAGAAAGAAAGGTATCAAAACCGAGTGGCGGATAATCAAGGAATGGAGGGGAGGGATCGGATCGCCAGTGGCTGGGGGAGGGTTGATCCTACACAATCCAGGTCAATTGGCGCTGGTCAAGGGCTGAATGACTGTATAGAGTATGATAAAACGAGCGTGGAATGCGTGGATTCCAAGGAGTGGGAGGGGAGGCTTGGGAATGTCAGGAGGGGGAGGATTAAGGAACTTTGGAATTGCACATACACCACAGACACAAGGATATTAACAAGTAACCAAAACTATAAACAGAACCAAACAGACTTCCTTTCAAGGAGTTGCGGATTCATTCAAGGTCCAGTTGATGACGAGTCGCAATCAAGGTGACAACCCAATGACAATTAACGAGGATAATAGTAATGCAATGCCTATTGGAAAGGGAGATTGAGGCAAGTGCAAGATCGCAGCAAGGACGTTCAATTGTCAAGCGGGCAGTCAACAGTGACGAAATAGGGTTTCCCAGGGTTTCCTAGGTTTCCCTATTAAGGTAATCAAGTCACGCAAGGGCGGGAACCTTAGGAAGGGATAGAAAGAATAACAAGATGCTAAGTATAGCAAGTTCAAGTATCGCAAGTAGTATATTGTATAAGCTCTCACAATGTGCCACCAGCAACCTTTTGGAACTTTGAGATGGAAAAGTAAAGAGAGCTTAAGCAAAAGGGGAGAAAAAGAGGGACTTAAGTGGAATAATTGGAGTTCAAAAAGGCTTTGAATCTTCTTGGGACTCGATCGGGACGATCCACGCTCCACCCGTGGGACGCTGTAATGGGCCCGTATTGATATGACATAATGTGACGGGTATCTATCTACTGAGTATTTTTCGTTCTCCTTTTTTTTTATTTTTCCTTTTATTTTTGGTTTTTTATTTTTATTTTTTACTTTCACTTTTCTTTTTTTCCGGATCTTATACCTAGTTGTATGTACTTTTTGAATCTACTTCTTCTACTATTCCTCGGACTACTTACTTATACATTCTCTTAGATTATGTAGAACAATAGATAACTATCACACCAAAATCAAAAATCAAAGGCCAAAAAGAAATAAGTAATAATCAAAATAACCAAGGAAAGGAACGAGTAAAGGGCAACTCCTTGAGAGTTTGGCCTCTACAATACCACAGCAACCTACTTCTAGTACCAAGACCAAAGGTACTCAAAACACCATTAAACAGGCTAAAAGGTACATCTTTCCGAAGTACCCAGAACTGAGGCCAAGCACAATCCACCTTGCATCTGCCGAACGCACTCCGTTCCAGACCTTCCTCCAAAATCCCCCAAACGCAGTAAATCCTTCAATTTAATTTGTTTAGAATTGAAAACCACTGCTCCCTAAGACCAATCATATTGTCAATGAGAAATAAATCTTGTGGGGTTAATCAGCCCATGTCTTAATGCATTGACCGTATGTGCTATAGCCTGCAGCAGGGGGGTTCGCGGACTCGATCAATCATTAAAAGTGAGGGGAAAAAAAAGACGACCTTTTGTTCACCTGTCAATATCTCTCCGGGATGAGATCGACAGCGCAGCGACCGGTCCCCCATAGTGACAGCAGCCAAAAAAGTCTTCTTTTTCATATACACAGTATAACTATTGCGGTTGTTTAATCTCTGCCTTGTGATGTAGGCATATCCCTCGGTACCTGCCTGCTTCAACACCCCCACCCCCTTGTCAACACCGCGGTCTCCATTGACAACCAGACCAATCTGTACCAAGATTTCAACCCCTCCATCTTTTCGTTTCTTTTCCCCTCCCGCGTGGGGCCATACCGAAGGGAACAGGTTCGGATTGATAAACAGGATCCACAAACGAGCTGTCACGAAAACTCGAACAAAAACTATTGCATATGTTATAGTGAGGCTTACTTGATCCTGGTCAGATCCCAGTGAAGCGACGAGAAGAGTATAACGCAGACCCGCTCCTGTCTAAGACCTGATGGAATAATAATAGATGCGAGGAGAAATGCGGGAATGCCTTGCCGAAAGGAAAATTCGATATATTTCTGTTGAGTACTTACGATGTGAAGCAGGGGAATTCAATTCCAAAGGGATACACGTACAGGACAGAGAGACATGCGAGGTCTTTCCTTTGAACACATTGAATACTCTACGTGGATACAGAATCCAACTGATCAACACGTTCTCGTTGACACCCGGGGCAAACATATCCGTACGAGATTCTCCACATAGTAAATCGCAAAATTGAACACGATAACACGATAACGCGATTCCACCCTCACCGGTCTAGGCTTGGAGTAATTGGAGACCCATCTAGGGCTTAGCAATATGAGAACGAGCTCCATTAATCCATTTTCCCCATCACAGTCGCCTCGCACGTCCTCCCGCAGCTCGACCAACGGATTCGCAGAGCTGCGTGGACTACGTGATTCTGCAGTCGCCAGTCTACATTGCAATGAGTAAAGCGCATAGTTTATTTTCCTTACGCATGCATCGTCCGCCCGTCACATGTTCTGTAACCCTTTCCTCCTTGAGGGAGGTAGGAAAATTGCTAGTTCCTGGAGACTAATGTAGGTCAGCCAAATTATTCGGCCAATCGAGCAAATTACAACGTGAAGTTCATCGAACGGTGCTGTCAGGGCTTTTACCCCGAATTTACAGAAAAAAGCAAAACAGAAAAAAAAAACACTCCGACGCTCCGCCCTCGTGGGGGCCTCCAATCGAGGGCTGTCATGTTCTTAGGGCAATGCAAGCCCCCTCCATATCATCACATCCGGGCGGGTGAGCCCTAATGCAAAATGCGATCTGCAGGCCAAATCTTGAAAGGGAGGAATGTCCGTGCCGGAGTCGCGTTCGATTCATGGGAGGTGCTGGGCCCAGTTCTCATCGCTATCTGATTGAGAGGATCTACTTCGGTCGCGGATACTGTAGCATACACCTGGTCGCAATTCAAAGTGCGAGTCTGTTTGGTCGGTATGTCTTGGACTTCCCGTCTAGCCAGATTCTAGTCCTCTACAACGTCGTATCATTCCCAAATACCAAGGGCAAAAAACAAAAGTACACAGTAAACAAAAACCCGTCGCACAATGCAACTCAAAAGGTGATACAACTGACGGCCCAGCCCGCGCGGTCTCCGGGAAAACTGTTTGCTTGTCTCAAGGCGCGTCGATATTGCCTACAGCCACACAAAGCCCACTACTTTAGTTTCCCTAGCTAGACTCGCCCACCATTCGCTTGGTCTAATTTTGTTTTGACACTAAGCTGCATAGCACACGGGCACATCACGCCCCCGGCCGACTCGTGCCCAAGCTGTGGGGCATGCACGGCAATTCTCCCAAAGGACTTTGTGCCTCCGTCCTCTTTACCAGGCCGATGTATAGCCATTGTGATGCGAGACCCGTCTCGTTGACAAGAGATCGTCGGATGAGGCGTGGTCTCATCACATTTGATTCTGATCAATTAAAGTGTCCGTACGGAGTAAGCTGTTCGGGGAGGTTGAGAAGCCCGACCGGCGTTTTGGCGGCCGTTTTAGGTAGGAGCTTTTCGAGGTTGCGAGCTGGGGCAGTCTGAATCAGCGTTGGTGCTTATCACCGGTACCTAAGAGGTGTCTCTATTTTTGTTGGTTTGAGGAGTAATGGCTCGGGTGAATCTTCCACCGGGAGATATGTACTCTGTTCCGACGTGATCAAGTCTTTGACTGTGCCTAGTGCGTTAAATATCAACGGCTTATTCGCGGGGTAGAGTCAAGGCCAATTTTGAGTTCTTCGTGTGGTATTGCGTCTTGTTCAGTCTTGTGGAAACCTCAATTGCCATTGCGAAACAGGGGAAGCGAGCTGGAGGTTTAAGCAGATGTCTTGAGCTTCGGGCCGAGATGAAGACTAAGTTGGTATCCGCGAGTCAGTGGAACGTGCCAAATAGCGTGGTTTCTAAGGTTGTGCTATGCGGTCCCGACGGGCAACAAGCGAGGTCTATCTCGTAGGTGGAAGCCCTCAATTGGATTAACAGTTCATGTGCCATTTTTCCCAGGTCTGAGGTATCATGGATATATTCGCGGGCACATAGGAATGATCGCATTGGAAAGTAGTATAATATACCACGGTTCCTGATTGAAAGCTCGGAGGACACAGTAAGCTGGAATATATAATTGCATAACATCACTCGGAATATATACTCAGACTCAGAGAGTGACAACAAGTCCCTGCTAACTCGGCCATTGCTAGCACATGAAAATATCCAGACACTGTGAATCTCACTATCAAGCGAGGCCTCCATATATATGTTGTGTAATTTCGTGGCAAAATTGTTGAAACGGAGTGAGTAGTTGAGGCTGAAATAACACTGCAGATCTAGGTGCATATGCCACAGACCCGGCATATTAGGTACCTGCATTCGGCTGCAAGATCACGCTCCAAAATTTGGAATCGTGCTCTGTAGTCCTGATCTGAACCATTATAGTCGGTCTGTCAGTTCTTACATGACTAGAGAAGCAGGCAGGGAAGATACATGTAGGTCTTTCTCACCGAGTTTTCTTGAATGTGTTAACCTTCGTGGTTTCTTTGTGGAATTTTACCCCGCGATGCGAGCTGGGACCACGTTGTTACACGGGCCACTGTATTTGGGCTTTATTTAAATCTCCAGCTTGCCACGTTTCTTGGTAGATTATGTTTGGGGTCAAAAAGTTCGTATCACTGTTCTCGGCTACTTCGCATGTCAACGACAATATTCACTTTGAGTTTATGGTTTAAGCTTTCCTGAATATGATGTCACTAAGAATACGTTGGTTATGTATAATATCACGCACGATTCTGCATTAAGATACAAGTATCATAATATTGGATGCAGTCGTGTATGCCAGCACTCAATTTTGGACATTGGATTAAACACAGGCTCACCCATGGAACAGGTGAGCGGGACAACGGAAGGCAACCTTGGGACAGGGATTATCCATGCATCATTCAACGATAATATTGAGAGAGAATCTGTCCAAATCGAAATACAATGAGATCAGATACATCCAACATGGATACATATGCATCATGCGACTACTTACAAGTCCAAGAAGGCAGCTGAGGGACCGAAGGCAACACGAATAATGCATTCAATATCTAAACTGTATATCCATTGACAGTCGGAAAAGCACATGCATGGTCTGTCGGCGTCTAGATCGTGCTCCAACATCCCAGAATCGACAAACCAGACTAGTACCTCCGGGGACGTGTATTCACCGGAGAAAGTACCCCGAGAATGTGTACAGGACACAGCGTACGAAGTCTCGTAAGTAATTCGCTCCAAGGTACAGAGTAACAGACACAATACATACAGCGTATATCTCCAATCCGGTCAACCAATACAGAAGCCCACTTAGACCGGCGCATGAAAGAGAAATATAGCGCAGGAACACTCTCTGATGGGGCGATAAGGTGGCAACGAACAAAGAAAGATAGACGCCACGCGCAAATCCCTACACATCCTTCTCCACAGTTTATTTCGCCTCGCGGGAAAAACAACACATTGAACGAAAACATCGCAAATCGTAACAAACCCGAAACCCTCCCTCCGCAAATCTCCTAAACCCTAAGTTATCCGGGACATATCCGCGAGATGTCAAGAAAGCCACCAGGAGATGGTAGCGGACGTGCACGGCTGGCAGATTGGCTGGCACGTTTCTGCGCAACGGTTCGGACGACACTTTCCTAGAGAGAAGGGACTAAACCGCGCCAGTATTGCTCTAACTTACATCCCCGGCACCACCAACAGATCGTATTAGATGTACATGATAGCTTATATTACCTGTCAGAAGCGACGGTGTCGAATGAGCGGCAGTATCTCTCCGGCTGTATATTCCGTGTTTGGGGAGGCTGGCCGTGTCCGCGCTGGAGTCGAGCAGGGTTCAGTCGCCACGCGCGATTTGTTTCTTTGTTGCTTGTTTGACCAAAATTCCAGGATCGGGGATCTTAAATTGGGGCGGGCGAGTATCGAGTATCGAGTCTAGATGCGACGAGGCGGGTGGAGCGTTGCCGCGAAGATAGACCGTGTTTCCTTTCTTTTCCCTAGGTATTTTTGTTGGCGCGGTTTAATAGCTTTAGCTTGTTCGCGGGAGGACTTCCGGCGCCAGGGACAAAGTGTCGGGTTTGCCTTGTGGAGACTGGTTCTGTCAGGGGCTGGCTTTAGGATTTGCAATGCGTATTTCCGTGGAGCTTGATGCATCGTGGATGTGCATCGATGTAGTCATAAATCCACTTTACGGAATATATCGTTGAATCAACAGGTGAGATGATTTCATTGTTCGTATTGGCCAATTGAGTTCGCGCGAGGTTGGATTAGTTACAGATTGACCAGATACTAATGGGAAAACGGTCGTATGTTACAACGAGTGTATTTTGCCTGAAAAACCAATAGCTTCAACGTCCTTTCGAGGATCAATAGAGGGGCAGCTGTGCCGCAGTTCCAGAATTGTCCGTAAATTCGAGTCCAGAACCTGCACTGTACCAATAGCTTGATTTGTAAAAGACCCTGGTTCGCGAAGCAGCTAATGAATCCCTTAGATACAACAACACGGGTTGCTCAGAATTTTCTTTGTTTGAAGCTGCACGTGTTTAGATTGTAATGCGGGACTAGCAGGTGTTCCTTGTTATCGCCCCTGAGATGAACCTGGCCGCTGCGCAGTGAGCAGGGGTTTGGGAGAGTGTGGGGAAGCTAGAACGGTAGTTCAGCCTATCGGAAAGGCGATGATGGCAAAAAGATCACCGAATTAGTCTCGGCCACTCGTGGACTACCGGCGGCCGACAGGAAGGCTGTTTCTTGGCTTCCAAGGCGAACAGCATCGTCTTTGGCTGTTGTCTATGACAGTAGTATTGATAATCCTTAGTTCAACCGGTGATGGTCGACTTATTGTTTTTGAAAGGTATGTAATAAACGTTACAACCTAGATTGGCTATTGATCACTGTTGCGCATCCCGTGCTTTTTCGCCGTTGAACGCAATATGTACTGTATGTTTCGATAGTCTCAACTTCCCGGTCCTTTAAGTGCTGACCATGGTTCGGACTCCCCACCCCCGCGGCATGTTCCCTGGGACGGGATGAAGGAGGAGATATGATAGGTGCTGAATTGCTTTCTATCATCATCATCACAAGGTGGGACGGCAAGGTTAGAGGGGATCACCCTCGCGTCCGCATTGGCGACGCGACCAGAGGCGTCTGGTTCAGAATAGTGCTGATGTTCAATATTACAGTTGGTGATACATGTAGTCTGGGCCAATGGCATACGGTCCCATTATTGAAGTTGCACAACAATAATTGTCCTAGAGATGCCTCGGCAGAAAAATTGAAACATGTGCCTGGAGAATTCAGGGGGTTGGCCCCGTCACGTGGCCAACCCTTCCCGTCAGGGACGGAGTCCATACAACATCGTAGCCACTCACAAAATTTTCACTCATTTTTGGTCTCCAGTTAATCTATTAAGTATCTCGGAAATTAATTTTTTCTTCTGGAAGCTGCGCGAGATGAAACATCATCCACAGTGTTGACTTTAAACGTGATTACAACCCCACTGCTTCCGCGAGGACTCCAGCACTCTGGATAGTTTGAGATAGGGGTACGCTTCAGTTTTACCCACATTTTAACCCATTTAGCCGTGGCTGGTGACATGTATGGAGCACAGTATGGTCACATCGGTGAGATCGTAGTATATGGCTCAAAGCTGAAGCCTTACGCAAACAACACCGTCTGCATCCAATGAACACTGACCTCAATCGAGTGATCCTTCCCCAGTTCCCCAGTCATACCCACAGAATCTCTGTGGATGTTGTTCCAGCAACGAATCCACCGCTTAGCCGAAAATGGTTGCTGCGTTTGAACCTAAGAGTTCGCTCTAGTGGATCCCCTGCATCGGTGATCAAGTCGCCTTCAAAGCCCGGCATTTCCACGAGCAAGATGAGCTCGTGGCGCGGCTTAAACTTTCGTTCTTAAAGAAACGTGCCTGTCCTCCCCCACTATGTGTGCCGATCCTTGCTTGGCTGGGCCATCGGGTTATTTTCGAGGGTAGTATTGCTTTTACCAAACAGAACAGAAGTGACGGGAAATAACGACGCTTTTCGCTCTCGTCTGGACCCGGAACAAAGAACATGCATTTGAGCTGAGATCTCCCCGTAGACATGACAACATATTCTGTTCAACTTCCCACAAGTTCTGATGCCACAATCCATCTCTCGTCGCAAATCGCCCCTCCCCCACCTGGAAGGCCAGATTTCCTGATGTGGAGACCTCCGAACGATCTGCGATCCTTCCTGGACCATGTGTCTGTGTGTCTGTGTGTCTGAGATGTGATGTTGAATGCATCTGCCAAATCTACGACAGCCAATCTTCGCTGAGCAAAGTTCTTAAATTGTGAAGAAAATGCCGGGTGGCAAATAGAAAATTGCAGCGCACACCACCTGCCTTTCTGCAGGAACGAGCTTGTGGGATATTGCCGCTTCTTCACTGCAGCCCAGCCCCGCCCATGCAGAGTCGCGCACGTCGCGCCCGTGATTAAGTACTGCGAACATGCTCTTCATTTTGCTGGCGGTCCCCGCGGGAAGATCGAATTCAGCCACAGAGCGCCCACCGAACAATATATATTGTACACGGGGCGGTCCCTTGTTGTCTTGCTAACTAGCAATGATCGGTCATCGTGATAGTCTGCAATACAGAAAAGAAAATTATCAGCATGGTTCCGGGCGGCGATGCTGGGTCGACGCTCTGCGATCTAGTATTCATCCTTCCTCTAGAACAACTTGTTGTTCACGACGGGAGACAATACCAGGAGCATTAGCTCCTTCCTTCTCGTAAGAAGACCCGATCAGGAAGGCGAGATTGATGTCGAAGGATAAGTTGGACCCCACACCCCGGAAAATTCATCCAGGACGTGAACCCATGCATCTGCACACGCCAGCTTGCTAGCTTGATATTGATGGAGTCTCGTCACATTGTGGATATAAGATGCTGAATGTATTGGCGATCTGAATAGAGTGCGTCATGTTTTGATATTGAGATCTGCATTGGGCATCGTCTTGAGTATAGGATCTTGGTCTACTACGGTGAGTCTTGTGGGCGTCTCATCCATGTAACTATATTGTGAGATTTTGTATTGATTTACAATGCTTGTCTTCTGTGGAAGTTCTTGTATAGGGACTCAAATATGTTCCATTTATATTGTATGGTGTATGATCTAAAATCTATATGCTAGGAACAGACATGCACGCGAAAATGAGAAAGGGCTCGACGATGAGTGGGACAATGAAGATATGCATGTTGAATGACTCTATGGATGCAGTTTGAGAAGTGAAGGAAAGAAAAGGGCAGTGAAAGAGGTTGGCAATATATGCACAATGAAGAGAAAGAAAAAGAAGTGTATAAGAGAAAGAAAAGAGAGATGCGAGAATGTAGTGTCTCGATCCACAGATTTTTGAGGAATATAGGGCTCCTTGGCCAAAGGTTTTGGAGGCACAACCAACGAAAAGGGAACCTATTCCGCCTTCTTCGAAGCCTTGGTCCTCAACTTCATCAAACCAAAGACCAAGGCATATCCACTGATGGCAAATATAACCGAGATACCAATATCCCTCCACCCAACAGTGTAGTTCGGGATATTAAGAGTTTTCAGGAAGTCACTTCCACTCTGATACTGACACACCTTGCAAGACGAGGTAGCATCCGGGTTTATCAAATTGATAGCCGAGCCAGCACCAGCCATGTAATCCGCCAGATACTCAGCACAAGTGCCGTTAGCAGGCTCGAAGAAAGCAAACTCGTCCTCATTGCAAGTGACCTTAGCACCCCAGATACCGAAGGTCAACATTCCCGAAACAACATAGTTGAACGGATTGAGATAGTACATCCAGTACCTCCAGAACACGCTGAGCTGCACGTAGGGAACGAAGATACCGCAGAAGATGACCAGGATACTAATGATCAAGGGGTTGACGAGCGCAGCAAATGTCGGGTTGGGCGAGTAAGCGGCGATGAACTGGCCAATGCCGGTGTAGATGAGTTCGTAGATCAACATCATGAAGAAGGTAGCGCCGGAGCGGCTCGATTCATGGGGCAGTCTCCAGACGGGGTAGTACCAGCAGGCAAAGTAGAGGACTGCACAGATGCAGAGGTATGGGAATTCGGAGACAATCAGTCCAGTGACGAAGGCAACCCACGAATACATTTTGGATTTCTTTTCGCGGGCGTCGTAGATGTCGCGGCGCTGGATGAAGAGAGGTTGAAGCTGGTTGATGACGCCTGGGGCGACGAAGACGAAGTTGAAGATTGTGAACATTTTCAGGTTCAGGGCTGACACACTTGGGCCAGGGCGCCAGAAGGAGAACCCGTTGAGCGCGGCGGAGATGATGTGGAGAGAGAATTTGTTGTTGACGTAGTTTGTGTTTCGGAAAAGTGCGACGTTCATCCGCTGAGTGACGATCTTGGTCTGCTCCCAAAGAGGCATAGAGAATTCGAATCCATCGTCGACTGTGCCTGGGGGTCTGGCAGCGGCGTCCGCAATCATTCCATCTAGTTCTTTGATCATGCGAGATTGCTCGGGGGAGTCGAGCCAGATTTGATGCCAGTCCTTGTCCTTGACAGCCTCGATACCACCGGTGACCACGTCAATCATGAACTCGGCTGCGTTAGCTTCGGTAGGGCAGTGAGCTCCGTATTGGCCGAAGTATTGCTTGACACTGGCTGCGTTGTCACCGATATCTCCAAAGTAGACCGTCTTTCCGCCCTTCGCGAGAAGAAGGAGGGTGTCGAACTGCGCGAACAATTGCGCCGAGGGCTGATGAATAGTGACCTAGAACGTAACTTGTTAGCATGGTTATCTTCGAATTATGAGAGCGAAGACTTACCAAAACAGCTTGGCCGATATCAGCCAATTTGCGAAGGAAACGGACTGTGTTATAGGCCGACTGTCCATCCAGACCTGACGTGGGTTCGTCCAAGAAAATCAGAATGCTAGGCTTAGAGACCAGCTCCACGCCAATGGTAACACGCTTTCTCTGCTCAACGCTGAGGCCATTACCAATAGACCCGATGAGAGTGTCTGCCAGGTCATGTAGCTCGAGAAGATCGATGATAGTGTCAACATATCTAAGCTTCTCTGCCTTAGGAATATTGCGAGACTGGCGAAGCAGAGCAGAGAATTCCAGAGCTTCTCTGACGGTTGCAAACGGCTCGTGAACATCGAGTTGTTCGCAGTATCCCGCCATTCTCTGGAAGGATACTGGAAGCTCACGACCGTCAACCATGATAGAGCCTTTGATTGTACCGTCAGTCTTGCGCTGAGCAAGCACATCAAGCAGTGTTGTCTTTCCTGCACCCGAAGACCCCATAAGAGCGCCGAGCATGCCGGGTTTGACCCATCCGTGGATGTTATCCAGAAGCACTCGATCGCCCGTAGGAGTTTTGACTGTATAAGTGAGGTTTCTCCAGGTAAAGATAGAGGTATTCCGGGAAAGGTTGTCATCTTCCACTTCGACAGGCTCATCGGTAGTCTGACGGGCAGTGGTCTTTTCATTGTGCTGTGCCTCCTCGTCAATGGCGGCCTGATGCTTCTTGAGTTTCTCGCGGGGGATGAGAAGGGAAGCGCCCGAGCCGGCACCCTCTTTCCAGAGAGATGTGCAAACAATCGTCAAAACGGCGAAGAGTCCCCAGAAAGCCCAGATGACACCGAAGTTTCGCCACAGTTGTGAATGTTTGTAATGAAGTGATGCAAGATACTGATCGCCGGTGACATAGTTCGCTCCCGGCAAAGCACCAGCAACGCCTGTGCACGCTTGATTCTCTGCTGCAACGTCCTCATAACCAGGGCCACTCGGGACCAAATTATTACCAACACAAGGGAAGGTCCGGTCGTGAAACTCGTTGGACAAGGCAGCTTGGAAGGCATAGGCAAAGGGATTCGTGTAGTACAGCTCGAGGAACCAGTTCTTCATGTGAGGTTTCGGGATCATGTAGCCAGCGTACATGACAATGCCTTTGACTGCGGTACCTGAAATCTTCGAAGCTGCCTCGAAGGTACTGAACGCGGATCCAATAAACCTGAACAGCGCAGTAATGCACTGAAGATCCGGGAGTTAGTTCAAAGCCCACAAATCCTCAGAATATAAACAGGATCGAAGACGAGACTTACCAGAATTGTCGAAAACAGAATAATCCAGAAAGTGAAGAAAGCAGCGGCAGTGTGCTTCAGCCCCGACATCCAGTAGATCACAACGGAGAAGATAGTGCACTGGAACAACAGGACCGGGATATCCGCCGTGATCTGAGCCAAGGAAAACGCAGCTGGGTGGTACATAGCAAAGCCCTTATGCTTGATCAACACCGGACGACCTTTGAAAGATTCAGTCACCTCAGACATGGCTACAATGCAATTGTACAGCAGCGCGAAGAAGACAGCACCGCCCTTAGTAAAGAGACCTTCAGAGGTATCTGGCGAGTCGTAGAAGCAAGAACCTGCGATCAATGCCATGACGCCCGATAGAATCTGTTTGATGATGAAAGTCGACTTCTCACCCCACAGAATCTGATACTGTCGTTTGGTGCATGCGACGAGCTGAGCCCAGAAGCTGGTTGTCAAACTACTACCCTTGGGTAGGTGACCGGACTTTTCCCACGCGACAGACTCTTTGAATGCATCTGTGCGCTCGCGGCTAATCTCGGAGTCAGGATAATTGTACGTCGATACCATCTGGTTGTAGATTTTGGATTTTCTGTACGCTGCCAGAATGTCGTCTGCACTTCTAGGGAATGTGTTTTCGTAGCCTGGTTTGATCTTTCGCTCTGTCGGAACAGTCAAACCGGTAAGGAAGTCGCCTGCGTCCATGTTAGCTGAGATCAAAACTGTTAATCACGACAGAGAATAACTGACCGACGTTTGCTCCGTCCGTATAAACAAAGCCTAGATCCTCCATGAACGGCTTTGCCGCAGCTGCAGGACCATAGTAGATCTGCTTTCCCTCGTCAAGGACAAGGACCTTGTCAAAGAGATTGTAGATTCCATTTCCCGCTTGATATAGGGTCACGATAGTGGAAAGGCCGAGCACATCAGTCATAGCACGAAGAGCCTTCGCCCACTCCAATGCAGTACTGGCATCTAGACCACGGGTGCTGTTATCCCAGGAGTAGACGGAACCCCTGGTGGCCAGGCACTCGATGATAGAAACTCGCTTCCGCTCGCCACCGGACACACCGCGGACGAACTCATTTCCAACTTTCGTGTCAGCCGTATGGGTGATTCCCATAGACTGCATAAGGAACTGCTTCATCTCGGCTGTGTACTCATCGGCACTTTGAACACCTTCCGGGAGATGGAACGGGACCTTGAGTCTTGTGGCAAAGTCCATTGTCTGGCCGACTGTTAAGCGAGGGTAAAACAGCTCTTCTTCCGTATTCATCACAATCTGGCCATTGTAGTCGTCGGCTTGTTCGGGGGTCATGTTTCCAAAGCGGACATCGCCATTCACGGTGTGATATCCAGCACGACGATTTGATAGCATCTTGAGAAGCGTGGTACATCCCGAGCCAGGTCGGCCTAGCACGAGCAACATTTCCCCGGGCTTGACGCATCCATGACTGTCTGATAGAATTGACTTAAGGGGTGGCTTTCGACGGAAATCTTTAATCAATTGGGGGACGTTGAATTGCGAGATCATGTTTTCGTTGACGGCGGCTTCAGCGGCGAGCACATCGACTGTCAAGTTTTGCCAGGTAACGCCCAGTTCACGTCTCTTGAATCCGGCTGCTTCATCACGTTCTGCGTTTCGAATGACTTGCGGCGTCATGCTCCACTCGGGAGACTTTTTGGGAGGTAGGGAAGTTTCGGCATTGGCGACGTTCAGAGTCTCGGAACTCTTAGAGCTCTGGATGTTGGCTTCGGGGACATGCAGGGTCTCCACGCTGGTAAAATCATGGGTGTTGAGCTTGTGAACTGGGTGACCGTCCCGTCCTTGACTATATCTTTCGTCTTCATTGTGGTAATCGCTGTGATGCTCGGATGGCGAGGCATCATCGGGGTCATGATGCTCCATTATAGGAGACTTTTTGGGAGTGGAGATTGGTCAAAAGGTAGAAATTGTTAATATCAGAAGCTCCTTACATTGGGAGGAGAGCCAGCCTATATATCCTTGAGCATCAATATAATTTTGCAAAGGGGGTGCCAATAGATCCTATGCGTGCCGATGCCAGTTCCGAGAGCATAGGGGATGGGAAGCTGGCATCAACAGCAGCCCTAATTGGTTAAGGATCAGTAATGCACAGACTTTTGTTCATTATAGCTGCCAATGCAGTGTTTATTGTTCCACTCCCTATGAATAGAACTGAAGAAGTCAGGAAGCCGGCACGCACGCCGAGTTTCCCATGGTGGAGCCCATTTTCCTGAACTCGATATTGTTTCCGATATGCTTAATGATTGGGCTGCAGACAAGCATCGAAGGTTTGAAGAAATGCTCGATCCACTCGAATGCTGCTATGGCTGGTTTCACGCACTGTGAAGGCTCTGGATAAGATATTAACAATCAACTGTTTCCACTTCTTGTCTCAATGTGGAGAATCAGAGGATGAAGAAATTCGCAACAATCTCTGCAAACTCGTCATGGGTGGCGATTGAACAATCATATTGGCCGATAGCCGTTAATGTGCTCAAACATCCACGTACATCCACTATATCCGGACGAGATTGAAGTTGCGCTCCAAACATAGCACCGCGATCCCGGTAGAACCCAAGTATCGAAATCGATATTCCCTGTATGGACCACCGATGCCGATGAAAATTAGCATAGAGCTATCCGCGGTTTCTTCACGGCTGGCCTCTGTCAATCCCTGGAATAAGCCGAGAATCAGCCCGATGACAGGTCGGTCCACGGCGTGTGATGGCGATCCCGAACTACCCGAGTCCTTATCTTCGCTTCCCGATCTCGGGACTGGCCGGACCTCGAATCTCTGCTCGTCCCAATGAGGAAATATGTACCTACTGTTCCAAATTAGGAAAAAACGCGAGAATCTGTCTGCCTGGCCCCAGATCGATGATGGGTCTGTCTATTGTAGTTCCACCATAGGGCTGTCTTTTCAGCTTTCTTCCCCACCTTGGAACTCCCGGATTATGCTTCCGTTGCATCCACGAATCATACATATCTTATGGAAAATGGTTATCCCCGGAGCCCCTAGGGAATTGCGTAGGGAGTATTTTATCGCATAGCGGGGTCAGTCTTACCCCTGTGCCGGAAAGCCGGTTGCTTCCACCAATCCCACAGGAACAAGCACGAGCAACGAGTTTGTCTCAGAATATCACTTATATGGTAGATAGATAGAAAACAAGTATGTAAAAACCAAACACCTACATATAGCACCAGTCCATGAATATATCTCAAACATAAACCCAAACATTGGAAACCAACACATCACCCCACATCCCTAAAACATCCCCTCCATATCCAAATCCAAGAACTCAGGATTCCCAACGGCCATATCCGCCGCATTAAGCACATCATCAATAGCATCCATCCCTTCCACAGCATCGAGCCCCATCCCCTGCCCTATATCCTGCCCAACCATCGGCCCCTCCATCCCACCATCCATCCCCGCCGCCGCCGCAGCAGCCGCCGTATCCAACATCTGATTGATATTATCCGGATCATCCTCCGCATTGCCCGCCTCAGGGGCACCCTCAAGCCCCATCCGATGTACCTGCCCCTCAACGCCAAGATGCATGTTCTGAATAATGTTCGAGACATCGATATTGGACACCTGCGACGGCGGCGCCATGAGCAAATTCACACGTCGCGAAAGACGAACAACGACCTCCGCGCGCAGCGGGTCGCTCTCCGAGATCTTGGGAACGGTATCATGCTGCAGCGCGAGGGCGTCGCGTAGCGTGAGAATCGGACAGCGCGGGAGCGCCTCCTTTGCGTCGACGGGGTGGTAGTTGTTCTGGTCGACGGCGAAGGATTCCGTCATTGGGGCGCAGATCATGGTTGTTGCTATGTCTAGCGCGATGTGGCCGCTGCCGGATTCGGTTTGCTGTTTCACTTCGTCGATTATGGAGCTGAGAACGGGTGTTGCGCCTAGCATCCGAATCCCGGCTAGTAGCTGGCGGTGGGTGTATGTGTGTGGAGCCATGCTGACTTCTGGGTTTGCGCTCCAGAGGACGAGGCCTTGGAGGGTTGTGCGGATGCTGGTTTTTAGGCCGCCAGCGGCGTGGGAGATCCAGGGGTCGAGTTCTGAGCGGTGGCAGCTGCCGACGCGGCGGAAGGAGAGGTAGGGTTCCAGGGCGTCGAGGATCGGTTTTATATCAGTGCGCGACTGGTTTCTTGTTCGGATGTTCTTGAGTTGCTCTTCTAGTGGGCGTCCGGTTATGTTGAGGACGGTTTGGTGGATGGCTTGGGCTTCGCCGGAGATTGAGCTGGGTTTGACAAGGGAGTAGAGGGTTTTGAGGGGGATTGTGGGGTCGGTTTCTGACTCCCAGATGTGGTTTCCCAGCCATGTCAGTGCGACGACTAGGGATGGGAGGAGGAAGGGCTCCAGCAGATCTGTGCTGTGGTTAGCTGGGTGGGTCAACGGTGAGCGATCGTAGTGCAGTGGTCTTACATTCAAATCCGCCTTTCAACGTATCGAAGTCCAGCTTTCCGGACTCGCATGCACCAAGACTCTGATCGAAAAGTGTCGTTACAAGCATGTAGAATTCGTGCGGGCTGCAGCTGGACATGGTCTCTTCACTGATGCCTTCAGCAATAAACAGAGCACCAATCCAAGCGCCAAGGTCTTTGTTTTGCTTCTCGCTTAAGTCGCTCAGCTTCTGGCTGCAAGCACCGCGGTCCATGAGTTTCAACAGGAATGAGTCGTTGTTCGCAATACCCATATCAGAGGGTCCCAGATCATAGCGGTATTTGAATGCAAGGACCAACAACAGGATACTTCCAAATTCATCATAGACCGGCTGATTTTCGCCTTGGTCCTCATCCCATTTCCAAGAATCGATGACAGCACAGAGAGGTTGCAACACCTGTTTGGTGGTACGGAATAGCAAGATGACATCCAAAGTCTGCGGGCGGCGTGAGAGCGAGTTGCAGATGTTCTTGAGTGTCATTGTCTCTTTCTGATGACACAGGTTGTGAATGACCTGGACGAGGTTAGCCTTAGTGATCACAGAAAAGCATATCAGGTAGCTTTAAACATACATCGATCACGGCGCCAACGATTGCACCTGCATTACCCTCCATCGACTCAATTTCACCGATAAGTTGCTCGGCACGTTCGTGGTTGTTGTTGATTTGCGATACGAGATCGTCCTTGATGTACGGGCCTCCACCAGACAGTGTCTGCATGGGATTCTCTCCGAGAAGTTGTTCAATGCTAGATTCCTGGATGAGCTTGTGCGACGCACAGGCAAAAAGGAACTCCTGGCGAGCATCCGAGAGGACACTGCTGCCCTGCATGGAGAACATCTGTGAAAAGGAAGGGAAGGCGTTCGGATCCAGACGGCTTAAGGCTTGGCTGATGCAAATTTCCATAGATATCGGGACCATGGATGCTGCTGAGATGGCTGCAAAGAAGACAGGAAGCTTGTTCACCAGGAAAGATCTGAATAAAAACATTGTCCGGCTAGATTCATTGCGGTATACGCCGTTAGAGAGGACGTCAAAGGCGGCTGTGATGATTTCCTCGATAAGGACATCGTTGTGGCCCTGTTTTGGGTCAGTTGGGTGCTTTTTAACAATCCTGTCCGCGAGGAATATAATGATCAATGGAGCCTGGACTCACCTGGTACCGATTTGTGAGGTAGTTGATCAAAATGGTATCATCAACCAAAGGACGGCCCACAAGCTATTTCTAGTCAGCCATGAACCCAACCTTTTAGCCACAAAAAAGAACACATACCATCGAATTGATATACACATAGAGTCCAGCTCTAGTATTCACAGCCGGGACATCCATGATAGAAGCCTCAAACTGCAGGGCATTGACATTCACACCGTTGATAGCAGGCTCATCCAAAGCCTTGGAAGGCTGACCGGGGTACAGATTGAACACTTTCTGCAGCTCTTCGAGCCGATGGCGAAGCGGCAGAGAAACATCAACACAAAGAGGCAAGTAAGTAGACAAAGCCTGGCCAAGTTTTGTTTTCAAGGCTAGGGGACATTGTTAATACATATCCAACAAATGGTATAAAATCATCTGAAACACGTGGGCTAGGCTTACCTTGATCAAAATCACTCGACAGTACCTCTAGTCCTTTACTAGTTCCAGACAAAGCCGCAAGCAGAATCCCAAGCGACTCGAACAACGACGCCGCGTCAGGCGATCCCAACAAGCCACCCGCTTCCTGCGATCCGTCCTGGCTATGATTGTGCCACGCCACGACAGCCAAAATCCAGTCCACAGTAGCAGAGTAAATATCCGCTGCCTCGACAACAGTCTTCGGAATGGACCCGGTAGAAATAAACATCATGACATCCTGAATGACCTTAATATCAGTCATAAGAGTAGAAGGCCTATCCTTCTTTAAATTGGGGAGTGAGCCATCCTGTTCTGCCTTTGCCTCTCCAGACTCTAAAACATTTGAAATAGAAGAATGCCTCAAAAGACTAGCCAGCGCAGACGAAGACTTGACCCTCCCGACCTTGCACAGTCCATCAACATACAGCGGCAGAAGGGGGTCCCAGGTGACACTGGAGGAAGCGCGAGCTTCAAGTAGCAGGTCAAGGAGCTCATTTTCTTCCAACGGAGCGCGAGCGAGCATCAGCCCTGATAAATTCGTGAACTCATCAATGTCTATGCGATTGGCCAAACATTGGTGGAGGAAGATGCTCCATTGTTCGGGAATTGCCCTGTCCGGCAGCATTGTCATCTTATCACCATAACACTGCACCCTGACAATTGTTAAGCGATGTTGTTGCAAGTTATAGACTTGCTATGCGCATTTTTTTACTCCAAGGAATTGATCGCTGGCTTTGAAGCTGGGAGAGATAGCTCTTCTCAGGTTGAGGCCGGGGCCCATCAAAGCAATTACATAATTATCACGTGATATTGTTTTCTCGTATTATCACGTGCCTGTATAAATATGCCTCAGGCCATCTACCACACGAAGGCACTAAAATTGTCAAAAGTCACTGCAGCTACAGTACCACTTAACTAGACTCTTTGATTCGTTCTCAATCCCTAACTGCCACGACAGACTAGTCTATATTGAAAGTTTTTCCGGAGTACCCCTGTTCGTGGAGCCTGTATAGTAACCAGGGCATATGGCGGGGTGTATTATCTTGGAACATTAATACTGGAACTAACACTTCGATATTCCATTCTGAAACCGTCGTGCCTTGGTACGGGCAGATCATGACAGTTAATCACGAGTGGTTAAATCAGAATAGCGCCCTATCTAGCCTCTTCAAAGCACGAACTTATCGATGATGTTATCAGCAGCGGAGAACTATCTGTCTTACAGATGGCAAAATCTGCTGGCTGCAATAAGCGTACTAACATAAGAATCCCTTCTAATATCCGGACGGTTGGCAGCGTCAAAGCACCGCTTAATGAAGGTAGTAGGCCGCGAAGCATTTATCAAGTTATGCTAGAAGCCATTTGTGATCACCTGCTCGAAAAGCCCAACTTTACCTTGCTGGGATGGCAATTTTTCTGTGGGACGAGTTTGATGTACAAGCAACGAGGTCCAGCATCAGTCGTGCGTTTGCAGCCAAGGGCTGGTCAAGAGGGGCTGCTCGCGCTGAGGCCAGAGAGCGTAACCTCGACCTCCGCAATGAAATCTCCCACTCTCCCACTTTATCTCAGATTTATATTCCTACCACCTTATTTAAGTTGATGAATCCGGATGTGATAACCGCATAGGCTTCAGGCGAACGGGCAGGGAAGGTCTTGGATGAAGATTCGCTGGCCACTGTCCGGTGAGACCAGGAGAAAACATCATCGTTACATCAACATAAATTAACCTCAAACGCGGAGGCTCGGTAGGTATATAGAGGATTATTGCTCGTTCATTGATTTAAGTCAAGTTCAACATTCATTTATAGGTGGGTTTATTGCAGGTTTTACCGTTTACTTATTCTTGCCTATAAAGGTTATCTACTGATGGTCCTGGGTAATTGAGTGTTCCCCAACTTCTAGGTGCTGAGCTATCTCGGCAATTACTCTGCCAAATGCTGAGCGATGAGTGTCATATTGTGGGGAAGCTTGCACTCGTCTGCCACTGGCCATGAAACGATAGGATAGAGATGTTTAGAACGATATATCACTCTGCGGACTCCATAGGTGCCAAGTTATGGAAGACTAGCTAAACTGCGACGATCTCGTTCTAAATAGCAGATAACCACCCTATTAAAACATACTCCTTCAATCAACCTCGTTGAATCATAACGTGGCGGTATAGAGGAAGTACCGAGGAAGGATATCAATGGAAGAGGCGATTTCCAAGAAACTTTTGTGCAGGATTTTTTTATTTGTTCCGGACGGGAATTAGGGCAATGCGTTCTTTGCTGGCGAGAGTTTTGGGATGCTCCACTCCTAGGACTTTCTCATAGCCTTCTAGTGCTCGGCGGTGCATGGCTTCGGCCTCTTCGTACTTGCCCTGTCGTTCAAGCACTAAACCAAGATGGCTAGCACTAGTGAGAGTGTCGGGATGCTCCACTCCTAGAACTTTCTCACAGCCTTCTAGTGCTCGGCGGTGCATGGCTTCAGCCTCTTCGTACTTGCCCTGTCGTTCAAGCACTAAACCAAGATGGCTAACACTAGTGAGAGTGTCGGGATGCTCTGGCCCTAGATCCCTCTCGCAGACCTCCAGGCAATCAACGAGTAGACTTTTGGCCTGAGTATACCTTCCATCACTCTGTAGAGATCTTCCTACCCTCGAAGACAATCCAACGTACTCATAGTGGATATTTCGGAACTCTTCACTATTCATCAAATAGAGTGTGTGCGGTAGATAATCCCTCCATAACCCTTGGTTGTTGTGGTCATAATCAGGGAAGATATCATCTAGTTGTTGAGTTGCCCTGCGTACCCAATGATCAAAAGTCTCAGTTCTCCTCATCCAATTCCGCATGGCGAGATGCACAAGTCGATGAACAGTGAATGAACTTCCACAGGCGTGTTCACTGATAAAGGAATACGCACTCAAGAGACCCAGTGCATCACTTCTCCTTTTTGCCGAAATTGGAGATGGAAGAATAGACTGCGGGATATCTCGGGGGTTAATGCAGGCTATAAATGACAAACAGTCCGCTGCCAAGTTATCTAATTCCTGGATCTGGTGGAAAGAGATCATCCAAGTAGTAAGCACTGGGTTCTGAGTCTCGGCGTATCGTCCGTCATCCTCGAACTCCTCGCTCAACAGCTCGGCTGCGTCTGTCTCTCGCTCTTTAAATAGTGATAGATAATCAGATAAGTCGATCTTGTTTTCGTTTATGTAGGCCGCGGCTTGGTTTATTGCAAGCGGTAGGAATCCAAGCTGCTCAAGGAGAGCGGTAGTTGTATATTCGTCATGCAGCAGACCCTCTTGGATGAGTGAATTTTCCAGAATCATCATGGCAGTGTTGTGATCGACATCGGGAATAGATACAACATTGGGTGATGCCACCCTCACAGCCAGCTTTCGATTACGAGAGGTAAAAAGAACATGGCCATTCTCACTGCGAGGTAGAATATTTTTCAGCGGTGGCGCAGTCGCGCTCCCCTTGGTCCACATTTCCATATTGTCTGCGTTGTCAAAAATCAGAAGCCACTTTCCGGCGCTGTCTTGGCTAAGATGAGCTTTGACTTGTTCTTTCATCTTCGCTGGCTCTATGTCCGAAATGCCTAGGGCCGAGGCGATGTTCACGTAGGCTTGTTGCACACTCTCGTAGCTGATACATGGAATCCAAAATATAGAGCATTCAGGGACCTTTTCTCGCGTGCGGCAGGCCAGCTCCAGGGCAATTTGTGTTTTCCCAACCCCTCCTAGTCCATGAATAGCAACCTTGGTCGGGCCTCTTCCGTCAATAATAAGATTTTCAAGATAACGAATCTCCTTTTGACGGCCAACAAATCGAGGATTTCGAGCGAAGGGTACCATCCAGTGGCGCCTTTCTTTTGCGTTGCTTCTCTGGCTATGGTCGTAAAGAGAGACTGCTCCTAGAAGAGCTCTGGTGTAAGCAGCGGCAGTAAGAGCGGCGTATCCTTGCTATTGTTTGTGTTTATGCGAGTCGCAATAGTCGCAAATTCCTCTGATAACCAGATATGGCAACTGATCTATCAGCCCGGCTGCTTCCATTTCAAAACAGAGGATATTTAACTCTCGGGCAACAGCGTCTCGTGTTGTAGCACTTTTTATGACTTGGTTCCCAGATGCAATCAGACCGTAATGAATGACGGGCTCGTTGGTTTCTCGTGATATACGCGTAACTAGTTGGTCTGGTTCATACTTTGAGCAGTCGGCACTCTTGCCTTCGTGGCCATAACTCGCCTAGAACAGCCAATCTTTAACTGGGCGTGAAAACTGTTCGTGTAGCGTTTCGTCTTTTTGAAGTACCTCCAATACAATTTTTCCAATCAATGGGTTTCCACCCATGGTATTACTTCGCATTTGAGATATTGCAGTTAGCAAATATTGCGGTAGCTTATTGAGAGACCCAGTGCGCTCGAAACATCCCTCGCGAAGTGTCTTCCCATAGTCATACTGGATCACGCCCCCAGAGGTCGCAGTGGGCATACTAATAACCACGTCGCCTAGACGAATATCGGCATCTTTGCTCGGTACACCGCCCCCAATGCCCACCATCAACCCAAATCGAAGACACGAAAACGTCGAAAGCATGTGAGCAAGCACGACTGCTGCAGAGATGGTTCCGTAAACGCCTGACGGTAGGCAGGCCACCACTACATTGTGTCCACTAACGCTACCATATGTGTAAGCGTTATGGTCGGATTTGGGCTGGGACAGTGGATCGTGGAGCTTCTCGAGCATCGTCTTGGCCGCCCTCATTTCCAGTGGCAAGGCGCAGATCCACGCGACCGTGTAGTCGTCATGTGAAAGGCTCATCCTTGCTGTCATCGGCGATCAGGAAATAAAAGTCAAAGTTATTGAATAAGCATGCTTAGAGTAGCCCGCGATGCATAGGAGACACTCTGCTAAGGTTGAGATGAGGGGGGCCTACTCCAGCTCCACGGGTACCTAAGGTACCTACTTCAGCCGCCTAGGACCCACTTTTGATATTGCCTGGCAAAAACGTAAGAAATTGGGTAATCCTACAATGACGGGGGCCGTAGGTAGCTCACAGATCTTAGCTCTGGTAAGACAGTTAGGCTCTAGGCCTCTTTTCCCACGTATTGGAGACATTATTCAGCGCTATAGAGGCAAGAAAATAGTGCCAAATGACGTTAAACGCGTGATTTGTAGTGTATATACTAGCGTGTTAGAACGCGCGAGTTTTGATCAACCAAATATAGTAAGCGGTCTAAATGGCGGTCAGACCCTGAATTGGGGCCCGAAGTACCCAAGGTCAAATACTCTTGGAACACCACTGTATAATGGCTACATGTACTCTAGGTATACAGTAACGATACATGGATTCAAATATTCTTGAAAGTAAAAGACTGTATGGGTAATCTTCTAGGGATATTAATGTTCCGAGTCTACCCCTAATATAGTATAGTATATCTTGGCATTAGGGTTGGGGAACCGGTCGAAGAGTGTAGACGATGACACCTGCACCAATTTCGGGAAGTACTGTAAGCAACTGCTTAAGGGTCATGAAAAGTACATACAACATAATTTTGAGACGTAAAGATCTGCAAGGTTCTTCCAATATCTATTCAGATTTCTCACACACGTACAGTATACTCAATTCTAACCCGTCGCTAATGTTGAAGTGAAATACTTGGTAGGTAGATCAGACAGACTACGATGTACTTTTATCCAGAGTTTACAGAAGAAAAGAAGTATTTGAATCATTCATTCTCATTATCATCATGACAATCCCAAGTGCAGAACCCAAAAAAACACAGTGTGCTCAAGGGGATATCAATCAAATGCAACAGCGGGAAACAACCAGCGCCTCTATCCGTAACACGCTCGACAAAAAGGGGGTAAAAATATTTTTAAAAACAAGGAAATGCATCAAAGCCGCCTCTCCTCAAGAGAGGACAGAAATCGTCACAGAACAGAACACCACCCAGGGTATATAGTAGGGGCGACTGATTTACCACCAGTCACCGTGCTCCTTCATGGCCTCAGCGACCTTGGTGAAGCCAGCGATGTTGGAGCCAGCCACAAGGGAAGGAAGGACACCCTCACCAGGAGTAACATACTCCCTAGCAGTCTCAAGACCGTTGTTGAAGCAGTCCTCCATGATCTTCTTGAGGCGGGAGTCGACCTCCTCGCGGCTCCAGTTGACACGGGCGGAGTTCTGGGCCATCTCGAGACCGGACACGGCAACACCACCGGCGTTGGCGGCCTTACCGGGGGCGTACCAGATAGCAGCGGCGCCGGGGTTGGCGTCACGGTGAGCCTCGAAGACATCGATGGCCTCCTGGGTGGAGCCCATGTTGGAGCCTTCGGCGATGAACTTGCAGCCGGCGGCAATGAGAGCCTTGGCCTCGTCACCGGAGACCTCGTTCTGGGTGGCGGAGGGGAGAGCAACGTCGATGCGACCGGTGATGTTGGTCCAGGGGCGGGCGCCGGGGATGTACTTGAACTTGGAGCTGAAGGGGGCCTGGGAGGCGATCTCGGCGATCTGCTTGCGCTCGACCTTGATCTCGGCGATGGTGTTGATCTCCTCGGGGGTGAAAGAGCCTTCCTCACCGTTGAGGACGAGGGCACCCTGGGAGTCAGAGAGGGAGACGACGGAGCCGCCGAGCTCAATGACCTTCAGGGCAGCGTACTGGGCGACGTTACCGGAGCCGGAGACGGCGACGCGCTTGCCGGCGAAGGACTCCTTGCCGCCGGTGGCATGCTTGATCATGTGGTCGACGTAGTAGACAAGACCGTAACCGGTGGCCTCGGGGCGGATGAGAGAACCACCCCAGCTGCCGCCCTTACCGGTGAGAACACCCTCCCACTGGTTGCGGATCTTCTTGTACTGGCCGAACATGAAACCAACCTCGCGGCCGGTGACACCGATATCGCCGGCGGGGACGTCAGTGTCGGCACCGATGTGCTTGCACAGCTCGGTCATGAAGGAGACACAGAAGCGGCGAATCTCGTTGTCGGTCTTGCCCTTGGGATCGAAGTCGGAACCACCCTTACCACCACCCATGTTCAGGCCGGTCAGGGCATTCTTGAAGATCTGCTCGAAACCGAGGAACTTGAGGATGGACAGGTTCACGGAGGGGTGGAAACGGAGGCCACCCTTGTAGGGGCCAAGAGCGGAGTTGAACTGGACACGGTATCCACGGTTGATTTGGACCTGGCGATTAAGTTAGGAATTGTGGCAATTGGTGAGACCCGAAATTTTCAGGAACATACCTGACCTTTGTCATCTTCCCAGACGACACGGAACTGAATGACACGCTCGGGAACGGACACGACCTGGAGGGCCTTGCGGTACTCGGGCTTCTTCTGGAAAAGAGTGGAGTTCTCGAGGGTGGAGGCGAGCTCTGTTTCGGGATGATTAGCTGAGTCATTCCGAATTATGGAGCCACAAGCCGAAGATGCCGATGGGAAGGAGATAAGTCGGAGGGGCAAAAGTGATTAAGACGAAAATTGAGATGGGCATATAGAAGAGGGTGAAGAAATCAAACACATACCCTTGTAGGCCTGCTCGAACTCAGGCTCGAAGGGGAGGTTCTGCATCATATCGGCTGACTTTTTCGTCTTATTACTCTGCTTCAGGTCTGCTTGGGTGAGGTAGATCAATGCTTGGCAATGATCTTATAATTATAGTAGTAATTGAAGTAGCCCCAATAGCAGAGTATAAGACAATTGAGTATTTGTGTAGAGAGTAGTGGGAAAGAGAAAGAGTCTAGGGGAGGTTTCAACAATTATATACAATCCGGACATGGGCAGGTGGAGAGATCTCAAAGCCGGAGTCGGACGAGGGATTCCGAGCAAAGGTCGACGGGGAAAAAGGAACGGGAGTTGCAGTGCTCCTGCCGTTGCACGAATTACGATGGAGAACATCTGAGAAAAGATGAAACCCAATAATTTCCAATGATTTCCGTGGGATCGAACGTCCGAAGTTCGGGGCCCGATCACTGTTATCTTATGGTTTAAGGTCACAGAATTGGCTTATCTCCCTAGGGTGGCGGCAAATCCACCCAGCCCTTTCTTTCTTTTTCATCGATCCAATTATCATTACTCGACCTTGATGACTTTACTTTATTTTTCAAGCAATCACAGCTCGTTTCTCGTTCCTAAATCTTCCTTGTTCAATATCTTCTCTTCCGTGTTCATTTCGTTAATACCCGTCACCCGTCGGATCCATCGGTTGCCTCCGACATTACATTGATGGATGTGACACAGTGAATTGGAAGAGACTTCCAAATTACATTACTATGAGTCCCTAAGTATGTTGTAGAAGACTAAAGACAGACAGAGTTTCGAAATCGAAATGCATGATGCGATGATTCTATGTAGGCACTACGATCGACCTATCGGGGATGGAGTGTTGTAGTATCCCTCTAACTAGAATGAACCCTGAATCAATTAAAAAAAAAAAAAAAGAAAAAGGGAAAAAAAGAAAAAAAAAAAAAAGTTTCTCCGCCACCAGCTGCCAACTTCGGCAACTTGTCGGCTGCAGAAAAGGTCACGTGCCCAACATACCGCAAACGGCGGTTTAAAACTGGGTCCTGGCGCCATTGGCCCACCGACCTTATCTGATCGTCTCTTTTCCTTCTCACACACTTTTTACTCATGATCCTTTATCTACAAGCTATGCGTGGGAGCAATTATTCACATTTAATTTACCCCACCGGATGAACGGCACTGAGGGGTAAGAGGGGTAGAGGGGTAGCTTTCGAAGACGCTAAATCTGGAGACAAATTGTCAACTTACATGTACAACATTAAAAAGAAAAGGAGTCCTCGTGCTACAGAAACAGTGAAATGTATAACCGTCGTTCATAAATCTAGAATATCCGCAGTACCACAATGCCAACCTTAGATTAGGGGCATCCAGTCATTTCTCTCCTAATAGTCATCTCGGTGGGTGCGACCCAATTCCAAGGTAAGCCCCCTTTCCCTTGGCTTGGGTCAGGCACCAATGCCGTGCCATGCCAAGACCCACGGCTAACTGCATTGGAATTCCCGATATTCGGCCTTTCTCCACGGCTACTCTGATGGAAGACATCCTATAGTGCGGAGATACACATTATTACCCGGGTGTTTGATGTGGCGGACTCTTGACCATTCATCCCTGAGAACGCGATGAAAGCATTCTTGCGGCTACTTCACCCAACCTTCCAACCCTTCATAAGTGCCATTCGGAGCACCATCCCATGTCTACAAAAAGCAAATTGCCACAGATCTTCGTGTGGTCTTTAGAAAATTCGTAGGTCGCCGGATCCCGCGGTCGACCGTCCACCAATCTGGGGAGACCGCCTACTGCAGCTCTCCGCAGAACCATCAATTTCCAGACGTACCCCGCTCCACTCCGTGCTGACTGCTGTTGCGATCGCGGCGTTGCCTTCTGGGGATGTGGGAGGGATTCTCACCGAGAAGCTAGATGCAGATTCCAGTCTCACGGGCCATGCTCCGTGCTTTCGTTATTTCCGAGGTCCCTTCTACCACACCCGAAGTTCTTTTTGCACATGTCTATTCATCCAAGAGGACACTTCTACAACTCAATGTGAATAAAGTACGGCCAACCTGCGGCACGTCCACGGGTGTGGGACAAGGGCCCCTCAGGACCCAGTGGGATCCCCTTGCAGACCCAAAAGCTTAAATTCTTTGGAGCTCTTTAGTCGAGCTTTTTAGCCGGAATGGGGCTAAATTTCTGGTTCCCGTCGCTAACTTCTGCATTATGTACATTATGCATTGTGCTTATCGATCTCGGAGATTCAGCTGATAAGGTCGTTTGGTCTTGCTGAGTTGGACAACGTGCTTGCAGCCCTGGAGCAGCATTGTCGTCATCTATATGCTACAACGATCATTTAGGTATTCACTCGCTGGAAGCCAACCTCCAGGCTTAGCTCGATGCTTCTAGCTTATATACAGTCTGAATGTTTGTGTTTGCTGCCTTATGGCCTTATGCCTTGGAGTGATGTTTGGTCCCAACTATGGATAGTCGCTGCGCCTGTAGATATTTGGTTTCTCCTCTTTTCTTCCTCTCCAACAAATAGAGGTTCTTTCCCTCGCCGAAGAAGCTCAAACCATGGTCACATCGATTGCTTGCTTCCGCTTTAGTAAACAGTTTGTTCTATTTTGGTTAACTCCCATCTCTGTGATGAACTAGGCGTCTCTGTCAGTTATCACCAATTTTGCACCATGAGATATATCACAAACGTACGTATTTGTTTCGGGGTAAGATACTCGCCATGTACCAGACTCAAAGCAGAAGCACTCATGACACGAGTTCAATATATAGATCACCTGGACAGTTGCCGATTTTCCCTAGCGAGATTGCAGCCCAGGATCTCCCAACTAGCTAGCCCACAAGCAAGGTTCCATTGTGGTCAATATATTCAGTTTGTGGGATTCTCCCTACGCCACGTGGATTCGCTATTAAGCCTCAAGTTCGCGCTAATCCCGACACCAACCTACATATATCTCATGTATGTCTCTCTAGATACTCTGGATCTATTCACAGCATAGTAGGCCCGGACAAAGTTGAAGCCTTCAAAATCTGCCCCACGGTAATATTCCGCGACATCATTTCACCACCTACGCATGTGAACATCTCACATTCCCAAATACAACGACTCCTGAGAGACCCCAGGTCTACAACGTGCACAGATCCACGAACCCGCTAGACCAGCTGTGGTACCGGCCTGCAACCCACACCGGGCAAACCATCGGCGGACTCCGCGCCAACCGCCGCCCGACGGAAACAACACCAGCACGTCTCTCATTCGCCTTATGTACAGGGTACAGGAATTCTCTCGGAAACCATGTATCCTTCGGCCGAGGGGACTGTCGATCACTAGCGTGAGGCTGCACTCTATTCGCGGGGTAGCGAAAGTTATACGAGAGGTACATACGACGACTGGAACGACGGATCGACAATGATATTG
This sequence comes from Penicillium turbatum, assembly GCA_030762825.1. NCBI lineage: Eukaryota > Fungi > Ascomycota > Eurotiomycetes > Eurotiales > Aspergillaceae > Penicillium > Penicillium turbatum. The sequence continues at coordinate 1,274,686 of JAUJYX010000003.1, read as the reverse complement.
ATCCTTGCGCTGTCTTTGTACAAAACCATACTGTACTACTTTCCATTATTATTGGAGTTTTGGCTATAGTGGTGAACTGGGTTGGTGACACGTGTCGGCAGTTGATGTTGACTTGATACATCGATTTGAGACTGCCGGCTATATAAGCGCTGACGAGGTTTTTGCGAAGGGTCTCGCTTATTTCCTCGTCCTTTCATACCTGATTTTATAATGGGTATGCTTGTGCGTTTCTTTCGCCTGTATATATGTACGATGTATTGAACATGACTGCCAGCACCTGGGCAGACCAGCTGCAGCCTACAGCTAGCCCTGCACCCACGTGGCATTGGATATTATGTATCATAAATTTCGGGGAATTGGATGCGTCCACTCTGGGGACGTGGAAGCAGCAGCGATTATTCCTTACTGCACAGAGTATGAGGCCGGGGGCAGCTGGGCTTCTGTGATGAGGATACTCGGCTCTTCGCTGGATTTTATGGACCATCGGTGATACCAATGCATCGCCATTAAGAGCGTTAGGGTCGCAATTTGGAAGAAGAGATGCCTTGCAGCGATGAATATTGACTTTTGTTTCACTAGTTGCTGGGAATCCGTTGCCCCGTTGCATCCCCAGTCGGCCTATTTCTGATTCGATTTTTTTTGACGAACTGCTTCACCGGCAAGCCTAGCTGAGTCCAGCTGCAAATATCAGCTGCATAGAGACACATGGCACATTGGAGATGAGACACCCGTCATCTATCAAATATTAGCTGAGTGCAATGCCGGACTCTGCGTGTGGCGAATCTACGGGGAAGGCCAAGAAATAAATAATCGGATGGCCTGGATTCAGCACACAATGCATTGATGTAGACCCAACATAGTGAATGAAATGCACTTGTCAGCCCTGGAGCCCAATAAAAATCCCCGAAGACCCTAGTCTCGAAGTAGGACAAAAAGGGACCGCGACACTAGTTCCACCTTTTCCGTGCCCCTGGCCACGCCACAAGATCTTATGCAGCTGAACCTTAGAGACCCATATCAACTCCAGAAAAGGAGTCAAACCCCATAGCCAACGAAAGGCGAAAGCAATTAATTGTCATACATTGGCAGAATAAAGAGAAGGTCCATATCCCCTAGCGATCATCTCTACCATTTCTTATCTAGGAGGCGATCGGGTCATAGCTTGACCCCCGCTAAAGGGGGATCTGGCTCTCACAGTTCGACCCGTCACCCCGGCTCTACCATTTCCGTTCTGGCCCTTGTTAGCAGATCCTAGCTCGTGTGCTCTAGTGACGCCATCTGGGGCATTGGGCGAAAATGTGGTTGGGTCTCATTATGGCTCGAAGGAGATCCGGCCGGGGGTTTGAAGTGATTTCGCGGTGCATGCCTCTTTCAGACATATAGGTACAATCTATAGGTTTGAAAAGTTGAAAGATGGGGTTATTTCGGCTCATCGAAGTGGATGCTGGATGCTGCATGCGATGTTGAAGAACCTGGTTTGTGGGAGCTTGGCGCGAAGGATTATACAGATCAATGTTTCTTTTGGTCTTGCGTTTGTCACATACGCCAGTCTGCTATAAACACGCCCCTCCCCGAGTGTTTCCCCGGCTTGATTATCGCCACCTTCTGTTGTGTTGAGCGTGGTTTGACTCGCGGTGTAAATGCTGGGCATATGGCCAATGCTTTCGGGAGAAGACCACTACCACCTCACGGGCCATCCAGTAGACATTGCTGACAACTAAAAGGTAGAGGATGCTCTCGTGGACAAAGATTCCAATCATGACTAGACGCCTTGCAGCGCGTAGTCCGATCCGGGTTTCGATTGGTTGGGCGCTAACCAGGAGGTCCTAGACTTGAGAGCCCCCTTTATTTGCACTTTTTTGATTTGAACCATATTCAAACAGAATTCAGCGAGCCTATGAGATGAATGAGCAGACGGCAGAAGAGAAGAAAGTAATATTAGCATCGACGCCAATGCGATCTGGGTAGCCAATAAGAGGCGGATGATGGCCGATGAGATCTGTTATATCAATGTGAGACGAAGGTGGTGTTCCAGGTACTGGGGAATTGTAATTTAAGCGTATTTAGGTGAAAAACATAAACCGGACCTCTTTCCTAGATCGATATAGTCCCCACAGTCGACCCGTGGTCCAGCAGATCTCAGAACGATTGGCCTTGACCGGATAGACCCGTCGTGATGGATCCGCAAGAAAAATGCTACATTATGTAGGTACCTAATATCTACACTCGATGATCGTCTTATTAGTTTATAATAGACACTGTATTAGGGCCCTAGTTCTCTTCTATGAACGTTCCAGAACCCTTGTGTCTTCTGACCTCATATCATATCCTTTTCTTCTTTCCTTTCTTCTTTGCTTCTAAGTCTACTTCTACGATCTCCCTACTTACTTGCTCTTCCTTTCTCTTCCTCTCTCTTCCTCTCTCTTCCTTTCAGGGACTAGAAACTCATATGTATGTTTACGAATCATTGGCTTCATGATATCCCAATGGGTGTTCCTATCCTCAGTATCCCAATCCTCTGAACATCCTAGATGGTTCCCTAATAGATGTCTATCAACAAGCCCCAATCTCGAGGACTCGGGGCCATCAGGGATCTGTTCCGCTCTTCACCCCCGCCCTCCCCGATCTCCCCTTCACGACGTCGAGTATCTCTCCTGGTCCGTCGAGGTAGGGATATTTTTTCGAAGTAACATCTTCCCTTCCTTGCCTTCATCCCACCTGCCCCTCCAGTTCCCTCAATTCGGGGCCGCAATTCGACCCCACTGGAATCACAGAAACCGGGAAAAGAGGCGCGGCCCCGAAACCACGCACCGAAAAAAAATGAAAAGAAAAAAAAAGAACACGAACTAAAAGAAGCTTTACCAAAACTTAGCAAACAAGTAGATCCTCCAAGACTACAAACCCGAAATTCAACATCAACCTCAACCTCCCCTTCATCATCCTCACCCCCACACCCCATGAACTCCCATCCACAATTCGACCCGGCCACCATGATCGGTCTAGCCGGTGCCTCACCAGGGAGACCAAACGACAACTTCGACATATTTGAATGGTACCCCCGCTACCAAAGCTGCCAACGCTACTTCCTAGACCACGCCCAACACAGCGTCCCCGTCCAAGCCCTCTCCGCATTCCTAAACATCCGCCTCCCCTTCCAGCGCCAACCACACCCAGTCTACAACTCAACCTCACCATCCTCATCATCCTCCGCCAACCACGTCCCCCAACCCGACACCCAACCACCAGGCCCCCCCTCCATCTCCCTGATCCCCTACATTCGCCGCCTAGTCGCAACAGGCATGGACTTCCCCGGCATTCTACACGGCTTCTTCGGCGACGACTGGAGCAACGGCGTAGGCCCCATGCACGAACAAGAGCGACGCAACTACCTCTTCGCCGCGAAAAGCGGCGGCTGGGCCTCCGTGAAAAAGGACTACGACATGCCCCCGCTGGAAACCATCCCTTTCCTGCGTCCGTTGCAGGGACCCCTCGACGCCGAGATCGAGGCTGCGGAGCGCAGCTGGAGTGAATGGCTCGCTATGGAGGATTGGATGGTTGGGCCCCGGGCGCCGGATATCCTACACGATTCGTCTTCGCAGAATTCGCGGCCAAGAAGTGCGCGCGGATGAAAGACGAAATAAGGTTTTCCGAGTGACCTTTCCAAGTTTCTTTGTCTGCCATTTTGACTTTCCGAATTCGCCTTCTACATTGGGCGGCCGACATTGTCGGTTTTGGTTTCTTTTTGTTTCTCATCTAGCGGTCTCTTGATCTCTAATTACTTTTCTTGGTGCTTTACAGTCACTAGCATTCACCGGCATTCTCCAAATGGGGGTTCCTATACATCGGGTTATGGGTGTTGATCATCTGCAAATAATCAACAAAACCCGCAAATTTTTCATGGGCGATTTTTGTGCTACAGCGAGTTTTGTGATCTATTTGTTCGCCGCGGGTGCTATCAGATCAGATGGATATATGAAATTTGCATCTATACATGTACATGTGCACATCTCACACAACAAAAATTCAATTCATCCACCCCAGGGCCCAAGCCCAGATGTCAGGAACCTTGGGAAACACCAGCCATCCGATGCCACGGAAAGACCTCGGAACGGAATGTGGCTACTTGCAGCACAAACAGCAACGGGCCGTGGCCGTACCTCTCGATCTTTTCGGAAACGAAAACGCAGAGGACTTTTCAAGAAAAATTGAATAATACCAGACCCTCCTAAACCCGAATTCCGATCCCACTTCCCGGGTCCGGTTTAATCAAACAGAAACAGAACTGAAACTAGCAATAGACAGAAAAACGAGTACCTTGAAAGCGCACGTCCACCCCAACTATGTACGGAGTCAACCTTGGGTTTCCTACAAAAACGATCTCAGGGAACCTCAAGCAAAGAAGAAAATGATCAAAATCAAATTACTAGAACAAAATCAAACCCCCCAACGTCCGTACCACCAAATGCACCGTGCCGTTAGTTGCTTGAGTCGATCGGCGAACCACAATTACGACTCGCACCTCCCACTGGTTTGCGCTTCCAAGGAGTTATTCCGCTGTGGATTCTTAGATCCAATCCCCAGCTCTACCACTGATGGCTGTTCCTTGGATACGATGCTCCTCGCTCCTTGGGGCGTTTTGGTTTTTGTTTCGTATCTACATCGTACTACATACATAGCTAACCTGTGTATATGTACATGTACGCATGCTTTGTGCTGGGGTGGTAACGAAATAGGATCGAGGAGATGAAGTTATGGTGGTGCATGATGAATGTACATAAATGACCTTTTGTTAGCATTGTTTAGTTCCATGGAGGTTAGGTATTGGGTAGGAAGCTCGGATCTACATACTGTACATACTGTACGAAGTATGGTGGGGGCCACAGCATACATCCGGCTCCGAAGGATTCATGCGGCCGACAGCTGGAAGGAGAGAGAGAGAAGGGCGCTTATGTGCACATAGTGTTTTGAAGTATCTCCCGATTCAATTCACTCTTGATAGTAGAGATCGCTGTTCAGACAGAGACTTCTTCATCAGCAAGAAAATAAGAGATGTTCTCAAGTCCACTGGAAGCACATCTTGTGCAGCAGCGTCTGTTAGCCGAATTAGATCCTGCATTCCGCGCGAGGAATCTCATGGCGTAGCTGAGCCCGGGGACGCTAGCCCATTCTTCCAGGCTTCTTAGACCTTGGCCATTGAGTAGGGTTTTTAGCTAACTTTCTCGAGCTTGCCGCCTGCCAAGTCCCGCAGTATCTTCTGTGACAGGCGTCTATCAGAAGAAAATTCTCCGAGATCGTCGAATTTATGTATGTTTGTTGTACTGGTACGATCGGCATCTGGGAGGCTCTGGTGGGGTCTGTTTTGGTGGAAGCGGATGTTTCATCCGCGGTCCCCGGTGGCTCTTTCTCCAATACTAGAGAAACTGGAAACTGTGTACGATGTAGTAGTTGGTAGAGCGAGAGATAATACGAGGAATAAAGGAGACAGGCTAGTCTTGTTCTGGCATATTGGCCGTGTTCCCGGGCCCCCAATCTGACGATCGAACTTGGGAAAAGATTTCCTGAAACGCGTCTCCAGTGGAGTGTACTCTGCTGTGCGTGCCGCGTTTCAGTGGTGAGATGTCATATGTAAATCAGTGGACTCTTGACTTTGCGGTAAAGTGCTATTCCGGTTTAAATGGTGCTTCTTACGTCCACTTGATTGTTTGTTGTACATAGAAAGGTGTATATTAGCAGTATTATATCGAGTCGAGTTTGAGGAAACATCCAGATCGGGTCGCCTCGATAGGGATCCAGGTATAGTTCCTCATGAAAGTAACATTTCAGGGCATCTTTGCACACTAAACACACTGTTTTCATTGTCTGAGTTCAGGTATGTATCCTGCAGCGCCAACGGCGTCGAATGCTGGGTCGTGCTCCATCGGATCCATCCAACGACTGTTCGTTATTAGCTCAAGTCTGCCTCGGAAAATGAAGGGCGCCCAAATGCGTAAATGGGGCAATTGGTCGTCTGATCAACCTGTTGTGACCTGCCACAGATGTGGTCCTGCCTTTTTCCGTATGTCGTTTTGGAGTTGTGAAAGACAGTACGAAGTGTGGTAAGTCTTGACCAAGTATACACTGTCTAATACACCGGACTAGGCCAGATTGGCATTGACACGGTGCTAGTCGCCGCTGAACTGCCGAACGTGAAGAAGGCCTTGAGCTTAGCCTGTCCGCCAAAAGCGAAAGCACCGTTGACAAAAGAGTCAGCCTGTTTTTCAGTTGCCTGCCTTGAGGCTCGCCGGCTTGTCTGTCGGTCTTTTATTTCCTGAAGAATCTGTCCGCGAAATTCAGCATCATTCCAACAGGAATCCTGCTCCATTCCGTGTTTGCACCTCTGGAACGGAGAGACAACCAGATGCCGATACTGGTTCTCTGACAGCCGCCGGTATAAAAAACCGTCAGCTTGACCTCCGTTCCTTTCGGAGAGATTCTCAATGCATGGAACTGTCAGAGCCATCAAATCAGACCCCTTAAACCATGCTATTGCAAGGTGAATGGGGCAGAGGAGAGCGCCTAGCGATGATGGCATCTCCCATGTCGGCGCAAACGAGACATTTCATATCGTTGAGAAGTGATATCCAAGCTAGGCCCTGCTTCTCGAGTTTGATTTTCTTTAGCTTAGTTCGCAGGCTTTCCATGGCGATCTCCATAGATAAGCTGCATATTGATATCGGCGCCAGCGTTGACGAGAGCTTGAATGCTTGCAGTTTGCCCGCAACCAGCAGCAGCAGCGAGAGCACTGCCTGATTGTCCATACTGAAGCTGATTATCAACAGCAGCACCGGCCTCGATGAGAGCTTACATCTGCACCTGCGGCGAGTAGAATGTGGCTTGAGAAGTATGGCCCATGATCGTGGTCGTGGGGTCTGGGGTCTGGGGCCAGAGTCGCAGGTTTTCCGTATGGGCTAGATATATTGATATTAACATGAATTCCAATCATCGCACCCCTTCATCACGAGCTCATTGGGAGTTGGTCTCACCTGTGTGTCTGCCATCGCCGATACAACGTCCTTTGTGGGCGGCTTTGAGACAGAATCTGAATTGATCTATGAGAACTGTTGACATTGTCAGAAGCATGTGAGCTAGAGTCGTCTCTCTCGCTTTCCATGGCTGATCAAAGTGGTTGCAGGAAACTTTGGAGGCATATGAGATATATCAAGCCAGAAGGGCTGTAGCATCTGCATCAACCAGAGTGGGGACAGAGAGAGACAGAGATGGACACTTTAAGAAAGAGGGATACAGAGGCGGGGTTTTTAGTCCCAGCCTCAGCGAATGTCAAGATAGATCGGCGGACGGTCATTGTAACTGAATTGGACACGTAGGCCTCTGACCTACACTTGTGATTGGCGATGATCACTGCAACCCAGTAACAAAACCTAAGGAGACCCCCAATGACAGGTGCAAGTAGATGGGAGGGGAAGAAACCAGGCACACATTATGTCTTGGCGGATGCCTTAGGCTGCACACCCTACTAAGAGTTCAGGCGGCCCTGTCAACTGGCAAAAAGAAGAGAGGAAGACAGCAACTCGATGGGATGGTCTATCGACTGCGCTGCATCAAGGGTCAAGAGTGAGAGGAAGCAAGCAGAATAAGCAACTGTATAGTTGCTGGCAGCCAGGGAAACAGCGAACAAGGTCGGGCGCCACTCGACCAAACCAGGACAAGGGACAGATTGCGAAGTTAGATTGAGAAAGAATTTATCGCGCCCCAGAAGCGAACCTCTCAAGGAGTTTGTCAAATGTCATTAGGTTATAAGACCGGATATAAGCCAAGAAAAATCCCAAAGTTTTAGTTAGAAACACCATCGCTAAAACGCTGCAGAAGAACAAGAAGATAGAAGTAGCGAAGGGACCGTCATGCAATCCAACATGCGCATGACAAAACATTGTCCCAGGTTCCAAAAGTGAAGACAAAAGGGTATCTATAGTAATAGCAAGTATCGTGTCAGGTGTAGAGGGTACGAGCGAGAAGGGAAAAAAGGAAGTGTAGAGACGACATTCAATATGGCTAAACAGCGGTCATGAGACGTCGCCGCTCCTGGCAGAAGATCTTTGCTTCGAGCCGGAATTTCGCGGCGATATTGAATTGATGCGCGAGCTAGAGGTTGTGCTTGATTTGGCCGCCGAAACGCCATTGCTGAGCGAGTTCTGGTGAATCTCTTCCGGCAACAGAAGATCGGGTAAGTGGTCGGGATTTGAGACGAGACTGCGCGGACGCGAGAGGACACCACCAAGAGATGGGTTGTCCTTCTCGCGATGTATGGTATCGACGGGAGCGCGACTTCGGCGACGATGTCGGCGTAGGTATTCGTTCGGCACGGGGTCAACTTGCTTTTTGACCGCAGGCACAAGATTGAGGTAGATAGGGAAAATGGCACCGGCGCAGAAGAGGGCGACGATAACGCAGAAGGAGTAGGAGTCGCCGTGTGCGAGGTATGCCGCGTACTCGGCGAATGGGAAGAAGGTGCCGCCGCTAATTGCCATTGTCAAGAAGACGGCGGCTGTTTTGGTATGTTGGGCTGTGCCGCGCAGCGAAATGGCGAAGATGATGCTGAATGCGCCACTCTCGAAGAGGTAAACCAACATTGCCATGACGATTGCTGATGTGCCGGTAGTTTTCATACACAAAATGGAGAAGACAATCATGCCGATGTAGCTGACCATCAGAATCCAACGCGGTTTGAGGAACCACTGCGCAAAGGCGGCGAGGAAGCGGCCGACGGCAAAAACACTGTGCCCGATAGTCAGGAAGTCGAACGCACGCAGTGATGAATCTGGGCGAGCGGCCTCAACAAAACGGGTAAGCGATGTTGAGAAGACTTCCTGTCCAGCAACGTAGAAGAATTGAGACCAGATTCCCAGACCGAGAGTGAGCCAAACGACCGGAATACCAATGACTTTGGTCATGTTGTCTTCTCGGCGTCGGTTTGCTAGCTCTTCTAGATCTTCATCCGAGGCTTCGGGTATTGGCAGATAGTAGAATGCCACTGCCAACAGGATGTCGAATAAAGCGATGCCAAGGTAAGCCCATTGTACGTCAACTAAAGAGGCGACGTCCCGAACATCCTTGAAAAGAACTCTTTTCGCCAAAAGCGGCGACAGGACACTTCCGACCGCTTGCACACCTTGCGAAATATTGAGTCTGATCTCAGAGTTCTCAAGGGGCCCACATAGAGCAATGAACGGATTTGCTGCAGTCTCCAAGACAGCGAGACCAAATCCAACGATCACGTTCGACACGATATACGCAGTTGTCGATGCCAAAACGGCGGAGGGCCAGAATATGAGGGTTCCACAAGCGTAAATGCAAAGGCCTGTTATGAACGTGGACTTGAACCCCCAGTTTTTCAGAACAGGCCGGCCAACCAGCAAAGGGCCGAGGAGGTAGCCGCCGAAGTATGCACCATGAAGACCCAGAGAATGCCATGCACCTAGATGGACAATACTCTGGAACTGCGAGTTCAAAGTATCAAGTAGTCCATATGCGAAGCCCCACAGGAAAAATAGCAAAGTTGCCATTGCGATCGGCGCAATCGACTCTCTGTTGTTCAGCTTGAGCATACTTTCTGGGTTCTTCATATTAACAAAATCGAAGAACGTGATGTCCGGCGGATAAGACGTGCTGGTATGGGTACCTCCCTCTGTGTCAAGGGGTCCGGTTGGCGGGTGACCCAGGAAGTCCAATATATCCATGGTTTCGGAGTCCCGGGAGCCATGTCGGCCAGCAGATACGCTGCCAACGTGATTTTGTAACCCTTTGTTTCCTTCATTTCCAGACGGAGATGGTGTAGGAGGTTCTAGCGACCCCCGGGATGCAACCGGCGGTGGCACTGCCACCTGAAGATCCGCGGCAGAAAGTCCTTGAGGCGAAGGAGTTGATGCACCAGTACCGTCTCTGATCAATTTTGGGACAAGACGAGTGACAAGAGGTTTGAGACTTGGGACACAACCGCAGATTATTGATAGGTTGACTTCGACGACCGACCACATGAAAGAGAGCGACGCGTACCCTGGAACATCCTCGCTATTAGCTCGATTGATACGTCAATTTCTGATTTGGGAAAATGGGAAGTCGTACAACTAAAATCGAGCCCCCCGACATTCTGAATATGAATCGATTTGACTGCCAGCGAACGAGAAATGGCAGCCTGCTGAAGAAAGGCAATTCGAACCACGTCGACCACGGCCACGAAGAAACCGAAAGAGAAAGTGATCACCAAAATAATCTTCTGCTTGTAGGGCAGACGCATTTTCGTCAAAAGCGGCATCGGCAGCAATAGAATGGCTATATCCGTAATGATATTCACCGGGGACGAGGAGAGGTACAAGGTGACAATGTCGATGCAATTCGCATGAGACGAATCGGAAAGGAACGCTGCTCCGATAGGATGACATTGAAAAACATTGACCAAGGTCAATGCAAGACCTGCTGCATTCACGACGAACAGAGTGACATAGTTTGCACATCGAAAGACCTTCTGGTTGCGTGTCAAAGTCAGGTAGAAGACAAGGATCGAGGTTTTGACGGCCATCAAGGCTGGATTCTGAATGGTTGTCAGCATACCATTATTTTCTTTTTTCCTCCTGCAGAGTAACATAAGGGGGTGACAAAACGCGGTTGTAACTGACGTAGAGGACCGTGAACGCATAATTGGCCTTATTAAACGCGTCTTCATCTTCAGGCCTAATGTCACTCGAATGGAGGCCAAGACCTTTCTGGACAGCAAAGAACAACGAGAAGGAAAAGCCAAAATCAATAACCTGCAGACTGATTAGCCTCCGAGCTTTAAACAGAGTCCTCAATCATGTGCCCGGTTCACGAATCAATCGAGTCCATTGTCGCTACATCCCCGGGTACATGCAGGGATCAAGCTGATGGATCCTACCCATGCGACCAACATCAACCAGTCGTGTAACCCAATTCTTCTGACCACGAATATTCGCGAAATGAAGCGAAGAGCAACAAATATACTGGCGAGGGAGAAAAAGGTGATCGAAACACCTAGTGTAGCTCGTTGACGACCTTCCATTGTGACGGATTTAACCAAGACTGCCCCAGCGGACAGTCTTCTCGTTGTTGACGACACAAGTGTAGCGCGAAATAGCTCAGAAATTTGAGATCTTCGATTTCTAGTGTACGATCGTGGTCGTAGGCGGGCTGAAATGACGCGTGTGGGGAGGCTTCATCGTCTCAGACGTTTTCCGGGGAATTCCGAATCCAGTGGGCGACGGAGGCAAGAAGGAGGCAAAGGAATGGGAATCAATACCAGACCGAGGAATGATAAATTGGAATCAAAGGAAAAAGCAAAGGGTAAAAAAGCAAGGGAAGAAAAGTGAATTTCAAGATGTGTCAGTTTGTCTTCAATGTGGGGAGCGAAAAAAAGGGCCGTTTTTTTACCCCGACTTTAGCCTTTTTTAGCCCATTTTCGAGTCTTTCCCCTAATCCCCACAGAGAACTTGTCTGACTAATTAAATCCAGACAGGGCTGATATTGTACAAGAACATACCTCAATGCCTTTGTCCTTTATGAGGCTACCTTGGTACTTGAGATATTACTATGCTACACAATGCTACTTCTGTCTTCCCCCGCGCATTGCCAACAGTCAATGAAGATCTCCACACCGTCTCTATAGCTGGTTCACCCAATGAACATCCTGGCACTACAGGTGGAAAAAGATGGGCGCCACTAAGCCACCACGAACCAGGATGGGCAATTCAACGAGACAAAGTGTCTCCTAATATGTGATCCATGGACATGTTTTTGTGATAAGAGGGATAGGATGTTGTGCTCTATCACCTGTATGAGCATTCAGTTGGAGGCCAGGGGGTCCTGCTGCGCCTATAGAGGCCATTTATCAGCCATGGTCCCTGCATGCGACCACGGGAGGCCTGGCCCTGAAAGTTTTAACTCCGGGTGACATACGAGCTTTAGGGGTCTTTGAGTCGTACCCTAAAGCGGCTATAAGGACTTTCGGTGGTTTTGGAAGTACCGATATGCGAAGTCAGCGATTCTGAGACATTCACGATCCGGTATATTTGCCAATTTTAGCGCGATGTATGGGGGCCAAAAGATGCACTTCGCCTACGCTGTACACCACAGCACATTATTTCAGCGTGGACACGCCGAATCATCCATGGGAAAGTGTTTTATATGCTAATCATTTTAGCCTTTCTACCTCGAACACCCGTTATTGAGGGGAAAGACTTTCAGTGCAATTGCTCCTGATCGAGTCAAATGCAAATACACATTGTCCAAGTCCACCATACTGAGGACATAGGTCAAATAAGGACTATTTACGTTGATCTTCTACCCCAGATCAACACCTCACGATGTACAATTTTCCGCTCGGACAGCCAATCGGTCTCCTGTGTCGACTGGCGTCAACAATTATCCATCGTGGGATGCTGCAGGCACTGAGCTTGGCATTTAACTCGGGCGCATTCACTATCAATATATTTACTGTCAATGGAGGCACTTGATAAAACTATGCATACGGTTTACCTATTTCCATATGTGAGCTTGTCATTTCTCATCTCCTAAACATCCCCGAACACTGTACATGTAGTAACCACTACTCTTAGATACAAGCTCATTCCCGAATTTATGCGGACATGCCAAGAGGCCCTCAACGGTATATGATCAACACCCCCTAAGATCAGCGACTTCGCACCGTTACAAGGAACTGCACATCTGCTAGTTCCTTGGCTGCATTGCTCATTCTAGCATGTAGCCCCGAGCCCCTCATGGCCGATCGGCTGCATTTATTTCCCCGATGATATCCGTCACGGTGACTCCGCTCTCTTATGCTGCGTGCCTAGTGGGTAAATGTTCCGACTACCACTCAGACGTGCACGTTCGATGTGAATGCTACTCTGCTGGAGATCACATGGGAGAAAACAATGTCGGAACTGAAGAAGATCTACCTTGCTAATTGGGTAGCTGCAGGCTCTTAGTCGAACTACTCTAAGCGAGCTGTACGATCTTCCAGTCAACAGGCAAAGTACAAAGGATCAATCCTAGACCGGGGGTATATAAGATGCCGACTGCCCAAGGGTCACATCATTCTGGAAGGGTACGGGGTTCACTGACTGTTTGACCGCGGGACCTTTTTCATTTGTCCCACCAGTCGGCCGGTTGATCGAATCAATTGTCGAAGAGATGAAAATCAACACCTTGCTGCTCGCATGCGGGCTGTCTGCATCCTTCCGAGGTGTTCATGCGGAAGCTGACACCGAAAATGCCATCGCTACTATTTGGGATGACTTCAAGAACGCAGTGGATTGCGGTACTTGTCAAGTATGCTTACGCATTACAAGCCCATCACTCATTGGGCCCTGAATTGGCTGACTCCAAGCTCTATACTAGGTTCTTCTTGGTACCCTCAAAGTTGCCTCGGGACTGGGTGAAAAGTTCTTGATCGACGTATTTACTGGGTTGTGCACTATCACTGGGGTGCGTTAGCGACCCTGAGCTTCCAAATTGGATTTCTTTAACAACAAGTATACAGATCGAAGATGCAGATGTCTGCTCTGGAATCATCGCGAAAGAAGGACCTTCGCTATATGCGGCTTTCCAGACTTTACACCTGAACTCCGACAGCTCCAAGACGTTGTGCGCCAGCTTGATTGGCCTCTGCCCGTACCCTGATGTTCATCCCTACAACCTCACGTTCCCATCACCCAAACCGAATGCTGTGAGGCCGCCGCCTAGCGGCAAGCCGCCGATCAAGGTCGTCCATTTCAGCGACACGCACGTGGACCTTCTTTACGAGACTGGCTCCAGTTACGAGTGCAACAAGCCCATCTGCTGCAGGACTTGGGAAGATAAATATGCACCGGGAGTCACAGAACATCCCTGTGGGCCATACGGAAATACGCAGTGTGATCCTCCACCACGACTCCAGGAGAGCATGCACGCCGCTATTGCAGAAATCGATCCGGAGTTCTCTCTCTACACCGGCGATGTGATATCCCATGATATTTGGATGGTTAACAAGGCTGAGGCCCTGGAAGGGTTCAATGCTACGTACAGTGCAATGGACAGGGACGTCGGAACCGTGTATGCTGCCGTCGGTAATCACGACACCGCGCCCCTCAATCTCTTCCCACCAACCAACGCCTCAAAAGGTGACGACCCGGAATGGGCGTATCAAGCACTCGCAGAAGATTGGTTCTCACTCACGGGCGTTCCTTCCGTCCTAGGCGCAGATCAATACGCCTCATACTCAGCCGTCCACCCGGGCAGCAACCTGCGCATCATTTCCTACAACAGCGTCTTCTACTACATCTACAACTTCCTCATGTACGAAGAACCCATGGAACAGGACCCACGCGGACAGTTCGAATGGCTCATCAAGGAACTGCAAGCCGCGGAGGATGCAGGCCAACGCGCATGGCTGATCTCGCACATTCCCTCCGGCGTACCGGATCACTTCCGCGACCACTCGCAATACTTTGACCAGATCGTTCAGCGCTACGAAGCTACCATCGCAGGATTATTCTACGGCCACACGCACACAGACGAGTTCCAAATCGCATACTCAGACTACAACAACCGGGACTGGAACACCGCCACTGCAATGGGTTATATTGCCCCAGCAGTGACCCCGACCGAAGGATCCTCCTCGTTCCGCGTCTACCACATCGATCCAGTGACCTTCGGCGTGTTGGATTATACTCAGTACATCGCCAACATCAGCGACCCGTCCTACCAGGTCAAACCAAAATGGGTACCGTATTACTCCGCGAAAGCAGACTACGGATCCAAGATCTCTCCTCCGGTCACGGATCCTAAGGCCGAGATCACGCCTGCATTCTGGCACAATGTCACCGTCGCCATGGAGCGCGACCCGTCCGTTTTTCAAGACTTCTGGTCGAGACGTGTTCGCGGACACGAAGTCGAGGAATGTGACGGCGATTGCGCGAAAAGTGAAATCTGCCAACTTCGTGCTGCGGATGCACAGTATAACTGTGTTAAGCCGAAGGCTTTCAACTTCAAGCGTGATGGAGAGGAGAGTATCTTAGTCGAGAAAGATCCCCATGTCAACTGCGATCATGCTGGGATGGCGACAATTATCGCGAAGATGATGCATCGGGCTAAGCTTGAGCGGAAGAAGGAGATTGAAGCTCGGTAGGCTGTGGGCGATATGTTGCCAGTCGATCTATATATAGTTGTTGGCAGTTAGCTACATATACTAATGCTAAACTTGCTAATATTTGCACATATATGCACCTTCAAGCGTAGAGAAATGGAAATCACTATCTCTACCATGGTAAAAACGTTAGAAGTTCGTTGAAGAAGCCAAGGTAATTAGTCTCATACTAGCGGACATCAAGGGTAACAGGAAGGATTATCACGCTAGGGAGAGATCTCTTGGGTGTAGTGCCTGAAGGGCTACTGTCCCCGAATCCTCAATCCGAAGTTGCACCGTCTTGTTGGGAGCTTGAGTACGGGCTGGGTCAGGCACCAGGTGAGCGCCGAATACTTCTCGGCTCGTCAAGTCAAGTCTTTGAGGGGTTCCAGTTCCAGTGAGCACTGGGAAAATCCCTTAAACGCCGCTAGTAAATCGACTAATGGACTTCAAGGCCTTGAATATACTTTGCTTTGACGCTTTACCGGAATATCGTTTCTGTCCCGGACTATATATATAGTTCAACAAACCCACTCACGTGTGGACTCTCCCAATGAGGAATTGATATTGGTGAAAACCAACATTTGGGGCTCAGACGCAGAGCGGACGGCATTCAAGACATGATGCTCAATGTCCGACTGCTCGATGAAGTCTTTTTTGGAGGTCCTCGTTCCTTGTGGAGGTGGTGGACAATATCTTACAGGAGGGTCAGGCTCAGAAGGGCCCTTCTTAGTACTTGGGCCAGAGGTTGTGGGTTGGAAGTCACGGAAAGAACTGTAACGGAAAGAGCTGTTGTTGTACTAGGTATTAGGAGAAGGTACACCCATGTATGCTGTGGAGTACTACCTGTGGAGTTATTAAGTGGGGTGATCAACCTTGGAAGGTTGTGGACCTCCCCACGGGACATTCCCTCCAGGGCTCCAAGGCTGATCTGTGTCGGGGGTCACGTGAACAGGTCTGAATACATAGTTTTGGGCAGTTAGCTAAATGTACCAAACGTAATCAAATTGATATTTGCATATACACGCACCTTTGAGTCTAAAGAAATATATCCACTATTACTAATATGTCAAAAACACACAATGTCGAGACAAGACAAGAGAAAAGAGGTAATTGGTACCTAAGTAGTATCAGGCTTCCCCTCATTTGTGGCTGAGCAGATTGGGAGGCTAAGCACAAGAGGACGCCTGTCTGCTAAGCCGCCAGAGAGTTTTTATTTAGCTTATGTTTAGCCTCTTCACCCAAATTCATGCTAATCGATCTTCGATTCTGCGCTCTCACCGAGCGGTAACCCTCTCAACCTCGTGATGGCCGAGATTATCGGGGTCGTCTCGGGCGCTATTACATTCGCAACGGTTGTTATCCAAATTGGAAAGTCCATCACTATTATCAAAGACTTCTGGGAAGATCTTCAAGATGCGCCAGACGACCTTCAGAAGCTAGTCGAAGAAGTCAAGGTCTTCAGTTTCATACTAGCAGACATCGAGGAAGACCTATCTCAGCCTTCGATCTCTTTCGCATTGAAAAGCAGCAAACATGCTTTACACAGTTTTGAGCTATGCAAGAGAGCCGCTGAAGACTTGGACTTTATGTGCAGAGAGTTGAACCAAGACGTTGGCCCCCTGTCCAACCGCATGCGCAGGTCTCGTAAAGCCTTAAAGATTGTCATGTCGAAAGGGAAGACCGAAAAACATAGGATGAGGCTGCAGAATGTTCTGCAATTGCTGATGCTTTCCCAGCAGTGTTATACAAGGTATGTCTCTAGGGCGGGATTATGTTTAAAGTCATCATCCTAATGAGTACAGGGCACTTCTCCAGATCCAACCTCAGTTGATTGTGGAGAAGCTAGCTCAGCGAGAACTGGACACATT
Source organism: Penicillium turbatum (assembly GCA_030762825.1). NCBI lineage: Eukaryota > Fungi > Ascomycota > Eurotiomycetes > Eurotiales > Aspergillaceae > Penicillium > Penicillium turbatum. The sequence goes on along the minus strand of JAUJYX010000003.1, from coordinate 1,257,643 downwards.
GGACTCAAAGCACTCGGAACGAGGTGCAACTTCCCCAGGTATATGATGATTTCTATATTTATCTTGAGGCATCATATTGATACTCATGCAGAAGTGCAATCGTGTGTACGAACAATAAACAGACGCTATGTTCCAACCAGGAAAAATGCCTGGACGCTCAGTTTGCCGTCCTGGATCACTTCGAAGGTCTTAGAATTAGGCGGCATGAGAGCGCCCAGTGGATGGAACTGGATGTTGCGGACATACAACGTCGTCCCTATAGACTCAAAGGTCTACTCTTTTGTCCGAGACGGTGATATCAAGAGTCTCCAAGATCTTTTCGCTTCGGGAGAAGCTTCGCCATTCGATCAATTTATCTCACCTTATGATCCATTACTGACATATGAACTACTCCAAGTACGCATTGAGAGTAAGAAGCATAGGAAAAGCTAGGATACTGACGACTCTCCAAGTGCACGACCAAACCAGACGTCCTCGAGTTTTTGTTGCAGCAAGGAGCAGATCCAGAACTATCCATTGGCTGGACAGCGCTCCAGTGGCTTTTATCCACGACGCTATCATGCTGTAACTCCAAATCAATGGTCCCATCCATGCGTATTCTCCTTTGCGATTTAGATTTAACGTATGAGAGCATCGAGGAGGCAATGTGCGGAATCTTTGACCAATTTCATGGGACAGCGAAAGACTTTTTGTTCTTGCAGCAAAACTGTTTCCCATCGTTTTATCAACAGCCGTTATCTGATCGAATCGAAATGGCGATTGACATCGCAGAGTGGCATGGCCTTTGCTCAGAAGTGCCAGAGCTCTTCCGAACAATCATAGGACAGTCCAATTTAGAATCGAAGGATATCCAACTAGAATCCGAGTTTCGGTTGAGGCGCAAAACGACGTTGTTTCATTGCGTCGCCAGAAACATGGGATGCTGGCAAAGAGAACAAGAGGAGGCATATTCGAAGTCTGCTTTTTACAATCGAGATCCACGCCTGGGGTATGAGCTTTGGCACGAGATATTTCAAGAGTACTTCTGCGCAGGGGCGAACATTCATCACCTCGTGGGCGGCCAGACCCCATTCTTAGCTTTCCTCGATGGATATGAGTATTCAAGAATATCGCCGAGAATAGCCTATGGCCAAGTCATTCATGCCTGGCTCGAAGCGTTGCAAGTAGCTGGAGTCGATTTGCACAAGTTTGGAAACAGAGAGCAGCGCATCTGGAAGCAGGGAAATGTGAACCGAGACTCTATTTCATGCCGATGGCCTGATGAGCTGCGCACGCGATTTATTGGATTTTCCTTTGGTCCATCTCCTCAGGATTGGCATCTCTGGGTTTCACAAAAGACTGATTGTTATCTTGGAGAATTCTGGGACCTGCTTGAGCGACCTATTGAAGTCATGCCAGGTGCTTGGCCGAATCAATAATAGGTTTGGGTGAACAATAGCAACGCCAGCTGCCATGGGCTACGAAGGCCATGGCTATCACATCGGCACAAATATATATCAATATCGGAGGTCAATCAGACAATATTGATACCGGATTTGCCGGCAGGAGTCCCTGGCGATCCATCATCGCAACAAGATCTCCATCCATCATAAACTCGCCGAGTTCCATACCAAATGGAGAGAAACTAAAGTCATCCCGATACCTGTTCGATTACCATTGACAGTGAAAGTATTTGTAGTCGAGGCATCGAAGTTCATTTCTGATTACAACAGTCATGTCAGAATAGTCTCATCACTACGAAAAGCCGATAGAAACCTACCAGAATCGTCCAAGACCTTGTTAAAACTGTTCCAAGTAATACCGACATCGGTCAATCATTCGGCTCCCCTCATCAAGGTTGGAAAGGGCAGCGACTGCACGACCGGGATATTGCCTGGTTTTGGTTGCTTGGTCTGTCATCGGGGAGCTTGTTAGGGCGGGTTCGGCATGCATCGCAGGCGATGGCTACACGCCGCCGTTTGAAGGGTCGGCCGCCGGGCGGTTCGTTATCCGGTGAGTCCAATGCCACCAGACAGTGTCATATTATAGGCCAGGGTGGTCCGGGATGAATTCACTTCCTGGAGTAGTGTCGGATGAGGGCGGGGTTAGACCGGAACATCTTCCGGTGTTACCGCGGTGGTTTAGGATACGGCCTTGCATAGCGGGTATGGATTTCATTACTCTCGAGATAGTTATGTTATCATTATGGACATATATTAACTAGATGCAACTCGTCTAATGTACATCATCTTGTACAACAAGATATCTACCCAAACAATACTGAAATCGTCTCATCATAAAGCGGAATAGCCGCATTCCAGCAACCCCTACGCCTTTGAAGAACACACCCGGATGCAAGGACCTTTGGAAACACCACAAGCACCGAGAACCATCATAAATAACCTGACAGTCATCCCCCACTCTCTTCGGATGAAACCACTATCTTCGGCGGAAACTGGATTCCTGGTGATACCGTCGTTGGACTGATATCGGAATTAGAGGAAGTAGACGTTGCTCTACTTCGTTGACTCGACGTCCTATCCAACAGACGCGGTCGTCCCAACCAATTTTCAGATAGTGCCCCTGGAGAAGGGCACTGCGAATTCGAGGGCTCAAGGCCCCCGAGGGAGCTTGTGTGATTTAAACGAGATCTTGGCCTCGTGTGGGTTGGTGCAGGCACTGAATGCCGGACCGGACTGCGAGACATTCTTGAGCTTCCTTCTCCATTATCCACGGACTCCCTGCTGCTTATAAAGCTTCCTGCTCTTGATCGGGTATCGGGTGTATGAGTGATTTGGTATTTGAGCTGTTGGCTTTGGAGCTCCTTGTTCTTATATTCTTCTCCCGGCGTTGTAGGGTAGGTTGTTTTCGCGTCGCGGTTGAAACCTCCTCTCTCAATTTGTTTGTAGGCTTTCATAGCCAACATGTTACTTGTTTTATTTAGAAATTTGGCGACTTTCCGTCTGCCCAGATCCGGTTCGGACCGGGACTGGGTGGTAGTGGTTTGGTTGGTGGCACGACGGCCCGAGGCTTCCATCTGGTGTTCGTCGGTACTTGTTTCAGACTCTCGCCGAGAGCTGCTTTGTGTCTCTGATGAAGCACAATTACCGCAGCGTGCACATAGGCCCACGGGAGCCTCACCTGGTTGTCCCTCCTCTGACTGTCCATCCTTTTTGTTTTCGGCGTCCATCTCAGCGGACAGAAGGGATAGGAGTGATCCCAATGCAGCAAGTCCTGTACCAACGATTGGTGCCCATTGGCCTGGATATTCATTTGTTAGTGACATGTGATAAGCACCTTGACAGGTCGAATGAATCAGACACAAAAACAACTCACCAATGCTCTGTATCGGCTCCGTCTGGTAATTAACTTGGCGACTCCAAAAGTTCATTTCACCTTTGATAAGAATTGCAAGCACTGCTGCAGCAAATATTGGTATTCCGAGGACAGTGAGCCATCTTTTTATCTCCTCGCTAATTCCAGTCATCTTCTCAATGGTAGCTCCATTGGTTCCTTCGATGGTCGTTTTTGGATTCAAGTTCTTCTTCCCGTTATGATCCAGAATCTTGATCCACATGGATATCAATGATAAGACTCCCGGAATACAGCATGCAGCCGCAATGAGCGTTGCAGCATTGAAGGAGAGCTCATCAGGCACTGGAATCACGAAAATGTTATCAGCGGCGCCTAACCGCAGTGGTGAGACTGGACCGCCGTCATCTGTCGTACAGGGAATGCCACAGTTGGAGCCATATGTGAAGTTTCCTGTTGCGGCCCAAGTAATGCTTGCTGGGTCGTCAGCCGGACAAATGATGGGTTCGAGGCGCATGAACTCCACAACCAAGCTGATTAGCCCAACCAGAAGAAGAACCGTCCACAAGAAGATGATATCCCGGCCTGGGTTGTAGAAATAGGTTCGTGATAATCTCACAGTTGCAGGGGCGGTTAGGATGCCGATTGCGCACAGCTGAAATGCGCCATATACATCCATATCAACGGCGCCTGTGTTTTGTTAGACTCTTCGATATTTTTACGGGTCGGAACAAGTCAAATCAAATCAAAATGGGAAATCCAATCTGCTTACCTTCGACATGAAGTGCCGCAAGAACAATGCCATGGAGAGCTGCGATGGCGGGGAAAAGTAGCACAGCGGCCAAACAAGCGTTCCGAATCCATTCTGTTTTGCGAGCGACCACACAGGCTGCTATTAAGACATAGTACCTGGTATGAGGGTCAGTAAATGTCGTAATAACGCTGCTAATTTCCTTGCAATGGAACGTACAGGGCTCGTGTCCCCGGACCATATTGACCGGAGACTGGCCAGGCGCAGACAACCTCAAGAGGGGAGGAACTCCCAGTCTCATTGAAAGATGATGCAGTAGCACGCTGCACAAGAGCATATTCTAGGACGGGAGCAACGGAAAGAATTGCCGGCATTGCATGTCATCCGCCTACGGCGATGGTAACTAGGGTAGAGCAGCAGAAAACGCATATATTAATGTTGTGGTCTAATCTTGACGAGTGTCTCCGAACGAGGTTCGATTTGGTAACAAGAAAGTATGGGGAAGGGAAGGGAAGAAAAGAAAGAGCCTCCGGGCCGTCTTATCCACCACGCACTAGATCGACTATGATCAACAAAGCGAATAGGGCGCGCACCCGGGTTGCAAGCTGTTTCGTCAGCAAGAGCCTCCTCTCGGATTTAAGAGCCTCGCTTTGGCTAAGATTGGATGACCCCAGGAATTCCTCTGTTATCAAGCTTAGTCTTCGATCGAAGAGGTACTCCCGTGATGTTGATCCGGGCGGGCGCAGCATAAGCCGGGCGTGAATACGAGACGGGGCAAAGCTAGCGTCCGCTAATTGGCAAGTAGGGCGTTATCGTACATATTGGGCAGTGGCTGTGTCTGCAAGCACTCTCAAGTATCCGAGGTGCAATACATGTGTTCTCGAGAGGAGTGGACTCTTTATAGTGTAGGGAATATTTAATGATCCAACTTTGGAAGTCACAACAAACAGGGGAAAAAAAACCGGGCCTGATAGAAATGAACCATGGGTCGCCCAACATTAAATGGACAACTGACTCATGAATTGCCCGTGCGAGAACTTCGCCTTTTTTTTCACAAGAGTCTCGCTTCTGCTTGGCATTTCTTGCCCCAGGCTAACTCCATCTGATCCTAAGCTAATCAGACTGTTCTCAACGTACTCGTGCGATCTCACTGATTTTTGATTGACCTTACCGTTTTGAGGCGCAAGCGCAGAACCCCCGGACCCCCCTCAAAATTTCTCCCTGCTCAAATCCTTTGAATCTTTATGACTGTACTGTACAACAAGTCGATGGAACACTTGTGCTTCGCCCACTTCTAGTGCAGTTTGAAGCACGACGTCCATCTGCGAGACCATTTAAACACGGAGCTCCCTCACAGCCTCACGGAACTTGGCTGGGCCTTCATTAACAGCTGGGCTCCCGTTTCCCTCGCTCTCGGCCTAAGTCACAATTCTTTAACTTGTCGATCTGATATGAGGGGCAATCTATTCTAGCTCCTCGCAAATTCTCAACCATTTCTTGAATACCCCGGCGTTCAAGTACCAAGGGCAGAACTCTCGGACATATGATCTCAGGATCTTTGAGAAATAACTAAGATCGTCATTTTTGTCGTTGGTCTGTCACGCGAGAGAAATGTTTCTCCCATAGATCTGACAACTGGATCTCGATATAAAATTTCCTTTGCCTGACATTCCGGTAATTGGTGACCCACCATGTTTCCAGGTGGCGGCGGCTGAAAGCACAATGAAGGCTGACATGATGGCCGACGACCACAGCTAGTATCCGGCGAATGTATTCGAGCTATAAGCTCAAGCGACCCTCCTCAACAGTTTGAGAGAAAGAGAAAAAAAAACTTTCAAAATGGACGACGAACTCGACACATCGAAAATCAAAAGTTGGCGGTCAATCATTACTTTAATCATTTTTGTCATAACTAGTGAGTCCTTTTCGACGTCTAATCGGATGCGACTCATGTTTACCTATTTTCAATGCAGATATCATTGTGCTTTTTCCATTTCGTGTGCCCATATACCTCCCTCGATGGCTCGCGAACGGGGTTGTGGACATACTTAGTGCCTTGCGCATAATACCTCGCCGGATCAATGACAAAACCAGCAGTCCCAATGCTAAAGAGAGCATTTTCGTCAAACTTCGCTTCCCAATGAACTTTATGACGGCACCCCTAATAGCAGATCTCTTTCTTCTAGCTATTCTGGCTATTGGCCGACAAGAGGTACACGATGGCACTATCGGAACACACAGCATCTCGCCCATCGATATTATGGTCTTCTTCCTCACGCTTGCATACATCGCCATCTCGATTGACGCTTCCGGCCTTATCAGATACCTGGCTTTCAAAGTTCTCCAAAGGGCAGGTAAGGTCGGCCACCGGCTGTTTTTCTACCTATTTGCCTTCTTCTTCGGATTGGGCACATTCATCGGAAACGACCCGATTATTCTGTCAGGTACAGCATTCCTTGCGTATATGACTCGAGTATCAAGCAACATCGTTCACCCTCGAGCCTGGATTCACAGCCAGTTTGCCATAGCCAACATCTCTTCCGCGATTCTTGTCTCTTCCAACCCGACCAACCTTGTTCTTGCTGGCGCCTTCAAGATCAAGTTCATTGTTTACACTGCGAATATGATTGTTCCAGTGGTTGTCACAGCAATCGTCCTCTTCCCGTTCCTGTTGTACATCATCTTTGCCGACGAATCGCTCATCCCCTACTCCATCACAATGCACGAGCTGCCGGAGGGGGCCAAATTCAAACCGCCCGTCAACCCCAACATTCCGAATGCCAGAGGAAATGCCGAAGAGGAGGAAAAAGAAGGCGATGGGCCGGGACAGCAACTATCGCTAGAAGAGATCATGAACCCCTTCTTGGATAAAACGGGCGCTGCCTTTGGCGCGGTCATCATGGCTGCCACTCTCATCACCGTCCTGGCAATCAATGCAGCGATCCAAAGGGACAAAGAGATTCCTGTTTTCTACGTTACCTTGCCCGCTGCTTTCGTGATGTTTTGCTGGGATCTCGCGTTTGGTTGGTTCCATCGCCATGAGACACGAGAAATTGCCGCGAAGGGCCGACGGGACATTGAAGACGCGCGGGCGGAGCGAGAACGGACGGGACAAAGTCCAGAAACACGGACATTGGACCAGTCTGAGCAGTATGATGATTCAGGCTTACGCCACCACAGTGAACACACATATGACGACCTCTCGCTTGATGCAGCCGTCAGTAACACCGCCTCGAAAGCGCCTTGTTCAGAACCCGAGACTCCATTGTCAGTCTCTGTTCTCGTCGATAAAGAAAAGTTTCCGGAACTAGAGCTACCAGGCGGTGTTGCGAGGGACAGCAATCAACTAGCTCGCCCATCTTCTCCTGCACCATTGGACTCGAGACATACTACCGAGACGACGACAGACGTGGAGAAACGGACTTATACTTATAAACGAGAGATAGGGCCCCCCACGTTGGTCTCACTCTGTTCTGATCTGCACCGCTGGTCGCAGGAGACATTCCCTACCGTGACGGTCGTAGTATCCCACATGCCATTTGCGCTGGTACCCTTCGCTTTTGCGATGTTTGTTCTAGTACAGGCGCTTGTCACCAAGGGCTGGGTCCCGGTTTTCGCCTATGGATGGGACCATTGGGTAGAAAAGACCGGGACTGTAGGCAGCATTGGTGGAATGGGATTCATATCTGTGATTTTGTGCAATGTGAGTATCGAGCAACTTCTCTTTTTGTCCCACCGCAGACCAGCTAACCTTTTCTCTTCGATATCCAGTTTGCTGGTACAAACATCGGAACCACAATCCTCCTCTCTCGCGTAATCCAAGCATGGCTGAAAATCCACGAAGTCAGCGGCGTCCCTATCAGCGATCGCACATGGTGGGCCACTGTGTACAGCATGGCACTTGGCGTCAATTATGGCGCATTCAGCAGTGCGTTTAGCGCTTCGCTGGCTGGAATGCTATGGCGGGATATCTTGAACAGGAAACACATCCGGGTTGGCAGTCTGGAGTTCGCTCGTGTGAACCTCCCCATCATTGCTATCTCTATGGTGGTCGGCTGTGCTGTTCTCGTTGGAGAGGTGTATCTCGTCCGAAGTGATAAGCCGTACATTCCGGCTGCATGAGTGGAGGGTGCTTGGAGGGGTTGTTGTTTAGAGTGCTATTTTTTATATAGATTATGATGATGCTTTGCATGCTGGTTTGGGGTGGTTCCTTGTCACTCCGCAGCCAACGATCTTATGAAGTCAATGAACCCGTTTTACAGTTCGATTAAACTGTGTTTAGGGGGAATATCTTCGACACATATTGCTCTCTCATTGTCAACTCCACTTATCTGGTCGAGTCGTGTCATACTCTGCCACTTGATCGTCCTTCAACACTAAAAGCTTCACTCAACACTAAAAGCTTCACTCAGTCACAAGAGACTCAACATCCATATCCTCCGATCGATAGAATCCCAACGCATCAATCATCGGCTTATCATCAAACCGATACAAATAGACCGACTCGCCAGCATCCGCAAAATGCTGATATCTATACCACGCCGGAATACAGAAGGTATCCCCCTGCTCCCAGCTATACTCCTTCTCACCAATACTCGAGCGTCCCTTTCCACTGATAACATGATAAACAGCGGACGTAGTCTCTCTCCGAGAAGGCGAAGTCTTGCCCGCCGAAACTCGCTCCGCACAGCCTCCAAGGACCCGACTCACTTTAAAAAGCACATTAGCCTTCTTCCTCCACACACGACGTCTCAAAGAGAAATACATGTACATACCTTCACAGCCATCTTCCTTCAAATACCTCCTAACAGCCCAATCCCCACCCTCGGCATCCAACCTCTCCTTCATCTCAACCCACGGGAAAACCAACGGCGACAACGCACTATCCACATCCTCCGCCGGATACCGGGGTTTATCAAAATGCTCGACAAAATGCACAGGGAAATGCGTGAAATTCGGCAAATCCAACCCATCCAGCCATACCATCGGTCCAGACCCATCCTTGCCGTGATCATGCCAGTTCCACGTCGGAGTGAGGATGACGTCTCCGCGCTGCATATTGATGCGTCGGCCGTGGACAGCGGTGAACCCGCCTTGTCCTTCGATAATGAAGCGCATGGCGAAGGCCGTGTGTCGGTGTGCGCGGGCGGTTTCGTTGGGCATCACCAGTTGCAGGCCGGCGTAGAGGGTGTCGGTTGTAAATGGTGCGTCTTTGTGTGTTAGTGAGTGGTTACGTAGAGTATACTTGGTAAAGTGTGTAAAAATGGTGTACATACCCCGAGCTGGGTTGGTGAGCATCAATACCCGGCGCTCAGCCTGTTCCGCTGGGACGAGCTTCCCGGCGCGTTCTAGGTTTGCTCGGATGGCGCTGTATTTCCAGACATTTGGGATTGTCCTTGGGTTTGGCGCTGGGGGGTTCAGACGAGTCATCTGTTTCCATAGAGGGAGAGTCTTGCTGGCTTCCAGGTCTGCGAGAAGCTGTTCCTGTGTGTCTGGGACGGATTCCACTTCGATTGAAGTCATGGTTGGATTTGTCTTGTTATAGAGAATAAGATGGATTTTCGAACTGTGTTACTTTGGGTTCTATGAAGGAAAAGGAATAATCTCCAAAATATATCCCGGGCGCTTTCGTAAATCACTGGCATTCTGCTTAAAGTCCGAGGCAAGATCGGATACATATCCCCGGACTAGTCCGCAGCTGAGGGGGTCATAAGGGCGATATCCGATACGCGATGCGACAGAAGCTCATATTTCTTTTTAACAAGTCGTTAAGAGTTAGCAAGATGGTATCCAATGAACAGGCTGAAAGCCATGTCCCACGGCCGTCATTGAAGGTGAGTTCTCATACATATGGATATGGCACCGGAATATCAAGTAACAAAGCAATACCTAAGACCCCAACATATCCCAGCAACTGTCTCGCCTTCCTCAATGATTTACATATACCCACAACTAACCCCCATCTCCCCGCACAAGTCCAATTGAATATACTCATCGTCGGTGCCGGGCTAGGCGGCCTATCAACGGCCATCGCGCTCGCAACTTCCGGCCATACAGTGACAGTATACGAGCAAGCACAAGAGCTGGGAGAAGTACGAATCCTTCCCTTCCCTTCCCTTCCTATGTCTGATCAAACCTACCATGTAACCAAAGCTAATACGCACAAGTCGGCGCGGGAATCCAAATCCCCTCCAATTCCACACGACTCCTAAGCAAACTCGGACTAGATCCCTACCTACAAGAATACATAACCGAGCCGGAGTCTATATCCTTCCGTCGCTGGCAGTCCGGAGACGTCATCGGGTTTACACCGTTAATCCCTAACTTCCGGGACCAATTCGACGCACCGTACTACGTGATCCATCGTGCGAATTTCCATTCTGCGCTTCATAAGCGCGCTCTCGATTTGGGCGTTACGGTCAAGGTTGCTTCGCGGGTTGTCGGGTATAAGGTCGATGGACCGAGTATTGTTCTCGAGAACGGAGAGGTTGTCTCGGGTGATTTGGTTGTTGCGGCGGATGGTATGTGCTTTCCCTTGTTTGCCAAAGGACATGGATTGAGTCTAATTGTTTACCGTTTGTAGGAGTCAAATCCATTGCGCGAGACACGGTAGATAAGAGCGGCAAGCCCTCGTTTGAGAAAACCGGATTCGCGGCGTACAGGGCTACTGTGGATGTCGAGCGTATCAAGGCGGATGCAGAGCTTGCATGGTTGTTGCAGAAACCGGCTCTTAATATCTGGTTAGTTTTTGCATCGGAGGTTCCAATTCTAAGACTCAATTAACCGTGTTGCTAGGATTGGTGATCAACGACATGTAATGACATACACGATTGGAGCCGGCAAATCTTTCAACATGGTCCTTTCGCATCCGGATGATAGTGATCCTTCAAGCTGGGATCAGGTATCGATCGGCTCTGAGTGACATGAGAAGGGAGTTCCAGGGATGGGACAGCCGGTATGTATATACGTCTTCAACTCCATTCCAGGACTTTCTAACTAAAAGTCCCAGCCTCGAAAAGATAATCGGCCTAATCGACACGACCATCAAATGGCCGCTAATCAGCGGCGTCCCGCTATCCCGCTGGGTAAACGGCAAAGTCTTGATATTGGGCGATGCAGCACACGCAATGCTGCCGTACATGTCACAGGGTGGGTGTCAACACCATATTCCAGATCCGAAGCCATTAACTAACCCCGTGGGCATACATGTAGGCGCAGCAATGGCTGTCGAAGACGGCGCAGCATTAGCACGATCTCTGTCTAAGATCGGAAACGTTGCAGATATCCCGAAAGCACTGGGGTTCTTCGAGCAGGTGCGCATTGAGCGGACGGGGATGATGCAGGAGGCTAGTCTTTTGAATGGGAAGTTGTGGCACTTCCCTGATGGGCCGCTTCAGCGGGCAAGGGATGCGGCTATGAAGGCTGAGACGTTGGCGTTGGCGTTTAGTCATAGTCCTAATCAGTGGAGTGATCCGGCGACGCAGATGTGGTGTTATGGGTATGATGCTGAGGGGGAGATTGATCGGGCTTGGATGAAGTCTTAGATGTTTGAGAGTATTTGTGTCTGTAGGTAAATAGCAATGTCTTAGACTAGTATATTTGTTAATGTGGAGTTTCTATCTTCCTCCCGATCTATAAATACAAAGCTGCGTTAAGTATAGGAGTGAGTTCTGTTGCATTCTAGATGTAGGTATTGATACTAGCCTGCTACCATGAATCTATGGGAATAACATTTACTCTGATTACCCGAATGTCTCAATTCTCACACATACACCCGCCCCTCCTTTGATTCCCCGACATGTTTTAGCCTCCATTTGACTAAATCCAACCATCCGGAAACTACCCGATACCCCCGATCTACCCCCGCCTCACTCACGACAATGAACAACCAACCATATCTTGTTTCATTTATTTCGCAGTGACGACGTTAAAGGGGTGTGCTGCTATGATTGGGACTCCGGGTGGTGAGTTATACCCTTTCATTTGGTTTTGGTGAATGGATATTGGTGGTGGTGGTGGTGGTGGTGGTGGTGAATTGGCTATACCACGTTGTAAAGAAAGTAAGGGCAATTCCAAGACCGAGGCAATCATGTAGTTTGTTCCTCCCAGATCCAATTTGAGACATTGTCAGATGCTAACGACTAGAAACCATACACAGCTTGTACCAAACTGGCTGGGAAGATCCGAAATTGGGCATCTCAAGCCCGAAGTGAGGCGCAGCTGTCTCACGCTTGGACCAATATAAGTCACTAGCCTTACCTCGATGCAGGTCTTTTGCCATTTAGGGAGATGTCGGGGATTATTGTACTGGAAAGGGGGGATATGCAGACAAAGGAGCCTGCGACACAATGTACATCGCAATAAGAACGGCAGAGCTACGGATAGGACGTGTCTACAGCAAGATCGATCTACTGGACCAAACAGTCAAATAGAAACGAAGTTCATTGAATGATCGGACTCTCAGAGTCCAGTCCTCCGGTACGCCATTCTGATCTTTTTTTGAGGATTTTCATATCATCGTGATCATCGTTCCGTCGCATTTGCACGGTTGAAATCTCATCAAGAGATCAGATCGTCCATGCTGTGCCAGCATGCGCGCAGGGATAAATTGTAGGGCCAAATGGGGTCCATCATAGGTAGTATTGCACAAGGAAGAAAAGAAGATTCTATGAACAAGCAGAAAGGGTAATTCATAAATGCGGTCCGCTGGACACGCAAAAATGGCAGATAAATGGCAGTGTCAAAAGAGTGACCGAATGGTAAAAAAAAGGGCCCGTCTTCGAAGATTTGAAGGAATGTGTCCTCCAAAGACTAGGAAAGAAGTAGAAGAAATATCACAATTGTGATAGGAAAAGGATAAAAAAAAAAGAAGGGACAGTCGTCAAGACCAAATCCGCTTGCGCAATCTACCAAAGATGTTGTCCATCGTCTGATTCATACCGCGGCCATCACCAACGCACGTTCGACGCGACGTTTAGTGGATGTACCACTTGGCACCACTGACACGACCCTTGTCCATAGAGGCCAACTGGCCGAACAAGTGACGGGACAGGTCGATGGAGGTGTTATCGCAACCCATGCACTTGTCAACGACGGTACCGGTGGCGGTCTGGCCGTTGTACTCGATGGTGACGGTCTTGCCGCAGTCACTGTCTTGCATGATGCCGTGGGGAAGGGCAAGGACGTTCTCGACGGTGCCATCGTTGGTGTTGCCGCAGGAGCTGGGGTTGGTGGAAGTGGTGGCGGTGTCGTAGAAAGTGATCATGCCGTCGCAGGGGGAACCCTCGGAGCAAGCGCCGGTGCGAGCACTGATGGCAGAGGCAGGGGCAGGGGCCGCAGCAGGGGCGGTAGCCTGGGGAACGGGAGCGGGAGCGGCGGCAGTCTTTTCCTCGACGACAGGCTCAGGAGCGGAGTAAGCCTGGGCCTGCACGGTAGGAGCGGTGGGAGCGGGAGCGGCAGTGGTGATAGAGGAGGAGATGGTAGGCTCGACCATCTTCACTTCCTTGGTGGGAACAGCAGTAGTAGTAACGGCAGCGACGACGGGGACAACGGTGGAAGTGGCCTGGTGAGGGTAGACAGTGGTGGTGACATCGACGGTAGTCCAGACGATATCGGTGACGGTCTCCCAAACGACGGCGCGTTTAGCGAGGGGAGCAGAGTAGCCAGTCAAGGCGAAGAAAGCGCCAGCAAGGGCGAGAGTCTTGGTGATAGGAGCCATTGCGAAATCGGAATAGCGTCAAGAGAGAGAGAGAGAGAGAGTTGTAGAAGGATTGATCACTGCACAGCAGGAAGATAGGAAAAGCACTCGAAAGGAGGGAAGTGCGAAAGAAAGAAAATGAAGAAAGGGACCGTTGAGACTGTGGATGGAGGAAGGGAAGTTGAATCGGGGGGGGGGGAGGGTCTCGATTTTATAAAATCCCGAGATGGCCAGGCGAGAAGTCCAGTGGAATCCACTTTTATTCTTTTTATTCTTTTATTTTTTTTATTTTCCCACTTCCATCACTCCATTTCTATTCAATCCATTCAGCTTGTCCCTCCTATCCCAATCACAGCCTTCAGGTACCTGAACCGAAGGCCCCGAGGGTCGCTCATTGGGCCAAGTCAATTTAGACCTGCGCAGGGGCTTGTGTTCCGTGATAAATAGAGAAATATAATATTCATCTTCATATAAATATAAATATAATATTCATCTTCATCTTACGAGTTACTGTTACTATAACTGTGGCTTTTTGTATCCACATTGACTTTTGGTACCTGAGTGGGCCTGACCATTCGCTTCTCCAGAGGGAGATTATATCCGCTCTCAAGAACACCTTTTCATATTGTCTAGTTTCCAGTCGCCTTGTGAATGACGTGTTGGTACAGGAGATTACTGCAGTCTGTCATTTTACCGTCTGACGTGTATTATCATCGTGGTGATGCCTGTCTGGCTGTTCTGACTGTACAAGTAATTTACCTCTCTCCACTCCGGTCTGGACTCATTTCAGGGTTTTTTTTAGTGGGAAAGTAGTGCCGATCAAGAGAGATCACACATCAATTTGAGATCACAGATCTTTCTCTTGCTAACTAACCTTCTACAAGTCCTGTAGACGTGACCCGTCCACAACAGAAAACACGATCAGAGACTCGATTGGTGATCAAATTACCTCGCAAGCTAGCAATGCAATCAGGTCCTCAAATACATACATTCCAGACCCGACCGTCCCCTTTTCGGGGGTTCAAGACAGAGGTACATGGTACAGAACTCGGGGATTTGGTTGGCATCCATAGCGACGCTGCTTCGTCCAGTCGCCTCCGCTCCACTTGACCGAAAATCCCCCCGGAATAGGACTGGGTGACCATGGTATTGGATGTATACTGGACTGCAGTGGGATGAGAGGTTCATGGGTGAGGGGTTTTCTGTCAGTTACCGTGTAGTTTTGCAAGTGGTTTGTCTTGGAAAGAATTTCGTAGAATAGGATAGGTGATAATTCATGGGATCGTACTTAGCATATACTTCATATCTGAACTGTCGACTCGGGCTTCAAAGAATAATAATCTTTACCAAACCCAAGTAAGATGAAAGACACGCCCCCAAGCCACGAACAGAAGATTCTTTCAACTTCAATCCTGCTTCCAGACAAACGCTGAAAATACCCCGATACTCAAAAAAATACTAAATGAGTTTCCTGTCCCTGGTGGCAAAACCCAACGGAAAAACGTGAACTATGAAGCATGTGGCTTGCGTGGGATACCCATCGAACCGGGCGAACGCAGTTGATGGCTCACGGTGGATCGAGTTTGAAGTTGGTTTCAGTTTTCATTGATCGCTTGTTTTCCGATTCTTGCGATTTAGCTTTCTCTGTGGGATTTTGCCATCGCCGGATGGGGAAATCGAATTTTTCCTTGATGTGGTGGCTTGTCAGGTTAGTTTGACTTTGGGTTGGTAATAAGCAGGCTTCGTTAGGAGTGATGGTGTTTGTACTTTTGAGATATGGATACATACATCTAATAGTGTTTGTGAAAGCATATTTCAACATGGAAACATGGAATTATAATGTTGAATCTAGAGCCAGATCACTACATCTACAAGGAGCAGTCGAAAGACAACTGTCTTGCCATTCTGAGATATCAAAAAGGAGGAGGAGAGAAGAAGGAAGGGAGAGAAAGAGGGACAAACAACCCTCAACACTACACAACTGGAAGCAGAGGTGAAATCAGTGAATCACCTCCATGTGTTCATAGACACTGTGTCCAAGCGCCCGAAATGGAAGAGCCGGTCCTCCTGGTCTGATAGGGATACTCATTATGTAGCGAAGAAAAAGCTCCACAGAGGCCTGATCCTCGTCCTCAAAGGCGAATGGTTGAGAATACTGTATAGTCAGCCGTTCCCCATCGAATGTAGCTTGCGTGATCCTCCCGTGCCTCTGGCCCATGAATGAGAGCAGCAACACCTGTAAATGGGACAAACACTGTTAGCCCCGTTTTCTATAGCACAGTCTAGAATGCTACTGACCGGCTGGATCTCATCATACGGTTCCCGACTCCACATCAGGCTAACCAGGCATTTCATTTCATGGAGAGTGATGCTTCGGTCGGCATAGTTGGCGGGAACTGCCGCAGTCATCATTGCAATCGCGTGCGGGAGATCTTTTTCCGATAGGTCTTCCCTAACTTCCTCGAGCTTCCATTCGAGCGCAATCTCTGGTTGGTGGCCTCTTTCCCTGTCGCGACCCTGGATCCATGTCCTAGTATGAGTGAGCATCCGTGATATTTATCCCATATCGTGTCCAGTCAAGTCGACGCGCTTACTTTTCGCCCAAAAGATGAGTTAAATCCTCGCCTGTCGTAACGCCAGCTGATAGACCAACTCTCTCGGCCCCGTGTTGCGCATCAATGTAGCGAAATATGTTTCTCGCATTACCTAACCAGTTGTCTAAGGAACAAAATTGCTCTAGTGCGGAACCATCGGCCCTGAACGTGCGCTTGAGGAGTCGATTATCGTATTGCGGCAGCAAGGAGGGAAAGTAAGGAGGGGAAAACATCGGTGGAATCACTTCCTCAGTCGGGAATTCGAGGATATTCACTTGGTTCGGTAAAAAGAAACACGGTTGAAACTGCACAATGCCATCCAATACTCCGATTTGTGAAGCTTGGATTCCACATATCTGTAGATAATCGGGATCAAGAAAAAATGACTCGCAGGCCTTGACTCGTCGATAGATTTGTTTTAACAGTTCTCCTCGTGTCGTGGGAGTTCCTCGGTCCATTTCGCGTGGGAGTGCCTGTGGGTGGTCTGAGATGGTTAAGAGCAATCGGGTTGTCAGATGGAATATGAGGTGGATGATGGGGGAAGAACCTGGGGAGGTGTTCCATGGTGTTAGGCATGTCACGGGTATCTTCTTGTCGAGGATGAGACGGTGACGTTATACGGCGGCCGTTACCTAGTGATTACGCCTGAAAAGGATCTACACGAGTCTACGCAACTTGGAAGAGATGAAGAAGGATAACATTGTAATTTGCCAAGTAGCAATAAAGAAAAATCCAGAGAGATCATAACCCACGCCGAAACACACCGAGGAAAACAGGAAAACAAAAGTCCATCAAAATCATAATATGGGTACACACACGTAATAAGCCACGATGAAGGCATGGCCATGCACAAAACGGAAAAGAGAATATCCAAAAGCTTTCAAGTAACAACGAACTCAACCCTGGCACATGATGCAGGCATCCTTGTTCTCGATGCTGCACTGCAGGGCCGCATCCGAGTAGATGTCGCCCTCGCCGGCCTTGCTCTCAGCATCCTCGGGCTGGGCTTCGGCATCATCGGCCTCGGCCTCGACAACAGGTGCGGCAGCAACAGGTGCAACCACAGTGCGCGGGGTCTCGTCGATAGGGGCGGTGACCTTGGTGGTTGCGGCCTCGACATCATTGGCACGAGCAATGGCAGAGTAAGCAGAGGCGCCGGTGCCACCGGTACGCTTCTTGGAGCGAGCGATGTTGGTGTCCTCAACCAGAAGCTGCTCCTGGTCGACAGTGAACTGAATCGGGGCGGAGGCGGCCATGGTACGGAGGTAGTACATGCCAGTCTTCAGACCCATCTTCCAGCCAGCGAAGTGCATGCTGGTGAGCTTGCCCATGGTAGGCTCCTTCAAGTGAATGTTGAGGGATTGCGACTGGTCAATGAAGGCACCACGGTCGGCGGCCATCTGCAGGATGTTGCGCTGGGAGATCTCCCAAACGGTCTTGTACAGGGCCTTGATGTCGGCAGGAATGTTGGGGATGTTCTGGACAGAGCCACCGTCGGCGATGATGCGGTTCTTCATGTTGTCGGACCACAGGCCGAGGTCGACCAGGTCCTTCAGGAGCCAGGGGTTGACAATCTGGAACTCACCAGCCAAGACACGGCGGGAGTAGATGTTCGAGGTGTAAGGCTCGAAGCATTCGTTGAAGCCGAGAATCTGACTGGTACTGGCAGTGGGCATGGGAGCGACCAACAAACTGTTGCGAACACCAGTCTCGGCAATCTTGGCCTTCAAAGAAGCCCAATCCCAAAGGTCGGTGGGGGTGCGATCCCACATGTCGTACTGCAGAATGCCCTGCGAGACGGGAGAACCGGGGTAGGTCTCATAAGGACCCAGCTCCTTGGCAATCTCGGCGGAGGCAGTCAGAGCACCGTGGTAGATGGTCTCGAAGATCTGGATGTTGAGTTGTCTGGCCTGAGGGGAGTCGAAAGGCAAACGCAGAGCCAGGAAAGCATCGGCAAGACCGTTGACACCCAGAGCGATGGGGCGGTGACGGAAGTTGCTCTTCTCCGCCTCAGGAACGGGGTAGTAGTTGATGTTGATAATCTTGTTCAGGTTGTGAACCAGAACCTGGACGACCTCGTGGAGCTTGCCAAAGTCATACTCGCCACGGGCAGAGTCGACGAAGGTGGGGAGTGCGAGGGAAGCCAGGTTGCAGACAGCCACCTCATCAGGGGCACTGTACTCGATGATCTCGGTGCACAGGTTGGAGCTACGAATGGTACCCAGGTTCTTCTGGTTGCTCTTCTTGTTGCAAGCATCCTTGTAGAGCATGAAGGGGTTACCAGTCTCAGTCTGAGCCTCGAGAATGGCATACCAGAGCTTCTGAGCCTTGATGGTCTTGCGGCCACGGCCCTCCTTCTCGTACTTCTCGTAGAGAGCATCAAACTCGTCGCCGTAGACATCAGCCAGACCGGGGGCCTCATTAGGGCAGAAGAGAGTCCAGTCGCCGTTGGACTCGACACGCTTCATGAAGAGATCGGGAGTCCACAAAGCGTAGAAAAGGTCGCGAGCACGAACCTCCTCCTTACCGTGGTTCTTGCGCAGATCAAGGAACTCGAAGACATCGGCGTGCCACGGCTCCAAGTAAATAGCAAAGGCACCAGGACGCTTGTTACCGCCCTGATCCACATAGCGTGCGGTGTTGTTGAAGACACGCAGCATGGGGACAATTCCGTTGGAGGAACCGTTGGTTCCGCCGATGTAAGAGCCAGTGGCACGGATGCGGTGGACGTTCAAACCGATACCACCGGCAGTCTTGGAGATCATAGCACAAGTCTTCAAAGTATCATAGATACCCTCAATGCTGTCCGCGCTCATGTCAACCAGGAAGCAAGACGCAAGCTGGGGCTGAGGGGTAGCGGCATTGAAGAGAGTGGGGGAGGCGTGAGTGAAGTACTTCTGGGACATCAAGTGGTAGGTCTCGATGGCCTTCTCAATATCCTCTCCGTGGATACCGACGGCAACACGCATCAGCAAGTGCTGGGGACGCTCGGCAACGTTGCCGTTGATCCGAAGAAGGTATGAACGCTCGAGGGTCTTGAAGCCGAAGAAGTTGTAGTTGAAGTCACGGTCGTAGACAATGGCAGAGTTGAGCTCCTCGGCATGCTTCATGACGATCTCGTAGTGCTGCTGTGAGATCATAGGAGCAGGCTTATTGTTCTTGGGGTTCACATAATGGTAAAGATCAGAGATGACCATAGAGAATTGCTTTTTGGTTTGCTTGTGGAGGTTTGAAACGGCGATACGTGCAGCCAGAATGGCGTAGTCGGGGTGTGTGACGGTCATGTATGCAGCAGTCTCGGCAGCCTGGGATTGCAGTGTTAGTATGGTCCCATCATTTAGGACAAAGCAGCCAACATACCAAGTTATCAAGCTCAACGGTGCCAACACCTTGGTAGACACCGGAGATGACCTTCTGGGTGATAGCGGCGGCATCGACGTGTTCAGGGTCGAGGCCATAACAGAGCCTCGAAACACGTGCTGTGATCTTGTCGAACTGCACGCGTTCTTTGCGTCCATCTGCATTTTGATATCGTGTCAGTCCAGGAACCAACGCGTGTGGCAAGGCTGGTGGCTGTGGCAAGATGCAGGGAGCAGGGAACAGCCCTTGCCACCAGTGCCCCCGCAGATTGTCAGGCGATTGTGTATTCACTTACCTCTCTTGTAGACGAACATTTTGAAAAGTGGTGAGGTGGTGGGAAAGGCTGAAAAGAGGAGAAGAGTGAATAGGGGTATCAAGATCACAGAAGGAAGAGTATTGAGATAGTATTAGTGTATAAAGAGGGCGTGGGAAGATGGATGTATGAAGCCCGTAGAGGGATGTGAGAAGAAGAAGAGACCAGAGGGGCAGAGGAATCTTTGGTTGCCGAGTTGACGCGTTGTCTTTTCGCGTGTGCCCGCCCGCGTTTTTTCAGCTTACCAACCTACAGTACAGCCCCACTCTATTCCTCCCAAAACCTCGTCCTGTCGGGCAGAAAAACATCAATTTATACCATTTGCAGTTAGTGCTTACATTCAACAGCGTTAGCGTGAGTTTACTAGCGGGGTTCGGGAAGGCGGTGTAGATTGAGAACAGGCGGTGGGAGCAAGGCCTTGCAACCAAACTACGGGTCGCGCAAGGTCACGTGAACACGCGAATGTCGCCCATGGTGGATGGCATCGGAAGGGCTATGGCCGAGCGGCCTGGGATGTTCCGAGCTCAGATGATCTATGGATGCAATTGCTGATTTGACTTGACCTGGATACCTTGCGAGCCACGCTGCTATCTCTAGATCAACACCATATGCACCTTCCGGAGACGCCTGGTCGCAACCCTTACTTGAACTATACGTCGATGAGATGGATCTACTTCCGATCTTCTAACCAATGGGCCGGAGCTCCAAGCGACCTTAAACACACTCGTTCATTCTATCCTACGGCAAGGTACTTATCGCGTTAGGCAAATTGTGACAGACCATTGACTGGGTTCTTCAAATTTCCGTTTACAAGGACTGGCAATTGGCAACTGGTTCAGCTAAATTGCATTCAAGACTGTTCCGTCATAAAGCAGAGCACAGAAATCAATGCGGCTCCGGCAAATAGAAATATTAACTTCGAGGGACCCGAAATTGATACGAGACAAGCAAAACATATTAGAGAGTTCGAATCAAATCCCTCAACAACAACAACAATTCAAACCAGGTCGAAAGCAACGACATCGAAGCTAATGATCTACGCTCACATCGATAGTCGCATCAGAGTGCTCCCAGCTATTGTTGTGTTCTCACAGCAAAGCAGCCGCGCCGAGGAAGACAGCGGCCACAAGGCTGGTAGCAGAGAACTGGCGGTCAGAGGAGGCGGCGTTGAAGGTGGCAGTAGGCTCTGCAGCACCCTCGGACCCAGCAGCACCACCACCACCAGCGCCAGCGCCCGCACCAGAGGTTCCAGTAGCACCACCGGCACCACCGCCAGCGCCAGCACCACCAGTACCAGTAGCACCAGCACCACCACCAGTCTGAGTAGCGCTGCCAGCGGCAGTAGTGACGAATCCGGTAGCAGTAGCGCTGCCACCAGTGGCAGTAGTGCCAGAGGTAGCGGTAATGACAGCGGACGGCTCTGGAGAGATAACAACAATGATCAGTGACTGATTCAGTGATACAACGTGCTTTTGGATGTGTGTAAATCCTTACCAATCTTGTGGCCAAGCTGAGCGCAGTTGCTGACGAAGAACTTCAGGGAGGTCTCGCTGTCGGGGCAGTTCTTGGAGATATCGGACTGGATCTTGCTGGCGCTCGAGCCGCAAATGGTCTTTGCATCGGCCGGGTTGGCTTGGTTGCTGCAAATCGTCAGCTCAGGACTCCACAGGCCGCACATTCCTTCCCCCCTTCCATTCCTTCTTCGCACTTACCCGATGACCTTGAGAACGCAGGCCGGGGTCTGGGGGTTTCCAGCGGCCACGACGTTAGCCAGAGCCATGGCGGCAATGGCGAGGATGGACTTGTTGAACAGCATGGTGAACGATTGAAAACGGTTGGATCGGTAAAGGATTGGATAAAGATCGCACAGCGAGTCTAGAGGAGTTGAAGGAATGTGGTGTGCTAAAGAGCGATTGAGAGAGTGTATAGTCGAGAAAATGAAGGACAAAGAGTGACGAAGTGGAAGGAAGATAAGGTCTCGACCAGAGGAAACGGGGGGGGGGAGAAATCGGCAGGTTTGTTGTAGCCCAATCTGGAAGCCACGATGGGGGTCCCGTGGCACAGGGTAGGTAATGTTACACTCAGGACCCTGAGTCAGTTGTACTCAAAACAGCAATTTCAATAGAAACTATACTTTACAATACACGTTATTTACTTACACACTTTGTTTTATTCCCCATGGCTTGTCGCACTAGACTCCCAAAGCGGGTTAGCGTCAGGGACCGGTCCCCAGATATAGGAGAGAGGTCTTGGAGATGGATGTCAATTCGTTTGAGCTGAGGCACTCTGTGTGTGACCCGATTGTGCTACCTGAGAAATTGAATTGGTAAACTTCATCTTATGGTGGTATTCTATATAAGATTTTGGTGAAACAATGAAATTTTCCAATATTTTGAAATGTCTTAAGTGGCAATCCACATGGAGGTTAGACCTAAACTTCGAGCTCTATTAATAACTTCACTTCCTCGAATCGGGCAATGGACGTACCAGAATCATCAAGCCAGAGACGCGTAGTCTTCTCGAAGCAATGAGATTCATCAAGGTGACTGTCCCACGGTCACCCTACAAGTTCCGAGGGAAGCACTCGACCTCTGGAGGCAAATAGGCTTCGTGGTGTCGCGGTGCGGATACTATTACCGCTACATAACCTCGGGAAGTTCGAAACGGTGATATCAGCATAATACTATTAACATGACTCTGGACATCATAATAATTTCGTGTCAGCATCACTCCAGAACCCCTATCACTTCTCAACCACTCGTCATAACTTCTCCCAAACGGGATCGAAGATACTCGAAACAACCTCCTGCACCGGCAATCTCTCATCGACAATCTCCTTCCCATTGACCAAGTCATTCTCTCTGGCCCTCTTATCCGCCTCCTCCTCATCCTTCGCAATACCAGCTTTAACATGTCTCAAAACCAACCGCTTCCTCGCAACCTCAAAGTCAACATCCACAAACCAGAGCTCATCCATCAGCGCAGCAGCCGTATTCCACGGCTCTCGATTCAAGCTTAGATAATTGCCCTCAAAGAAGATCACCCGACAATCCGCCGGAATGACGATATCCTCATCAACAGGATCCTTAATAGCATGATCGAAGCTAGGCGCGTAGAGATTGCCCGTCCGCTTGTTGACCGTCTGTCGCAAATCACGAACGAGCGACAGGAACTTTTCGCCGTCAAAAGTAAAAGCAGCGCCTCGCCGTGCAGCCGCGTAGTCCGGGTCTGGCATGGCGGCCAGCTGTGCGCGCGTCAGGTGGTATCCATCCATTGGGATGGCGATGGCTATCGGTCTTGGCTTAGTGAGGTTCTCGGATGCGTGGATTTTGTTGATACGCGCGGCCATCATGGTTGCTAGACCTGTCTTGCCGGAACCTGGAATGCCGCTGATGGCGATCATGATGCGTGCATCGTCTGGAGTCGAGCAATATTTGACTGCGGTGGTTGTTAGCGTGCTAGACATGGCCATGGTTTCGTAATTGAGTAACTTGGGTAGAATAAGAGGTGGTTTTTCGTGCATTCGTGGGAGAGGGCGATGGTTCACTTACCCCAAGTCTTGTTGACGAGTCGGGTTACCTGCTGATCCATGGCTGTGGAGGCGATGGCGAGGTCACGCTAGGATCAAAGATGTGGGACAATGGATCAGAGATATTCTCGTCCTGTCACTGAATGTAATGAAGGTATCCTTCTATGGTGGTTGCGCAAGGTGTTATCAGAAAAGAGGGTTGAGTGTTGGGATTGGGTTGTGTTGAAGAGTAGATTGTGTTGAAGATAGGGTTGAGAGAAATTTCCGACTTTCGCGACTGCAATTTACATAGACAATCTTATCATATGACTGACTCTAAGATCGCTGGACTATGCAACCCTTCCCAGAGAGCACATTGGCGGCACATTGGCGGGGCTCTCTGACCGATTGAGTGGGGACTTCGGTACTCCGAGGGATACGTCACTGAACCGGCCAGTTGGTTAGTGCGGAGCAGGTTCATGTTCTGAGCTACTATAACTATATCTTGGTGTACAGTTTATGTACTTGGAGTTTCTGATTGTCTTCATCTTGCGAACACGCTGCTCCCTCACATGATATGAGACACCGGAATTACCTATACACCTGGGGCTTTTCGCAAGGCCTCTCAAGAGGTTTTAATTGGTGTCTATTTGTACAGCGGATGGTAATCGACATTTAGGCACAGATAGATCAACTTATTGATACATGAAGAGAACGCTGCCAAAGACAGCCTCGGGAGACCTTGTAACGCCATAACCAAGCATATTTTGCATCCAGTGCAAGAACCGCTATCAAGATCAATTGCAACACAACCCATGTGGAAATCCCGTAAACGCCGTTGTGTCATTATCACAAATTTCATGTCATTGAATATCCGGGGCTGTGCTCAATGGTCACCGCGAGTTGTTCGCGAAGGGCCTTCGGTGTCGGTAGAATCTATACTGGAGTTGAGACCACGGTCAAGGGTACGTGCAAGGCCTGCAGCCGCCCACCAGTCGTCGGGAATATCCTCACGGCGAGCCAGTCGATCCAGGATGACCTGCATGTGATGGAGTTCGTCGTTCTGGTTGTGAGCCGAGAGAGGTACTGCGATGGTGGGAACAGGGGGATGTCTACTGATGGTTGAATGCTGAGAGTGGAAAGTTCGACGAGGTACGCCGGCCGCCTGTGCGATAAACTGGTTGTAACTGAGGGGGCTCTTCATCATCGGAAGAAAAGTCGCAAGGATTGAGGGTTTCAGAATAGGGCTCAAGCCCGAAGTGGGCACGGGCAGCACCTACGGTCATCGGCCCGCTGATAGGATCACGAGGAACAGCGTTGCGTGAGGCATCAGCAGCGGAGGCAGAATTGGAGGCAAAGGACGTGTCAGTTGAGGGAAAAGTCGCGTCGGGCGTCATGGTCAGCAGTAAAGTCTGCCAGGCATCAAGTTCCCGATCTCCATCTGGACTGGGACTGCGCTGGCGATCCCCCAGCCCATCCGTGATCGGGTCTCGGGCAGGGCGACTTTGTGCATGGCTGGAGCGGCGAGCGCGTACTTCGGTGCCGCGGATCTCGGGCGGGAAGAAGGCGTTGGCGGGAAGTTCACGTTCAGTTTGGCCCTCCCAGTCAATCATAGGAGGAAGCCGAACGCTGGCGTCCGGGAGGGTGGAAGAAGCGCCATCGTGGTATCCGAGAGCGGGGGCAAAATTTGGAGTGAAAGATGGACTGCCAACGGCTCGAGGCTGACTATCCATGCGAACAAGTAGGTCGGTCAAGGCTTGATCACGAGAAGCCCTGTTTCGTCGACTGGTAGCATCTGACTGTCGGAGGGTCCGTTCATTCGCACGCGAAGTAGCCCGGCTAGCAGCTTCGCGTTCGGCCTGTTCGTAGGTCATTCCATTCAAGCCACCATCGCTCGCCCCGTTCGGGGGGATGAACGAGAAGCGCGACACACGTCTGGGTTCGCCGGCGCGTCGGAGCTCGTCAATGATTTGTGAATGGAAGGAAGACAAGACATTGGAGCGACGCGCGCGGGAGCCAGTGTGGCGCAGGGTCGGTCCTCGGCGAATAGATGAGCGCGCAGCGGCAGAGGAGTCCTTCTCCAAAGCAGACCTGGAGTCTTCGGCTTTGGAAGGCTCACGCCACATCCTGGATAACGAAGTCAGCAATGTCCCTGAAGACAATGGAGTTTGCGACAATGTGTTGCGCCAACATAAGGATGGGGATAGACTTGCGGGATACCCATATTGCTTATCGCGTAGACAGAAGAAGAAGAAGAAGAAGAAATGAGAGATAAGCGAAAAAGAAGCACGACCAATGGAAAGAAAAAAAAAGACTACTATGATGAAACAAGAAGTAAACGGACCTGCGATAAAGGTGGAGATAGGTTATGGAGACGGGGAAGATTGGGGGTTTTTTGATCAAAGTTGAGGCCTGAGGCTGTGGATGGAAGATCACGTGCATGTCTAATTCTCGCCGCGCGGTCAGTTTCGGGGAACATTGAAAGAGTGAGTGACAAACAATAAGCGCACCTCACTCTGATTTTAGGTAGCCTTACATGTCTTATTGACTATGGATACCTGACTTCTCGAATATGCCTGTCATTCTTTGATATCGTGCACCTGATCATGTCAATTGAGCGTCTATTACCCGAATTACCTTCACATTACCTTTTGTGAAATGATTGAGCTAGGATTGAATCGGGTCGCGAGTCTGCTTCAGCAGACTCCGCTCACATGGAAGGCCATTCACATTGCTGGAACCAACGGTAAAGGATCTATCAGTGCCTACCTTTCCCACTTGTTATCCAGCGGAGAAGTGCGTTGCGGTCGCTTCACTTCCCCGCATCTAATTGATCGGTGGGACTGTATTACGATCGGAGAGAAAGTGGTCCAAGAATCCCTTTTCCGACAAATCGAAGACCAAGTCAAACTGCGAGACCAAACCCTGGGCATCGGTGCCTCCGAATTCGAGTTGCTGACGGCAACGGCGTTTGAGATATTCAACCATGAACAGGTCGAGGTTGGTGTGGTTGAGGTGGGCATGGGAGGCCGTCTAGATGCAACGAACATTTTAAACAATGTTCTTGTATCAGTTATTACAAAGATAGGTGTGGACCACCAGGCATTCCTTGGATCAACAATCGAAGAGATCGCTCGTGAGAAAGCAGGCATTCTCAAGCCTGGAGTCCCCTGTGTGGTAGACTATACAAACAGCCAGGAGGTGATTGAAACTGTGAAGGGACGTATCCAAGAGTTGGGTATCGAGTCCTCCTTTGTGTCGCCCGCTCGGGTTTCCGACCAAATTCCAGCACTTATACCTTACTTCGAGAAGCTTGATCTCGAGCCTCACCAGCAGGCCAACATGTGCTGTGCAGTGTCTGCACTTCGTCTGGCCCTCTCCCAATTGCGGCCACGGATGGACGCCTTCTCTTTGCTTCCATATCTGGCTGATGTAACCTGGCCCGGCCGTTTGCAAGAAATTGTGCTTCAACCTTTGATTGCTCGTGCAGAGCCCATCTTGCTCGATGGTGCTCACAATGCCCAATCTGCCGAAGTTCTGGGCAGGTATGTGGACCGCAGAATGCGTACTGAAGGAAAAGCAATAACCTGGGTTGTTGCTGCATCAAGTGGAAAGGATCTGGCTGGGGTCTTTGGCTCCATTATCCGTCCTGGGGATCGCGTCGCGACTGCTGAGTTCGGTCACGTGGACGGCATGCCCTGGGTTCAGCCAACTAACGCCAATGAACTTGCCTCGTCTATTCAAGCTATCCAAAACATTGGGCAAGTCCGAAGCTTTGAGGGCGATCTACTCCCTGCTCTCCAATGGGCCAGTGCGGAAGCTCAAGGGGGTCCCCTTGTCATTGCTGGTAGCTTGTACCTTGTTTCCGATGTGTTGCGCCTTCTCCGGGCGCAAAAATGATACCCTGTACACACACTACTTTGATCTTCTCGATCTATATGATGTAAATAATAGAACGCTGAACAACAACAATCACAATTTCCTGTCATTCTACAAGCCATAATTTATAAGTAAAGCATGTCTCTCAATCAAATAGTCGTAGTGCTTTGAGTTAATAAAAATTGCTCGCGTCTTGCTATCGTAGGGCTGATCGGCGATTGTCCAGCACAGCCTGCATGATGCGGCGGGTGGAGCACGAAAGTTCAAAACAACCACGATCTTTCGCGGTTCACCCCCTTCATGCTCTAGCATCGCTTCTATTAGCTTGATATTCGTCGGAATTTTGCATGTCACTTGTATTCATCTGAAGACCTTGCATGCACCCTAACTTGCCAAGAAAGCAGCTCTCTAGGGCGTGAGAGCTGAAGTGCTGTAATGTCTGCTAGGTGAGACCATCCCCCAACGTTTCAATGCGGAAATGCATCTATAGTGTGTGATTGTGCTCAAGTGACTCGAACTAATTGAGAATTCTGATTGCTAGAACCAGTGGACATGAGCTCTAAGATCGTTGTCATCAGCTCTTGCCTCCTTCCCCGGCTTTCACCCCACCCCCCTCTACGCGGAACCACATTCTGAGACCAACAACCCGCTCGAACACCTACTGGAACACCACCGGATTTGGTCCGCTGCAATATGGTTGCTCGGTCCGGCGAAGCGAGCGAGGGGCAGCCTCGTCCTCTTACCCCCTCCTCAAGAACCCCCGGGACCCCGATCAAGCCGCGATTGACCCGAGTCGGAACGAGTCCAACAAAGCGCGAAGAGAAACCAAAGGAAGACAAAGTACTGAAGTCGTCTGCAAGAGATGTTGCGGAGCTCAAGGACTATGTATGGATATGGCGCCCCTGTTTCCCCGCAAATGTGGATTTTGAGCAGATGCTGACCTTGTTAGCAACTGGGCGACTGTCTAGGAAAAGGAGCATTCGGTTCCGTGTATCGGGCATTGAACTGGAATACTGGGGAGACTGTCGCCGTCAAGCAAATCAAGCTGACTGATCTTCCGAAGAGTGAATTGCGTGTTATCATGGTAGGGTATCAGATCATCTTCTGTCGTCTTATATTGCTAATGCGTGGTACAATAGCTTGAAATCGACCTTCTGAAAAATCTCGATGTGAGACACCCCGCCAATAAAACATGTCGAGAGGCCACCGTACTAACCTCGATTCTCGCAGCACCCCAACATTGTCAAGTATCATGGATTCGTCAAATCTGCTGAAACCTTAAACATCATTCTAGAGTAGGTCTCCCCGAGCACAAGTCCAATATGACACAGCCCTGATGGTTTATTTATAGGTATTGTGAAAATGGCTCGCTGCACTCCATTGCAAAGAACTTTGGCCGTTTTCCCGAGAACCTCGTGGGTGTTTATATGTCACAGGTTCTCCATGGTTTGTTCTATCTACACGAACAGGGTGTTATTCACCGGGATATCAAGGGTGCGAACATCCTGACCACAAAGGAAGGACTCGTTAAACTTGCAGATTTCGGTGTGGCGAGTCGGACCACAGGCCTGAGTGAATCAAGCGTGGTTGGGACGCCGTACTGGATGGCCCCCGAAGTGATTGAGCTTTCAGGCGCAACAACCGCTTCCGATATCTGGAGTTTAGGATGTACTGTCATCGAGTTACTCGAGGGGAAGCCCCCTTATCACAACATGCAGCCCATGCCCGCCCTGTTCCGTATTGTGAACGATGATCATCCTCCATTTTCACAGGGTGCCTCGCCGGTATGATCCCCTCAATTGCTCCGGCAAATGTATGCAATACTGATTTTCTCTAGGCTGTGAAAGATTTCCTCATGCAGTGTTTCCAAAAAGACCCCAACCTCCGAGTCTCAGCAAAGAAATTGCTCAAACATCCGTGGATACTCAATGCACGGAGAACCGAATCGGTTATCCCGAAGAAGTCTACAGAGTATGAAGAAGCCGTCAAGAGTGTCCAAGAATGGAACGAGGCTTTACGATCACCCGAGACAGGAACTTCGAAGAAGAAGCAGAGACCAGATCACCCCAGTGTCGCTGGTGTATCATCTGCTCGCAATAATCCACTGGTCGATACCCTGCCATCACCATCTTCCATTAAATCTACGGATCGCTTTCGTTCGCCTGTGTTGGCAGGTGATGACAACTGGGATGATGACTTTGCTACTGCGATCTCTCCTAGTGCACTGAAGTTGCCACATCTGCGACCGCATGATAATTTTGGGGGCATGCTCTCTTCGGAAAGGCTCAAAGCTTTTGCTTCACTCGATGGAACTATACTCAAATCGGATGAGAACTTTGATAGCTTCGAGGAAAACTCGGGATTCTCGGACGAAGATGACCTGCAGACCATTCGACCATATCCCAACCCCTCTGTGGCAGAGCCTTCCAAGTCTCAGAGCTCTGCACTCTCCCAGCCTCGTTCCAATGCGCCTGTGTCTGCATTGCAAAATGTCCCGATCCTCACGCAGAACCCCATGCCGAGACGCGCTCGCACGGCTCGCCCGACTAATCTTTACAAAGAGAATTCGATCGATGATTACTCCGATCTAATCATGGCTAATGAGGATGTACTAGATCGAAAGCTTGGGAATTATCAGGTAAAGGAATTGACTATGCTTATGTGCACTTTTATGAATCTAACTATTTCCAGGATTTCGAGGATGATCCGTCATCGCCCATTCATGAGAACATTGGGTACAACCAACTAAATGATGATCTTAGTGGTCCGCATCCGCAGCTGCGCAAACAGCTTTCTGTGAAGCGAGACCGTTCTACAATCGAGATCCAGCGGTTTGCAGAGAATGAAAATGATGAAGACTTTTCCGATATCCTTGGGGCCGGCCAAGCTGCTATTGATCAGTCGGAGAGCGACAATGGCTCAGATCAGAGTGCATTGATGCTGAACACCAAACTGTCCAACTCATGGCTGGGCGACCAAGAAGACGAAGATGACCCCTTTGCGCAATTGGAAGAAGGCTTCGATGAAGTCGATTTGGAGGAAAACATTGCACGCGACAAATATGCACGTCTTCGCAACCAAGTCGAGGGTCTTGTGGACTCTCTGAAGACATCTCAAGATGAAGACGTTCTCGCAGAGATTTCCGAGCAACTGTTCACGATCTTCTGTGATCTTCCAGAGACTAAGAACATCATCATCAGTGCTCACGGTATGTTGCCGATTCTGGAGATTTTGGACACCACTCGCCGGCGTGATATTGTCTTCTGTCTTCTGAAGGTTGTCAACGCAATTATCTACGATGACTATGAGGTTCAAGAGAATCTCTGCTTCGTGGGTGGAATTCCTATCATCAATGAATTCGCATCCAAGAAATATCCCCGCGAAATTCGACTTGAAGCTGCAGCTTTTGTGCAGCAGATGTACCAGACTTCGACTCTGACTCTCCAAATGTTTGTCAGTGCTGGAGGCCTGAATGTTCTGGTAGAGTTCCTAGAGGACGACTACGACGATGAACGCGAACTGGTCTTGATTGGCGTAAATGGAATCTGGAGCGTTTTCGAGCTGCAAGTAAGTACCTCACCTCAGTTCACTTTGCATATTCTCGGGTCTAATCAGTTCTCTCCATAGGGTTCCACTCCAAAGAATGACTTCTGTAGAATCTTGTCACGCAACTCTGTCCTTGATCCCTTGTCACTGGTTCTAAGCCGTGCTTTGGATGAAGATGGGGAGTTGACAGAAGTCATCGAGGGCCGTATTGCAAACATCTTCTTCATATTCTCGCAGGCCGAGAATCATGTGAAGGAGATGGTTTCTGAAAGGACAGTCTTGCACAGTAAGATCTCTTTGCACAAAGGAACCTGTTATACTCTTTGCTAACTATTGATTGAAGGAGTCTTGAAAGAACTGAAGCGAATGAGCCCGGTCCACCAGATCACGATGTTGAAGTTCATCAAGAATCTGTCTATGCTTTCGACTACCCTAGATTCACTGCAGAATTCCAACGCCATTGATGTCTTGACCGATCTGCTTCGGTCGAACCTGAAGCAAGCACACTTCCGCGAGCTCTCAAATCAAATTCTCAATACCATTTACAACATGTGCCGCCTGAACAAATCTCGGCAAGAAGACGCCGCTCTCAACGGCATTGTACCGCTTCTGCAAAAGATCGTACTTACGGAGCGGCCATTGAAGGAGTTTGCCCTACCGATCCTCTGCGACATGGCACAGTCTGGCAAAGTTGGCCGCAGGGAGCTATGGCGCAACAAGGGCTTGGGTTTCTATATCTCTTTGCTCTTGGATCCGTATTGGCAAGTAACTGCCTTGGATGCTATCTTCACATGGTTTGTCTCCCATTATGAACTTGTAGGTGGTCTCGAAACTAACAGCAAACAACCAGGCTCCAAGAAGAAACCGCCAAGGTTGAAGAGCATCTACTCGATGGTATCTTTGAGAGTGATACATTCGAGGGTCCTGTCACGTTTACCAGTGCCATTGCGGAATGTTTGAAGCTTTCCAAGGCCAACGCATTCGAAAACACCCTCGAGCCCCTGCAGAAGCTTCTGCGTCTCAGTCCTCATGTCGCGGCCACGTTTGCACGGCCTGACATCCTGCAGAGACTGAGGCAGAAGCTGCATCACTCCAAAGCTGCTGTGCGGCTCAACCTTCTTCGCATAATAGCCAGCATTTGTGATTCTAGCGAAGAGCAGGGCGGCCTCCTCGCAACCTATGGTCTTCTAGATACTATTCGAAACATGGAGAACGATACTGCAGTCCTTGTCAGAGATATGGCAGGAAAGCTGGTGCGTTCCAGCGAGGCATATGGTTCCAGCAAACGGAGACCAGCAAACCGGCGACAAAGCACATGTACCACCCCACCCGTCATTTTCTCCGCAACCTCCACCCCATCCACGCCCGCCTCCAGTCGTATCGGCCAGTCAAGAGGGTATCTGGAAGGACGGGAAACCCCCCGGCATCCGCGAAACTCTCTTAGTGTTTCGTCTCTGGCTATGAGGCCTGGCAGCCGTGATGGCAGCAACCCTGTTCTGGGTGCTGCGCCAAATGGAAGCAGTGCGTCTGCTGCCAGGCCAAGGTCTGCACGACCACTCTCTAGTAGAATGTCTCACGTGGGAATGCTACGGGAGGAAGACGACTCGACTCCTAGCTCATTGACCCGGCGGCCTTCGATCATCCCTCGTCGGCGTCGCCCCACACTTGCAGATAATGAATGGGCATGAGTTTAATGCAATATCATAGATTCATGCCATTGTGTTTCTCTGATTCACTCGTTCATCCCAGCTTTTTCTTACATATGCCGTGGCGTTGTCTATTCCGAAATGGAATTTGGAGTGATGGTTCCTAGGTTTATGTCTTCTGTTTCAATCTTAGCACTGGTTGCTGCACATAATGCCTACATGAGCGTAGGGTTTTCTTCTTTGAATCCAACATAATTGCTTCCGATGCATAGTTATAGATCCCCTTAATCCTTTATGAACGACTGCTTCAAGCTGTATGATTACCCCATGGGCATTGTGTCTGCTACCTACATGGTCTCTAAATTCACTCTCCTTTACTTTGGTAGAAGTGATACACCCCTCTCTCTCAACTTTTGTATTAAATCACCCAGAATCATTACGATCACCTATGACGTCTGTTATGGGTCGATCTATAGATCTCGGGATCACGTGCAGTGCGGAAGCCCGATTGGCGGCGAGAACCGTGAAAAAACTCCCTGAGAATTATACAACGTACGATTATTTGAGCCCAAAGACGCTTGCTAGATCCTCTCAGTCCTTTATTTTCCTATTTGTCTTTTTTCCTGGCCGGTGGCCCACGCTTCGGGATGAGCGCAGTGCCTCGCGTGCCGTGGCGGGCATTCAAGATTGATCCCGCTACGGTGAACGGAAAAACACCCACAGCCTCGACATCCGGCTTGCTGTTCAGTACTGTTTCGAATTCCCCGCTACGCTCGTCGCCCTCCGGTGCAAACACTGTCCTATCATGGAGCCGTTTACAGTCCCGTTTACAGTCCTCGCAGGGCTCGACCCTCGCCGCTTCCCGTCGTTGCTTCTCCGTGAAGGCTTCGCCTCTTTTGTCTGCGAAGACTAACAGCCTACCCAAGCGAACGCAGTCAAATATAAATCCGAATGGATCGCAGCGGAGTATCCTCAAGTGGTTCATCATCGGAAGTGTTCTCGGTTTGGGCGCAGTGACGTTCTCCGACCAGGCGCAGCATGCGTACCAAGCGGCGCAGAGAAGTGGGCGCGTTGTTGGCGCTCTTGCTGTCTGTATCAACGAGTAAGTGGAATTGCCGTTGCTCTATATCTTTTTTAAAAGCTACGGCTTTCTAACATGCTCTTTGATCTCAGTTACCGTGTTACCCTGAAACAAAACGCCTCGTCTCCCGAAGAATACGACGCACTCATTCGTGCTTGCCATAAGCGTTGCGCCGAGCGTACTCTCCGTGTGCTAGAGAAGAACGGATCAGTCTTCATCAAGCTGGGTCAACATCTCAGTAGCATGGGCTACCTGCTTCCCCTCGAATGGACTACCACCTTCATCCCGCTCCAGGACAGATGTCCCGTCTCATCAATTGAATCAATCGCCGAGCTGTTCCGCAAGGATACGGGCCAAGATATGAGCGAGCTTTTCACTTCTTTTGAACCGACACCTATTGGCGCTGCGTCCCTGGCACAAGTGCATATTGCCACGCTGAGGGAAACCGGACAGAAAGTCGCAGTCAAAGTCCAGCACCCCGCGCTGGACGAATGGGTGCCGTTGGACCTGGCACTGACCCGCTTCACATTCTCTATGCTCAAACGCTTCTTCCCTGACTACGATCTCGAGTGGTTATCCAAGGAGATGGACTTTTCGCTGCCGCAAGAGCTGGACTTCCGCATGGAGGCCCAAAATGCCACCCATGCCGCCGAATACTTCAAGAAGCACTCCGATGCGCCGCTAGTTATTCCCGAAGGTGCGTAACCTCAAGCCCGTTTCCAAAGCATACAATCAAGCTAATCTCCATCCAGTCATGTGGTCCCAAAAGCGCATCCTCGTCATGGAATTCATCGCCGGTAGCCGCCCCGACGATCTCGCCTACCTAGACGCCAACAACATCGACCGCGACGAAGTCTCCGCCGCCTTCGCGCACATCTTCAACGAGATGATTTTCGGCGACAACGCCCCGCTCCACTGCGACCCGCACGGCGGCAACATCGCCGTCCGCCCAAATACCACCCGCTCCCACCCCAACTTCGACATCATCCTCTACGACCACGGCCTCTACCGCACCATCGACCGCGACCTACGCCGCAACTACGCCAAGCTATGGCTCGCCGTTCTGGACGCGGACGTGCCGCGCATGCGCGAGTTCGCGCACAAGGTCGCCGGCGTCACGGACGAGCAGTTCCCGCTTTTTGCCAGCGCTATCACCGGTCGTGATTTCAGTGTGCTGAAGAAGAATGTCGCTTCATCAAGGACTGCCGAGGAGAAGAAACATATTTCCAGTGCGCTTGGTGAAGGGATGTTGCAGCAGTTGGTTGTTTTGCTAGGACAGGTGCCGCGGATTATTCTCTTGATTTTGAAGACTAATGATCTCAGTATGTTATCTCCTTTCTTTCGGAACTTACCCACTTCGTTGCCCTGTTCGATGACATCTACTAACACACCTCCCAGCCCGCAGTCTAGATGAAAATCTGCACACCCGCCAAGGTCCCATGCGCTCGTTCCTTATCCTCGCACGGTACGCGACGCGCACTGTCTTCGAAGAACAGCTCGAGCTTATTGAGGAGTCTGGCGGTATTTTCCGTAACTTCTTCCGTTACTTGTGTGCGTATGGGAGCTACCTCCGTGTCGAGCTCAAACTGTCTGTGTATGAGACTTTGCTGTCCTTGAAGAGTCGTTTCGGCATCCGCAGCGATTAGGGCAGTATGTATATTGTTGCTGCACATTATATGTCCCGACGCTGGTTGCTTGTGTGCTTCCGTTGTTCTCATTATATCCCTTGTTTTTGGCACGGATTGTCTCGAATTGTCTGTCTGTGCATCAGCGATGGCGTTTTTTTTTTCTTCTTTACGCATGGTCTCTCTATTTCCTGGCTGATTGTCGGAGATGGATGCTGTGTTTCCGGACTTTGTTCTCTTGTTTTTTTAAAAGATCTTGTACAGATAGATAGATTGTGTGAAATTATCATAGACAGCTTCTGCATTGACTTCTCTACTCATTCTACTCAACACTTTACATAGCTTAATTCTGGGTTCATTGTTTCATTGCGAAACTATCAAGACGCTGCTTTTCGAAAATGGAGATGAGTATCGATCAAGGATCCCATACCGAGGCGCCATCGCAGAAAAAAAAAAGAAAAGATATCAGAACGTGTAAAAAGGGAAAAAAGGAATATGTACATCAAACAAATGAGTAATTTGTTCGTTTCATCTCATCCATCGTCAATTTCCGAGCACACATTTTCAGCACCGGGGGAAAAACGATGAATCGCAATTGCAGTTATTGTTGTCACTTGACTCCAACAACTTGCAAAACATCCTTGATCAAATGATTGTGTAGTAAGACAGCCTCGGAATTATAAGGAAATGTCGCAGCGTATCAAACTCAAACGAGTGAGTTCATCGAAATGGGACAGGAAAACCCATCCTCGCTCACAACGTCAGGCAAAGAGAGCTCAGGAAATTTAAATGGCAGCAGCAGGGCTGCTGGCAGTCTGCTCAATCTCAACCTTAACGTCAGGGATGGAACCGCCTGTCCCGGACAGATCCGTGGTGCGGGTGTTAGGGTTCTTGGTGTAGTAGTTTGCAATAGCAGACTTGATAGCGTCCTCTGCGAGCATAGAGCAGTGCACTGTCGAAAAGACACGTTAGCAACGAGTCCAATGATGCAAGTCGAAAGAAGGAAGGAAAAAAACATACGCTTAACAGGAGGCAAACACAACTCCTTCGCCACATCGGTATTCTTGACCTTGCCCGCCTCATCGAGAGTCATACCGCGCACCAGCTCAGTCAGATAACTCGACGAAGCGATAGCACTACCACATCCGAAAGTCTTGAAGACGACATCGTCGATCCGGCCAGATTCCTTGTTAACGCGGATCTGCAGCTTCATGACATCGCCGCATGCAGGTGCGCCGACGAGGCCCGTGCCGACGTCCTGGTCGCCCTTCTGCATGGAGCCGACATTTCGCGGGTTGTTGTAGTGGTCCAGGACTTTCTCGTGGTATCCTCTGCGCTGCTGGGCTGGGGCGGGGGCTGGTGTGCGGATGGCGTTGGCGGAGTGCAGGCTGGAGAGAGGGGAGAGGGTGCTGCGGGTGGCGATGGAGCCCATACGGGGCGCGACGGTGACGAGGCGCTTGAACATTGTGGTTATTTTGATGAGGTTGTGTTTGTGTTGATTTAGTTGATTGCAAGTTGGGTTGCAAGTTGGTTATAAAAGTTGGGAGGCGAAAAATGATGGATCTGATAGGGGAGAAGGTGATGGATTCATAAATAATCTGATCCGGGATTAGGTAAGTACGCTAGTCCTAATGGGGTATCTGTATGGGCTGGTTTCGCCGGTGGTCGGAGATGACAAAGATGACGTTCACTTCCGCTGTTCTTCGTTGCTTTTCGATGAGTTTTGAAGTCTGATGATTCGCTCGATGCTATATCTTAAGTTGGAGAAAGTGTTCTGTACCAGTGAAAGGGCTGGATGGTGAATATGATCTCAGGGGTGGCGACCCTTCAGCACCACTTAAGTTCTCCGCGGTGGACTCGGTCAACGTCTGGTTTTCCGCCTCTTTGTGAGCCAATTGCTGGGCAATGATATCAAATGGTGGAGAGGGTCTAGGTGATGCGTATGCACTCAACAATGACGATCAGTTCAGGTTCATGTGGATCAGTTTGTCGTCATTACAGTTTCTTTCTTTACGATCATTCTTCAATTGTTATATCGCTGCATGCCCGTTCATTTCCGCGGAGGATAGCTCTCGGAGACCGAATCGGACTCGATTTCCAGCTCGGGTTATTGCAGAATCACAATGTCCATGTCTGGGGAGATAAGACATTGTATGTAGTGTGTAGTTTTTATTACTTTTCTGATAGTGTCTGATGCCTTCCAGCTACCCTAAAAGGGAAAAGGATATACATCCTCACATCCCCGCATGATATAACCCAATGCAAGCTAACCATAGATGCAGCTTACAAAGCCTGTCTCACAGCAGACTTGTACTGTAGTTAAGTTAAACCCCATTAGCAAGATTCAAAACCAAACACATCTCTACAACAAATACAACATACCGGAATAATTTGCGCATTCTCCAAATCCCACACCCCAGAAACAGCATAGATATCCTTCCCCAGCAGCTCGCGCACCTCAGCCTCGCTCTCCCCAACAGCAAGCATCATGCTTCCCTTGAAGGAAGGTGTCTCACCCTCGGCGGGGTGGGAGTTGAACATCGCGCCTGGATGAGTATCAGTGTCAGTATCAGTGTGGTCCATACAATGTCCTCAAACAGAGCTCCAATAGACCGGAATGATCACATACCACCAGCAACGATCTGACCAGACGCAACAAGCGGCTTCACGCCTTCGAGGTGTTGACTACACAAAGCACGCGTTAGCAGGAGTATCCTCGGACCAGAATACAGTATAATCCACCCAGAGGAATTAAAAAACTCACGGTCGAACCTCCAGCCGCTTCGCCTGCGCGCCAGGGAAATCAGGCAAGATGCAGAGGAACTCTTTCTTAGTGGGTGCGGAGGACATATTGCGGATCTGGAAGGACTTGTATGGAGAGGGGGCGAGGTATGTTTTTGCGGAGAGTGCGATTGAGGGGGAGGGGCAAGAAGAAAAGGAGGACGAGAGTCGGGATGGTGGGACGAGGAATTGGCGCGTGTGGGGGAAAGCGGGGGCTTTGGGTTGGAGGGCGCGGGTTAGACGGAGGCGCATCGTGAGGGTTCTATGAAGGAGTGGATTGGTGGGTTAGGTGGGATATTTGGGATTGGGATTGGTCTCTGTATGTTGTATGTCTATTGAGGCGGGGATGAAATGCGGATAGACGAGGTTAGCGGTGGCTGGTTATTTTTGCCGTCGGGTTTAGGCCGAGATCTGATCGTCGATCTGGACTACTGGCGCTAACTATTGGCGGTTTTGGGGGTTTACTGGGTTACTGGTGAGAGGCATTGGCTTTTGCGAGGTGAATCAACTCGTGCAGGTGATTATATACATGGAATCCAGCGGTAGACAGGCCAGTGCTATGCGTATCTCTGGGGTGCTTCTTCAGTTCACATTTAGACTTGAATGCACCGAGAAAGCCTGGCCTGATCTCCCGCTGATCTCGAAAAAGTCAAGGACGCCAGCTCAGCATATGACGAAGGGGAAAAAAAAGGATGAACGAGAAAGACAATTGCCATATGATCTGCATAGCAGAATCAGAGTAGAATCGACTTGTAATGAGGCAAGAAAAACACATAGACATGACAGTAAAACGGTCCGGTTCTCGGTCCCTAATGTAGGTTTGCGCAAGAAAAACAGATGATGATCGAGATCGTAATCACTCGAGTGTACGTGTCCTGAGAGGGCACAAATTCAGTATATCGACGAGGCCTGGAGAACCGGCGGACTCTATAGACCTGCAACCCGCCAAACAACATTTTCCCCCGTAGCGCCAAGGTAACAAATACACACACTCCCTAGAACGCACGATAATACTGGATTAGGGAAGTCATTAGGCCTTCCGTCGCGAAGCTTCCATCCAAATGAAAAAAAGGAAAAGAAATGGGTGACAAGGGAAGGAAGTGAAAGCCGCCATATTGAGACTACACGCGATGGAAGACATCGGGCGGCAGGGCAACACACGGCGGCAATGAGACTGATGGATGTTCGAGGGACGGATGGAATCAAAGATCAACTTGAATCCCAAGCGGCGAAATTACGGCGGAATGCGGGCAGATTAAAATGCTTTGCGGTCTCCAAGGTTGCCGGGCTTCTCGTCGGTATCAATGTGCCAGACCACGTAGTTGGGCAATCCGACCACCTGGTAGCCAGCTCGCTTGGCCATGCGAGCGAAACCTTCGGTCTCAGCCTGGTTCTCGAAGGCGTATGCGGGGAAGTTGATGCCGGTGCGGTGAACGTCAGCCTTGACTAGGATGTTGACACCGCCAATTCCGTCAAGCTCGATCTCCTCATCCTTGTTGTTTCGCCAGTCACCCTTGCTGACCAGGTAGGTACGGCCGGTATCGTACTCTTTGTAACCTTCGGCGAGAACGGTATCGGTAGGCAGGCTCGCGCGCAGACGACGGCCCTTGTCGGATTCGATCCAGGAGTTGTAGTCAACTAAGAGTGAAACATGTCAGCAATCTTCACAGCCATTGTAAGAGCTTCACAGGGATACATACAGCGACCCTCGATGTCGTGACCATCCTGGTTGTAGCGGTGGAACCAAATGTCTAAGAAAACTCATTGTCAGCCAGCTGTCCCGTCTCCATATCCAAATCCCAAGCAGAAGCACATACTCGGCACAAGAATATCCTTATCGTGGGCCATGAAGTCCTCCAAGATACGCTCAGGGCAGTCGGTGATATCCACGTCCCGCCAGTACACCCAGGAGTGATCGGGCTTGAGAGCCGAGTAGAGCAGGTAGTTACGGGCACGGCCGATAGCCTTGCGTCGGGGGCCCTGGGCGGCAAACGAGTGTCGCTCAGCCACACTCATCTCCACGTCGGCACCGAAATCCTTCTTGATCACGGTTGCACTGCGGAAGCGGATCTTCTCTTCGGCATGGTTCTGGATGCGATCGAGCTCGGAAGCGAGGTTCGCGAGCGTGTCGTCTTTGCAGTCACCGACGAGGAAGGCCAGATCGATCAGTTCGTGTGGGTAGGTCAGCTTGTAAAGGAGGTCGAAGTATTTGGCGAGGTAAGGAGCGGCATCACGAAGAGGGGTCAGGATGAGCACACGTTCGCGGTTGAGGAGAGCCTTTTTGGTAGACTGGATCGGGTTGAGGTCGTAATCGATGATGGAGGTAGAGTTGACTTCGTAGGGTTCGTGGCGGTTGAAGAGGACGGGGGTCTGGGCATGTGCACTCCACTCGACCATCTCGTTAATGGACATTTCCATGGGTGACTTATTCGAGCCATAGCAGTAGAAGCTGTTGACGCCGGGTCCGAGGTCAGTATTAGAGATTCCTTTTCGCGGTGGAGATTGTATTTGTGTTTGGCTCTCACCTTTGCATCTCCGATGCAGATTTGCTGACGCCGCGCCACATCAGGATGAGCAGGCCCGTCAGGGCTATGGAGACCAGGAAGCGAGTCCGGGTTAATAACACGAGGATTGCCCTCCATGGCGGCAATCTGGCCTTGGCCGACTTCCAATTCACGCCGCCCTTTGGCAACAACATGATGAATGAAAATGGTATTCAGGGGCAAATCCCGTCTCGGACACTGGTCGTAAACCCCCCCGAACGAATGTGGGCAAAGAGAGGGAGGACGACGTAGAAGTGAAAGGGTTGATAGGGAGGAGAAAATACAATCGAGAAATCGGGGGAAATGCGCTGGTTGCCAAGAACGGCTAAAATCAGCAGTAAGACAAACTTATGTTTTTGCGGATGATAGAAGTATTCAAGAGTTGGATGGAATTGTTTGGATTTATTGCTACAAAGATCAAACAAGCATCTTCATTTCTGCCATGCATCATAGTGACTTGGGTTACCCTCTAGGGCTCTAAGGTAGAATGCCACGAGTCTTGTTAGCCCTCGAGACCCTTTTTCTTATTTTTATTTATAGCTTAAGTCTCGACGGGCTAGAACCCTATCAAATTTGCGTAAGATGTGATAATATAACTACTATCACCGTCTAATATTCAGCCTGATGTGGCCAGCTACATAGTGGTACAAATTGTCCCCCCTGTGTACTCTCCTGCAGGGATTGCTACACACTGTGTACTATTCAAGCTCCTATATCTTCGAGTCTACCTAAACATATTCAGTATAGCTTATAACTAATCATACATATCGTATATATGTTGGCTACCTATATTCTACATCTATTCCATTTATTACTCGACATATTCCTCAAAGTCCATTAGCTCTATTAATCACCGCAAAATACAAAGAAAAGTACCAAGTGGAAACTCCAACACGAGGTTAAAGTGAGACATAACCTCGTCCAACCATATTATATGAAGACACATACATACATATCATCCTTAACACAAATATATCCAACCTTTCGTTGTTCTTCAACTCTCTGTTCATTACTACTCAACTCCGCTCCTTTAATTTCCCCCTTTAAAAAAGCAATTTCCATGCCATCACAATCCAAAGTCCCCGCGGAGAACACCTGTCCGTTCCAGAAGGCTCCACCGGCTGATCGACAGACCTAAGTAAACAACGGCCTTGAGCCGATTGATTCGTTCCCGACAAGATGAAGAAATTACCTATTACGTAGCTCGGAATATGGTTTGTATTCTTATGTCCAGTGTTCAAGGGGTTAGATTTTTTGATAATATGGCTACGTATGTGATATGTAACGAAGGGTGAAAAGGGTAAAAGAATCAAGAGACCTAATATATCACTTCTTCTGAGAGAGCAAAGATGCTTCACAATGCAATGATCGAGAAAATCCAAACGCTGCCAGTTCTCCTCGATTGTACAGGCTTTAGGTAGTTTGGTGGATCCACTATGATTTCCTATATCCTACAGAGCAAGCGAAATGTTCATAACAATCCATTGAATCATAGTTATAGACATGAGAAAAAGAAAATGACAAAAGAAATGGAAGAAAGAAACAAAAGCCAAAATATATCCACCAGGTCATGTATATCCAGATTGTAAACAACGCCAAAAGACAAGAGAAAAGGAAACAACGAAAAAAAAAATAAAAAATAAACCACCGTTTTTGGCCAGAAAAGAAAACCGAAGCACCGAAATCAATCGACAAAGGAAAAAGCTTCGAGCAAAATGGGAACATCATCTTCATCCCATCAAAGAAACAATATTGTTGTACAATGCAGGCGCTAAACGCACATGAGGCGGGAAGACGACAGACGGACTCAAGAGTAAAAAAGATAGCCGCTGCAAGGATCTTCCCGCGGGAGAGAAGCAGCGGCATAGAGAAAGGTAGGTAGGAAGGGTTCATGAGTGTCATCAGGGAGATTCAATATCGGGCGTGGATCATCATCTCCATGCGGCCTAAGGCGACGCGATGAGAGAGTGGCGACGGGGCGCCGCGGGGAACGTGAAGGAGGCAGGATGGGAAGGAGGGAAAGCTGGAGAAGAAGGACCCGTAGTGGGAGGGGTGGCAGTGAGGTAGGAGCTGGTGAAGGACTGCGAGGCAGAGCTGGGCATAGAGTCATATGCAGCAGCGTATGAAGGCTCAGAATGCAAGTTTGCAGCGATCTCGTCGCAGAAGACACGCATCCCCGGCAGACCATTCTTCTTCTGGCGTTTGTGTTCGGGGAATTCGAGAACCGGGCCGGGACTGGTGCTCTCAGCCTTTGGGGAGCGGAACATCTGCTCGTAGGACTTGAGTTGGAACTCGAGGGCGCGGTTGCGGTCAGCGAGGGTCTCGTTCTCGGCCTTGGTGGCCTTGAGCTGTTGCTGGGCCGTCTGGTTCTGTTGCTGCAGGGAGCTGACCAGCTGCTGCAGCTGCATGCAGCGGACTTGCGGCTGCAGCTTCTCGGACAGCTGCGGTGTGACCTGTTCCTGGCGGATGAGGTGGACAATGATGGCGAGCATGAAATCAATCAGGTAGATGGCTCCTTGCACAATGTGCTCCTTGGATTGAGTAAGGCTCTTGGAGGGGTTCCAGCCTGCACGCTCGAGGAAGAAGTCGTGGATGCGGCTGTCTAGCTGGCGGTGCAGCTCGCTCAGGTTGCTGCGGCGGTTGCCCTCGGCGATGCGGTGCTTCTCGCGCTGATCGTCTTCGTTAGATTGGGCGCTGCCCTTACGCTTTCGGCCGCACAGCTGCTGCAGAGGAGCCTTGCGGTTGAGGTTCTGTGGGGCCACCAAAGCCATGATCTCGTTCTGGGACAGATCGTTAGGCCATTCGACAGAGTTGGTCTTTTGCATGGCGAAAGACTCTTGCCAGGAGCTCTCGGCGGAGTTGGCCGGCGAGGGAGGCGCGACGATGTGCTCGGCAGCCGCCCAAGGCGACTTGAATTGGAAGGTCTCTTGGGTGTTAGGGGTAGTAGGGACGAGGGCGTCCTTCACATTGAATGGGTTGAAAGGACCGCGCGGTGGCAGAGGCAAAATTTGAGGGAGAGGAGGCAGTCGGCGTTCCTCGCCAACGTCGGAGGCAGCCATGCTAGTGCTGGACTTGAAGGAACTTGATTGTGTTAGGATGAACTGAGATACTTGGTATGCTGAGGCAACTCACGGCAAAGAGCAGCGGCGGGAGATATCGTCAGTCATGGAA
The DNA here is from genome assembly GCA_030762825.1 of Penicillium turbatum. Lineage (NCBI taxonomy): Eukaryota > Fungi > Ascomycota > Eurotiomycetes > Eurotiales > Aspergillaceae > Penicillium > Penicillium turbatum. Next base: position 1,213,857 of record JAUJYX010000003.1, on the reverse strand, counting down.
GCCATTTCTTCATACATCGTAGATGGTCGTTGAGAAATGCGTGATATGTGCAGTGGTGGTGGTGGTGGTGATGGTGTCGAAGTGGCAAGAAGTATATGCCACAGGGATATGTACTAAAAGGGCACGGCTGGTTCCTCCTGTTGCTGGAAGATATATTCACACGGGCGATGAGTCGAAGAGAGATCGGAAGCTGTGGGGTGCAGGTGAAACAATGGGGTTGGATATGCACAATGATGAACGAAGGGTTATAAACAGAGAAGACAAGAAGCAGAATCGAAATCTACACGAGGGCGACTGAATGAGTGAGACAATGGAAAGGGATACCATGAGGGAGAGGGTGCATGTTTATATGTCGACGAGGCGTCTCAGATTGAGGATCCCTTTTGGGCTCCTCTCCAAACCCAGGAGAGGGGAACGATCAGGGCCGATCCAAGATGAAGCGCGGAATTCGGGATGTCATACAGACAGGCATAGTTCGCCCCACAGCTTCACCACGACGGGAAGCAAGATGGACATCCCGGGAGTAGGTGGATTACTTTGCTAGTGCCCGCTTGGGCCCGTGAAGAAGAAAAGAAAAAAGAAAATACTATTTTATATTCGGTATCATAGAGTATCTGTCACATCATGCACAGACCGCATCTCACATTGAATCTGTGAGATTCACGAATGAGAGCCCTACGATCAAGCCCGAGAGAGAGGTTCATGACGAGGATCCTGAGGTCTTAATTTGTCACCAAGCTGGTGGGAGTGGCGATCGACACGGGGAAGATTTTAGTTATTCTTCTTACACGGCCCTTACAGCAATAGTCATCCTAATTTATCTCAATAAATGACGTTGAGAGTTCTGTGGAAAACAAATCCCCCGGACATATTATGCGGATGTGAACTGTTGAAAAAAAAAGCAAAGAAATACATGTAGACAATGGAAAGAAAGAAGCCAAAAGAATTACCCAAACGGGGAACCTAGATTGAGTTGCATCTCTCCCACATCCATTCCAAAATTATACCTTAGGCATGTATGGACCTCCACTCATGTAAATCCACGGCCATGTTCGGTACGATCGATCCATGGATCATATCCCCGCTTAGATCTTGGTGGAACAGGGGAAATATACCTCGCTCGCATCAATAGTTAGAAGAAATTACCATGGTCGTGCCGAAGTATCAAGGGGGCTCATCTATTCCCCCTCGAGGAGCTATGGCAAATCTAATTTGCCCCTAAGGTAAATAGAATCAAGCAAGGACGAGGGAAGTGTCATCTGGAGACATGCGAGGAGGTAGATATCGATCCTACAACGTCTATATGTTATACCAAGATTCAAGAATAAATGACCTACAAGAGATGTTAATCATCATATAACGACCTCTCTTGTGAACAAATAACCAAGCATATTGTCTACCGAAATATCAACCCCGAGACGAGATGATCGTCCAAGGCAACCGGTCATTTGGGAGACCCAAAGACCAGGTACGTTTCCTGTCAGACAGCGAATCATGAAGAAGAAGATGATTTGGAATTACTCGACACACAGACGTTAGAGAATGGACGAGTCAGAGAAATATATATATTTTTTAAATTGAATCGGAAGGGATTTATGTTTTATTGATTTATTCTTAGCGAAGGCCTAAATACCCTAAACTTGGACACGTTCCCCGAGTGGAGATAGCCCTACATCGACCTCGAATTTCCCATCAGCCACGAGAATCATAGATATTGCCTCTGTAATTACATCTCTAACAGACAGGTGCATCTCCCTCACCCTAAACTTTCATCTAATAGTACAGATCCTGATACTCACCCCCTCACTCTGTCGAATCTTCACTAAATTCACGAGTGGGTCTTAAAAACAGAGCTGTCATATTCTCTCTCCCGTCTCAGCCAACCGTCAATCACCAGCCCTCATGGCGGCTCCATCAACCACACTAGTCCCCACGTTCTGGCCGTTCATGTTCACAGTCCCTATCCTTGTATATTCTAATGTATTAATCACCCAAATCCCTTTCCCACCCCCACCCCGACAAATAAAAAAGACCAACTGCAGAACCAAACAAATCGTGAACACGCACTTCTATGCATTCTATGCAGACACCATCCACTCTACCGGAGCTCGCCTTACTGCTCTCTTTCCGTCCTCTGCATCCTTCCAAACCTGAAACCCAAGTTCCCACCGTCTCCACAAGTTCACAGCAGCAGATGCACCCGATCGGTGGTATCAAACTGAGTTCCGCGCCTGCGCCTAAGAGCCACCTGCAGACGGCACGTACCAAGGCGCAGGAGGTCCATCGCTCGAGGCAAAGGCCAAACTCACAGACACGAACATAACAACTCTATTGCAGTTGATCTTTTGAGCACCATATATAAAGTAACTTCCAAGGCTGCCCCGAGAGTTCCCCGGACCCATCTGGCCCCTAGCGATCATCCCACCTTAGATCTTTTTTCTGCTTTGTCTTCCCTGTTAACCAGTTTAAGTGACTTGCATACTAGGGTCTTCCTCTCCGGATCTTCCGAATGGCAAATCGAGTCTTTGACTTTACCTAGTTCAGACCTCGACCCCGATTCCTGGGTCCGATTGCGAAACATGCTTTTCTTTTTTTTTCTTTTTTTCTTTTTTTCTTTTTTGTTTTAGTTCTCGTGGGGCACATCTTTGTACCTGAGTATGTGGGCGTTGTTCATCGTGGATGTGTATGCATTGGCTCTATTACTCTTCCGAATCGGTGGATTGCCAGGGTCGATCGTACCTTGCACGCCTCGTAATGACGCCTCCCCGAGTGGCTGTCACTGATCCCATGAACCATACAGACAGACATCTAGCCCCTCTCCCCAAAATATGACTACCGTGTTGTCTATTATGGAGTACTGTCTATGATTTACAAAGACGGGATCTCCGTCCCGTGCGGCTTTAGGGTGCAAGGGAACAAGCCATATGTTACACCCCATATGATCTTGGATTCTCTTTCGCCTCCACAGAGTCATGGCAAAGCTTCCAATAGACGCCAGAACCAATCAGCATGCCAAATACCCCCTCCTCACACCAATGTATTCTCAATAGTGTATTCAATTAAGCCGCTCCCGTGCCGTCCCTGACCTGTCAAGTTTCAACTGTCAAGAATGACAAGGCGGGGCAGTGTAAATGATTCTGCTGTGAATAGTTTGAATAGTGTGGAGTACTGAATAGAGATGCCGATGCGGCTATTTCTCCATGATTTGGAATCTTCTCGTGGACCAATTGATAGGGCCGTGGGGTGGCCTTGTATGGAGACTGGAGACCTGGCCGACAACGTCGATCCTCGAACGGTGCAAAAGTACCTGTTCATGCACGATGCAAGATGCGAGACCCTCTTCCTTGTTTCTACTACGGCAGCCATTGTTGCAAGGATCAAAGGAATCGCACTTACTGTTATATCCACCCGGGTCTTTGTTCCGTAGTGCGTTTCACATAGGGCAATTTGTTTCCATCGTGTGTGATTCGGCTCGGTGCCTCGATGCAATGCCGAATTTTAGCAGATATTCATGCATTTCCCCTCAGTACATAGTGCCGAGTGTGCGTCACCTTGAGAAACCGGGGCCCATTCCAGCCCAAGGAAATGCAGACTCGTGCTAGACTCACCTCGACGGAAGGGGGCAATGTATAATTCCAGTCTATTAGCTGTGGAAGGTTTAATATCCACGAATTGCCCTGCCATGCGTCCTCACCCGTGCAAGTGTTTCAAAACAATAATTACTACAACATATATGAATCTTATCCACTATACAACATACAACATAACATAGATATTCTAGCAGACGGCCCAAGCAGCAAGGGCAGATCCCTATAATCGACACCCACAAAAGCCATGTGGACCTCAGATCGCAGCTATCCACTTCGCATCACACAAAGCCTTGCTCAGTGCAAAGTTATTACCTCCAGCTAGTATACCATAGTACGCACTGGTTACCCAAAGCGGTATTAGGTTCCTTTAACAAAGGTACCAATCCCCAACCTCCCAAACGAACCCGAAACAAATCCCGAAACGAGCATGCAGCGTCTCGATACCCGCGCAGGTACGTCGAACGCAATGCAGACAGAGACCCAAATCTATTCCCCGACTGGTGCAGCCGTCGGCTCCTGCAAGGACGACTTCCTAGTCCCACAGATCTAGCAGATGCCCACAGTGGCAGAAATAATAAAAAAACCATTTTAGAACTCAAATTCGCCGCATCTGACATGTCTACTTGAGGGCTTCCGGGGCGTGCTTGCATACCTCGTACATGAACATCTGTAGCTAGGATGTCCCCGTGGAGGTTGCGATCGAGAACATATAGCATATGCAATTAAGTGCGGAGCTATAGTACTTTTTTCTTGCCTTTTGTGTGGTGTGGTGTAGGATCGCCGGATCTGGGTTCCTACATGATTTGCAAGTGCGCTCGGGGACTCTGGGAACCCCGTTACCTGGATGGCCTGGTTGTTTTTAATGCAAGGCGGATGTAGAGGCTGTGGATCCGGATGTGCGTCTTTATTCAGGTACCATTTTCTTTTTGCTGCTCGTTTCAGCTGGATATGCATCATATTTATGCGAGATTCGAGTAGATTGAGGCGAAAGGAAGGGGAATTTGGGCTAGTAACTAGGTAATGTTGCTTTGCCACCTTGATTATTATGCATTGCGATGTAGGTAGGGTAAGATGGACCTGGGCCGGTCTGTAAGCAGTAGTATGCCATTGCATACATAGCACGATGGTCCTCATCGTTCTGGACTAAGTAACTAGAACGTATATTGTAGAGTCTTCTGAAGAGGAAAAAGAGAATGGCTAGTACCCACTCTCAGCGGCAAACCCCCCATGAACAGTTTTATCTTCAGTTTGTCTTGGCAGTTCCCCGACGTCCCCGGTTGACGATGGACGAAGAGAACACAAAATAAAGATACTAAACATCGAGGATCTCGCCAATCGGGCCACGATCTGTGCTATTCCACTGTCTTCAGATCCCATAGAAGTCTATTTCCAAGGTCGATCAGAGCAGGGATCGAACCTGCCAACGCATTTGTTTCAAAAAGGCTTCAACTCCGAGACGTCAAACCTAAAAGGAAAAAGAAAAGAAAGAAAAAAGAACCAGCCCCATGGATTTATCCCGTACCCCGTTTGTGATAATTGCTTCTTTGACTGCGGAGTATCGAGGCTCTAGTACGGTCTGGAGCCTATGTAGCTCGACACATACGGCATTAAGATACGCGAGTACACATCCAGTTCGTCTCACTGTCGTCATGGGAATCTAAGTAAATCGTACTTTATATTTTCTTCTATATTCTATATTCTAAATGCCTTATTTCCAGATCATTCATCCCAGATAAGATTCTCGCGACCGTGGGCTAATGCACTGTCTTCGTCACTGATCGCCGTTCCCCTCTTCCCAGCCACCGGGATACCTTTCCATATAGCCAGTACGGCAATCCTAGGTATGTACATGTAGAGAACACCCAATATCCTCTAACGAATCTGTTGCATAGCTGAAACTAATTCCACCTCCGAAGATTGGCTCCTCACCTAGTACTATGCATGTCTATCAAACCCTTCTCTCCCCTTCCCATCCAATCAGACTCCGGGTGGATTCGACTCGTCGACTTTCCGGGGTTTGTAAACTGGCAATGGTTCGTACCTGTGAATCAGATCTTCTGAAACGCACATGGGACTTTCGAGGTGCAGATGTAATCTGGAGTACATTGCTCTGCAGAACTACGTACATATATATCTAGCATTGTTGTAGACACTATTGTAGATAAGTTGGTAGTTTCATATCCCTAGCATATACCAAGTCCATCTACCTCTAGACATGTGTATATGTTGTAGTAGGTAGACGACATTCAGAAGCGGGCAAGTACCTAGAAACAATATACAACACTGGTCCCGACAGTCACGATACTATCTTCCTGCCTTCTCATTCTCGTTCCTGTCTAGATACAACAACATCCATGGCTATAACCACTCACTCGACCAGACAAACCGAAACCAAAAAATCCAAACCCACCTGCGATCGCCATCCCAGAAACAGAAACTACCAAGCGACTTGGAACACCAACCATCGAAGACCAGACTCCGGCACCCTAGCGTCCTCCCCCCGGCCGGCGATCACATCAAACCACTCAGCTACCATCCTAGGGAACACCTAGCCTAAACACTGGAGAAGAACATCAAACAGCGAAACCTAAGAAAAGAAACTAAGAAAATCACACATCACACACGCCAACCACATGGAAGCGTTCGTCCGACATGACGATCTGGTGTCTAGTGTCTAGTGCTTAGTGCGTCTCCACCCGGGATTTGTACCCTCGGGATCTGGGTTGGAATTGAACAGGAGTCGCGAGGGAGGTGCCTTGTTATCTTGTTATGCTGGTTGGATCTGATATCAGATTTGGTGTAAGGCTAGTTAGATGGAAATGGTAGAGGATAGAGGAGTTGATAGATACTACGTCGGGGGTTTCATCGGGACTTCCTGTGGTCTAGGTGAGAGGTTTGGGGAGGTTGCGGAAGGTTTGCGATGGGATGCAGGATTTGGGCAGGATTGGATGGATGCCGGGCAGGAGATACTCCGGGGAGTTGGAGGTAGATAGTGATGAGGAACCTTGGGTTGGAGGTGTAGCGACGGTTGACGCGTGGTGAGTGCGATATATATCTGTAGCATTCGGTGAGGTGATCCTGTTATATATTATATTGTTGATGACAGTCAACAGTTGCTTGAACCAAGCACAGTGTGTGCTTGAACATTGTACATGAATGAGCAGCCCTTTTCTCTATTGTTCAAGCCTACAAAGAGATATGCGGACCTGTAAAGAGCAGCTCATCACCCTGGTCGTTGATGGCTTGTCCTTATCATAACGACGAACACGGAACTACATGCTTGAGACCAACGTCGAACTAGAGGTGAAAGGTAGTATTACAATCATTAGGCTGCACGCAACTAAAAAAAACAACGATATTACTGGCATAAGAAAGCTCAAGGAATGTTTACACAAGAAGTACAATGAGAACCGAGAACCAAGAACCGAGATCCCCCACGGCTCGAGACAGCCTACCCTCTCGGTATATCAACAAGAGAACGAGCAGGTTACAAAGTGTAACCGAATGCATTAGGACGCGATGAGCGAACCACGGAACATAACAAGACAAATAACGAGGATAAGAATCCCTTCCTGGTGAACGACGGGGGTGCATCCCCCGAGGTCAGAATCCATATTGCGAGTTTTCTTCACGAAAGACCGAATTATTATCGTAACACCTGCGGCGGGAACGAATACTGAAATCGTTGCTTGGTAGACTTTTGTACAAAACCCCCAAGGTCATTTGACTCCTCCACAAATCAACCGCTTACAGAAGCTGGGCAAGAGCACCGAAGACGGCGGCGAGACCAACGACGGGGACGTTGGCGCCGGTCATGAAGGCAGCACCGGAGCTGGTGCTGGAAGAGCCGCTAGAGCTGGAGCTGGAGGTACCGGACTTGCCGTTGGCAGTGGTGGGGTTGTTGTTGGTGGCATCACACTTGAAGTTACCCTTGATGACGTTGTCGCTCTTCAGCTTGCGGAGGTCGTCGCAGCTGAAGTTACCGCGGGTGGACTGCATGTTGAAGCTACCCTCGACATCCTTGAGAGCACCAAGAGAAAGCCTGTTGCTTGTTAGTACATAAAGCTTGAACAGTGATGATACCGGACAACTCACTTGTTGAAGGTACCGCTGAAGTCAATGGCACCGTTGACACGCTGCAGCATGGGCAGAGAGATGGTGGACAGCTCATCGTCACGGGCAATGGTGAAACCACCGGAGACAGTCTTCAGGACGGGCATGCTGATGTTGGACAACTTGCTGTTGTCCTTGAAGATCAAATCACCAGTCTGGGTGAGGTTGGGAGCGGAGAAGGTCTCGAACTGGGTACCCCAGAAGCCGAGCTGGCCAGTGAGCTTCTCAAGGGAAGGCACGGAGACAGAGGAGATGTTCTGGAAGGTCATGTTGGTACCAGTGCCCAGGTTGGGAAGGTTGATCTCGAGGGTGTCGAAGTTACCCGAGAAGCTGATAATGTTGGTGGCGTTCTGCAGGTTGTTGATGTCGATGGTCTTCAGGTCACGGTTGTTCTGGATGCTGAAGGTACCAACGGTCTTGAGGGAGATACCGTTGAGGTCAGTCAGACCGGTGTTAGCGATGCTGACATCGCCGGCCTCTGTGACACCCTTGGCGAAGTTCAGGGACTGGAGCTTGGGGAGAGCCTCCCAGTTGATGGAACCAACGGAGTCGAGCTCAGCGAACTCGAGCAGGGTCAGGGTGGTGAGACCCTCCAAGTCGAAGCCCTTGCCGATGGAGGTGAGGGAAGAAGCGGTGATGGAGCTGACATTAGCACCACCGGAGCAGAGAAGGCCACCGGTGATCTTCTTGATGCCGTTGAGCTGGAGGTCACCGCTGAAGGACTTGTCAATGGTCACATCACCCTTGAGGGTGGAGCAAGTGTTGATGCCATCGGCATCGCTCTGGGTCTTGATCTTGGTGTCACCGCAGTCGGCTGTAATATGCGCTGTTAGTGACCATTTAATGGAGGGCTGTTCCCAGGAACATGATACTCACAGGCAGCGAAGACAGCCTGGCTGGCAGCCAGGGCAGGGAGGATGTACTTGAGAGACATGGTAGATTCTAAAAATGCAGACTTGTCAGTAATCTGGAATTTTGCTCTTGCTCGCGATCAGGGGCCGCGACACGTACCGATTAGAGATATGGGAAAACTGGAGCAGAAGATTCGCAATGAGTGATAGAGAATAAGAAGCGCTTCAAACGAAGGGGAAGCGAAATACTGCCAAGGTTAAAAAGGCAGGAACTCTCAAAAGGTAAGAACGAATGGATGGGGTTGGAGGAGAGACGAGAGTGAAGAAGAAGAAGGAGCCTTGGGTGAGAAAGGGGAGGTGGAGATTGTTTGTATTCTAATCTTACCAGGTGCCACTTTTTTTCTTATATGCCAATCGATACGAAGGGGCAAAAAAACACACACAGTACCGCATCCGGCGGACTAGGGCGCTGCCAGGTATTTTATCGCTGGTTTCGACCTTGCTGATTAGCCGGAATCTTACAATATTTACAAAAAGCTTTTTCAAATTACCCAAAAGCACGAAACCTTGCCTAAAATTACGAAAAATTACCAAAATTACCCCCGAAAAACTCAGTTTCAATGTTGATTCCAGGCCATTTCCTGCTTTTGAGCGCTAGTTCGTTCTCGTCCCACCTTATCCCAGGCCCCCTTTCTCCATTGGGGTTATCAATTGGTCTATAACAGTACCTCCCACGATATTGCAGCTTCAATTCCGTGGGTCAACCCGATATGTCCATGCAATGTTGATCGATCCATGGATGGTAGATGATTTTGTCAGGCAAGGTGCACTGTACGTTTTAAATGTTGTAGGACTGGGAGACTTCCTGATCAGGCTTCTCATGGTATGATAGTTGCCATAGTAGTTTTGTACAACCCTTTGCTGTGCCACTGTCATGCACCTTGGCTTCGACCTATTAGAAGTACTTCTGTGCCCACGGCATCTTCGATAACAGCTTATGCAGGTTTATGCCAGCTCACACTTAAATACATACTCCTTATATCATAGACAGCGTTGACGCCTGAATAATCACAATAATATATGAACACAAGCTTATAACTGATGTCCAACCCTACATACAACATACAGCGCTTAATGATGGTCCATCAAAAGTTCGCTAGCTGATTATCAACGGCCCCGTCCTATCTATGTTGTATGTATCGACTGCTGTACTGCTGTCGTCATCACAGCAGGCAAGCTCGAAACTCCCCTGTTGATCTTCACAGTCTCCTTTGCCCTGACTCCAAATCTCATTGGATATCATCGCATCTATATGAGACAACCATCAAATCGCTACACGCACTTGGCAGCCATTGACTCGCTCTGAGTTACTAACACATGCCAAAGATCTTCCTACTCAAAACACAAGAGATGCCATCGTCCAAATCGATTTCGAAACTTCTTACTTTGATAGTGGCCGATCTAAATTTACAAAAATCCAAGCCGATGGACCCGCTCCCCCCCTGCCGCTATCGTCGATTGCCCCGGTATGCACTCCTTCTGATTGGCACTTTGGAATGACTCGCCCTGGATTACTGGCAATCCTCGCAAATACAGCTCAGCGGGAGGCGAAATGATCGTCCCTCACTCATGGGATATGCAAATGGTGTCAACAATTTTTAAAGGATGTATATCTCCTCAACATGAAACCACTCAATCCGATCCCCTAAAGCGACCCCCTTTTCATGCACCGGCAGTTGGAACAACAATCAACCGTCATAGATCGAGAACTGTCCACCACTGATTCTGTGAACCCTCGTTTCACTTACCATTTGAGCTGGAGTTCTTCTGTCGGATAGATATGAAGACACCTTGCCTACGACGTACGACGTATTTGCACAGCTTAAAGCACAATGATGCAGCTCCAGCCGATCGCAATGAGTCGATCGGGAAATTTTCATTATACTTCCATACGTACAAACGAAAATTTCACCATCTGTGCGCAGATTCGGTAATAAATGTACCGGTTACACCCTCAGACCTCGGGAGCTTCAATTAAGACGTGACGATCAAGCCAGATTTAGGTAGGTAGAGCTTCATCGGCCCGGCAAATCTTTGATAGTTCCATCGCATCTGGCTCTTCAACTCTTGGTCTAATTGATCTCGAATATCGAAGTTCCCCATAACTCACACAATTATTTATTCCCCATGTTCAGGTACAAAGCCATTGTGGGCGACAGCGTTACAGCCGTAAAGTTGGCAAATGTTTCAGAACGGAGCCGATTTACTCCATACGTCTCACTCCACTCTTGGACAGCTCCACAGATATCGATCGCTTAGACTTCCATTCGAATATTCGGTTCACTTCATGCGCCTCTTTAATTGAGATCGGGCGCTTTTATCTTACAGCAAAACCCAATACTAAAAATTCTGCAATAGCCAGTAACGTGGCTTTCTTTTCTCGTTCTTCCCGTGCTCGTTACGATGTACGCCACACATCGGTCTGGATACCGCGCGGCCACAGGCTAAGCCTACATGACTCTGAGCTGGCGTTCTAAACTTGGCAGCCACTTACGTGTCACAATACAAAACAACACATGTGTATGGCGATTTCTGCTCATGCCACTCACTGAACATTCTTGTCCTGTCTGTCTGGCAGGTTGCTGGCCACGCATCGGAATGCGTGGAACGCTCAGGAACGGGTGCTATCTAGCTAGGGGCTGTCAATGGCTGCATTCTCCATAACACGAGACCACAGCTGGGAAGGAAACATGCAGAATACTCTTGCCCGACCACTCTGGGGTATGTGTATATTAACAATTGCGGTAAATTTAGCCAGGCAGACGCGAATTTCAGTAATGTGAAGGTGTTTTGCCTTTTGTGGTTTTGTGGCTGGTGGTGTCACAAACAGGGATTCATTCTTGTTTCGAACTGATGCACGAACGCTTCGGTATACATGCTAAGATATGTTTTTACTGGTCGATCCTCAATTGCATGGATGAACAGTTGGTCTATCTCCACTCATTATTCACTTTTCTTTTTGGATATAGCCTGTTGGCGATGGATCGTAGACCACTGATGCAAGCGCCGAATGTCCTCCACGGCCCTTGGTCATCTCAGGTGATATATGATTGATCACTACATGTATGTATATTTAGGCTTGACATCGAATCATTCAATGCGCAATCTACGATATCTTCTTGACGTCTGTCTAACTTTGGTCGCTACCTATTCCCGAGATTTCAACGTGCTGTATTGCTTGTATTACCGTGCTACCATGGATCCCAATAGCTACTTCAACCTCGGTGTTCTTGGGATAGTTCCTTGGGATTGTACTACAGCGGAGTATATACTATCCAATCGCGTGACTCTTCAATTATAAATATCCAAGGTACAAGCATGCTCATACTTCAATCTACATCCTGATTTGCTACCGTTGACCATAGAGCGAGTCTAGCTTGAAGTGGTGTTTATTTTTGGCGATACAACATGAAAATGAACTGTCATGCCCTGGATCTATTGAAAATATTTTCATTGATAAGGTTCCCAGATTCAATCCCATGATCTTGGTTGCTGCGATCATTTTACCTAATCATGTAAATCTAGATTGAGCTTTTTTCGACATATCAGTATGTAGAACATTGCCCGAAGTACATGGCGTCAACCTTGTCCGCCTTTTGTTGGGAACTAAAGGTTGCAATATACATACACAGGGCTCATGGCATCATTGACGACTCTTCAAATGTCAAGATCACGTATCCATGATGCCCAATAGCTCATTCATACATATGTAGACCTCCAGATTGACTCATAACATACGAACTCTTCCCGCTGGCATATGGAGTAGAGAGCCGACAGTAAAAGGGTTCTTCATATCCACAACGACTTCGAGGCTCAAGACGTAGAGAAAGCGGCTAGGGCTTTGCACTAGCAAAGAGCGTACATGTAGTTGTGGGAGTTCTAGGTACCGCCTTGGGCTACTAGGGCTCGTGTAGGACGGGGCTAGAGGCTTCATGAATCTGCACAAACTGATAAGTCGGGCTTGAGTGTATCAAATATGGCTTGCTGCCGTTCTCCGACCTCGGGAGATAGTACGATGAGCTGCATCATCTGGTTTTTATCTGTAGCTACATGTAGGCAGAGGTAAGTTTTTAAAACATCCACCTGGGCATGGATAATTAACGTCTCTTGTTGTGGAAGATCTATAAATGACTTCACTTGAGGTTCATTCAAAAATATATTTCACCAACCAGCCACTTTGCTTTAAAAATAATATTTGTAGCACAAGCGGAAGTCAACTTTTATCTACATCTAGTAGCAACACTCAAGAATATAAGATCGTGTCATACTCTGCTCATTCGAGGTGTCCAGGTGCCATTGGAGATTGTGTGTCATCACGCTTGGCACGTGGGGTAGGATCTCCAACTCCGCACCTCCGCAACCCCAATGTCCCTACAACTCCTCACAGGCAGTACATAGGTCGTCGAAACAGGATAGTCCCTATCATATTCAACAATGACGCTAAGACGTTCAGCTCGCCTGGGTTCCATCCCAACCATCAAGTCACCATTACTGCAAAGCCCAGCAGCGAGCAAAGCAACCAGAGTAAACCACAGTGCAGTGACAAAACCCCGCAAAGCGCCAACCAAGTCCAAGAAGGCAACACCCAAAGCTACAAAGACACAGTCAGACTCAGGAACCTCCTATTGGTCCCCTGAGCCAGCAGCCGCAGAGAAACAAGAAACAGACACCAATCCCACACCCACCAACCCCCCAATCCTCAGACCTCAAACTCCTCCCCCCCTCGACCGCCCCGTCGACCCGCACCGAACAAACGCAACCCTCATAACCCCACACGGCTCAAGGGTAAACGCCTACCCGGCACACGCAGAAGATGCCTCGCCCTCGAAAACCGGCCTCCCCGACCAATAGCCACAACAGGCACGCTACTCGAGAAAGCCACCGCCCACCTCATATCAACTGATCCACGCCTCGCAGCGGTCATTGCGCAGCATCCATGTCCGCTCTTCTCGCCGGCCGGACTGGCAGAGGAAATTGACCCCTTCAACAGCCTGGTCAGCAGCATCATCGGCCAGCAGGTCTCCGGCGCGGCGGCGAAGTCCATTCGGAACAAGTTTCTGACGCTGTTTGATTTGCCGGATACTGTTGCGCCGGACGGGCATCGGCATCCGAGGTTCCCGACGCCGGACCAGGTGTCTAAGTGTGATATACCGACTTTGCGCACGGCGGGGCTGTCGCAGCGCAAGGCGGAGTATGTGCTAGGTCTTGCGGAGAAGTTTGCTAGCGGAGAGCTTGGGGCGAGG